>CM072517.1:58750989-58783489 GCA_036898135.1 Oncomelania hupensis
GCCTGCCGATAATATAGTCCTGCTCACTACCAAGAGCAGAAGACGAATGGTCAGGTGGGGAGTCGTGTCGCCTTATCCTGCACCGAACTGATACACTTCATGTTTCCCTCGTACGAGAGACATACACATTGCTGCCCTGCAAGGCGGGGAAGCGTATTGATAGTAAACCGGATTGCCGGTTACTAGTGCCACGACACTCGCTACAAGTCACTGCCATTGACTGGCATAAAATGCCTGCCTGCAATGTAGTCCTGCTCACCACTAAAAGCAGAAGTCGAATGGTCAGGCGGAGAGAACATATGTATTGTCGCCTTGTCCTGCATTACGCAATGACCACACCAAAAGGATTCTGCACAGCAGGAGCCATCCAGGGGGTCACGTGACGGACCGAGGTAAATGGCGACGTGCTTTATCCTGCAATATCCGTCGCTAAATTCGATCATTTTATGAAGTCTGTAGGAGCCATCCAAGGCTAGACTAACCAACAAAATGAAGGTAGACAATCTCTCCCAAGCGTGAACAGTCGCCTCCAATTCCGCCACAAATCCCACATAAAGGAATCAAATAAAAGAAAATTAAAGAGTTTATTTACTTGAAAAGCATCGTTTATAAAACTTAAAAAATATGTTTATTTACTAGTAAACTGCCCCGCTTTAGAAATAACACTTCTGAAGTTAGCAAGTGCAAGTTTGCGCTAAGTTTCAAACTACACTCATATCATTTTGTTATATTGGGAATGATCGCCTTGATTTAGATTCGTGTGTTAGTGAGTGTATGTGTGTGTGTGTGTTATTTCTAAAGCGGAGTGGTTTACCAGGAAATAAACATGTGGGTGTTTAGCTAACATGTTGGGCATGTTCTTGAACCTCAATGATTTAACAGCGGTTATTGTTTTAGGCTTTAAAAAATATATTATCCTGTCAATAGCAATGTGAGTTTATGTGTTAAAAAATAAAATTAAAAACATATATAATAAGCCAAGATTATAGCAAATCTGTGCAAAACGAGTCCCTAATAGTCCCAAAAATGATATAAAAATCTTGTCCGTCTGTAGGTCCGCCGTCCGCCGTCTGTCTGTGTGAAACTTGCAAGTGGATTTAATATTTCAGAACCTATTTTAACTATCACAACTAAACTTGGAAAGATGGTGTATATCCACGAGACCTCATTAATGATCAGTGAATGAATGACTTCACTTCAAGATCAAGGTGACAGGGTTAGTTTTAAAAAATGACAATTGTTCACAAAAGTTCATTTTATTCCAAGTTATTATTATATTGTACCTATGATTCTTTTAAGAATGATATATATTAATGAGATACACATGCTATGCACATTTGGTTAACCTCAATCCAAGATCAAGGTCACTGGAGCTGTCCAAAGTCAGTTAGTTAGTATATGAATTTTGAAGAGACCTTAATCCTGAACTATGAGAGATAAAGAGATATAAAGTCCAAACTTGTTGTATTTAGAGGTGATAGATTGATCTTTCATATCTGTTCCGTGTTTGCGTTCATCTTAAAGATCAAGATCATTTTATGCCTTGCAAAAACATTTTTTAAAATAGGTCATCATACAATGGAACGTCTGTTTATTTATCCCATAGTATGTAAAACACTGAGTTACTTGATCATAGAAGAGCATGGCGGGTCATGTAAAGGTCAAGGTCATCTCTAGGTCAAGTCAATGAAGGTTAAGGTCAGTTTTTTGGCATAATACAACGTTTGCTGTAGTTTATTTGATGTGTACATGAGTGTATTTGGAGCCGGATGTCCTCTCAAGGTCAAGAGCATAGAAAGATCAATGTCGGTATTACTTTGCATTTTAATGCCACCGTTTCATTTTTTTTCTTTCCTGGGCACTCATTTTCATGTTAAATATTGTAAGTTCTATAAGCAGCATGCGAGTCATATGGGTTTTGCCCGTCTAGTTTCCTGTGCGATTTTAATTACGTTAGTATGTTAATATTTTAAATTACGTTATTAAACGTACGACTGATTGGCAATAGTTGTGAGAAACAATGTTTGTACTTAAAACCGAAAAAGTATAGTATTTTAATGTGTCCTTTTATTCTTTTTTCTTTTTTTTTCTTTCTTGAAACAAAACTATACTGTGATTGTTTTTTTCACGCCATTTATGTTTGCAGAAATGCTTACTTAAAACCACGTGAGTGCATTGTTTAAGCGCGCGTGTCCACCCACACACCTACATAAACACATTAACACACGAATCTAAACCAAATAGCGATCATTCCCTATATAACAAAATGATGGGGGTGTAATTTGAACCTTGGCGGCTAACGTGAATCACTAGTTCAATATACCAGAAAAAAAATGGACTCAAATTAACCCTACATTAGTTCTGGTGAATTTGCAGCAAGAGCATGAACAGTTTATTTATGAACAGAAATACTACAGAATGATCGGAATTGCCCACAACATCTTCCACATAAATTCCATTATTTAAAAATCAAAATGTGCACCAAAGACTAGCAAACACTATATTAGAAAACAAATCAAGAGAATAAGTTGAGCTCACCGTCCGCGTGTCTTCTTTTATAAGCGCCATGATACGTGTACTCGTGAAGTAATTCATATATACGCCTCTAAGAAAAAACAATCAGGATCTGTCTCCCTTTAGTTTCAGAGATAATGCAGTGATCCAGTTTACCTCCAGGTTCAAGTTACCCGCCTTTCCCCAAAATTGTATTGTACATGTATATTGTATTGTATTGTATTGTATTGTTTTGTATTGAATTGTATTTGCTTACGAGTCCAACTGCTGTTGATACTTGTCCAAGCACAAAGGTTTTCGTAAAAAGTACACGTGACTTCTGCATCTGAAAATAAAAACTTGTTCGTTGTATTCAACAAAAGAACTAAATTAGCCTACTAATTGAAATAAAGCACAAATATCTACCATCCGTCCATCCATTGTACATTCTGTTCTCGTCTCCCAGACTAGAAAAATTAAATCATCATCATCATCATCATCATCATCATCATCATCATCATCATCATCATCATCATCGTCGTCGTCGTCGTCGTCATCATCATGGTAATCATCATCAATGTCCTTGTCATCATCATCATCATCATCTTCTTCTTCTTCTTCTTCTTCTTCTTCTTCTGATGGTACCGGACTATCCTATCCCGTAACTCAGAGGTCGTAGGGGCATCACAGATGATCGCTTAACCAGCGTTTTCCATTGTTCTCTGTCCTCAGCAACCCTGATGGCTTCGCTCAAGGTCAAGCCAGTCCATTTTCGAATGTTGTCCTCCCGCCTCTTTTTCGGTCTCCCTCTTCTTCTACCTCCTTGCATTGTGCCTTGCAGGGTGGTCTTTGCAAGGCCTGATGATCTGGTGACGTGGCCATATCATCGGAGTTTCCGTTTCTTCACTTGGTCGGTCACTCGCTTCTGTAGGCATCTATACAGCAAGTTCATAAATCTCTTTTTCTGTTACAGGCCGAAAACAAGAAAATATCGGGCCCTCGAACATTTGGAAAGACGGCGGATCACATGATCGCGCATCTAGTCTGTCTCTTAACTCTGAAATCTTATCAGAGAAAATGTTACAAAATCGTTGTGTCAGTCCACCAGGAAGAACATCAGAAGGCAGGACCTTTGTCTTTGGTTTACCAAGCAGCTCATTGGATACTGCAAACAGCTGCTTACTGGACACAGCCGTCTTAATCCTGTTCTGGTAGAACTGGCTCTTAGCGGCCAGAAGGCAGGACTTCGCAGCAGCCCGCTCTTGAGTGAAGATCTGTCTGTGGACGGTGAGGTGCGTCTTTCTCCATAGACGCTCAGCATGTCTCCTCCTGCGGCGCGCCTCCATCACCTCTGCAAACAACCACGGCGCTGATGCGCGATCTCGTGACAGACGGGGCATGGCGATCAAGGATGTTCCTCATGCCGTCGTTGTAGCTGTCGACGAGAGCCTCAACGCCAACACCAGAGTCAGCACAGCAACCCTCCAGCTACCCAACGCCTATTTGCAACGAACGCAAGCGAAATGCAAGGTGAGGGGTCAAACGAGCCGAGAAGTTCTGTACGCTCGTACCATAATCGAACAGGTTAAATTCGCTCACATTACATGAACTGTTCTTGAGGCGTGCCTGCGTCGTTTCCCACGTGTGTTGCGAGGTGGAGGGGGTGGGTGAGCATGAACACAATGGCGAAGCATTATCATTCAAGGATGCAAACCTTGATGAAACAAACATGCACCAGAACAACAAACGACTAGATGGAGGGGGCACAAAAAGCCCACCAAATGACACAGTCCACCATCATTCGCTATTTGGGCGTCAAGCTAGATAGTTCTTTGTCCATGCATGACCACATCAGTACCATCTGTCGTTTGTCCTTTCTTGAGCTTCAACGTATTGTTCACTTTATTGCGTCTTCGAGGGATGCATGCACACAATTTGGTCAGCGCTTCACATTTGGTCAGCGCTTCAAGTTCTATGATTCTGTTAGCCCTAATGGTCCCCATTGTTGAAGTTAGCCGGTTGCTTAAGCTTGTGCGCACGACAGCGTGATCATGTCAAGCCTCTTTTAAAAAGAGCTTCATTGGCTCCCTGTCAAGTTCCGCATTGAATACAAAATTGCTGTCCTAGCTTTCCGTCATTTCGAACAGTCATTTCCACCATATCTGTCTGAGGTACTCACTACCTACACTACAAATCGTTCTTTGCGCTCATCAGATGAAAAGCTTTTGAAAACACCCAAACGTCGGCTTAAAACAATTGGCGAGCGGTCTTTTTAGTTTTCAAGCTCCCAAGGTTTGGAATGCGCTGCCTGCCGGTTTAAGACATTGTACAGACCTTGTTTCCTTCAAGAGCTACTTAAAAATGCACTTGTTCGCAAGGCGTTTTCTGTATAAATAATATATATCTTATATAATAAGAACAGTAGACTAATAATACTTCGTGAATGATGCTGGACATGACGTAGTGCGAATGTTATGATGCGTACGAATGATGTGTGTAAGCGCATTGAGTTGTTATTCTAATGATAAATGCGCTGTATAAATGCAATGTATTATTAGTACTATTATTATTATTATTATTATTATTATTATTATTATTATTATTATCATCATCATCATCATCATCATCATCATCATCATCATCATCATCATCATCATCATCATCATCATCATCAATTCATCATACACTGTGCCAAAATTCACAACAAACCAGTCCCTAGAACCACACAAACACAACACTCCACAACGGGAGCTCGTGATCACTCCAATCATACGGTGACCGACCCCTGACTCATAAGTGGATATTCCAGTAGACTTAGTTTCAATCGTCTCACAATCACCAGTTACATACAACAGCATACGATCATACACAGCGGCGAAAGCACGGGTAATCCAAACCAACTGGGATCCTTGTGGTCTCGTTCTTTTGTTAGTCATACCAACATAATTCTTTCAAGGCAGCTATGCGCTACATATGCTGAGGTTTTAGCTTCCTGGTTTCATTGCCCCATACAGTAGCGGGTTGCTGTAACCTGCACTGGAAACACTAATTGTACGAACACAGGCCTAGTAGACTATGAACACGGTCAGCGCATAATGCGATTCGCTCTCTAGCTACAGTCTGTGTGCTTTGAACTGACTATCGTTTTGGGGGAAAAAATCTTTATACAAATATATATAAACTAACAGACCCACCGATAGAACTAAAAGTTAAAGGGTTTTCCCGTTCTTACCATCGCAAGGGAGATAATAGACGATTGGCACTTCCTCCATTTTCTCTCTCCCTCCGTGTCTTACTTTTCCCGGTTCTAAACTGAGCCCCCGTACCAATTCCGGATTGTAGGAAAAAAAGTCACAGGAAAAAAAGTCACGGAAAAAAAGTCACAAAATTGAGTAGGAAAAAAAGTCACAATCGGTCAAATCCAGTTCAAGTCAAGAACTATTTATTTACTTTGTATTAGGCCTACTTAAGAAGGATTTTTTTAAGTATGTTTAAAATTATTACTGTAATATTAAATAAGGCATTTAAATCACAACCATTTTACACAGTTTACAAGATTTAAATGAAAGTCAGTTTTTGCTTTCTTTTTAAGACATGGAGAGTAAATTAATAGTTAAATCTGTATATGATATTCATACTACGACAAACAATAGGATTTTCAACAGGTAAAAGTGAAAAATCAACATTTTCTTTATTTAAAAAAATGGAAATTTAATCAAACTAACAACAATAAATAAAAATAAATAAATAAAATACAAGTCAATGTCATAGATTTCAGACAATTAGTAAAAGATTTTTTTTCAACTGAGCAGGATAACAGCCCAAAAACAAAATGCCAATGAGAGAGAGAGAGAGAGAGAGAGAGAGAGAGAGAGAGAGAGAGAGAGAGAGAGAGAGACAGAGAGAGACAGAGAGAGACAGAGAGAGAGAGAGACAGAGAGAGAGAGAAAGAGAGACAGAGAGAGAGAGACAGAGAGAGAGAGAGAGAGAGAGAGACAGAGAGAGACAGAGAGAGACAGAGAGAGAGACAGAGAGACTAGACAGAGACAGAGAGAGAGACAGAGACAGGGAGAGACAGAGAGAGAGACAGAGACAGAGAGACAGAGCTGTGAGTGTGTGTTCTGCTTGATAACATTTTTACACCCATAACATGAGAGAGTGGGAGAGAGGGAGCTCTTTTATTCTGTGACTTTTTTTTCCTGTGACTTTTTTTCTGTGACTTTTATTCCGTGACTGTTTTTTCCTGTGACTTTTTTTCCAATTACCCAATTCAGAGTTGGGTGGACTTGTGGTGTAGGCATTAACCTTTTCTTGGCGCACTGCAATACCTGTAAGAACAATAAATTGTTTTTTTGTTTTTTTTTTTAATCCGCCTGTGGCACTCCGTGGTCGCCTGTGGTCTTCTATAGAATGCACATTGAGGTTTAAACCTCTACACCCACCATTGGCGATAGGGCAGACGGGGCTAACCATCCCAGGGAAAGAGGGGTAGGGACCTGAACCATCAACACTGAACCACCAGAGCAATCATACTGCTAAAATGGACAGTGAAAATGGCCACATTTTATTTCGCCGGGATTCAAACCTGGGTCATCGGTGTGCCAGACGAACACTTTAACACTAGAGCTTACGGCGGTGGGACAGTCTTCTATAGATGTTGTTGGAGTATCAGAGACGGCTGACGTCCTTTTCGTCGGCTTTTCTGTCATTTATTTACGGTATTATTTTATTTAATCACTTTTATATCGCGCTTTTCCAGCTCGAGAGCGGCTGAAGGCGGTGGCCGATACAGGATCTCACTCAAGCTGCCCGAGGCGCCCACTTGCAGCCTTTGGGCGCATAGTCTGACACCCAGACCACTGAGCACAATCCTGGGCGACCGTAGATGGGGGAGAACGGACCTAGTGCTGGGTGTGTTTGTGTGGCCGGCACTCACCAGGCTAGGACATGAGCGTCAGGATCTTTGAAGTCCATGCGATGGCATGCGTGCGTACACCTCGGTTTATACTCTCATCCAATGGAGTAGAAACGCACACAGTGTCCCAGTTTTATTTATTTATTTCTATTCTCGGGTCACCCAGTCATGGCGCCTGTGGCTGTGGTGTACGCCTCGATAATTGCAAGTGTAGTACTACAGACGATAGATATGAGACAATATGATTTATAGGCCTAGTGATAGTTTGACGTGTGTACATGATACATCCTACACAATGCGATTGATAGTCCTGCATGGTGACCCATGAAATGCTCAATTTTCTTTACAGTGTTGATTGCAAGACCCATCCTATTGTTTGTTTAATGGTTATGTCTGTTTATTCTATTTCTATGCAGATTAACAGGACAGCTAACTGTTAAGGGATGGTATCGCATTGGATGTAAATGCATGCTAAAGCCGACGAGTCTTTCTGCTTACAGAGAAGAATACATTGATGTTATGCCTGTGTTGCGGATTCGCTGTCCAGTCACACATTTTGCTTCTTACAATGAAATTCTTAGTCATTTCCCATGTGCATGCACGCTGTTATCACGTTGACATCTGCGTACAATTGACTCATGATTTTTTAGTTTTGTCTAATACGAATGACAAATGTGAACAGTCGTTAAATAAAATAAATATTCGAATTGTGTTTAGATATGAATACGAATACGAAAACGGTATTATCTCACTCAGAACTTACGTTGTGGTGCAAAAAGCAAATTACTGGACACACGACGTACATAGAGAGAGAGAGAGAGAGAGAGAGAGAGAGAGAGAGAGAGAGAGAGAGAGAGAGAGAGAGAGAGAGAGAGAGAGAGAGAGAGAGAGAGAGAGAGAGAGAGAGAGAGAGAGAGAGAGAGAGAGAGAGAGAGAGAGAGAGAGAGAGAGAGAGAGAGAGAGAGAGAGAGAGAGAGAGAGAGAGAGAGAGAGAGAGAGAGAGAGAGAGAGAAGAGAGAGAGAGAGAGAGAGAGAGAGAGAGAGAGAGAGAGAGAGAGAGAGAGAGAGAGAGAGAGAGAGAGAGAGAGAGAGAGAGAGAGAGAGAGAGAGAGAGAGAGAGAGAGAGAGAGAGAGAGAGAGAGAGAGAGAGAGAGAGAGAGAGAGAGAGAGAGAGAGAGAGAGAGAGAGAGAGAGAGAGAGAGAGAGAGAGAGAGAGAGAGAGAGAGAGAGAGAGAGAGAGAGAGAGAGAGAGAGAGAGAGAGAGAGAGAGAGAGAGAAGAGAGAGAGAGAGAGAGAGAGAGAGAGAGAGAGAGAGAGAGAGAGAGAGAGAGAGAGAGAGAGAGAGAGAGAGAGAGAGAGAGAGAGAGAGAGAGAGAGAGAGAGAGAGAGAGAGAGAGAGAGAGAGAGAGAGAGAGAGAGAGAGAGAGAGAGAGAGAGAGAGAGAGAGAGAGAGAGAGAGAGAGAGAGAGAGAGAGAGAGAGAGAGAGGATAAAGAAAGAACGAAATTAAAGAGAAGATAACCAATGATTCGTTAAGTAGTGTTGAACACGCAAGCACGCGCGAACACATACCCACACTGACACACACACACACGTACACACACACACACACACACACACATCATAAACCATCAAATAATGTTCTGCTTTGAAGCTTTTTTTTCCTTCAGTAGATTTAATTCAATGGCGAGATAATATATTATAAATGTTACACATTTTGCAAATATATAAGCAAAATTGGTGAAATATATAATAAATTATCTCGCCACTGAAGATATATGATATATATTATAGTTTCGGCATGTTGTTTCGGTAAGCACGCAAAAACTAAAAACAGCTTGTATTGTCTGGTCTGAAGGTTTTAAAAAGAGAGTGAGTGCGATTTGTGATCAGGTTTTGTGATCAGGTTTTGTGAACATAATTTTTATGTAGTTTGCTTGTGTTGCATGATAATAATGAATGTGTATATTGCGAATATTTGCCAAGTGTAAGTGTAATATGATTGATTAACTTTTATTAGTGCCATATTTGTACATATTCGTGTTTTGTGCAATCCATTATTATTCAGTTTTATTTTTATCGTATTTGCGTGCCCCAAGGTGTTTTATGGAATAAAGCGCCTTGACTTGACTTGACTTGACTTGGAATCATAAACAGACTGTAATGTCATCATCATAGGGTAAAAGCAACGACGTCAATATCAGACTCCCAATAGCAAGGTAGATCATATTGTAGGGCGTTGTAATCTTTGCACGGCTGTTGTCCAGGACAGGTTCTGTGGACAAAAGAAATGAAACGTTTTAATAATGAAAGCGATTCGTCAGACAGGAAATTGGGGAAGACCAACAGCAAGGAGAAGAGCGTAAGACTTGGGAGAAGATGTAGAAGGTAAGGAAAGTAGAATAAATGCAGGAATGAACAAAAATAAGAAGAAAAAGAAGAAGGGGGAGGAGGAGGAGAAGAAGAAGAAGAGGAAAGAAGCTGCTGCTGCTGCTAATGATGCTGCTGCTGCTGATGATGATTATGATGCTGATGATTATGATGATGATGCTGATGATGATGACGATGAAGAAAATAAAGAAGAAGAGAAAATATGCGGCTGCTTCTGCTCCTGCTGCTGCTGAAGAAGAAGAAGAAGATGAAGAAGAAGAAGAAGAAGAAGAAGAAGAAGAAGAAGAAGAAGAAGAACAAAAAGAAGAACAAAACGGAAACCAAGAAGACAAAATAAGACGGAGGAGGAGTGACTGTGATAGGGAGTTGTGCGCATGCGCGTGTGTGTTTGGGTGTGTTTGTGTGTGTATGTGTGTGTATGTCCCCAGAACAGAACAAGAAAAAATCCTCCCAATTCTCCGAGAAGAAGTTGAGGCAGCAGTGCAGTCGCTGAAGAAAGGGAAGTCAGCGGGAGTGGACAACATACCCGCGGACTTGCTTTAAGCAAGAGGAGAATCGATGATTGACGCCCTCACCATTATTTGTAACAAGATTTGGCAGAGTGGGGAGTGGCCTACACCACGCACCCAGTCGCTTTTCATCACTTTCCAAAAATGGTAACCTTCAGGAGTGTGAAAACTACCGCACCATCAGCCATCCCAGCTGAATCCTCCTAAAAATAATGCTCAACAGGTTGAAACCCCAAACTGAACAAATCATAGCTAATAAACAAGCAGGATTCAGCGCAGTGCGAAGTACCACTGAACAGGTTTTCAACCTCAGAATAATCTGCGAGAAATACCTACATCACCAAAAACATCTATATCATGTGTTTGTAGACTTCAAGAAAGGGTTTGACCGACTCTGGCATGCAGCTATGTGGGCAACTATGAAAGTGTACAACATCAGCCCTAACATTTCTAACGTCATCAAAAGCCTGTATGACAAGGTTACCAGTGCAGTCCTCCACAACAGCGCCATCGGGAACTGGCTCAGAACAACAATCGGCGTGCGTCAATGAGGTCTACTCTCTCCAACACTCTTCAACATCTTCCTGGAGCGCATCATGTCAGATGCCGGCCTTGCAGATCACGAAGGCACAGTCAGCATAGGGGTTAGAGCGATCTCCAATCTCCGTTTTGCGGATGCCATTGATGGATTGGCTGGAGAGGAACAAGAACTAGAACAAGAACAACTGGTACAGAGGTTTGACACCATCTCCCGAGCCTTTGGAATGGAAATTAGTGCAGGGAAGACCAAACTGATGGCCAACGACACCAATGGTATCAACACGGACATCAAAGTCCAAGACCAACCCCCCAACACAGTACATAGCTTCAAATATTTAGGAGCCATTGTATCAGACACTGGGTCCCGACAGGAAGTCCTTTCCAGGATCGCAAAAACAATTGCTGCCCTGACAAGGTTGAAACCTACTTGGAAAGACGGGAACATCAGTCTACACTCCAAGGTAAGGCTGCAGCGCTCCCTTGTCATCTCCATCTTCCTATACGCTAGCGAAACATGAACCCACACATCAGACCCACAGCGAAGAATAAAAAGCATGGAGATGAGGTGCTACAGAAAAATTCTGGGCATTTCCTATACCCAGCACATCACCAACGACAAAATCCGACAGACCATGACACAAGCCATTGGACAACACGATCACATGCTCACAGTGGTAAAGAAACTGTAACTCCGATGGTATGGCCACATCACCACAGCATCAGGTCTAACAAAGACCAACCTGCAAGGCACGGTGCATGGAGGCAGAAGACGAGGGAGACAGAAAAAGAGGTGGGAGGACAATCGAGAATGGACTGGCTTGACACTGAGCGACGCCATGAGGGTTGCTGAGGACAAAGAAATATGAAGTACGCTGGTTAAACGATCATCTGTGGTGCCCCAACGACTTTCGATTTAAATTACGGGATATGATAGGAAGGAAGTCAGACTCACCAGTACTGATGCACTCCCCGTTCTGAAGTGTGACGTTTTTGAGGCGTACCCACGTATCGTTTTGAGCCAAATTTTGAGCTCGGAACTCAATCTGCAGATCAAAGATTTCTTTAAATAAAAATCTACATTGATCAATCAAATAAAAATTCAATATGTTTAATAAATAAATTATTCAATAAACAAGCCGGACAGTCATTATCAAGACAACGACAATGATGACGAGAAAAGTGATGTAGTTGCCGTTGCCACGAAGCGCCCGTCTCCCACCACACCCAAGAACATACGTACGCAAGATTCAAGATTCAATCCCATTACTGGCCCATTTTGGTGTGTGGAGAATACAAAATATCCATAAGGATAACAATCATTATTCAGTTGTAAAAACATAACAATAACATTACTAACATTCCAACTTAAAATTCTTAACAATAACATTCGACCAATATTGTTAATATTATTATTGTATGCTTTTAAAAAAATATTTTTATAAATTTACTCAATTTTATTATAGTTGTTTTCGTTCCCGAAATAAATTACGTAAATGAAAAATTGACTTGCACGATAAAGATGTCCTAAAAAAACACAAATGTCGAATTTGTCTGTGCTTTGGACACACAAAAATACAGTGAAATCCCCATCCTCACTAGAACCCATATATACAATCCCTACAAAATCTGGGTTTTTTTCCTTAATACAATTTCCAGTTTCTTAATTCCATTTGTATCTCGTGATCTGAACAACGAAAGTTTTCGTAAAGTGTAGGGGAGGGTGGGGCACCTTGTGCCAGAAAAAGCTATTTCACTTATCATTTGCTGGCAATTCACAACAAAAAGCTCAATCAAGTTTAAAACAACACTTTAATCTTTTATGAACATAATACAACAAAGGAAATTACGTTTGTATGAATAATTTTAATGCACTTTGGCAAACAAATGAGTAGGTGGGACTGACACAGCCTGCCCCACTGTGGGGCAGGTTGTGTATCCCTCTGGGGCAGAGTCTGTCAATACTGCTTAAAGAAGGGAAAGAAGCATATTTTTGCAAGTTAGAAGAATTGTGAATAAATGGTTATTTTTGCCACAAATGAACCATGTAGGATTTTTGTTCACAATTCTAAATCTTTCTTCATAATGTCGTTATCGATTAAACAAAAAAATCACTTCACCAACACAGCAAAAACAAAGCACAAATGTTAACTTTGTAACATAAAATACACAGTTTGATTTTTATTTTTTTTTTAAATATAAAGCTGGTAACATGAAATAAAATGTATTCTCTTATGTGAAATAAACAATAAAACTCTCAGTTTATTGTATTGAACACAGAAACAATGACAATGATGCATATTTTGGCAGTAAAATCTGCACGAAAACATAGAGAAATGTTTCTTTTCATTACAAGGTCTTTGATGTTTTAGTCACTCACACTTGGAGTGAAAAATCACACACACAAAATTTATGTTGCTGAAGAAAATGCAAAAACAAATTAAAACATTTGCAACAACTCAAATATCAACCATGTTTGCTTAGGTCTTAGTAAGTTTGATTAGCCTGAGTAGGTTTGCTTAGCCTTAACTTTACCTTTCTTTGTTTTGTTCCTTTTACCAGGGGTTGAAATTGATAAACACAACAGCAACACAAAGCACAATTATTCAGTTCTAAACACAATGCATGGGCACTTGTTTGCAAAAGTTAAACCAAAAACTAAGAAAATAAATCGCAAAAAAACCAACACTACAGTATATCAATATTTTGCATCAGAAAAAAAGTCTTACATGACTTTGGCTGTGAGGATGGGGGTAATTTCGTAAGGGAAGGGGGCTGCATCAAATTGCTCAATGACATTTTGAAAGTAATCCATCAAGTCATCAGATGATGCAAAGGAAAGAAGAACGTCTCGTCCTCTTGAAGTGGGCAAGCCTTGATCACATCTCGAGTGTAAATCAAAGATGTACAAAGCATTGTGTGTTTTCAGAAGTACAATCGCAGTTTCTTTCATGATAATGACTGCTGCTGGCGACTGAACTCTGGTGAGACTACTTTTCAGAGAGGATCTACTGTTTTCTTTGTTGTCAGGCATCCAGATGCCATACGATGCAGGGCATGATGGCTACAGAAAAATTTATCATTGAAGGCTGTTATGCAATCTGGCACATCAGAAACCATAAGAAATCCGGTGATGTTACATGGTTGATTACTCGCAATTCCTCTGTAAAGTGCATCACCATTGAGCATGATGTCATTTAGGTCGCTGGTGACCCATGCTTCAACTGGTTTGATAGTAGCATGGCAAGCTGCAGCAACATCCATTGCTACACACTGTCGCCCTCTTGAGCAACTAAGGAATATGGTTTGACCTTGGTGCCATCCTGCTTTAACAACAGAAGCTGGCATTGTCGCACATGAATCAGGAAGTCGTCGTCTGGCAAGTGGTGCTTTCTTCTGAGTTTTTTTGTGTTCCTTTCTTCTCAGTTTTTTGCGTTCCGTTTTTCTCATTTTTTTGTGTTCCTTTCTTCTCAGTTTTTTCTGCTTGGCTGCAGCTAGCAGCTCTTTTTCAGGAGTGTCTGTCATGATTGCACATCTGCCAGGGGGTCGTCCACGCTTACGACTTTCACATCTTGGTGGAATAGGATAGGGTCGAATCATTTCGGGGGGAATTCTCTGATTTTCTTCGTTGCTGCCCTGTGGCTGTTCTGAAGCCGTGGGTGGGGGTGGAGGAGATGTGGTGAGTGGTGCATCACCAGGCTGTGGGTGGAAGGGAGATGGCGACCTGTGTCTTTCATTTGTTGTGGGCTGTGTTGGAGGAGCGACTGGGTCGTCATCAACATCGGTTCTCTCATGTCCAGTGTCAGTTGCAGGGCCACAGCTTGGTGAAGCCAGGAAAGAGTCATCAAAGACGTCTGGATCCAGAGGAGAAATGCCTTTGCTTTTGAAGCCAGCGGTGATGTTTGCCATTGTGAACGCTTTGGGGTAGGCATGCCCCACTACCTCAGCAACATAATGAATAGTCATTGGCTGATATGGGTGGTTGCACATCCACGAGTTGCACGCTTTGTTGTAAGCCGTTTTGAAAGGCCCAAAGACGGAACAATCCAAGGGTTGAAGTCGATGAGTACAGTGTGGCGGGAATGTCAATACCACGATCCCTTGTTCTTTGCAGAAATCAACAGCATCGAGCGACAGGTGACTTTCATGGTTGTCCATCAAGAGAACAACATTCCTTGTGGGACTGCAGTGGGCATATTTCACAATATGTTGCAAACACTCTAGGAACAACTCTGTTGTCATGTATCCCGAACTGTGGCACATTCCTTTTGTGCCCGGAGGAGCCCCTGTCACCATGGTGGGCAGGAACTTCTTGCGTGGGAATATGAGACATGGCGGGACAGCATTGTCAATTGCATTGACAATGCCAAGGAGGGTCACATGTTGTCCTCTTTCATGGGAAACAAGCTGACTGATTTGTCGGGATCCAGTTTTTGCTACAACCTTCTGTGGCTTTTGTGAGGTCGTCAGCCCTGTCTCGTCCAAATTGAATATTCGGTCAGGGGTAAGGCCCAGTCGTTCATACAGCTCTTGAAGTTTAGTGAAGAAAGAGCGCACATTCTCTGCTGTGAAACGTCTAGCATGAGCTATGCTCACTGCTTCTGGAATTCTGTAACTCAAAGAACTATTCCTCTTTAAGAAAGACATAAGCCAGTCTTTTCCAGCGAGCTGAGTTTCATGCCAAGCATGCGGGACGTTGTTGTTGTTGTTGTTGCGACATGCAAACTGATAAGCAAGCATTCTTATTGTTTGTCCGTCCAATGGGAAACCCAACTGTGAGCATGTTATGATAATAATAATAATTTATTTTGTATAGCGCAATTCAAACATAAAATGCTTCACAAAGCGCTTGATCACACGCAGCCACACACAGATGCACACGCATAATAAATCTATTCTGCATTTAAAAACAAGACAACATGTAAACCTAGTAAAGGTAACAAACCAACAAATAAAAGTATAAAATCAGTCAATCAATCAATAAACTTATATAAAATAAATGAATAATTTCACAGAAAAAATTTAAGAGAGGGACGTTAATACCAAAAGAGGCAGATCAACAATGCCTCATCTAAGATGTAAAGTGTAAATGGTGGTGAAATACAGCAGTTTTAAAAGTAGAATAATCGTTGAATAACTAAACATCGTTACAACGTATGACAGGCCAAATGAAAAGAATAAAAGCTTGTGTAATGGCATTAATCTGGTTTAAAAAGAAAACATATTTGTGATTCACATAATAATAGTAACAACACCAATAACAATAATAATAATAATAATAAATAATAATAATAATAATAATAATAATAATAATAATAATAATAATAATAATAATAATAATAATAATAATAATAATAGCAGTTTCTAATTTCATTTACAGTGAAAACAAGTTAAGAGGGATCAAATGTCATTTAAAAAAGCAAAACAATTTTAAGACAAGTACACGCATACGCACATGCATCCACCTACACACGCATTCACCCACACATTCACACACACACACATTCACACCCATATTCACACACACACACACACACCCCTACACACACACATTTCAGGTATCAGCGCAACAGGGTGTCCGCAAGGGAGGATGTTCTACAGGTGTAAGAGGATATAGTCCACCAGCTCATTTTCTTCTTTGTCATCAAAGATTCGCCTGCTACCACACGTATCATGAAACGGCTTGGGCTGATAGTTAGGGTTTGCCTTTTTTTTAATGGAATGGCGGCGTAAACTTTCTCGGTTAAGGTTGAACTGATAAGCGGCTTTTCTTATGGAGAGACCATTTTGTATGGCTTCAAGGGCTTCATTCATCTGGCTGGTAGTAGGCTCTTTCCAAAGGCCTTTTCTGCGGTAATGCCGAACCATCCTAAAAATCAGACAGCACGTCATATTTTAAATAGCATCGTCGGCGTTCAACATAATAGTCTTGCATACACATGACTGCTCCGTAGGGCAGTTTGAGATGTAGAATATCTCTGTGACGTCACAAGAATGTTGTGATTAATCGGAATGTCACTCAAGTCTGTCTTTCATTCTGGTCCAGCACGTATGCAACACCAAGCTATCACAATCACACATGAGTCAAGATGGGGTAGGTTGTGCCTAGATGGGGTAGGTTGTGTCTCTGTGGGGTAGCTTGTGTCAGTGACATACAATGCCCCTGCTCAACCTGCCCCACAGGGGGTGGTCTTATTCAACCTTGCTTCATTCAGTGCAATAAATGTTTTCTGTTTTAGAAGTTTTGTCATCATGAGCTAGATTCATTAAAGTATGTCATAAAACAAACAAGTTTGAAACTTGTTATTTAGTACACAAGCCACACAAAGAATTTCAAACAGACAAATGCTTACTTTCAGCAGAGAATCACTTGAGTGTGTTGCCTCTCCATGGGCTGTCGTGCAAATGGGGGTAAAAAACTTATGTTTTTATGGAAAACTGGTTTTATGGATCGGAAAACGAAACAAAACAGGAAATAAACCAAATTAAGGACATATTATTGCTACTGACATATGCTGCCTCGTGACATAAGGTGCCCCACCCTCCTATATACATAGATATTAAGATACTGAGAGTTATAATTTTCTCGACCAAACTGTAATTTAATACTTTTGTAAGGGAAAAAAAACCTTTGACTGAAACACATAAACATACATGTACCTGCATACTCAAACAAACATAAGCTATCTTATCATATCCTATCCCATAACTCGAAGGTCGTTGGGGCACTACAGATGATCGTTTAACCAGCGTACTTCATCTTTCTCTGTCCTCAGCAACCCTCATGGTTTCGCTCAGTCTCAAGCCAGTCCATTCTCGAACGTTGTCCTCCAACCCTTTTTCTTTCTCCCTTTTCTTCTGCCTCCTTCACCGTGCCTTGCAGGATGATCTTTGCAAGGCTTAATGTTAATGCTCTGGTGAAGCGGCCATACCATCGGAGTTTCCGGTTTTTTTTTTAAAGATAAAAGAACAGAAGCTTACAAACAAACTCGCACCTCTCCCCTCCTTTGCCCTGCCCCCCTCCCACCCCACGGCCCACACCCTCCCACCCATACAGAAACAAATCGTCTTACTGTGGTGTTCCCAGGTAGAAGATCGACTTCTGCAAGCGTGAACGCTTCTTGTTGGGAATCTCTTGGAGTGTAGATACACTTGTTGTTCATGATGACGGACAGTTTCGACGGCAGCGTTTGTGCGTAATAAAAACGTAAGCATGACGCGTTAACTACGTCATACGTAGGGGAGACCACTGTCGAATATGCGGCGTAATTGCTTCCCCTGCCAGCCACTTGCAGCCAACCTGTAAACATAGAAATTAAACAGATGTACGCAAGACATGGAGAAGATGAAGGCGAGGAGAAGCCGCAGTAGAAGAAGAAGAAAACGACAACCAACGCAAACACTTCCAACTCATCCTACACCTCCTCATTATTTAAAACAAATCCTATCCTATCCTGTCCCATAAGCCGAAGGTCGTAGGGGCACCACAGATGATCGTTTAACCAGCATACTCCATCTTTCTCTGTCCTCAGCAGCCCTCATGGCTTCGCTCAGTGTCAAACCAGTCCATTCTCGAAACAAATCACCACAGCATTATTCATCATCATCGTCGTCATCATCATCATCATCATCATCATCATCATCATCATCATCATCATCATCATCACCATTATCATCATCATCATCATCACCAACATCATCACCACCACCACCAACATCACGCATCATCATCATCATCATCATCATCATCATAAACAACAAAAACATCAGCAACAACAAAAACATCAGCAACAACAAAATCATCATCATCATCAACAACAAAAACATCATCAGCAACAACAAAAACATCATCATCAACAACAAAAACATCATCATCAACAACAAAAACATCTTCATGAGCATCATGTCCCTTACTTTGATGCCGTTCCCAGTGAGGGGAGGAAGAGGCCGTGCAACTTTGGGTGTAACTACAAAAATCAGAGTTGAAATCACAACACAGGGATCCTCTCTTTCCACCTGAAAAAAAAGCAAACATAAACACTGTACATTGTAACAGCTACACCATAATTTTTTTTTTTTAAAGAATGATATTATATAGCTCAGAGAACTTCTCAAGGTACTGGCCACTAATATTCCGTATGCACAAAATAGTTTGCTGAAGTCAGGATTCGAACCCACGTCGCCCAAGACGCACGCACACGAGACTTGCGCCCTAAAGCACTGAGCTACCCCTGCCGCTGGAGGGCAAATACGTTAATAATAAATACGTAAATTAAGGATTTGAAATAAAATTGCATAATACTACCTACCTACCTACCTACCTACCTACCTAAATACATGCATACATACATACATACAAACATAAAAACAAACAGACACACGTCATTCTATAACTTAAACAAACAAACAATCCAGCCATAAACAAACTTCCTATCCTATCCTATCCTATCATATCCTGTCCCGTAACCTGGAGGTCGTAGGGGCACCACAGATGATCGTTTAACCAGCATACTCCATCTTTCTCTGTCCTCAGCAGCCCTGATGGCTTCGCTCAGTGTCAAACCAGTCCACTCTCGAATGTTGTCATCCCACCTCTTTTTCGGTCTCCCTCTTCTTCTACCTCCTTGCACTGTGCCTTGCAGAATGGTCTTTACAAACTTGTGTATCAGTAAATAAAGATATGGTATAAACTTTGCAGATGTCTCACCTTCGTTTTTGCTGGTGCAAGATTCACAATACCTGTAAAATATACAAATTAATAAAGAATGAAGTTCATCAATAAATTGTAAAAAAATTAATTAAAAAAATTAACAATTTTAATTGGAATTTAAAATTATACATATATGAATGAGTGAATGAATGTTGAATGTCCTATACTGAAAAGCAGTACGCGCCGCGAGATAATCAGCTTAAGCTTCACTCCGTCAGTCGATCGATCGATATTCTGTTTTCACTCACTAAAAATAAATAAATAAATAAATCGATAAATTAGTCTCTAAATGCAGTTAGTCCACTCACTTAACCATACATTCATTTATCAATCCATCCATCCAACTGCGCGTCCACTTACCGATTAAACGTAAGTGTTCATATTTCCAACATTCATTTCAACCAGTTGATTGGTCCAACCACTCTTTCATCATATCCTCTGAATGTCCCTCACCTAATCACTCCCATACTTTACTCCCCTCTCCACCACCTCATGCAACCCTCCACTCACCTCTCACCTCCACAAATTTACTCATCCCTGTAAATACTACTACTACTACTACTACTACTACTACTACTACTACTACTACTACTAATAATAATAATAATAATAATAATAATAATAATAATAATAATAATAATAAGAGCGGATGTTTACAAGTGCCTTATCACTAAATCAGGAGCAAAACACAGCGATCTGTAACCAACATACTCGATCACATGCAACACACACTCCTACCGACAAACACACACACACACACACCCACACACACCCACGCCCACACACACACAAACACACACACGCACACACACACACACCGCTGTAAGAGGCAAATCGATCGCTAGTGAAGGACGGAAATTTATTCTATTTTTAGCATTTAGGTTGATTGCATCCAATACAATTATTGAATCAGTGAAGCAAACAATGAAACAAAACAATCCACCAACAGTGGGAAACTCACTGAGTTTGAGAGGTAGTGGTTGCCAGGACATCAATAGTTCTTGATGCCCAAAGACAAGTCACGGCGATAAAGACAGGACCCGTTGCTCTCCACATCACGCTGTTTGGGGCTAACAAAGAGAAAGTGTGAAGGATGATGACCGGAGATAAAAGCCGTTGTAATTTTCTCTTGTATAGTTGTAGACTCTGCGACAAAGACAAAATGGTTGTTGTTGTTGTTGTTGTTGTTGTTGTTGCTGTTGTTGTTGTTGTTCTTCTTCTTCTTCTTCTTCTCCTCCTCTTCCTCCTCCTCCTCCTTCTTCTTCTTCTTCTTCTTCTTCTTCTTCTTCTTCTTCTTCTTCTTCTTCTTCTTCTTCTTCTCATTCTTCTTCTTTTTCTTTTTCTTCTTCTCCTCCTCCTTCTTCTTCTTCTTCTTCTTCTTCTTCTTCTTCTTCTTCTTCTTCTTCTTCTTCTTCTTCTTCTTCTTCTTCTTCTCCTCCTCCTCCTCCTCCTCCTTCTTCTTCTTCTTCTTTTTCTTCTCCTTCTTCTCCTCTTCCTCCTCCTCCTCCTCCTCCTCCTCCTCCTTCTTCTTCTTCTTCTTCTTCTTCTTCTTTTTATTTGTAATCAGCGAATTTCAACAAGATGTTAGCTCTGCTTTGGTACAAAGTTGCTTACGCTTTTTTTTAATAACAAAAAAAAAAAAGAAAAGAAAAGAAGATAGCATCGCAATCTGAGGTTTTCGGATCCTAATTCAAGCTTGCTCTGTTGCCAAAGAAGTACAATATACCTACAACTAACGGTAGTTAACAAAATACGTTTTACTTTAATAGCGAAACGGCAATAGGTCAGGGTTGTAAGAGTGGAGGTAATGGTGGAGGGGGATGGGGAGGGGTGAAGAGGGGGATGGTGAGGGGTTACAATTCATAATAAATCGCAAGACCTACAGAAGAAGAATTCTTGTAAACGTATCCAGACGTACATGAATCATGACAGCCTTACATAAAATGTATCATTCAACTTTACACGAACAAACTCGTACTTACCTCCTGTCACGCACTGTAGGTTTACCTTCACTGAAAAGCACGCTATAGCAAACACCTATAGCCTATGATTGTGCATTGCAATTACGCTTTAAACATTTGTACACTACAAACATTTGATAACAGCGCTCAGATGAACCTAAAGCTCAGGCGAACCTAAAGCTTCTCTTAGCATCTGAAAGTACAGCGCAAACTGTATTTGTTACATTACATTACATGATTATTGCTTTAGGTCCAGCTGTATTTGTAATATTTAACATTTCGACAAATGATGTATCTAAAACAACTGTTAGCACAGCTCGTTTCCAACTTTCAACTTACTTTCAAAACGACCACAGCCAAAGAAAACTTTTCGCGATAAGTTGAACTTGACTTGAGTAAACTTGAAACATAAAGAAAGAATCCACAATTATTCTGCTGACATTTACACTTTCAAACCAAACATTGAGAGTTTCCGGAAAATTTAGAGAGAAAACAATAGGTGCAGACACCCTTAAGTATTGTACCATTGATTAATAATAGTTGGCAGCATTTTTTTATCCCGGTAAATTAGAAAAAAAAGTAACTGGAAAAAAGCCACTGAAACTCAGGAGGATTTAGAGGATAAGGACGCCGCCTGGTTCATTTTAAAACATGGCTCAAAGATGTTTTTGCACAAAATCCGGCAAACGATGTGTCCCAGTTTAACAGTTCCGGTATAATTAACGACATTGCCTTCATTGTTAAAGCATTAACTTAGAGAACGGAAGGGACACGCTATCACAGTTTGATGCAGATGTTGTGGCTTCGTCGGTATTGCGTTTACGAAAAACGCTTGTAGCTCTAGCGAAGCAGTCACTAGACAATGGTGGCTTCAAGTGAAAGGATGGCTTATACAGCTGCTAGACTGCGAAAGTTCTAAGCTACAGCGGGTTATTCACATTAGTGTCCGAGCCCGCATAGGCCTACGACGCTTGAAGCAGACTATGGCGACAGGGGACGAGCAATAGATTGATATGCACTGTATTAATCTCGGTATATTATACCTGGTTTTAATGCTGCTGAAGCTTGTAGCAAAACATATCTATACAAAGGTTTTAAAAGACGAGAGAGAAAATAAAAGGTGCAACACCAAAACAAGACACATCCAATTGTCTATAAAAGACATAAGAATTTCGATTACAGGGGGTCCTCGAGTTACGACGTTGATCCGTTCGTTGGACGCGTCGTAACCCGATTTCATCGTAAGTCGGAACGTAAGTTGGAACATAAAGAAAAATACCTGTACTGTACGTACAGTGCTATATGTACTGTAACTGTTAATGACATAAAAAAAAGTATTAATATTATAATGTCCATTTTAACTTCCATGGTGATGGCCTTTCTTTTCTTTGATGCACTACCATCAGAAGAGTCTGACTTACGTTTGGGAACCATAACCAAGGGCAAAAAACGATAAAACACGTGAGAGAAATAGACGGCGTAAACATACAAAATGGCGTATGTGCAGTGATTGAGCGTAGGAAGCGACGCCGTCTTCCCCGCCGTATAACCACAAGAAAGCGTATTCTTCCGCCGCTCGCCAGAAACTAGCTCCCGTTTGTTTACGTCGCTTACGACGCTAAACCGCGTAAGACGGAACGACGCGTAATATTATTTATTATATTTTTATGGGGAGGAGCGTCGTAACCATGAAATAACGTAAGTCGAGACCGGCGTAACCCGAGGACTTACTGTAGTGTCAAGACAAAAATTGTCCAATTATGGTCACATCACACCAATCAGTTTCCGTTGAACCGTTTATCACTCTGCAACGAGTACACCCACTTCATCTTTTAGAAGCATGTGCAACAGTTTATAGCTGCACTTAAAAGAAAAAACCCGTTGTGGTGTCGTTTAAAAAAAATAGTATTCCCAATTGTTGGACATTTAGTGCTTTAAATTATCACTGTTTCTGGCATTCTCATTTGTTCTTTCCCGTTCCCAATCTGTTCTATGAATCTACTATCTTCTTCGTTAGACCAATCATCTAGCTTTTTCATTGAAAACTCTTCCAAAACTTCTCATTAACCAGTACAGCCACTGGTCTGCAATAATGCACATAGGAGAAGCAACAGTTGGACAGTAGAGGCTAACTCGTGGTTTCGAAAACCGGTAGCGGGTCAGCCACGTGGTCAAGCAAAGCTTGACTAACATTCACAATGATAAAACTTGGCAAGACTTCACAAACATAATCCAACAATATTATCAATAAATCGCGATGAAACAAAAGATTGATCATTTACCTTCTTGACAATGTCAGGCTGTGGATATACTGCGATGAATGAATTTTACCCGTCACCTGCTTAGTCTTCAGCTAGGGAGATCTTTCAGCGTGCGTCCTTCTCGGTTGAGATTTAGACAAAGAATGACTACCTAACGTAGTGGTCAAGCTAAAGCCCGCGAAAATCTCGTGAGACCTGAGCGCCTTCTAAGGGAGGGCAAGGGGGAAAGAGGGAGGGGGTGGCTATACGTCAGCGGGATGAGGTCACTTCCTACCCTAGCGAGAGTTAGCTTACACATGCTTAGCACAGTCCTTTAGTTCTGTCGTCTGCTTGGCCTCGACTTTAATTTACAAAGGCTACAGCAGGCTGAACTATTGAAGGCGTGAAGCCGTAGTGCAGGGTCTAAATAGCCTTGTGTGACAGTGGTGAAGAAACGGAAACTCAGATGGTATGGCCACGTCACCAGATCATCAGGTCTTGCAAAGACCATCCTGCAAGGCACAGTGCAAGGAGGTTGTCACGTGGGGTTTATGGGCTCTGCACAATGGAATTATGGACCCTCACGTTTATTCGGTGGGAACTGCTAGTAAGTCACCCTATGAATTACTTTAATAAATTTATTTGTTTAGCTCGTTCTGTGTTAAGGTTGGGGTACAGAAATAGATAGAAAAATGGTAAGAGATTACTGTCACACTAGCTTTCACACGGCTATGAATCATATGTAGTCCAGCCACTTGATAACAGTTAAAATCACACATTTATTTCTTCTACTCTATACAAGATTCTCTAAGTACTAATCTAACTTAAAAAGTCTCTTTCACTGCTAATAGTTCGATCACTGATAGTCTAGGCAGCTGTTATATCTTCCTCGGGCACTTGCTATAATATTTCATGTAGATTTGGACTACTGTGGTCCGTTTTACAGTTTCTGAAGAGTTGGACTACTGTGGTCCTGTTATGATCAGTTTAAGTGCACCTTCGCCTTATGCACTTAACTCATGTGTGGGGTGTTCGAAGTCCTTCTGTGAGGTAGCTTCTGGTACACCTTTGTCGTTGTGTAGTTGGGTTCCCTTGCCACGATGTGGGGTCTGACAGGGAGTTTCTTCGGGTAGCTCTTTCCGTCTTGTGCGGTAGAGTCTCCTCAACCAACTGGTCGTTTCTGTGGAGTGGGGTGCACAGGATAGCTCGGGATAGCTCGGGATAGCTCGGGATAGCTCGCCTGCTCGTCTGTAATACAAGAGACGAAATTCTGCACAACCCTGAATAATCGGTTTGTGCAGAGCGTCTCACTGAAAGCCAAAGTAGCCCTCAGTGATAGCTCCACATCTCTATACATAAGCGACGAACATTCTGCTACTTCCGGGTTCCACTGGAATCTCACTCTAAATTCCTATACATACATAAATATAAATCGTGTCTAACTATACACATACAGAATTAATAATAATATAAACATTCAGTGGTACAGCCACTGGTCTGCAAACATACATATAAGTTAAACAACAGTGGTTCCGTATGGTATGCAACATGGCGGCGCAACCGGTCGTGTTTCGCCTCGTGCTCGGCTCTTCCACGTGGTACGGCAAATTCGGATTAATAATTCACATTTATGCATAGCAAATTCCACAAACATAATTTCAACAATAATACAAATATATCACGATGAAACAGAAGGGTGTTCATTTACCTGTTTGACAAGTTCAGGCCCGTGATGACTTGAGAGAATTCTAAGATTCCTAAGTCCTGCTTCCTGGTCTATGAGTGTAGAGATTTCTCTAGCTGTGGAGATGTTGACTCTACCTCGTCACACACACGACTGATTCAAACTGTGTTAGGCTCTGACACAGTCAAAACTGCTCTACCCACTGAGCCTGCTCTGATTGGTTAAAACGGTCCGATTCAAAGCTCAAGTGCTGACTCACTGTGCTAGCGTGGGTCGGGCTCGCGGTGTGTGGTCTGCTGTGTAATTTAATTGCTGCTGTGTTATATACTGACTTCTCTACTGTTACAAAGACTACACATGGCTAAATAGTCGATAGGCAGAGTTAACACTAGCCAGTTCGTGACAGGCTCCCTCAACTGAAAAAAGGCGATGACTACTGGATTCGACCTTTTTCTACTACAGAGCCTAGTTTAACACTGCACTATCCTAGGGTCCTATTTACAAACTAATTAAGTTGCTCTACCTGAGCTGCAATGCTGTGCCAGGTAGCTATGGACACTAGTGACAGGGTATTACTGGGCGGGGACGAATTCTGGTGCTGTGGCCCTTAGTTGTGTTGGGTGGGCGCCAGCTGCTGTGTCCTCCACGAGATGGCGACTGAGGTAGTCGGCTCCGTGGTTCTCTTTGCCGGGGATGTACTCGATTTGGAATGAGTATGCCTGAAGGGTGAGTGCCCATCGCATCAGGCGAGAGTTCAAAGACTTGGAGGCTGCCAGGAACGATAGTGGTTGGTGGTCCACCTGAACTGTGAAGTGGGTTCCATACAGGTAGAGTTGGAATTTCTGTATGGCCCAGACTAGTCCAAGGCATTCCTTCTCCGACGTGGCGTAGTGGGTCTCGGCGGGTCTCAATTTTCTGCTGGCGTAGGCGACAGGGAATAGCGTCTCTGCATTCTTGGGGTCGCGCTGTAGCAGTACTGCTCCGAGGCCTAAGTCGCTTGCGTCGGTGCGAAGAACGAATGGCTGAGTCAAATCGGGTAGGTGGAGTACTGGCGCCGATGTCATTCTGTCCTTGAGTGTTTGGAATGCTGTCTCGCATTCCGCTGTCCATACGACTTTGTCCGGGGCGATTTTCCGGGTTCCATTTGTCAGTGGTACGGCGATGCTGTTGTAGTTGGGGATGAACTTCTTCCGCGATGGCGATGGCCATCCATGTGTGTGTGCTGGGGGTCGCTGGTCGGTCCGTGTATATCTTGAGGAGATTGATGTGGTGGTATCGGGCTCTCCCGTTCACCTCTACTTGGTAGACTGTCTTGGATTTCTTGGCAGTCACCCGGTACGGTCCTCTCCAAGCGATGTCCAGCTTGTTGGTTCCACTTGGAAGTAAGAGTAGCACTTGATCGCCGACTTGCAGTTCTCTGTCCTTCGCGTGGCGGTTGTAGTACTTCGCCTGACGGGCTCTTGCCTTCTTCAGTGCTTCACCAGCTTTCTTCCACGTTGCTTTGAGGGTTTCCTGCAGGTCTGCGACGTACTTGGTGGCACCTCTTGGTGTGTCGTCTATCTTGGCCTCCGTCCAACTTCTGCGTAGGGCTTCTAGCGGTCCTGCTAGAGGTCTGCCGAATAGCAATGTTGACGGGGTGTAGCCTGTGGCTGCATGGGGTGTTTCTCGGTATGCGAACAGTGCCGCATTCACGTAGGTGTCCCACGCTTCTGGATTGTCGTCGGCGACTTTCCTGAGGATGGTGAGAAGGGTTCCATTCAGTCTTTCTACTTGTCCGTTGCTGGCTGGGTGGTATGGTGGTGTGCGAATGTGATGAACTTGTATCAACTCGAACACGTCTTGCATCAGGCGGCCGGTGAACTGAGATCCGTTGTCCGTTCTAATGCTGTCCGGGAATCCGACTCTGGTAAAGATGGCGATGAGTGCATCTGCAATCTTCTTGGTGTCGATCGCTGGCAACGGGACTGCTTCGCACCACATCGTACATGCGTCGACGAGTGTGAGTAGAAATCTGTTCCGCTTCTTGGTCATGGGCAGTGGTCCTACTATGTCTACTGAGACTTGCTGGAATGGCACGCCGACTACTACTGATGGTCCTAAGGTAACTGGTACGGTGTGATGTCGCGGGGAATATCGTTGACATTGGTGGCAAGATTTCACGTAGCGCTTGACATCCTCCGTGATTCCTGGCCAATAGTAGTGTGCGCTGATTCTCTGCACTGTGGCTCCAATTCCCATGTGTCCGCTGAGTGGCATGCTGTGGCCTAACTCTAGTACTTGGGCTCGAAGGGTGGCTGGTAGTACTAGTTGGGTGTGATCTCCATCTCCTTGTCGATGAAGAATTCCCTCTTCCATGTAGAAGTCTCCCTTGTGCGGGGGTGTGTGCGCCTTGGGTAGCTTCCGGAAGCACTTCGCTATCGAGGTGTCTTCTTTCTGTGCTGTTTTGATCTCTTCGAGTCCTGGATTCGGAGCGAACTCGGGCTGGGGTGGTTGGGTTTTAGCTTGGGCCCTGGTTTGCACTGCAGCTATCTCTACAGTTTTAGGGGGCGTGCCTAAGAACACATACCTACAACCTAGCACTAGATCATACAGGGGTTTCTGTAAAACAGCTGCTTGGATTCGTCCTGTGACGTACCTACTCTCTACTTCTATCCAAGCTATTGGGCAAGTAGTCGTCGGTTTCGTCAAGTCTGCTCCTTGTAGTTCGACTGTCTTGTCTGTCAAGTCCGCGCGCGATACAAGAGATTCGCTAACTATCGCGTCGTATGATAGACCTGTGTCATACAGACAGTTCGCTTCTTTTCCGTTGACCTTGACCGTGTCTGTCACCGATGGGTGATCTCCGATTGTGTGTGGCTTGTTACCGCTACTTTGAGTTAGAACTCTGTGCGCTGGCCGGCTTTCGCGCTCTTCCCTACGTTGTGCGGCCAACTTGAAACATTCTGCGGTGGAGTGATTGTTTCTGTTGCAGAACGAACAATACCGTCTCTGTTCTGCGGGACCTCTTTTCCCGAATTCCGCGTTGGGTCCTTTATTTTGCCCAGGTCTGGGGTTATTCGGCTTATTCGCGGTGCGCTCTTCCCGGTTAGGGCTTCGTTTCTGTGCCTCTTTCCCGTTAGGCTTTAGGTCTCGCCTGAAGCTCTTGGCTTCTCCGTGTGCGGCCACGTACCTATCTGCGACCTTGACCAGATCTTCTAGTCTTTCCGCGCCTTGCTCTACTGAGAATGTCCTCAGCTCGGGGGTCATGGTTTCCCGTAGCTGTTCCCATACTAACAGTTCTGTCAGTCCATCATACGTCTTAGCCGTGGCTGACTGGCTAATCCACTTATCCAGCGTTGTGGACAACCGATCCGCGAACTGCGCATAGCTCTCTCCTTTCACTCTCCGATTGGTGCGGAACTTTTGCCGGTAGCATTCTCCTGTTAGTTCGAATCCCGTTAGGAGTGCCTCTTTTACTTTGTGATAGTCCGTCACTCTCAGTCGGTAGCTTACTGTAGATGTCATAAGCCTTTCCTCTAAGCCCTTGACTAAGCTTAAAAGACCAATGAGTGGGATCTAGTTTATACTCTGTTGCTAGACGCTCAAACCTAGTCAGATAGAGATCTAGACCTTCTTCTCTCTCATTGAATGTGCCCAGTGGAAATGACATTCCTTGTACAGGGTTGGATGCTACCTCTAGCTGATCTGAGTGGGGAGGGGTTGAGGAAGAACTTGAAGCTCCTGATCCCAATCTTCTTAGCTCTAACTCATGCTGTCTTTCTTTTTCCTTTTCTTCCCTCTCTTTTTCTTTTTCTGCCCTCTCTTTTTCTTTTTCTGCTTCTAGTTCTGCTTTTTTCTGTTCTCTCTCTGCAGCTCTCTCTGCCGCTTCGAGTTTCTTCGCCTCTCTCTCTGCTGCTCTCTCTGCCTTAGCCTCCTGCTTCTCTACCTCTGCATTGATATACGCAATTAGGTCTCCCCCTGCTAAGTGTAAAGCTTCCCCTAATTCCTTGAAGCGCAATCTCAAGGCCACTGGGTCCGACATTGCCAAACGTGTCTATGAACAACCTCTGAATCACGTGGAATACCAAAACACTAGCAATATTGCAAGTCAATAACAACAATGCAAAGACAATCAAATTCGTAATCAATAATAGAATAAAACAAGAGTCAAATGGCATACAACAGTTACTTAAGCAAAACCTGCAAAAGAACAATGCAACATACAGGCACAAAAATAATTGAAGCAAACAAGTTTTTAACTAAAGAATAGTGCACCCAACTGATCAGTGTTTGTTACCACTATTCTAAGTTATTCTACTACTCCTACTGTTATCTAATTTTATTGTACTTAGGTCCGGTTATACCCAATTCCTATTATACACAGATCCTAGCTAGGCTCGCCAATTAAAGTGTCACGTGGGGTTTATGGGCTCTGCACAATGGAATTATGGACCCTCACGTTTATTCGGTGGGAACTGCTAGTAAGTCACCCTATGAATTACTTTAATAAATTTATTTGTTTAGCTCGTTCTGTGTTAAGGTTGGGGTACAGAAATAGATAGAAAAATGGTAAGAGATTACTGTCACACTAGCTTTCACACGGCTATGAATCATATGTAGTCCAGCCACTTGATAACAGTTAAAATCACACATTTATTTCTTCTACTCTATACAAGATTCTCTAAGTACTAATCTAACTTAAAAAGTCTCTTTCACTGCTAATAGTTCGATCGCTGATAGTCTAGGCAGCTGTTATATCTTCCTCGGGCACTTGCTATAATATTTCATGTAGATTTGGACTACTGTGGTCCGTTTTACAGTTTCTGAAGAGTTGGACTACTGTGGTCCTGTTATGATCAGTTTAAGTGCACCTTCGCCTTATGCACTTAACTCATGTGTGGGGTGTTCGAAGTCCTTCTGTGAGGTAGCTTCTGGTACACCTTTGTCGTTGTGTAGTTGGGTTCCCTTGCCACGATGTGGGGTCTGACAGGGAGTTTCTTCGGGTAGCTCTTTCCGTCTTGTGCGGTAGAGTCTCCTCAACCAACTGGTCGTTTCTTTGGAGTGGGGTGCACAGGATAGCTCGGGATAGCTCGGGATAGCTCGCCTGCTCGTCTGTAATACAAGAGACGAAATTCTGCACAACCCTGAATAATCGGTTTGTGCAGAGCGTCTCACTGAAAGCCAAAGTAGCCCTCAGTGATAGCTCCACATCTCTATACATAAGCGACGAACATTCTGCTACTTCCGGGTTCCACTGGAATCTCACTCTAAATTCCTATACATACATAAATATAAATCGTGTCTAACTATACACATACAGAATTAATAATAATATAAACATTCAGTGGTACAGCCACTGGTCTGCAAACATACATATAAGTTAAACAACAGTGGTTCCGTATGGTATGCAACATGGCGGCGCAACCGGTCGTGTTTCGCCTCGTGCTCGGCTCTTCCACGTGGTACGGCAAATTCGGATTAATAATTCACATTTATGCATATAGCAAATTCCACAAACATAATTTCAACAATAATACAAATATATCACGATGAAACAGAAGGGTGTTCATTTACCTGTTTGACAAGTTCAGGCCCGTGATGACTTGAGAGAATTCTAAGATTCCTAAGTCCTGCTTCCTGGTCTATGAGTGTAGAGATTTCTCTAGCTGTGGAGATGTTGACTCTACCTCGTCACACACACGACTGATTCAAACTGTGTTAGGCTCTGACACAGTCAAAACTGCTCTACCCACTGAGCCTGCTCTGATTGGTTAAAACGGTCCGATTCAAAGCTCAAGTGCTGACTCACTGTGCTAGCGTGGGTCGGGCTCGCGGTGTGTGGTCTGCTGTGTAATTTAATTGCTGCTGTGTTATATACTGACTTCTCTACTGTTACAAAGACTACACATGGCTAAATAGTCGATAGGCAGAGTTAACACTAGCCAGTTCGTGACAGAGGTAGAAGAAGAGGAAGACCGAAAAAGAGGTGGGAGGACAACATACGAGAATGGACTGGTTTGACACTGAGCGAAGCCACGAGGGTTGCTGTGGACAGTGAAATATGGAGTACGCTAGTTAAACGATCATCTGTGTTGCCCCTACGACCTCCGAGTTACGGGATAGGATAGAATAGGATATGATCATAACAATCATTATCCTGAATTACGCAGTAGATATTAAGCATGTGTTGTTCCCATTCACCGGCACAACTAGATGGTCGATTTTGTGTTCATTACATTCCATGTTCAATAATACATGATTTTTCTGGTATAATAATTTGTTCTCTCTCTCTCTTTCTGTCTCCTTTTTTTCTTTCTTTCTTTTATTAATGTTATAGGTCCCACCGCCGTAGCTGAAAGGGTAGAGCGTTCGCCTGGCACACCGATGACCCAGGTTCGAATCCCGTGGTGGGCGATTTAAATTGTGGCCATTTTCACTGTCCATTTGAGCAGTATGATTGCTCTGGTGGTTCAGTGTTGAGTCAGGTCGATACGGTGGTTCTTCTTTACATTAAATGTTGCCAGTTTTATGTTCTCCGTCAGCCATATCGCCAATGGTGGGTGTAGACGTTAAACCTCAATGTTCTTCGTTCGTTCGTAATGATATAGTAAATCTTGATGTTATGTTAGTACAGAAGTCCTGATTGTAAAAATAGGCTTGTGCCTAAAATCTTAGCCTTTTAACATAAAGTTCTGAAGTCTGCAAGTCCTAACTCTCTCTCTCTCTCTCTCTCTCTCTCTCTCTCTCTCTCTCTCTCTCTCTCTCTCTCTCTCTCTCTCTCTCTCTCTCTCTCTCGATCTCTCTCTCTATCATAAGAGAACTTAGCGTTTCCCGCAAAAAGATTACCTAACAAATTCGGTTTTAATATTGGAACCGTTCATTTATAATTCTTATCTACTAATCTTATATATAGAGTAGAGTGAGGGACACAAAGAACATGGATTGTGGCCTTGCTAACAGACTTTGTATTTTAGTGCAGGCAAATAATTCATCATCGATCTTACCACCTTTGAGATAGCTAGGAAAGTTAAAAGTGTCGAAATTGCCGTATACTATTATCACCAATAAACTAAATCATTTAG
>CM072517.1:58788489-58805989 GCA_036898135.1 Oncomelania hupensis
TTTGACACTGAGCGAAGCCATCAGGGTTGCTGAGGACAGAGAAAGATGGAGTACGCTGGTTAAACGATCATCTGTGGTGCCCCTGCGACCTCCGAGTTACGGCATAGAATAGGATAGGATAGGATAGGATAGGATAGGATAGGATAACATTCGTATACTGAAATTTTGATCATGAAAGAAGGTAGGGAACAGAATTTTAATTATACTTATTTTAATTTTAAACAGACTCTGTCATACAAGAATCATTATGGTTCTATTATTCTGCATTTGTCAAATATACTTCAATATGTATCTGGCTTCTGAACCTATATCTGGTGATTTCAGCTGTCCCCTGTGTACGTCTTGACTTTATGAGCTTAGATTCTTTTTTTCTTTTTAACATACTGTGGGTCCAATATTATTAAATAACAAATAAGCTTAACCTATATGCTCCCAACTGGACTTTCAAAATAGTCAAATAATTCAAACTTTGAGCCAGGTGTTAAACAAAAAGTGTAACTACTACTACTACTACTACTACTACTACTACTACTACTACTACTACTACTACTACTACTACTACTACTACTACTACTACCAATAAAAAAAACTCAAAACGAAAAGATTAAATTAATTTTGCAGGACATAAAGGGACGTCACCGTAACGTATCACGACTTTGTGCAATAGTTTGGTGGTTCAGTTATATCGCACACCGATTGTTGTTCTGAACTAGTTCCCGATGACGCTGTTATGGAAGACTGCACTGGTAGCCTTGTCATACAGGCTTTTGAGGACTTCAATAATTTTAGGGCTGATGTTGTACACTTTCATTGTTGCCCATAGAGCTGCATGCCAGACTCGGTCAAACGCCTTCTTGAAGTCTATGAACACATGATATAGATGTTGTTGGTGCTGTAGGTATTTCTCACAGATTATTCTGAGGTTGAAAATCTGTTCAGTGGTACTTCGCCCTGCCCTGAATCCTGCTTGTTCTTCAGCTATGATTTGTTCAGCTTGGGGTTTCAACCTATTGAGTATTATTTTCAGGAGGACCTTGCTGGGACGGCTGATGAGGCTGATGGTGCGGTAATTTTCACACTCCTGAAGGTTACCTTTTTTTGAGAAGAGTGATGACAAGCGACTGGGTCCATGGTGTAGGCCACTCCCCACTCTGCCAGATCTTGTTACAGATAATGGTGAGGGCATCAATCATCGCTTCTCCTCCTGCTTGTAGCAGTTCCGCAGGTATGTTGTCCACTCCCGCTGACTTCCCTTTCTTCAGCGATTGCACTGCTGCCTCAACTTCTTCCCGGAGAATTGGGTGGATTTCTTCTTCTTCTCTGTTCTCGGAACATGCTAGAACTGATGGGTCTCCATTTGGTGTATGGTTGTAAAGGTCTGAGCAGTACTCTGTCCATCTGTCCAAGACTTCTTGTTCTTCTGTAAGGCGTATCCCAGATTTGCTTTGGATCGTGGAGACTTTCGGCTGTTTAACACTTGTCAGCCGCTTCACAGTCTGGTAGACCTTCTTGCTGTTGTTCTTGTTCTGACTGTTCTCTATTTCCTGGCATTGATCTTCTATCCAGTTCTCCTTTGCTGTGCGCATGCCTTTTCGGATGTCATTGTTGATTTTTCGGTAGACTTCAGCTCCTTGTGAGGTGTTCTTTTTCTTTTTTATCTCTCTTCGTTTATCACACAGATCCAAAAGTTCAGGTGTGATCCACGGCTTCCTCTTTGGTCGGTGCTTGCCAAGGATCTCAGTGGCGGCATCTGTCACAGCTGAGTTGAAGGTGGTGGTCATGGTGTTGACATCTACTTCACCAGCCTCCAAAATGAGCAGTGGTGTAAATTACCCTCCAATTGTGGCCTGAAATAGTTCTGCCACCTCCGGGTCTTGCAGTTTGTCCAGGTCGAACTTCAGTCTAGTGCACTTTGCTGTATTTACTCTCTTCAAGTGGAGCCGGAAAGACATCATCACGAGATCGTGGTCACTTCCGTTGTCTGCTCCTGGAAAAGTGCGTGTCCTGCTAATGTTCATGCTTGATCTGAAGCGTTTCTTGACCATAGTGTAGTCGATCTGGTTGTGATGCTCCCCGCTGGGACTGTGCCATGTCCATCGTCTGGAGTTTTTGTGGAGACCAAGCGTGTTTGCCAGTACCAGACTGTTGTATCTGGCAAACTCTAAGAGTCTCAGACCCTGTCATTTGTCTCGTTGTTGCAGTGGGGTCCACATGTGTCTCCCCAGTTGTGGTGCGCATCTTGGCCAACCTTGGCATTCCAGTCGCCTTGCACTATGACTATGTCCTTCTTCGGCACTTGGTCAAGGACCGCCTGTAGATTTTCATAAAAATCCTCCACTTCGCTGTCGTCATAGTCTGATGTTGGGGCATAGGCCTGGATGATGGTGATGTTAAAAGGGGTTGTTCTCAGACGGATGGTAATGAGTCTACTGGAGACTGGGCGGCAACCCATAACAGTGGCTAGAATGTTCTTGTGGACCAAGAATCCAACGCCGTGTTCGTACCTGTCATCTCTACCGCTGAAATATAGCTTGTGGCCTTTGTCGGTCGTTGTTTCACCTAGGTCTTTCCAGCGCAGTTCGCTGATACCTAGAACGTTCCATTGATAGTGGTCCAGCTGTGAGCCAGTTCTTCTAGATCTAATTTTCCTTCCGCAGTTAGGGTCCTGACATTCCAGGTTCCTATGACGATGTTGTTTCTCGTGCGGATCTTGCTAATTTGTCCATCAATAGCATACTTATCACCTCCGTCCTGGAATCCTCTCCAGGCTGTTGGCCACAGCCGAAATCCACGAATTCATTGTGGCTCGCCTTGGCCTTGAGTACGTGGTCGTTGAACCTGTAGTAACGTGAGGTTGCTCCGCCCTTGCCGGTGACTTCTGTGTAGAAGACTTTCGCCCAGTGATGCCGTGCTAACATCACCCTTGTTAGTCGCCTCTTACGACACGCCGGGAAACGTTGGGTCTATTCTATTTAATGCCCGAACCCACAGAGCATATGAAATGGACAAAAACAGATTTTTGGGACAACTTTAGGTCAGCCTGATGTACATAACTGGGCTTACAATATTAAAAAACTGTTTTGATGTCTTTGGTTTTTCTGATGTTTGGTTGAACGGAGGAGTAGGAAATAAGAAAGCATTTTTACGTGTTTTCAGACAACGTATGATAGACTGCTACAAGCAGGAATGGTTTGGGAAATTGATGCATAGCGAAAGATTCTCAACGTATGGTTCCTTTAAATCACTATTGCAGTGTAAAAAGTACTTAACAGATATTACTATAAATAGGTTCAGAAATATTTGGGTAAAGTTACGTCTAGGCAGTATAGACTTGAATGGAAATAAAAGATACAATGTTGTTCCAAAGACATGTCCTTTTTGTCCATCTGTTGAAAATAAAATGCATTTTTGTGTGGTATTGTCCGGCGTATCAGGATATTCGTGAAAAGTACATTTTGAGGCACTTCAATTTTGACGTACTGTACCACCATTGATGTTTTTTATTACAGAGTGATAGTACGATTACCACAAGAGCTGTAGCGATGTTTACGTACTATGCAATGAAAAAAACGTGAAGAGTTGTTGAGTTAAAAGTAACCTTATAATATTGTACTGTTTCTTTGAGAGTCAAATGACGCTTGTTTTTAATGTAATTTATTTTGTTTAACTTTTCAATTGATTGGAGGTTTTTTTTCTCCGTGTCTTTTGTGTTACCTTTATGCTTATAGGCTGGTGGCCTCGCATTTCCTGCGCTGTCTCCCCCCCCCCCTCCCCCCTCTCTCTCTCTCTCTCTCTCCCTCCCTCTCTCTCCCCCCCCTCTCTCTCTCTCCCTCTCTCTCTCTCTCCCTCTCTCTCTCTCTCTCTCTCTCTCTCTCTCTCTCTCTCTCTCTCTCTCTCTCTCTCTCTCTCTATAGCGTCTTTGGAATTGCCTTATTATATAGCATATAGCTGTCGTTGCCATTTCACAGTTACTGTATATTATGTTTCAAATGCCAACCTAGCAGTAGTTCCATAGAGGTGTTGTCTTCTCGAAGTTTAAACATCTTATAAGTCTACGTACCTTATGCGCACTTTCCGATACAGTGTATAGACGACGACAGCCACGATGAGAAAGCCGCCGACACCGACCACTACGCCGATGATGATGTCGTTCTCCTGCTTTTCGCTGATACCTGTTTCTTTGTTAGCGAAAGGAAAATTTGAAGAAGTCAGTTAGTTAATTAATCTCTATATATAAATTCAACAGGCAAGACACGATCAATCGAATGAAATCGCTCAGTTAATCGCTTATTACCATAAACGCTACTGTCGTCATCATCATCATCATCAGCAGCAGCAGCAGCAGCAGCAGCAGCAGCAGCATCAACACCAACATAATCGTAGTCGTAATCGCAGTCGTAGTAGTAGTAGTAGTAGTAGTAGCAGTAGTAGTAGTAGTAGCAGACAGCTTCTACTATAATTATAGTAGAAGCTGTCTGGTAGTAGTAGTATAGTAGTAGTAAAAGTAGTAGTAGTAGTAGTAGTAGTAGTAGTAATAATAATAATAATAATAATAATAATAATAATAATAATAATAATAATAATAATGATAATAATAATAATAATAATAATAATAATAATAATAATAATAATAATAATAATAATAATAATAATAATAATACTAATAATAATAATAATAATAATTGTTCAGCGTTTTGATTACTGGGAAGGCTGCTTATAAGTTGTGCTGTGCTTGACGTCAAATTCGCCTCAGTTGATGATGACGTTATTGTTGCTGTTGTTGGTTTTGTGTTTGGTATTGTGACCCGCGTAGATGCAGAAGAACTGTATTCTGACGTCGTAGTTTCTATGGTTGCGTTGGTTGCGGTGGTTGCATTAGTGTCCAGCTCTGTTGTCGTTGCCGCAGTGGGCGACTTAGTACTTGTTTGTGAAACAGTTGAAGAACTGTATGCAGAGGTCATAGATTCTGTAGTCGCATTAATTTTGGCTGACAAAGTAGACGCCTCTTCGGTTGATGACGTTGTAGTTGTTTCTGGCGTCGTCGTTTCCTTTGATGTTGTTGTAGTAACCGTTGTTGTACCTGACAATTAAAAAAAAAAAAAACAACAACAGGTAAATTGCAAAGCAAACAATCAATCATTCAGTCACATAATACAAGCGATGAACCATCGATCGTTTAGCTAAAATATTAATAATTAAAAACGTCTGTCTTTCAGTAGAACGGCATCGCATTGCCAAATCATTCCTTGGGTGCGAGCAACGTATTCCACAGATCCACGCCGCACAACAATGAAAGAACAAAAGACAGAAAGAAAGAGAAAGAAATACAATCTGTTACACGTATAGTGCACAGCTCCCTGTAGCAGTAAGGTACATGCACTGTGATTATGCTTTTTGTGTGGAAATGTTGATGCGCTCAATTAATTTTTAATTAATTCATTCACTTATTCATGCTCAAGGTGAAAAGGAGGCAGTTTACAAACCAAATAGCCTAACAATAAAACGATCATCCAAACACAACCATCCATTAAAATTTTAAAACGTTAAACATTAATTAAAACCTAATCACAAACCAACTCATCCACCAAACCATCAAACAAAATTTCAGTCAACGAGCCAACCAACCAGAAACATACGTAAATCCATGTAATTTCCTTGGGAATCGCAGTAAAATTCGGTCACATTAGAAATGGAGTCCACTTTAGCGCCATCTGGTTCTAAAGGGCACGATCCGCTGGTTGACGTCATCATGACGTCATCCAGGCCAACAAAATCATCTGGCGAGTTGGTACTGCTCTCAAATACAACCTAGGGAACAGAAGGACGGGCTGTTGCTGTTGTTGTTTTTTTAATTAGTTTTTAAATATATTGCTGTTGTTATATAAATTATCCCATTCAACACTCAAGCACCCATCCGCGAGAGCACATACACACGGAGAGAGAGAGAGAGAGAGAGAGAGAGAGAGAGAGAGAGAGAGAGAGAGAGAAGTGGGGGAGTGGGGGTGAGCAAAGAAAAGAAAAGAAAAGGCAAGAAAAGGCAAGGAAAGACAAGAAAAAAACACAAAAGTGCAAGAAAATGCAAGGAAAGGCAATGAAAGACAAGAAAAAACCCCACAAAAGTGCAAGAAAATGCAAGGAAAGGCAAGGAAAGACAAGAAAAAAAAAAACACAAAAGTGCAAGAAAATGCAAGGAAAGGCAAGGAAAGACAAGAAAAAAACAACCCACAAAAGTGCAAGAAAATGCAAGGAAAGGCAAGGAAAGACAAGAAAAAACAAAAACAAAAAAACAGTCTACCGCATAAGCATAGGGCGAGTTGATGGGAACCGCTCCGGACCGCCACTGCATTGATCCGTCACCCCAAGACTGCGACGCGCTGTCGTTCCCGCTCTGTTTCCACAGAGTGACCCACTGACCGTTCATCATCCACACTGACATGGACAGTGTGACGTCAGAAGACCCATTGACCACGTACTGAAACTTCAGGCAGTCGGTGGTCTTGGGAAGTAAGGAGTTGGTGGTTAACGTCGGTCGGATAATGTGGGTAGTCAAAGTAGACGTGGATTTGATGTGGCTGGAAGGAGAGCTGATTGCTGTGTTGTTTTCTGAGGAAAATAGTGAACTATTACAACTGATTCGAATTATATGCATAAGACCTGTGCATAAGACCACATTGAAGATTATGTTAAAAGACTCGAGATAATTATAACAAAAAAATAAATAAATTAACAAATAATTATACGTAGATAAATAAATAATAAATGTTATTGATGACATAATCAACTAGAGTTATAATAAAATATTGTAAAATAATAACGAAATTTGCCAAATTCCAGATAGCAAGTACCGCACTACCAATATAATGGATGAACATCTGTCTATAAAGTAGTGCCCACATTTGGCTTACGTTTTAGGCCTACAGCTTAAGCTCGATTTGAATATAAGATGAGACAACTTTACTAAGATCGACACGCAACAAGTGAATTCAACTGCCTGAGCTCGCCAAGTCGTGTGTAGCAGACAACCTTTGTTGCGTGTAATCATACGTGTGGGAGGAGTTTGGGTTGAACTCTAAACTCGTGACGTCACACTCTCGCTTATGATTGGTCCTCGTAATCCCGACTTTTGTATGTTTGGCAGAGGAAATCAAACATGCGCTATACCTTGGTTCTTACTGATGAAGGTTTTAGTGTAATAAACCGAAAATTTTAACGCCTAATACCCAGGTGTTGTTGTTGGTTTTATTATCATACTTGTGAAATTTTACGTTGGCCAGTACACAAGGAAATACATAAGGAATTCAGAAGCGCAACAGAAGCGTGGGCGGGTGCGTAACACAAGTGTGGCCGGGAAGGAACCCATGCATGGAGTGGGAAAGGGATTGGTGTTTCAGCGTATCACTCCATCTCTCTCCTGCCCCCACCTTCGTCCAATTTATATGGCAGTTTGTGTATGTTGTTGTTGTTGTTGCAGTTTATTATGTGTGTGTGTGTTTGTGTGTGTGTGTTAGTGAGTGCGCACGCGTGTGTGTAGGTGTGTGTGTGTGAATTGTTGTTTATTTTTTAAATCAACTGTTGTGTTGTTACCGCTGGCCCAAGAGAATGCGTGTGAAAAGCCCTTTGAGCTAACATTTGGTCTGATTTTGTCCTGTACTACTACTACTACTACTACTACTACTACTACTACTACTACTACTACTACTACTACTACTACTACTACTACTACTAATAATAATAATAATAATAATAACTAGCATTTATAAAGCGCCTACCCTAAGGATCTAAGCGCTATACACGCACACTTTCTTACGCAAACACATATACACACTATACATATACTATAATTATAAGACAAGTTACTCTTTCACGCGAACATACTACTGCTGTGTAAATCAATATGACAAAAACATACTAAAATACTACTTAACCCCCCACCCCTCCAAACCCCTTTTACAACTACAGATACTGCTGAAAGACTTTTGAGAAAAGATACGTTTTAAGGTTGGATTTGAACGATTCACAGGAGGTAGAATGTCTAACATGAAAGGGGAGAGAATTCCATAGGTGAGGGCCGTGGACAGCAAAAGAGCGGAAACCATGAGATTTTCTTTTGTAACGGCCCTGACGGAGAAGACGACAGTCAGTGGATGAGCGAAGGGAACGAGATGGAGTGTAAAGGGAGACAAGGTCAGATAGATAAGAAGGAGCAGAACCGATGACAATATTGTAGCAGATACAGGCAGTTTTATACTTAACACGTTCCGCGACAGTAAGCCAGTGTAGCTTAACAAGGAGAGTTGTGGAGGGTTGGCGATGATTTACTTTAAAAATAAGACGGGCAGCAGAGTTCTGAACTTTTTGAAGCAGAAAAATGATAGAATCTGGACAGCCAATGAGAAGGGAATTGCAATAATCTAATCTAGATAGAATACAAGAAGTAACCAAGGTCTTTGTGGCGTCTTCTGATAGAAATTTCCTAATTGAACTAATTCTCTTCAACTCAAAGTAGCAAACCCGACAGACTCTAGTGATATGCTGTCTCATAGAGAGAGTAGAATCCATGATGAACCCCAGGTTTCTAGCGGAGTCAGAAAAAGAAATATCACAAGAACCAACAGTGATAGAGGTAGGCAGAGAAAGATCAGTGACGGAAGAGCGAGTGAAGAGAAGGGCCTCAGTCTTGTCATCATTTAATTTAAGCATGTTTGCATTCATCCAGGTTTTTATGTCAGTGGTGCAATTCTGAAGTGTTTGTATAACAGAGTGAATGTCTGCAGGCTTGCACGATTGCTGTAGTTGGGTATAATAATAATATATCGAAATTTAGATAACAATTTTTTTCTAACTTTCGTTCATTTTCAATACAACCAAAATTAGAATGACCCAAAGCAACTACCAACTGGCCCCATAGCGAAGAAGAGTCAAATTAGGATCAAAAGCAACCAACCTGTTCTGTTGAATGTCTGCCAATTCTCATTACGCCAGCCGCACATCACATAAGACGAGTTCAAAGTTTCAAAGTTGCACGCTGTAAATGCAATCAATTAATCAATCAATAAATTAGTAAATAAAGAAATTAAATAATTAATTTATTTATTAATAAAAACAAATAAATAAGTAAATAAATAAATAAATAAATAAGTAAATAAATAGATAAATAAATAAATAAAGAAGTCGCCCAAATAAAATGGGTTAGGTTCAGTACCAAACGTATTCCTCGCAGGTATAGAAAAAAAGAAGGGGTGTTAGGCCTATAAATAAATTCACACCACAATTTGTGAGTGCTCTTTTTATGCAATGTGCCATCAGGGCCTCCTTCATCTTGATTTGTAACATCTTAAGGTACCGCCAAGATGAGCACTACGTGTGTTAGTAATCGTACCGCGGGACATTGTTTCTTTCAACTCCGTCCAGCTCTTTTTATTTCAGGGATGTCGTTTGGGTCGGATCTTCGGCTTTTAGCCGAAATTTTTATAAAAAAAGCCGATAAACTGTCCGTCATGTCGGCTCGCCGAGCCGAAGTTTTCACGGGTGAATCGGCTCGGTTTTGTAAAGTTTTGCGAGATTCCTTTGCTGTACGCTTGCAGTTTAGGTGAGGAGTCGATAATTACTAAGGTTAAACCCAGGAAGTCTGACAGTATTGTGATCTGTCAAGGGACAGTCTAAACCTTTTATTGTTTTTGTGTGTCTAAAATTTAAGAAAATAACATTTCTTTTCAATGTTCTTATTCTACTCTTAAAAAATCATGTTTTATTACAAAGATATGCATTCACAGAGCACCTTTAATATATGGAGGTGGAGGGTGCACGTTAACGTAGTGAATCTAGTAAAATAACCCAACAAAAAAAAACACGTGAGACTGCTTTGGAAGAGAAAGCCGAAACTTTCAGCAAAAAGCCGAAAGTTTCACGGCTGTTTCGGCCAAATCGCCGAAGAAAAAATTTCCTAGCAACATCCCTGTATTTATTTATTTTTTAAATTTCGCGTGCAACGGACCGACCGACACGTAACAGTCTCGTTCCCGCCGCTTTAAACTATTCCCGTATTTCTTTAAAAAGGTTACCGTTCTACCATACTGATGCAGCAAGGTTCCACCATCGACTCTAGTTCCCTTTCTTGTGGCGAGATTGCTTCCCCTTGTGTTTTCTTTGTATCAGCCTATTGTCTCCCTTATTCCCAGATTTTCCCAGATTGTTGGCGCAGTACTGCAGTGGTCTGGAATGTTTCATGTTAAGCAACGTCGGCAAGGGTTACTACTTGGATGGGAAGGCAACCACCAAGCGGCAAGGGAACAAAAAAATAGAAGGAAACAAGCGCCCGACACACCCCAACCCGCCCAGCTGTGAATGGGTGCCTGGCTCTTTTTAGAACCGGGGAAGGTAAATCTGCGAGGGAGAGAAGGTAGTTACAGCCTTCATTAAGCTGCCCTAGAGAAAAGAGAGGTCCTAAACGCCTCTCTCCCTAACGACAAGGAAAGGTTACGGGAACATCTTTATCTTTACCTATTCACAGATTTTTTTTTGGTATGAATACAAATTTTTTTTTAAAAGAAGGAAAGAAAAAAAAGAAAGAAAACCCCATACCTGGAAGTAGGCAGCTTCCGCGCTGTAGAGAAACGTAATGCAGAGCCAGAAATTTCTTCTCTTCGTTCCCTGTAATATTTTGTGAAATACCCCCTCCACCGTATAGTCGAAACTGCAACTGCACATCATCATCATCATCATCATCATCATCATCATCATCATCATCATCATCATCATCATCATCATCATCATCATCATCATCATCATCGTCGTCGTCGTCGTCAACGTCATCATCGTCATCATCATCATTCTCCTCCTCCTCCTCCTCATCATCATCAACATCATTCTCATCATCATCATCATCATCGACGTCGTCATTACACGACTTGTGTGAGTGCGTCTTGGGCGACGTGGGTTCGAATCCTGACTTCAGCAAACTATTGTGTGATTGCTGGATATTACGGGCCAGCGCCTTGAGAAGCTCTCTGAGCTTGTAAGTGCGCTATATAAGAGATATATATATTACCAGTGCAGCAGCAGCAACATCGTCTTACTCAGCTGTTGCTATGGCACTGTCGTTGTCATCGCCAATTATTTATAATCATTTACCAGCAGTCGCGAAAGAAAAATCAATGTCATTATATCAGCATTTAAGCAAAACTGTAAAAAAAAATGTTACTGTTAGAAAATATAGACAGTTCAATGCAATGCGTCTTGTAGCGTGTGTTAGTGTAAAATGTTACAATAAAATTGGTGACGAGCCTAACCTTTCCTAATCCTTTCGTCAGAGAATACTCCTCGCGGTAAATTGCCTCTTTTTCTTGAGTAGACTTGTTGAGCAGCGTTGTGATCGCTCCGTTCTCAGAGATCCAAAATACATCCAGTGTAGAAGGAAAGCGGGGAAAGAAAGTGAATCGCAAGCAGCTTGCATCTGCTGTCGTCGCCGTCGTCGATGACGTTGTCGTCACTGTCGTTGCTGAGGTCATTGTCTCTTTCGCTGTCGATGGCCTATTTGTCGGTGACGCTTCTGTCGTTGACGCGTTTGCTTTTGACGGATCTGTCGTCGACGTTTCTGTCAGTTTCATTGTTGATGACGCATCTGCAGGCGTACTTGTTGCAGCTGAAGTATTTGTCGCTGGCTCCTGGAGTTGGGAAGCCCTAACTGATATTATCACTTTTGACCCATTTGTCGTTGAGGCCATCGTTGACGCATTTGCCGTTGATGCCACAGTTGACGCACCTATCGTTGATGCCATCGTTGACGCATTTGTCATTGATGCCAGGGTTGACGCATTTGCCGTTGATATCATCGTTGACGCCCCTGTCGATGACGCCATCGTTGACGCACCTGTAGTTGATGCCATCGTTAACGCACCTGTCGTTAATGTCATCGTTGACGCATTTGCTGTTGATATCATTGTTGACGCATTTGCTGTTGGTGGAATCGTTGACGCACCTGTCGTTGATGCCATCGTTGTTGCACCCGTCGTTGACGCTATCGTTGACACATTGGCTGTTGACAAACCTGTCGCTGATGCATCTACCGTTGATGCCATTGATGACGTAGTTGCCGTTGAAGCGACTGTCGCTGATGTAAAAATATCTGTCGTCGCGTTGGTCGTCGAAGGCGATGACTGTGATGTATCAATCGGCGTCGCGGATGTTGCTGAACCATTCGTTGGTCCTGTTGCTGATGAATATGAAATAGATGTTGCAATCGCCATTGTCGTTGTCTTCGTTGTCATCGTTATTGTTGTGGTTGTCGTCGTCGGCATCATTGGCACTGGGGGTAGCTCAGGAATATCTATCCATTGGGATTCCAAAATGGAGAAAGAATTCATTCCACAGCCTCCTTCCAACTGCTCAGCTGTTGCTGAACCTGCCATTTAACACAAAACGACAACTGTCAATCAAAATCCGTCAGCATTGACATTTGAGACCACTGCCTGCAATTTTATCGCTTGACATGTAAACTTTCAACTGTTTGGCCGCATCTTCCCTCACCGAGCCAACGCGACCTCCCTTAATCAAAATATATCATGCGCTTGAGGCCGAGATCAAACACTGAGCTAAAAGTTTGGTGTTTTTTTTTTTAAAGTTTAATTCACGCCATAAGTGATTCCGATTTGCTTATATATATAGCGACGCAATTTTTGTGTGTGTAAAACCGGTTGAGTTACATAGTGCGTGGATCTATCAGCGTGCGTATTGGAAGGGTTTGCTGTGACTGTTTCTATGCGAATGGGTTTTGGCCTTTTGTGTCGGGTAAGGCGTAATGACTGTAATTGAAGGAATCTTGCACGGTGACGTTATTGAGCGACCGAACGTCTTTTTTTTTTAAAGCTGCAGTACACACCTGTTTGAGACCTTCCATCTCAATACTAGTGGCGTTATACAATTTTCTATAAGCATGCTAACTATATAGAGTTACAGTTTAAAACAAAAAATGGCATCAGGCTCACTTTAATCTAAAAGCAAAAGAAAGCTCAATCTTATCTTACCATTCTGCACTCTCCACTCCGTCACTCTCGTGTCATTGCACCCCTGAACGTAGAAACACAACCCCTTTGTGAAGTCACAGTTCGCCGAACAGAAAGAAAAGCCTGAAACACAAGAACAGCACACCGGCTTTACCTAAAGTTTCAATTACTGTACCTGCTCACAATTGTGGAAACGTGGTGTGGAATTTGCAGTGACAGAAATGATAATATTAGCCGCCATTGAATAAAAGAGTTGGCCATGAAGCTCTGCCAAGAAAAATAGGAGGGTATGCCCAGACCACAGGCGCTTCTATCTGGACACGCGAGCGCCTATGCCTGTGACTATAGACACCCAGAGGGAAACGCGCCACAAGCGTAGGCGCTCGCCTGTCCAGATACAAGCGCCTGTGGTCCAGACTAGACAGATATACAAACAGACATATTCGAATCATCACGTCGCCGCTTTCGTGAGTAAAAAGGAAAGTAGAATAGTTCTTACGGCGATTTGTTGATGCATCGTAGGAGAGGTCACTTCCTCTATTGGTACTGCAATAGCCACTCCCGGGAGGACTGAATAAAAGCCATTTTGGAAAAAAATTAATTCTACCAAAGCCATTTTAGAAACAAATTCTATCTATCTATCTATCTATCTATCTATCTATCTATCTATCTATCTATCTATCTATCTATCTATCTATCTATCTATCTATCTATCTATCCATCTATCCATCCATCCATCCATCCATCCATCCATCCATCCATCCATCCTATCCTATCCTATCCTGTCCCATAACCCGAAGGTCGTAGGGGCACCACAGATGATCGCTTAACCAGCATACTCCATCTTTCTCTGTCCTCAGCAGCCCTCATGGCTTCGCTCAGTGTCAAACCAGTCCATTCTCGAATGTTGTCCTCCCACCTCTTTTTCGGTCTCCCCCTTCTTCTACCTCCTTGCACTGTGCCTTGCAGAATGGTCTTTGCAAGGCCTGATGATCTGGTGACGTGGCCATACCATCGGAGTTTCCGTTTCTTCACCACTGTGAGCAGGTCATCGTGTTGTCCAATGGCTTGTGTGATGGTCTGTCGGACTTCAACGTTGGTGATGTGTTGGGTATAGGAAATGCACAGAAGTCTTCTGTAGCACCTCATCTCCATGCTTTGTATTCTTCGTTGGAGATCTGCTGTGAGGGTCCATGCTTCGCAAGCATATAGGAAGATGGAGATGACCAGAGAGCGCAGCAGTCTTACTTTGGAATGTAGACTGATGGTTCTGTCTTTCCAAATGGGCTTCAACCTTGTCAGGGCAGCAGTTGTTTGTGCGATCCTGGAGAGGACTTCCTGTCGAGACCCATTGTCTGACACAATGGCTCCTAAATATTTGAAGCTGTGCACTGTGTTGAGGGATTGGCCTTGTACTTCGATGTCCGTGTTGATGCCATTGGTGTTGTTGGTCATCATTTTGGTCTTCTCCGCACTTATTTCCATTCCATAAGCTCTGGAGGTGGTGTCAAGCCTCTGTACAAGCTGTTCAAGTTCTTGTTCCTCTCCAGCCAATCCATCAATATCATCCGCAAAACGAAGATTGGAGATTGCTCTGCCCCCTATACTGACTGTGCCTTCGTGATCTTCTATCTATAGTTGCTTCACATATGACTCCAGACAAAGTAACAAATACCCCTCTTCTTCTTTTGGGGAATGAGTGCGGAGTGGAGTATGGAGGGACGGCCTCGGGGTAACAATTGGTATGGTGGCAAGATTCCGAGCCAAATAGGTCAATACTGAACTCTTTCATTTTGAGCATAACCATCTAGGCCTAGTAATAATAATAAATAATAATGGTTGTACCTACGTGTTGTTGCAATCACAAAGCACTGACACAAGCAGCGAAGCGAAGAACACAAGCCACCACTCTAGTGTCTGGGCTGCTTGCATCGTCTGTAACCAAAACCGCAATGATAAGTGATACGACAATGATCATACTTTATCAAGTAATTTTTGGTTTTGTTTTTAATGTCTTTTCCATCGAGATGATATAAAGGGCAAAAACGTTTTAGAAAAAAAATCAGTTATTTGAAAATAATTATCACTTAAATGAGTACCAATAGCAACCCCGCCAAAACTTAGAACGAGCAAAAGGCCGCGTACTCTTCTCACCTGTTTGTCACATACACACACACACTCACACCTACACACACACCACCACCACCACCACCACCGTCACCACCAACCTGCCTTTTATTTGTACTTCACTTCACTTCACTTCACTTCATTTTACTTCAACAAGAATTCAGAAGGTACCCTAACGAATATTCACTCCAATTCACATCTTACAGTTTTGACAGTCAAAATAGAATTGCCCGGGATCACAATCACGAACAGATGGACCACCGGAGCATTACACAAGTTTGGCATCTATGATGGACCCTCGATAGCAACGCCGTAGACACAGAGACAACACACAGCCTCGCGTGCTTTACATAGAAGGTTGAAAACAAAGCGGTTTTTGGGAGGGGGGCCAAACGTAAGTGCCCCTCCAATGATTTATTCCCAAATCGCGTTACGAACGAACCTTTAACATCTTCACTTTAGATCAAAACGATAACGGGGGAAGATTTACGAAGATGTGCTTTTTTAGTTTTATGAACCGCTGCACGTTCACGTATTTATCATAGAAGCAGTTTAAATACCTTCAAAACAGAGTACAATTACAACTGTAAAAAATCCTTGACATAAGCAAACAAGCAAATAAATAAATAAATTAAATTAATAGCTTAACCTCACGCAATCAGAACGTACAAATGTGTAATAAACTCACGGAACGAGCGCGTCTGCGTGTAACTGAACGGAAGTAATGGATGTGTCCTTGTGACTTCGTCTGCGTTCTTCTCGACAAAATCCGAATATGTCGCAACCATATGCAGCAAACAAAACGCAGCAGAAAGGGTTCTCAAAAGGTAAGCCGTACACCTATAGGCCTAAAACCTTTTACAAAACAGGTAAGAGAATCCTGCTGGGTGCAAAACGCTAACCTACGGTCTACCCTACCCTCTATTTAAAAAAAAAATTTTTTAATAACTTTTATATAGCACTTTACGACGTCAAGAACCGCTCAAGACGCTGACAAGTACAGGATCTAACTCACTCCAATGAAACACACACCTAGTGGATCAGTGACAATAGGATAGTCATAGGAAGTACACGTGTGGAGCTGGGTTCTATGCAAAAACAATCTTACATAGCGCTCAGCTAGCTGCTCAAGGGGCTTGTCGAAGTCAGGGCGAAACTTATACTGCTGAAGTCTCAAACTTTCTTGCAAACCTATGCATAAATTGACTCTAAAACGCAACGGATCACTATTAAGCTAACGACCGAATTGTAACTATAGGTTTTCGTTGGAACACGCCCTGGCCTTCGAATGAGAGTATAAACCGAGGTCTAGTCTGCGCACGCATGCATTCCATCACATGAACTTTAAAGATCCTGACGCTCATGTCCCAGTGCCGGCTACACAAATATGTATGCGTTTTGTTGATGATTTATAATGATGTTTGTATTCTATTTTGTTTTTGTAACCGGGGGTTCGCGCAGTTGAGGTCAACCCTCAGCCGTCCCTCGCGTGGGATGTCTTTATTGTAAAGTGACTGGCCGGTGGAGGGCATTCAATTTTCCCACTGGGGTTGTTTCAACAGATCTTTTATGCGGATCGGGGGTTGTCCGGTCCTGATTTGGCTCGGAAGAGTCCGCTGGACCTAAAGCAACAATAAATCAATCAATCAAACCTATAACCCTCTCCCCATCCCCGGTAGCACCGGACTGTCGCGGGCTGTGATTTACCGACATTACCTGAGGTCTTTAACGCGGGCGCGGAGACTCTGCAAGGAGATTGGTAAGAAACAACTGTAAGGGTGGATGCATGGCAGGAAGGTGGGAGTGGGATATCGGGGAAGTGGGGGTGGGGAGGGGGCAGTGGGTGGGTGGTAATGGAGTGGCATCATACGGTTTTCTGAATTCTTGCAAGGGAGTCGACCACCGTGTCAAAACAATTCTTTCCTAGTACTGTACAAGATTTAGGTCCGATAGAGGAGGTTCCAACACACAAGCCTATTACTTATAATAGCGATTCTTATGCTAATGGATGAAGTCATCTCTTCTACAAAGACTAACAGTAAGACGTAGACTAGGCTCTATTTTTTTTTTAACGTAAGTAGGCTACACCGGATATAAAAAGAACTAAGACAACCCATTTAGATACGTCCTGATTCGGTCAATCTTAAAGTCCCCCCCCCTTCCCCCCCCTCCCCTCTCTCCCGTATGACGCATTTCAGCGGCACAGACCCTTTTTTTTAAATCACAGTGAGTGTTGCACCCTTCGAAAAAGAATAAGAATAAGCAACCCCACCTCCTGTTCCCCCTGTCTGCCTTGTATAGTTCGTATCTTGTAAGGCGTTGCCCACTTCGTATCCCATTACTGTAAAGGCGGGATAGCTCAAGGAGAACAA
>CM072517.1:58810989-58818489 GCA_036898135.1 Oncomelania hupensis
GATAGATAGATAGATAGATAGATAGATAGACAGATAGACAGATAGATAGATAGATAGATACAGATAGACAGACAGACAGACAGATAGATAGATAGATAGATAGATAGATAGATAGATAGATAGATAGATAGATAGATAGATAGATAGATAGATAGATAGATAGATAGATAGATAGATAGATAGAGAGACAGACAGACAGACAGACAGACAGACAGATAGATAGATAGATAGATAGATAGATAGATAGATAGATAGATAGATAGATAGATAGATAGATAGATAGATAGATAGATAGATAGACAGACAGACAGACAGATAGACAGACAGACAGACAGACAGACAGATAGATAGATAGATAGATAGATAGATAGATAGATAGATAGATAGATAGATAGATAGATAGATAGATAGATAGATAGATAGATAGATAGACAGACAGACAGACAGACAGACAGATAGATAGATAGATAGATAGATAGACAGACAGACAGACAGATAGATAGATAGATAGATAGATAGATAGATAGATAGATAGATAGATAGATAGATAGATAGATAGATAGACAGACAGACAGACAGACAGACAGATAGACAGATTGATTGATTGATTGATTTATTATTGCTTTAGGTCCAGCGGACTCCCCCGAGCCAAATCAGGACCGGACAACCCCCGATCCGCATAAAAGATCTGTTGAAACAACCCCAGTGGGAAAATTGAATGCCCTCCACCGGCCAGTCACTTTACAATAAAGACATCCCACGCGAGGGACGGCTGAGGGTTGACCTCAACTACGCGAACTCCCCGATTACAAAAACAAAATAGAATACAAACATCATTATAAATCATCAACAAAAAACATACATATAAAATGCCTATAGTGCTAAATAGTACATTCATAGGAAGCCCTTGTGACCACCCGGCAGAAAGCGTCCAACATTCCCAAGCTGATCCAACAGACCTCATACACAAACAAGGAGTCTTGTCCAGGAAGAGTTTTCAAGAAAAAAGGTAGGTCATTGATCTAGCGAAGAAGAAGATAGTATAGCAGAGTGGTAGGACAGATCGGGAATGGGAAAGAGCAAATGAGGAAGACAGCGACAGTGGGAATTTAAAGCACTAAATTTCCAGAAAGTGGGGATACTATTTATACTGAAACCCCCGGCACTCCAACGGGGGGGAACTGTTGCCGCAGTTAATTTGTCATGTCTACAAAGGCAAGACAGGTTTTCAACTGGGGCTTTCACTGTACCCTTTATAGGTTAGAACAATCTACAGTGGCAAGATTGCTCATGACCCCAAGGGGTGATAGACAGATAGACAGATAGATAGATAGATAGATAGATAGATAGATAGATAGATAGATAGATAGAGTGCATTTGTTAATAGTGATGAAGTTAAGGGACAGGCAGACTAGGACTACAACCTGATCTGATTGAAGTTTGAACTACAACACAATATGGAATACATACACCTATTTGTCCTCAACCTTAACAAGGAAACACATTTATTTATTCAATCGTTTTTGTATAGCGTTTGGTTTTTTTTTCAGCTCAAGAGCTGCTCAAGGCGCTGGCGTCTATTTACCACTTTTGGGCGACCGGTTATTGGGGAGAAAGGCCCTAGTGCATGCTGGGTGTATTTGCGTAACCGGCACTTACCCGTCGTGGACATGAGGGTCAGGTTCTTTTAAAAGTCCTTGCGATGAAATGGGTGCATGCGTAAATAATAATAATACAGGATGCTATATACGCGCCTTTCCCCAAATCAATCAGGCTCAAAGCGCGGCGATCTATACCAACATACACGCTCACCTGTCTCATCCCCCCTCACAAACACCAAATACACATCAATCACTCAAACAGGTGGTGTAAAGGCAGGGAGATCGGTATTGGAAGACGGAAAGAAACTCGAATTTTTATTTTTGAAATTTGCATATTGACTGCGTCCTGTACCATTATTGAAGGGAGGGAGGAAACCGGAGTGCCCGGAGAAAACCCTCGGTGACCTCAATAGTCTCGTACCTAAGTCACATACGTTCGCCCCTTGCGGGAATCGAACCCGCGCCCTTCGGCGTAGGAAACCGGCGACTTATCCACTGCGCCACGAGGCCATGCAGGAACGAGAACGTCCATTGGAAGTGATTATTATTCAGGTGAAAAATGAGAATAAGAGAGAGAGAGAGAGAGAGAGAGAGAGAGAGAGAGAGAGAGAGAGAGAGAGAGAGAGAAGAGGTTAGAAGAGAGAGAGAGGGAGGCAGACAGAGAGAGAAATGGGAGTGGAGGGTAAGGAGAGAGAGAGGGAGGCAGGCAGGCAGACAGAGAAAGACAAAGAGACAGAGAAAGAAGAAACACGAGACATAGCTGCTAAAGAAAACGGTTACACCAACAACTACAACACTGCAACGACAATAAAAATAAAATACTAACAAGAACAATGAACGCAGCAGTCACACAATAAAATCTTTAAAAACGTGGGATTATTTCAGTGTATTATCTTTATTAGGCTAAAATATATTTTTGTAAAAATGAAATAAGTAAGTAAATAAATTAAAAAAATTACAAAAACAAATAATCAAAAGTTTTTTTAGATACGATTTTTTGATTTATTAAAAATCTCACTTTAAGGTAAAAGCAATCCTTAAGACTTCACCACATGCATACAAATGACAATGAAAGCGAAACAATATCTTAAACGGTGCATTTGTGAATACTTCATACTTCATTATTTTTTATTCGAGGTAACCAAGATGAGTTTTTATATTGCAATGTATTTTTCATACAGAAATCCACAATGTTATGTACACAAACACAGAAACCCACAATGTAATGTGCACAAATCCATAGAGAAATCCACAATGTTATGGACACAAACATAGTCAAGTGCCACATTCTATACTCATTGCGTTTCACGTATTAGTTCGATTTTGGGGGTGACAACAACAACAACGAACGAAAAAACGATGCTTCACGTCCTATTGCATGAGCGTTAAGGACGATCACCACGTCGCCACCCTGACAACAATGACCATCATCATCATATCAAATATGAGATCCACAACAGCAGCATCATCATCATCATCATCATCATCATCATCATCATCATCATCATCATCATCATCATCATCATCATCATCATCATCATCATCATCATCAACAATAATAATAATAATAATAATAATAATAATAATAATAATAATAATAATAATAATAATAATTAATATAATAGCAATAATAATAATAATTAATATAATAGCAATAACAATACTAATAAGAAGAATAAGAATAAGAATAGGAATAGGAATAAGAATAAGAAGAAGAAGAATAAGAATAAGAATAAGAATAAGAATTTATTTAATATAATAATATCACTACTACTGCTGCTACTACTACTACTACTACTACTACTACTACTACTACTACTACTACTACTACTACTACTACTACTACTAATAATAATAATAATAATAATAAAATTGATAATAATAACGAATGAAAACGGAAAAACAAGCACCAAACAAGGTAACTTTTGAATACAATTGATATATGATCATACAAGTTTACTTAGGGCTTTAGCCTTTTAAGGAGCTTTCAGCCAAGTGGGACAAACCTAACGTCATAGACAAAGCAAGATCAAAAAGCTGTGTTCACATCATTCCATGCATTCAGAGCAATACGCACACAATAAGAATATAATACAGCAATTCTCTGACAAGGCACAAGCACACACCTCATAATGATAAAAGTGAGAGACTGACATCAATGTACAAAAAAGAAGTTATTCAATCCAATCATACTATTTGAACAGTCACAAAATAATATCAATAAATCGACATATTTTTTTCTCTTCTTGGTAGAATCTGTGTTCATAAGGTCATTACGTTTATGTACATCTGTGTGGTGATTATAATAATTTGGTAGCAAGACTTTGCGGTTGTCTTTTAGTAACGGAATATTTCAAGAAAATATATAAGGAAACTCATCGCCAATTTCGTTTAAATAACATAATAGTGAGGTTCTCTCTTCCCTCAAAACATCGGAGTATTGTAGCTGCAGAACTGGCAATTTATTACAACGTAATCTAAATGTTATGAATTTTGTCCGCCTATTGTTCGATGTATAAGGTATTGTTCAAAAAGAAAATCATGTTTGAACATCCTATAGGTTACACATATCTTATTATTAAACGCCGATTGGTGCCAAGCCTAAACAAACTGAGTGTATTACATTTCTTTAAAATAATCAAAATATCCTAAAAGGAATTTCTACACTGGCAAATTTTGAACCATACAGTCCAAGATCTATGTACAAATAACCAAAGGCATATCTAAGAAAGTAATTATTACTAATTATCTTCCAGTTCCAGCTTTGTTGTTCTCCATCCTCTGTCTTCTAGCAGCGCGCAAGAGGAAACTACGGCAGACAAACTATATTTCGGCTGTGTGAGAGATTGTCGAGATTTAAGTCTTGTGCATTTTGGCTCAGGAGCCACGTTTTCTGTGTCTCACCAGCTCCTCGACCACAGAAGACGCTCTCAGACGATGCAGACGTATTTTCAAAAAAAACATATTGCATACTAGTAAGGGAGTGGCACTCTGAAAGTTACGGTCTTGATTGTTGGTGTTACTGCTGCAGAATATCTTCAACTTGAAATTAGTCTCTTTGTCCAATGCCTTACTATAGATTGTGATCCACCGGGTGATACTTTAACACTAGTTGTTCTCCTTATATGTCATAACAACAAATAAAGAAGAAGACGTCACAGCCAAAAGATGGTTTCATGAAATACAGGAATTAAGACATGTCAGTGCAACGTATGACAATGGTGGACGCGCGTATACGGTGGAGGAAGGGCTGTGGAGAGGTGGAGGGGAGGAGGAGGGCGTCGTAACAAAGAATTAAAAGAATTGAGATCTTATTCAATAAATGCAGGAGCGAGGTTATAACTACGAGTCTGGAAGAAATTGGGACGTGATAACGAAATACAGAAAACGGGTTGGAACACTGAAAACACCTCCCAATATTACTACAGTTAACATTAATTGTAATAAGAGGCAACATATTTTTCTAGTATAAGTTAGAATAAGCTTTTGTTGTTGTTGTTGTATCAATTTTTATTAATCAGATTAACATAAGTTGTACTGATAGAATTATCAGAACTGATAGAACTGACAGACTGTTAGAATAAGCATCAGAAACGTCTAACCGCGAAAACGCACAATTTAATTCGATCATTTCAACCTTTGCAGGACCTCTGGGTGGTTGAAGCTGCAATCGACTTAAATGGGTTGTTTTGGAAATTCAGGTCACAATTCTCGAGTTTCAAAGTCAGGTAGTGTACGTTGCGATCGGGTTACTCCGTTGGTATGTGCGTGTTTAGTGACGTTTTTATTGCTGAACGCTATGGTAAAGGTATCATACTTGGATAGTCACTTTATTTGGTATTTCTTGTATGGGTTGACTTCTTCCTCTCCCAACACCTCTCTCTTCTCTGTCATATTTTATTTGAATGTCCAGTTTTCAAGGAAATGTAATGAAAACGTCGCCTACTGGTAGACTTTTATAGATTGGTGTTAAATCTCTCTCCCCCTTTCATCCCAATTTTGTTATTATTATTTTTTTAATTGTGATTTGATTGTTGTTGTTGCTGTTGTTGTTTCTGTTGTTAATGTCTAATATCATCCGAATGAGTGAATAGACGATAAACGAAATATTGTACAAATTGCTTTTCGTACCCTTCTTAAAAAAATTAAAAAAATTAAAAAAGCAAAAAAACTAAATAAATAAATAAAATAATTAATTTAAAAAATATAAAAAATAAGTAAATAAATAAGAAATTCAAAAATAAATAAGTAATTTCAAAAATAAATAAATAAATAAATAAACAAATGAGGTGGAATTGTCATTATAATTATATTACGTAGTCAATTGCTGCTTTTCCTTTCCGATCCTAACATTTCCACTCGTGTCTTTCGCTACATCAGTCACGTGATGGCCAGATGATATTGCTTTCAGATCGTCCTGTTGAGCTGTTCTGTTGGGAGGATTAAAGATTCGATTTCAGAAATGGAGTTCGGGGGCTACCACACAAAAATAATATTGATGTAAGATTATACATACGCAAAGAACGATCCAGTATGAGAGGTAGATATTGGAGGAAGAGGTGAAGAGGGTTTAAAGTGGAGGCTATCAAGCATAAAGAACAATGCTACACCTTGTTAATTCACATTGTAAGTAGCAACGCGATAGATTATATCATATATGTATACGTACATTGCAATGAACACTAAAGGGGAGTAGGCCTACATGTAAATCAATTAGGCCTATTTTAAATATTCGTTTCATTCATTCGATTACACCGAGTGCATTTCAAAGTTAATATAATAAGTGTCATTTAAATGACAATAAATGATACACGACAGTTACACTCGAATAATCAATTAATTAGCTCAGTTTATCTCATCGGAGTTCTGATTTCGTAGAGTAAGGATGAAAAAGCGTTTTAGGTTTGTATAAATAAACAAGTTTACCGAAAGCTTACGATTGATCATCAAAAGGAATTACATTAGTGGCGAGTCTGCGCGTATTGAAGGTTTCTCGAACGTATCTTTCAAATGAGTAAGAACGTGATTTTTCATCAAAACCATGACCACTTTCCAGCTGCCACTCAGCAGCTAAACATAAACGGTTACTGCCGTTAGGATGTTCGCAACTACCGCGGTTACTCTAACTGACACACCAACCAACTAATAAACAATTATACGTACTGACAATATGACATGTTCTGGACTATGTTGCTACTTCCATATTCAGGGGAAGTAACTTCTCTATTTAACTCGCGATCCAGCAAAACTGCAGCTCTTGGTTTCTTTGTCAGAGTACGTTTGTCCGAACAGCACAAGAATGGTAAGAGTGAGAGCGAGGGTGAGGTCGAGGGAAAAGAGGGGGATGCATATGGGCTTAAAAAATAAAAGAGTTAGGGTTAGGGAGGCACTGTGGTCTAATGGTAGTGCTTAGGCTTGCGGATCTAAAGGTCATTGTGTTGTGTCCCTGGGAAAGACACTTTACTCCTATTTTCCTACTCCTTCGGATGAGAGTATAAACCGAGGTCTAGTCTGTGTGTCGCATACATTCCATCATAACGGACTTTAAAGATCCTGACGCTCATGTCCTGGACGGGTGAGTGCCGGTAACAAGAACACACCCAGCATGCACTTGGTCCTTCTCCCCAATCCCTGGCTGCCCAGGATTGTGCTCAGTTGTCCGGGCGTCAGACCATGCGCCCAAAGGCTGCGGGTGGGCGTCTCGGGCGGTTTGAGTTAGATCCTGTATCGGTCAGCACCTTGATCCTTAGGCTAAGGCGCCTTACAAATTACGAACATTATTATTATTATTATTATTATTATTATTATTATTATTATTATTATTATTATTATTATTATTATTATTATTATTATTATAAAAGAAAATAATAATAGTAATTTTAAAAAAATCCGCGACGAC
>CM072517.1:58823489-58835989 GCA_036898135.1 Oncomelania hupensis
ATACACCGCTAATAATGTCAACAGAAGGAAAACAAAAACTTGTTGAGATGACAAGCTATTACAACGTATTCACACTAAATAATAATAATAATTTATGTTTAAGTTTCTTGAAATCGGGGACTTATGAAATTACTGAAAATTTAAGGAATTTTATTACGTTACTTTCGCACACATGGATGTCACAAAATCACTAAGCGATTCTAAAACAAATTGGCGAAATTTCTGAGGAAATTATCCGAGAATTTAATAAAGTCACTAACAGTGTAATGTAAAATTACTCCATACTATGTGAGCCTATGTGACACTGGGCTTATGTGTTTGGTCAAATACTTACAGTATTATTTTTTTTCTCTCAGCTGGTCACATATACATTCATTTTATAAAGGGATTTTTTTCAATCGACACTCTCCCAAAAATTCCCGTCATTTTGACTTCGTTTAATATCGTCGTTTACACTGTGGAAACATTATACGGTAGATAGATAGATAGATAAGGATATTTATATAGCGCTTTTTTCCCAACGAGTTCAAAGCGCTGGCCGATACAGGATCTAACTCAAACCGCCCGAGACGCCCACCCGCAGCCCTTGGGCGCATGGTCTGACGCACGGACATATATGAGCACAATCCTGGGCAGCCCGGGATGGGGGAGAAGGACCAAGTGCATGCTGGGTGTGTTCTTGTTACCGGCACTCACCCGTCTAGGACATGAGCGTCAGGATCTTTAAAGTCCGTTATGATGGAATGTATGCGACACAGACTAGACCTCGGTTTATACTCTCATCCGAAGGAGTAGGAAAACAGGAGTAAAGTGTCTTTCCCAGGGACACAACACAATGGCCCGGCCAGGGCTCGAACCCGGGACCTTCAGATCCACAAGCCGAAGCACTACCATTAGACCACAGTGCCTGCCTGTTACATTTTCGGTACATTTTCATATTTACACGAAGGTTATATTTGTATTGCAATTGCCTGTTTTACACACGTGCTTGTACGGACGCGCGCACTTGTGTGTGTGTGTACATGTGTGAGTGGGTGTGTGTGTACATGTGTGAGTGTGTGTATGTGTACGTGTGTGAGGGTGTGGCTAGGTAGAAACGCCGTTATTTTGACAAACAGTTAAAACTCTACGTACTTTCTTTTGACGGAACCCGTTTGTTTGATGTCAACACAGCGTTCTGTTATGGTTAGGGCTGTATTAGGCTTAGGGTTAGGTTAAGGGTAAGGATTAGGGTTAGGGTTTGGGTTATATTGCTCATGTTATAACTTGGCAATATATTTATATTACTTTGACTTTGACGTCATGTTGGGACGAGTTATGCCCCTTGTGACTTTGAACATACAGCGAATACTGTCGTCTGCTGCGATGGAGGACGAGTTACGGGTAGTGAGTAGGGGGACTGTTGTTATTGTTTTGTTTTTTTTTTAATCACAAGTATTGAGGAAAGGGGTAGTTACCACGGGTAATCAGCTAGTAGGAAATAAAAAGACATCGGCAATCCTATCCTATCCTATCCTGTCCCATAACCCGAAGGTCGTAAGGGCACCACAGATGATCGCTTAACCAGCATACTCCATCTTTCTCTGTCCTCAGCAGCCCTCATGGCTTCGCTCAGTGTCAAACCAGTCCATTCTCGAATGTTGTCCTCCCACCTCTTTTTCGGTCTCCCCCTTCTTCTACCTCCTTGCACTGTGCCTTGCAGAATGGTCTTTGCAAGGCCTGATGATCTGGTGACGTGGCCATACCATCGGAGTTTCCGTTTCTTCACCACTGTGAGCAGGTCATCGTGTTGTCCAATGGCTTGTGTGATGGTCTGTCGGACTTCAACGTTGGTGATGTGTTGGGTATAGGAAATGCACAGAAGTCTTCTGTAGCACCTCATCTCCATGCTTTGTATTCTTCGTTCGAGATCTGCTGTGAGGGTCCATGCTTCGCAAGCATATAGGAAGATGGAGATGACCAGAGAGCGCAGCAGTCTTACTTTGGAATGTAGACTGATGGTTCTGTCTTTCCAAATGGGCTTCAACCTTGTCAGGGCAGCAGTTGTTTGTGCGATCCTGGAGAGGACTTCCTGTCGAGACCCATTGTCTGACACAATGGCTCCTAGATATTTGAAGCTGTGCACTGTGTTGAGGGATTGGCCTTGTACTTTGATGTCCGTGTTGATGCCATTGGTGTTGTTGGTCATCATTTTGGTCTTCTCTGCACTTATTTCCATTCCATAAGCTCTGGAGGTGGTGTCAAGCCTCTGTACAAGCTGTTCAAGTTCTTGTTCCTCTCCAGCCAATCCATCAATATCATCCGCAAAACGAAGATTGGAGATTGCTCTGCCCCCTATGCTGACTGTGCCTTCGTGATCTGCAAGAGCATCTGACATGATGCGCTCTAGGAAGATGTTGAAGAGTGTTGGAGAGAGTAGGCATCCTTGACGCACACCGATTGTTGTTCTGAACCAGTTCCCGATGACGCTGTTATGGAGGACTGCACTGGTAGCCTTGTCATACAGGCTTTTGATGACTTCTATAATTTTAGGGCTGATGTTGTACACTTTCATGGTTGCCCATAGAGCTGCATGCCAGACTCGGTCAAATGCCTTCTTGAAGTCTATGAACACATGATATAGATGTTGTTGGTGTTGTAGGTATTTCTCACAGATTATTCTGAGGTTGAAAATCTGTTCAGTGGTACTTCGCCCTGCCATGAATCCTGCTTGTTCTTCAGCTATGATTTGTTCAGCTTGTGGTTTCAACCTGTTGAGTATTATTTTCAGGAGGACCTTGCTGGGATGGCTGATGAGGCTGATGGTCCGGTAATTTTCACACTCCTGAAGGTTACCTTTTTTGGGAAGAGTGATGACAAGCGACTGGGTCCATGGTGTAGGCCATTCCCCACTCTGCCAGATCTTGTTACAGATAATGGTGAGAGCATCAGTCATCGCTTCTCCTCCTGCTTGTAGCAGTTCCGCTGGTATGTTGTCCACTCCCGCTGACTTCCCTTTCTTCAGCGATTGCACTGCTGCCTCAACTTCTTCCCGGAGAATTGGGAGGATTTCTTCTTCTTCTCTGCTCTCGGGACATGCTAGAACTGATGGGTCTCCATTTGGTGTATGGTTGTAAAGGTCAGAGCAGTACTCTGTCCATCTGTCCAAGACTTCTTGTTCTTCTGTAAGGCAAATGCCAGACTTGCTTTGGATAGTGGAGACTTTGGGCTGTTTAACACTTGTCAGCCGCTTCACAGTCTGGTAGGCCTTCTTGCTGTTGTTCTTGTTCAGATTGTTCTCTATTTCCTGGCATTGATCTTCTATCCAGTTCTCCTTTGCTGTGCGCATGCCTTTTCGGATGTCATTGTTGATTTTTCGGTAGACATCAGCTCCCTGTGAGTTTCATTATTTTTTTTCTTTATGTAGGCTATTTATTTTTAAGGGACGGATGTAAGGTCTTGCTAACAAAATATTGTAATCATCACCCACACGTATATACATTTAATAATTTAATGAATACTTGTTCAATACGGAAACAAAATGATGTCAGTGTATTGATATTACTTTGTCATTGTTCAATTAGTTCATTTACCATACTTCTTACCGCCATTACAATTTTTAAACAAATAGTCTTTAAGATGAAGGCGCTCATGTCAATTGTCTTGTTTTCTTCTCATTTAATTACACTGTTGAACTGAATGATTCATTTTATATCTTGCGCTTTTTGTTCATTTTTCTTTGACGTATATATATTTTTGTCCCGTTTCGCTGAAAGTTCCTTGTGGTAAGAGCTTTCAGTACAGTTGAACAGATTTAACATTGACTTGAAGAAACATACCTGGTTGGCAGCCACCCCGGTAATGGGAAACATTGTGAAGGGAGAGAAGAAATCCAGCACTGTTTACACCTACATTGCCTAGGCCACCACCGCCGTACAGTCGAAACATCACCTGCACATCATCGACATAAGCTTAATACTATTATTATTATTACTACTACTACTACTACTACTACTACTACTACTACTACTACTACTACTACTGCTACTACTACTACTACTACTACTACTACTACTGCTGCTGCTACTACTACTACTACTACTATTACTACTACTACTAATTTATTTTTTATAGCACAAACCTAAACTTAAAGCTTCCTCTAAGCGCTCGCACTCATACATACACACATACGCTCGCAAATATATATAATTAAATCATGTGGTAAAACGTTATGAGATAAAACAGAAAAAAACAACATCGTAAGAAATAATACAAACATCACTTCTAACAAGGATAAAAATTTAATCAACAAGTTACAACATATAATAGACCCAACGTTTCCCGGCATGTTGTAAGAGGCGACTAACAAAGAAAGACGTGGACAGGCAGGAAAGCATTTTAACCAATAACAGTACACAAAAGACACTGATGGAACACACACACACACATACACACACACCACTATTAAATCACTCACTAACAAATTGATTGTTCTGGACCTAAAAAAGTATTTGGTATAGAGGTAAGTTTTGAGGTTCTTTTAGAACATGGTAAGAGACTAGGAGTGCCGGAGGTTGGAGGGCAGAGAGTTCCAAAGAGTTGGGGAAAACAGAGAGAGATATTCTGCAAAAGCACTCAAGCGAATACCTAGGAGTTGAGAGGAGAGCTGCATCTTGTGAACGGAGTGATCGAGCATGTTGGTAGGGACAGAAAAGTTGTGAAAGATTGGAAGGACAAGAACCAGTGTGCGGACAGTGAAAACAAAGAAGCAACTTTGTAATCGATACGAGCCTTTACAAGCAACCAATGTAGGGCTTTCAGAACGGAAGTGGCACAAGAATGGCGAAGTTGACGAAGGACGAGACGAGCAGCATTGTTCTGAATGCGCTGAAGTCTGGAAAGTGTATTATCAGGAAGGCCAGCCAAAAATAAGTTACTGTAACTAAGTCGAAAAAAAATGAAAGAGACAGCAAGCTTATCGGTGGCATCTATAGTAAGATACTGTCATATTTTGCCCAGTCTTCGGAGATGAAAGTTCAAAGCTTTGCACCGACTATTTATTTGTGTCTCCATTGACAAGCTCTGATCCAGATGCACCCCTAGATTCCAGAGAGACTTGGAAAATCACATTTGATGATTTGAGACAGGCATTGAGTAAGTTGAGGTCTGCATCATCATCATCATCATCATCATCATCATCATCATCATCATCATCATCATCATCATCATCATCATCATCATATCCTCCCTCTCCTCTTCTTTATTTACTTCCTCCTTCTCCTCTTCATCCTCCTCCTCCTCCTCATCATCATTATCATCATCATCATCATCATCATCATCATCATCATAATCATCATCATCTATCTAGTTTTCACCCTCCTTTTCCTCCTCTTTCGCCTCCTCTTCATCATTATCATCAACATCATCAGCTGCAGCAGCAGCATCATAATTATAACCATCATTATTATCATCATCATCATCATCGTCGTCGTCGGAGGCGGCGGCGGCGGCGTCGACGTTGTTGCTGTCGTCGTTATAATCATAATCATAATCATCCTCAGCATCGTCATCGTTGTGCACCTCATCCCCTTTCTCTTCAACGAGGAGATAATTTTTGGGTATACCACTTTCACAAAGCGCACCCTGACAAAAAAAGAGGTTTAAACTTACTTTCCCGATCCCTGCTGCCAGGGGTTTAACGTCGCTGGTAGACATCTCCGTGCTCCCATCATCATCTCTGCGGTGCAGCGTGGAGATGTTGCCGTACTCATCCACGTAAAAGACGTCCAGGCCAAACGGGAGGCGGCGCGTCAGACTGAAGATCAGGCAGCTGCCTCCGTCTGCCGCAGGAGGCAGGATCTTGACCCAAGGGGATTCCAAAATAGAGAAGGATTCTTGTCCGCACCCTCCGCCCGTTTGATTAGCTGTGGCTGATCCTGCCATCATTCGCGCCAGATTTGTTTTATTATCATTTGCTTCTTTGTCCGGTGTCACGTCGTCAAAGTTCCGGGTGTCTTACTTTAGCCGAGCGCCTTTGCGCATGCGCCAGGTCAAGTCGGGCCAGCTTTTTCACGATGTTCTTAGGAGTCGTAACCATAACCCTAACCCCTTTCCCTAACTCTAACCCTAACCCTAATCCTTACTAAGACTACGATAGCACTGTGCGCATGCGTCGAATTTTGTAATGCGTCGACCAATCAGAATGCTCTTAGTCGCTCCCAGCCAAAAAATAAGTTACTAGGAACTTTGACGATGTCACACCGGGTCGCGTATTTTTTCGATATTTTTTTCTGTCTATGGACTCTGAATGCCTCTTCTTTTTCACATCAGGCTGTGTCCAGCTCTGACATGTGTTCAGTCCAAACTAAACGCATCTCTTTCATCATTACTAATATTAGTGGTCAGCAGTCAGCACCAGTAAATGTTGTCAGGGCGTATGCGAGTGTGTGTGTTTGTATGTGTGTGTTCGTATATATGTACGTGTGCGTCTGTGTGTGTGCGTGTGTGTATGTGTGCGCGTGAGAGAGAGAGAGAGTTAAATTTATTTTGTGTGCGGGTCTCTCATCCCCATCCCCACCCATTCTATGCGACTAGATCCGAAGACAAGGTTCCTTAGTATTAATAATAATAATAATAATAATAATAATAATAATAATTATTTTTATTATTATTATTATTATTATTATTATTATTATTATTATTATTATTATTATTATTATTATAATAACAATAATAATAATAATAATAATAATTATTATTATTATTATTATTATTATTATTATTATTATTATTATTATTATTATTATTATTATTATTAACTCGTACATGTTGAAGCAGGGCGGTTTAAACATGTATGTGACCTTGCTTATCGAAATCACCGAAAACTAATAATTTTGTTATATTTATGTTTTAAGCTATAGGCCATACAGGTTGCAATTATATCAAATTTAGGTCTACACTTGTAGACACAAATTGTTTGAGATAATGAAGTAGATACATAAGTTGCAGCCATTGTAGAAACACGAGTACTCAAATTTCTGCTTTTATTCTACCCTTAACCTTTTTATTACAAACAAAATTTTAAAATTAAGACCTTGGCTAAATAGATTTGTGCGAAATATCTCACAAACTACTGAATCTTTTTTGATGATTTGAGCAGTTTGAACGACCTACGAAACGAGATTATGGATTGGCACTAGTCTCAGAGTGTGTACAGCGTGTGTTGAGTTGTAGGTAGGTCTGCTGCACATTACAGCAGTGTATATTTAGTAAACGTAGTAGTGGTACGGCCTTACCGTTGACTATTCGCCAAGTGGTCATGTTGCTATCCACACAGCCCTGCACGTAGTGACACATGTTGACGGTAAATTGGCAGTCCAGGACAGACGGGGCACGAGCTGCGATAGACCAAGCAAATCGTACAGCGGAGATCATCATCGTCATCATCATCATCATCATCATCATCATCATCATCATCATCATCATCATCATCTTCATCATCATCTTCATCATCTTCATCATCTTCATCATCATCACTTTAGAGAGTTTTGGATGATGATTATTCGTCACCCAATGCGAGCCCAATTCGGATTTGCCTTCTCAGAGAAAGCGAGGAAGCCGCAAAGCAGGGCCACCAGGTATGAAGAGGCGGAGGTGGGGAGTAGAGGGGAGGGGTGATGGAGGGGTAGAAGGGTTCAACGGGACCCATTAATCTGGCCAGAGAGAAAAATGGAGACCTCTCCCAGACACTAATTATCTGGAAATATTGTGAAGTAGTCGGGAATCAGATGGAGCCAAATGTCGGTCGGTCTGTCGTTCTGTGGCACGCTGTATTTCAAGATCCATTAATGGATTTCGACCCAACTTCATAAAAATCATCACCTAGTTTAGTGGAACTATCCATATGGGACTATTAAGGTGCTGTAGAAAGAACATCCATGGTGACTTTCATAACACAAATAATCGGTACAAAAAAAAAGTATAGGACTGTTATTGTCTGAGCTGGTTGTTTATATTTCACTTGCTGTAAATTGGAGTAGCTGATATACAAGCTATCGGGTTTCCAAACCTATTTTGCTCTTCCTCTTCTTTCAAGTTATTTAAAGGGATTTGTTACGCTACCTCAGATGGGATGCCATGACATTAAATCGTCATGCTGGCGTGTTACTGCAGAATTAATCTTCAACTGTACGCTATGCATCGAGGGCTCAGCCCAAAATCTAACTGTATAAGTAGTGGTACCCTGGGTGACATTTAAACATCACTTGTTCCCTTTCCTTACTATTGCATCCTATCCTATCCTATCCTATCCTGTCCCGTAACCCCGAGGTCGTAGAGGCACCACAGATGATCGTTTAACCAGCATACTTCATCTTCCTCTGTCCTCAGCAGCCCTGATGGCTTCGCTCAGTGTCAAACCAGTCCATTCTCGAATGTTGTCCTCCCACCTCTTTTTCGGTCTCCCTCTTCTTCTACCTATATCATATCGTCGTTTATATCAACAATGTTTCTTTTTCTTTTAAAGAGGATAACATTCTTTGTGAATGTTGCATGAACAGGTGATCTCACGTTCTTAAATTCGATTTTCTTCCGTCTTTTAATAGCGATCTCCATGCCTTTACACCACCTGTTTGAGTGATGTATGTGTATTTGGTGTGTGTGAGGGTAAATGAGACAGGTGAGCGTGTATGTTGGTATAGATCGCCGCGCTTTGAGCCTTGGGGAAAGGCGCGCACATAGCATCCTGTAGTAGTATAGTAGTATTAAAACAAAATTTGCTGACTATCGTACGACATAATGTTTTCAATTACGTTTTTTTTTCTTCCCCTTACTGCAGAGCACGGACCAGGTGCACGTTGTAATTTGATGAATCGATGCGCATTTCACTACGTCCTCGTTCGCAGTGCTTACATTACAGTCCGACGGGTATGACTAACTCAGGGGAAATGGAGTAGAAACTTTAATTACACAAGGGGCAAACTAGAGTTTCCTTCATAGCAAACGCACATCGCTCGTGCTCATGATAAATCCTGACTTTGACGAACACGAGACGCTGCTTCAACACTGAAGGCTCAAAAACACGAGACGCTGTTTAGTATTACGAGACGTTGCTAAACATTCCTTTTGAGGAAGGGAGTTGGAAAGGAATATGCCCTAGGACATGGATGCAAGCAGGAGTATAATTCCTTTGGGCACGAAACCTCGCTCGTTCAAGGTTGGGTAAGGTTTCTCTGGCAACGGTTATTACCTGAGCGTGCTCCACCCCATTTTTTGCCCTTTCCAAACCACAGGATCGTTGCACAAGTTGGGTGCTTTGTATAAGCGGGATACTCTTTAAGCAAAACGGTACAGAGCAATCAAGCTTGCGAATGGTAGATATAGAAATCAGTTGTCTCTCATTTTCTGTGCCATGTGGCATCAACCCGCTTTTGACATAAGAACTTTAGGCACACAACTTATGGAATGCCCGTATGCTTCAATCAAATGTACTATATGAACAGCCATACCGAAGGTAAAAGCTTCCCCCCACAAAATCTTTTTTCAGTCGTTGGTGGGGAAGAAATCACGGGGTGGATGGGTGGGTGGGATGAGGGGCATCCTTTTTGTCAGGACCGGCGTTATGAGGGCGGTACCCATCTCCTTCTTCTTATTTTCTTTTTCTGCGTCGTTTTAACTTTACCCGGGTTTTACCACAGCCGGAATGGATGGATGGATTGAGGAATGGAGGTAGGGACGGAAGGAGGGAAAGAGGGATGGATGGATAGATAGATAGATAGATAGATAGATAGATAGATAGATAGATAGATAGATAGATAGATAGATAGATAGATAGATAGATAGATAGATAGATAGATAGATAGATAGATAGATAGATAGATAGATAGATAGATAGATAGATAGATAGATAGATAGATAGATAGATAGATAGATAGATAGATAGATAGATAGATAGATAGATAGATAGATAGATAGATAGATAGATAGATAGATAGATAGATAGATAGATAGATAGATAGATAGATAGATAGATAGATAGATAGATAGATAGATAGATAGATAGATAGATAGATAGATAGATAGATAGATAGATAGATAGATAGATAGATAGATTGATTGATTTGTTTATTTATTGATTTTTTAATTTAGATCCCGTCCTATCCTATCCCGTAACTCGAAAGTCGTTAAGGCACCGAAGATGATCGTTTAACCCGCTTACTCCATCTTTCTCTGTCCTCAGCAAACCTCATGGCTTCGCTCAGTGTCAAGCCAGTCCATTCTGGAATGTCATCCTCCCACCTCTTTTTCTGTGTCCATCTTCTTCTGCCTCCTTGCATCGTGCCTTGCAGGATGGTCTTTATAAGGCCTGATGATCTGGTGGCGTGGCCATACCATCGGAGTTTCCGTTTCTTTACCACTGTGAGCAGGTCATCGTGTTGGCCAATGGCTTGTGTGATGGTTTGTCGGACTTCGTCGTTGGTGATGTGTTGGGTATAGGAAATGCCAGAAGTCTTCTGTAGCACCTCATTTTAATGCGTTGTATTCTTGGTTGTTGGTCTGCTGTTTCGCAAGCGTATAAGAAGATGGAGATGACAAGGGAGCGCAGCAGCCATACCTTGGAATGTAGACTGATGGTCCTGTCTTTCCAAATGCGCTCCAACCTTGTCAGAGCAGCAGTTGTTTGTTCTCATCCTGAAAAAGACTTCCTGTAGTGACCCATTGTCTGACACAACTGATCCTCAATATTTGAAGCTCTGCACCGTGTTGAGAGATTGGCCTTGGACTTTGATGTCCGTGTTGATTCCATTGGTGTTGTTGGTCATCATTTTGGTCTTCTCTGCACTTATTTTTATTCCAAAGGCTCTGAGGTGGTGTCAAGCCTCTGCACCAGCCGTTCATATTCTTATTCCTCTCCAGCCAATCCATCAATGCCATCTTCAAAACTGAGGTTGGAGATTGCTCTACCTCCTATGCTGATTGTGCCTTCATGATCTGCAAGGGCACCTCACATGATGTTCTCCAGAAAGATGTTGAAGAGTATTGGAGAGAGTAGGCATCCTTGATGGACGACGATTATTGTTCTGATAGCGCTGTTGTGGAGGACTGCACTGATAGCCTTGTCATACAGGTTTTTGATTACTTCAATAAGGCTATTTTCTCATGGTTACCGTTAGAGCTTTCTGAAAGTCTACAAACACGTGATATAGATATGTTGGTGCTGTAGGTATTTCTCGCAGATTATTCTGAGGTTGAAAATCTGTTCTTGGTACTTCGCCCTGCCCTGAATCTTGCTTGTTCTTCAGCTATGATTTGTTCATTTGGGGTTTCAATCTGTTGAGTATTATTTTTAGGAGAACTGATGGTGCGATAAGTTTGACACTCCTGAAGATTATCCTTTTTGGGAAGAGTAATGACAAGCGACAGGGTCCATGTTGTTCGCCACTGCCCACTCTGCCAGATATTTTACATATAATGCGAGAAAGTCAATCATCGCTTCTCTTCTTGCTTTTCTTAGTGTATGTTGTCAACGCCCGCTGACTACACTTCTTCAGGGATTGCACTACTGCCTCAACTTCTTCTACAAAAATGGGAGAATTTCTTCTTCTTCTCTGTTCTGGGGACATGCTAGAACCGATGGGTCTCCGTTTGGTGTGTGATTGTAAAGGTCAGAGCAGTACTCTATCCAAGATTTCTTGTTCTTTTGTAAGGAACACGCCAGACTTTCTTTGGACTGTGGAGACCTTGGGCGGTTTAACACTTGTCAGCCGCTTCACAGTCTAATAAGACTTCTTGCTGTTGTTCTTATTCAGAATGTTCTCTATTTCCTGACATTGATCTCCAGTTATTCTTGCTGTGCACATGCTTTTTCGGATATCATTGTTGATTTTTCGGTAGGTATATTGCTTGTTCTTCAGCTATGATTTGTTCAGCTTGGGGTTTCAACCTGTTGAATATTTTTTTAGCAGTACTTTGCTTGGGTGACTGATGAGGCTGGTGGTGAGGTAGTTTTGATACGTCTGAAGCCAGCTCAGAAAAAAACTGTATGACCGAGCCACCAAGTCGATGTTTGCTTTACTCCGCAAAGTTAGAAAATGGGCTTTACCTATTGACATGCAAATTGAACTCTTTGATAAAACTGTTGTACCTATATAATTGTATGGTTCGGAAGTATGGTGTCCTCAGTTGACTGAGCTGGTAAACAAATTGCCACTGCGTTTTTATAAGCTTATCTTAAAGCTTGGTAAAAGTACTCCGACATGTATGGTTTTAAGAGAAGTAGGTCAGTTCCCTATAGATATCTTAGCAAAAAGCCGTATGTTAAATTTTTGGTATAAGCTTGCTTTTGAAAGAAATAGAACAAAATTATCTTGTGTGGTTTACAAGTTTCTGCTAAAGATGTACGAACTGAACTTGTACACAAGTGATTATTTAGATTCATGGATTCTTTGGAAAAACTAGGGTTATTAAATGTTTGGTATGATCAGTCTCAAGGATCGAATCTTTCTGCCGAAGGGTTTAAAGAA
>CM072517.1:58840989-58855989 GCA_036898135.1 Oncomelania hupensis
TAGAAGATGAAGAAGAAGAAGAAGAAGAAGAACAACAACAACAACAACAACAACAACTACGACTACAACTTCAACTACTACCACTACTACTACTACTACTACTACTACTACTACTACGACCTATTAATTATTGCTACTATTACTACTACCTATTAACTACTGCTACTACTACTACTACTACTACTACTACTACTACTACTACTACTACTACTACTACTACTACTACTAGACTCTACTACTACTATACCGCCACCACTCAAAACAACAACAAAAACAACAAGCCACAACAACGAGAAGATAAAGTAAAAAAAACTACATAACATTATACTGTCCTATCCTATCCTATCCCGTAACTCGAAGGTCTTTGGGGCACCAATGATGATCGTTTAACCAGCGTACTCCATCTACATAACAGTATTAGATGTTAACCTTGCAACAGAAGCCACCACGTTAGTGATGAATGCCGTCCACAGGTTTTGGCGCTGTGTCCTTAGCAAAGTCACGAACAATCAGCTAGTCATTTTCAATTAACAAGTTCATTTGTTAACATAAAACAGGATGCATCTCTACCATAATCTATATATATAAATTGCTTAGCCGGAAGTCCTTCTTCGCCTTTACTATAAAGTTTGTCTCCTATGGACGCTGATCTGGGCAGGTGCTGGAGCCCGCGAATCGGCCTGCTGTGTGCTCAAAACCCACGAAATCGTTATAGCCGACATTTCCTTACCGAACATGTAACCGTTTCTGAGATAAATAAATAAACAAAATGTCCACAAACTGCAATAGCCTCATTCCGCGCGCTTCCATTAAAAATCAAATTGAGGTTTCAGCATGTTTTCCCATATAGACCAAAAAATTTATTTTTTTTGTACTAAGCATTGATAGCTCAGTTGGTAACACTTGCGACTACCGTTTAGGGCGACCCAAGTTCGAATCCGACGCGGGCCATATTTTTTTTTATGTTTTTTTTTTCCCACTACAATATGGATATTTTTCTTTTTAATTTAGGCTTTTTTATCTTTATATTATTATTATTATTATTATTATTATTATTATTATTATTATTATTATTATTATTATTATTATTATTATTATTATTATTATTATTTAAAATATTATATCTTATATCAAATTTTCTTTTAAAACCTTGGTGTTTATGATTTCTATTTGTATTATTCTATATTCATTATTATTATTATTATTATTATTATTATTATTATTATTATTATTATTATTATTATTATTATTATTATTATTATTATTATTACCAAGGATCGGGATGGGGTGGTACGTTATTATTATTATTATTATTATTATTATTATTATTATTTATAAACTAATAATAATCATAATAATTATTATTATAATTATAATATCTTATATCAAATTTTATTTTAAAACCTTGGTGTTTTTTATGATTTCTATTTGTATTATTCAATATTATTATTATTATTATTATTATTATTATTATTATTATTATTATTATTATTATTATTATTATTATTATTATTATCAAGGATCGGGATGGGGTGGTACGTGTAGGTAAAAGGGGGCTACGGGTAGGTTTAAAGGGGCATGGGTAGGCATAACGGGGATACGGGTATATATAAGGGGGTATGGTGATGGTCGATTCCTTTCATCCATACCTGCGAAACGATCAACGGGGAAGTATCAAGGAGGGTACAGGTAGGTTACAAGGGGGGTACGAAAGGTATCAAGGGGTTATGGGGAGGTATCAAGTGGGTTCGGGGAGGTATCAAGGGGGTATGATGAGGCATCATGGGGGGGGACGGGGAGATATCAGAGGGGGGGGGGTATGGTGAGGTATCAAGGGGGATATGGGGAGGTATCATCATCCAAATGAAACTCGCAGACAACAGTTGTCTCTCTGTCTACATTTTAAACAGCAACCTGTGTACCCTGGCTTGCCAGGGTACAAAAACCACTAGTATGCTATAATCCCCAATCAAACTTCAAGCTTAAATAAAACAGCAGTCAGTAATGGTTAATATACAGTAGTACGAGAGAAGATCAAACTGAATAGCGCGAACCGCTAAAACAACACATAACCTATTTTCTTTAATTTTACTTATTTTTATTTAATCAAACTTAAATAGCGCTCATCCAGCTCAAGAGCTCAAGAGCTGGGGTGGCCTCGTGGCGCAGTGAAAAGGTCGCCGGTTTCCTATGCCGAAGGTCGCGGGTTCGATTCCCCCAAGGGGCGAATGTATGTGACTTAGGTATGAGACTATGGAGGTCACCGAGGGTTTTCTCCGGGCACTCCGGTTTCCTCCCTCCCTTCAATAATGGTACAGGACGCGCGCAGTCAATAGAAAAAAAATTTCACAAATAAAAATTCGATTTTCTTTCCGTCTTCTAATAGCGATCTCCCTGCCTTTACACCACCTGTTTGAGTGATGGATGTGTATTTGGTGTGTGTGTGTACGGGTGGATGAGACAGGTGAGCGTGTATGTTGGTATAGATCGCCGCGCTTTGAGCCTGATTGATTTGGGGAAAGGAGCGTATATAGCATCCTGTAGTATTATTATTATTATTATTATTATTATTATTATTATTATTATTATTATTATTATTATTATTATTATTATTAGGGCGCTGGTCGATACAGGATCTAAATCAAGCCGCCCGAGGCGCTCACCTGCAATCTTTTGGTGGCACAGTCTGACACCCAGACGAAGGACCACAATCCTGGCGACCTGGGATGGAGAGAAGGGACCAAGAGCGTGCTGGGGGTATTTGTGGAGCCGGCACTCACCAGCCTAGGACATGAGCGTCAGGATATTTAAAGTCCGTGCGATGGAATGCGTGCGTGCACAGTCTAGACCTTGGTTTATACTCTCATCCGAAAAAAAAGTACACTTGCGATATAAATAGATAGATTCATAGACTCCTTCGGATGAGAGTATAAACCGAGGTCTAGTCTGTGTCGCATACATTCCATCATAACGGACTTTAAAGATCCTGACGCTCATGTCCTAGACGGGTGAGTGCCGGTGACAAGAAAACACCCAGCATGCACTTAGGTCCTTCTCCCCCATCCCTGGCTGCCCAGGATTGTGCTCAGTTGTCCGTGCGTCAGACCATGCGCCCAAAGGCTGCGGGTGGGCGTCTCGGGCGGCTTGAGTTAGATCCTGTATCGGCCAGCGCCTTGAGCAGCTCTTGAGCTGGAAAAGCGCTATATAAGAACGATATAATAATAATAATAATAATAATAATAATAATAATAATAATAATAATAATAATAATAATTTGTAAACCTGCATTTGATAGTGCTTCTTGTGTATAAGTATGAATGCGCTTAATAACGCCTAATTCATTCAATCATAGCGCGAAAGTTGAAACTACTAAAAAAAACATCGCGGCACAGCGAACGGGGTAACTCGTTCCACAGCCTAGTAGGCTTACAAGTTAGCGATTGTTTACTCACCAAGGGAAAGAAGCTGAACATTCAAACTCCACGGTCGATTTGAACAACGAATCCCCACCGTGTCATCTTGTAATGTGACAGCTTTGAAAATTATGAAGTGAACAAACTCATTGCCACGGAACTAATAAACGAAACTAAGGTAAGCCCTAACACTTTACAGTCTACAGTGTCATCACAATAATCAAGGTGCTACTCTATAGCCAGAAGACGTGTTCCCAGCTATATTCTCCATGAGTTGTTCGACCGATCGCACCTTCACAACAAAATGAAAAGGAAACCCAAGTAAAAAGTCCCGGACCCCGACACGAAAGGAACTATGAAAACAAAAGCTTCTTTCCTTTTTCCCTCCCCTTAAGTCCTTCTAGATTACTGCCCCTGTTTTTAAATTAGGCCAGTGAATGCAGTAGTAGAACTCAATCCGAGAAATTAGCACACCTCCAATAATTTAAAGGTTTGATAGCACGACGGGGTAGGAAAAGATGAATTTTAAATGAAAAGTACTAAGAAACTAAGAAAGATTCAAGATGTTTACAACGTGTAATATATTGTTAAATGGTCTACCTTTCTCTCCCTCCACCCCCACCCCAACACCTCGCACCCATTCACCCATTCACCCACTCACCTCTCTTCACTCTCATACTCTTCCCTTCTCACTTCACTCATCCTACCTCCACCATTCTCCCATGAAGAAATGAAGGCTGGCCAAGAAAAAATGTACTATAATTCGAGAAATGGTGGATTGGATTTGGGTTTGGGTTAATATTTTATCCCCGTGACAAAATAATTCCAAACGGGCGAAATTAGGATTTGCTTTCTCAGCGACAGTTGGCAGCCGCGTAGTAGGACATTGGGGAAAATGATCTAATATCCTTACCTATGTTTTATCTTGTCCCCGTCCTAATCTCGAGATTGTGTTTTCTAGGTGTGTTTTATTTTCTGGCGGCATTGGCCTGCCTAGGACAAGAGCGTCAGAGTGTTTTTCGATCGATTGTAGATGAATACGCGTGCGCTCGGTTTATTCTTTCATCGGAAAGCCAGATTACAGGAAAGAAGAGAGAACGGTAAGTCTGTTCGCTTTAACAATTTGGCTTAATAACAAGTAAGAGTAGACTGATTGCGTGTGAATGTATAGTCCCGTCTTGCTTCACTTCTAGTCGACTGTGCTGAAACCAACACCTGAACCTGTGTGCTGGGCAAAGTGATCAGTTTATCCAGCAGTCGCAGTTTAACTTTACTATATATCCAGAGTCAAAATGTTACCTCAACAACTGAGAACAAGCAACTTCGTTATTATTATTTATTATTATTTAATCGTTCTTATATAGCGCTTTTTCAGCTCAAGAGCTGCTCAAGGCGCTGGCCGATACAGGATCTAACTCAAGCCGCCCGAGGCGCCAACTTGCAGCCTTTGGGCGCACCGTAATAACGCCCCAGACAACTGAGCACAATCCTGGGCAGCCAGTGATGGGGGGAGAAGAACCTAGGTGCATTCTGGGTGTGTTCTTGTCACCGGCACTCACCCGTCTAGGTCATGAGCGTCAGGATCTTTAAAGTCCGTTATGATGGAATGTATGCGACACAGACTAGACCTCGGTTTATACTCTCATCCGAAGGAGTAGGAAACGGGAGTAAAGTGTCTTTCCCAAGGACACAGCACAATGGCCCGGCCCGGTTATCACCCTACTGTCGATATTCGCACCTGGGTTTACATTCTGGTGACCACGTGACAAAGTCGCTCTGGTACTTTTTATTTATTTATTTATTTATTTATTTATTTATTTATTTATTTATTTATTTATTTATGTATTTATTTATTTATTCGTGAAGTTATTTATTTATTTATTTATTTATTTATTTATTTATTTATTCGTGAAGTTATTTATTTATTTATTTATTTATTCGTGAAGTTATTTATTTATGTATTAATTTATTTATTTATTTATTCGTGAAGTTATTTATTTATTTATTTATTTTTTTATTCGTGAAGTTATTTATTTATTTATTTATTTATTCGTGAAGTTATTTATGTATGTATTTATTTATTTTATTCGTGAAGTTATTTATTTATTTATTTTTTTTAATTGATTTACTTATTAATTTAAATTAATGTATTTATTTACGTTTGTATGTATGTATGTATGCATGTTATATTTACTTCTTCGAATGAGAGTACAAACCGAGGTCTAGTCTGTGCACGCACGCATTCCATAGCACGGATTTCAAAGATCCTGACGCTCATGTCCTAATGGGGTGAGTGCCGGCTGCACAAATTCACCCAGCTCTAAGTCCTTTCTCCCCATAACTGGTCACCCAGGATTGCGCTCAGTGGTCTTGGCGTCAGACTATGCGCCCAATGGCTGCAAGTGGTGGCCTCGGACTTCTTGAGTGTGATCCTGTATCGACTGTGAGCAGCTCTGGAGATGGCAAAGCGCTATATAAAAACGAAAAAAGAAATGTGTACGTATTTCATTATAATCTTATTAATGTATTTACTTGTGGTGAAATAAAGGGAAATTCCGATGGTATGGCCACGTCACCAGATCATCAGGTCTTGCAAAGACCACCCTCCAAGGCACAGTGCAAAGAGGTAGAAGAAGAGGGAGACCGAAAAAGAGGTGGGAGGACAACATTCGAGAATGGACTGGTTTGACACTGAGCGAAACCATCAGGGTTGTTGAGAACAGGGAAAGATGGAGTACGCTGGTTAAACGATCATCTGTGGTGCCCCTACGACCTCCGAGTTATAGGATAGGATAGGATAGGATTTACTTGTATTTATTTAAATTACCTCTTCAATTGTTTAATGACTCATTAACCGATGTTTTTTGAGAAATGACTATTATTGCATCTTCTCGACAAATCCCGATTCGCATTTTTCTCCTCCTCTGCTTTTGTGGAGACTGGATAATACAATTCAAGTTCAAGTTCAAGAAACTTTATTACCCAATCAGGGATGTCGTTTGGGTCGGATCTTCGGCTTTTAGCCGAATTTTTTTTTTAAAAGCCGATAAACTGTCCGTCATGTCGGCTCGCCGAGCCGAAGTTTTCACGGGTGAATCGGCTCAGTTTTGTCCAATTTTGCGATATTCCTGTGCTGTACCCTTGCAGTTTAGGTGAGGATTCGATAATTACTAAGGTTAAACCCAGAAACTCTGACAGTATTGTGGTCTGTCAAGGGACAGTCTAAACTTTTTATTGTTTTTGTGTGTCTAAAATTTAAGAAAATAAAATTTCTTTTCAATGTTCTTATTCTACTCTTAAAATCATGTTTTATTACAAAGATATGCATCCACAGAACACCTTTAATATATGGAGGTGGAGGGTGCACGTTAACGTAGTGAATCTAGTCAAAAAACTTGTGAGACTGCTTTGGAAGAGAGAGCCGAAACTTTCTGTAAAAAGCCGAAAGTTTCACGGCTGTTTCGGCCAAATCGCCGAAGAAAAAATTTCCTAGCAACATCCCTGCCCAATGAATTCAAAATACATAGGATTTCGTTTTTGGTGATGCGGTAAAACATTCAGTCCCTCTGCAACAACAAACAACCTTCCACTGGACATTAAAACATTGAAATACTCTAATAGAGAAAGTTATTTTAAGGAGTAAAGCACAGGCACACGCCCACTCGCAACCCCCACACGCACACGCATACTCACGCATACCCGCATGGGTATCTAAATTGTGTTTGGTCCTTTAGCCAATGGTATCAAGGAGACGTTTGTTAGTTAGTTTTAATTGGAAAACATTACGGTTAAGCGACTCTGACAAAATCTGCTGAATGTATGTATGAAAGGCAATGCAAGAAAGGTAATCCTACGCTTGGTGCACAGGCATTCGGAACGACTTCGTAACATCATACACATGCAATGCTGACTGTGCGTGCAGCAGGCCAAATCGTCACTGAGATTTACTTCGGTAAACGAAGGGCGGAGGAAGGGGACGGGAGGGGAGGTGGTGTGTGCATTAGTATTTTGGATTGATTTGGATATTATTTGTCACCCATGCTGGCGAAGTTTAATCGAGATGGCTTCCTCAGCGAAAACACAACAGCCGTAGTGCAGCGACTCCTACGATTATGGGAGGGCTAGGACTTAATGTAATGCTTGCAGTGGTGTGCGTGTGTGTGTGTGTGTGTGAGTGTGTGTGGATGTTCGTGTGTTTGTGTGCGTTGCCTCAGCACTCAAAGGTCTAGGACACAAGCTTCCTATCCTATCCTAACCTATCCTATCCTATCCCGTAACTCTGAGGTTGTTGGGGCACCACAGATGATCGTTTAACCAGCATACTCCATCTTTCTCTGTCATCAACAACCCTGATAGCTACACGAGCTTCAGAAACTCTTAAAAACCGTGCGATGGAATGCATGTGAGCGCAGATTAGCCCTCAGTTTATATTCTCGTCCGAAAGACCTTGGGATATTGCGCTTTCTGAGCTCGTAAGCGAGGCGCTCACTCTAGGAGGTACGAACTGCGGTCGGCATTGCTTAACCTTCATTGTGTAGCTTAACTTCCACTATTCATTGCTTAACCTAATTCCATTGCTCGGCTACTATCCGGCTAACAGAACATAGAGTGAACCTCTTATCTTGTTTGGTTGTGCGTACGCCTCGCTCGCTATGTGCAAAAAAGCTGCAGCTAGGCTAGCCATCCCTCCGCGGTTTAGCTTTCCGTACTGCTTCTTCGCTTTGTGCGAAAGTGCAGCCATCTCTCCGCTTGTTAACAGCGACAAAATAATTTCAAACTTCCCGATATTCCTCTCCCACCCGTCCACCCAACTCTCCCACCCCCATTAAAAAAAAGAGAGTATTTATGTTCTAACATAATTAATGACTTCGAATAAGGTGTCATTCAATTTAAATCCGTTGCAGTCAAGTCAAGTTAAATTTATTTCCATATTTGATTTTATTGTTTAATCACATATATGTGAATTTAGCACACTAATGGCATGGACATTCAAAACATAGTCATGATCAAATTTAATTACTTAAAGTTACTAGACTTCGTCAATTCGATGTTACAGATCCTTTTATCATCCACACTAAGTGTTACTTCACTTAAAATAAAATAAAATAACATAAAATACTATTTTTTTAATCCATAAAATAAAATAAAAACTCAACAGATTATGACATTAACATGATGACGTCACCCAACATTCATAATTTTTAGTAATCTGGTGAAGTTGACAATTTCCTAACTAAATACCAAGTTTCAAAGAAATCCGTTCATTAGTTTGAGAGAAGAGTGCCAAAGGCCACTTCGATCCGGACCCCGGACGCCAGACTCCCAATGCCCAAAACAGTAGTTTCTGAGCTTTACAGCTCGAGAACTAATAATACCTGAATCCCCAAATAACCTCTCAAATACATGCTTTAGGTAAATAAATAAATTCAATAAGCGGGGCGTGTCATTTTTTCGTTTGTTTTAATGCTCGCGCAATAACGATGTTTGTTTTGTTGAAGTCTTTCAGCACTGAGTCACTCTTCTTTCCCTCTTCCCCACCTCCTCCAACACACACACAAACTATAAATCTTGTAAACAGTATTCGTTTATTTAACAAACAATTTTTAAAAGCAACGTTCAAAGATAGATTTGATCAATGGCCGCACGCTGATTTATCTTTATAAAAACCTCATGTCTTTGCTACCACATCATCTCTGGAACTGTTCCTAGCTATCTTTCCGAACTTTTGACTGTCCATGTTCCTTCTCGGTCTCTCCGCTCGTCTGCAGATGAAAGGATGTTCCGTGTACCAGAATACCACAGGGTGAGACACGGTGGCAGAGCCTTCAATTTCTTCTCCGTTCAGACCTGGAACTCGCTACCTCGGTCCGTCCGTCACGGTCCTTCACTAGCGTCTTTTAAAATGAACTTGAAGACGCATCTTTTTAGAAAGGCCTTTTCTTAGGCGCCATGAGTGAGTGTTGTTAGTTATTTTTGGTGTTGGGAAGCGTATGTGGTTGCCTGTTATTGACCAATGTATGCATGTTGTGTTTACATTTGTTTGTGTAAAGCGCTTTGTGATTTTGGAAAGCGCTGTATAAATTGCCTGTTATTATTATTATTTTTTTATTTATTGCCATAAAAATGCAAATTCAATTTGTCTCGAAAAGAAATCTTGTTATTTTAAACTAGAACTTTGACAACAGCGTTACTATAACATAGGCATCCGTATCTGATTGGGAGACAGCCGAAGCCAAGAGCGCTGCTTTCTCTGCTATCACCTTGATATGAGCTTGTGCTATTGAGAGTTCGGTAAGTGCTATTGAGATTGTAACAGCTGTACAGGTATCCGCTTACACTGTGTAGCTCAGATTAGCCGAGACTTTCTTCTACTTGTGACAGGTACACGGACCAGTCTCGGCTGCGCTATCTGCTATCCGCATTGCTATATGCGAGCGCAGGAGCATAAACCAAGTAGAATGGATCCGTGATAGCAAAAAGAAAGTAGATCCTCGAACGCGCAGCCGTAGATAACACACAGCTGGTTACTATTATATATAGGAAGGTTAGGGTAAGATTGCGGCTTTGGCCGATACGAATGGGCCGCTCCGCGTTGCGTTCGTAAATTTTTTGGGGGAGCTGAATCATTTTTATTTTTTGATTTTTTCGTCCCCCAACACATGGCATATAATTGAGTAAGAACGCACGTGTTAAGTAGGCTAATGGCCACATTTAGCTTACGTTTTACGGCATATGCGAACGTGAACATTGAAGCGTAACGTCTACACCCACCATTGGCGATTTGGCAGACGGGGATAACCACTCCAGGAAACAAGGGGTATGGACCTAAATATAAACTGAACCACCAGAGCAATCATACTGCTAAAATGGACAGTGAAAAATAGCCACTTTTTAATTTTGCTCATCACGGGATTCGAACCTGGGTCATCGGTATCACGGCTTATATATATATATATATAAAAAGGTAAAGGTGGTCCCATAGCCTTGTGGCCGTAGGGGAGCGTGATGTTGGAGATCACACTTATCTTGGGCCAGCGTAATGAGGGTGATGCCCATCTCTCTTCCTCGCTGCTTTACCTTCCCCACCCTTAAGAGAGTAGGTAGTCAGTCACAGTTGAGTCGACTGGGGGCGTTGTTATTTGTCGCTTCACGGTTTGCTGTCACCCATCCAAGTGCTAACCGCACTGGACGGTGCTTAATTTGCGACACAGTAGCTAGTGCTCCAACCACTGCGCTTTCCGACACCCCAGCGGCTTACGCTTTGGGTTATCAGATTTTCACCACACGTTATGGGTTTAGTGGCCACAGTTGGCTTACGTTTTACGGCTTATCAATATGCATTGGGTCGGCGGTAGTGGCGCCATGTTTATCACGACCGGTGTGACATTACGGATTGGATCGCATTATACTCCGTCCGCGCGGGCAAGGGAAGTAATAAAAGTACTACCTTAGGAGTTATCGTTCATGTCTGCCTTTGCTTATAACACTCTGCCCGCACGGTAAACTGTCAGGGTTAGGGTTTGGGTTAGGGTTAGGGTTAGGGTTAGTAATAACATTACGTTTCTACCGCCAAGCCCCACACACTTCCCGGACGCTGCTTGGCTACCGCGGCGACTTCGGCGTGGGTGGCAACCTAATGGTAGGACAGACTGTAATGTTACACCGGTTCGAATTTCTAAACGTGTGTAGCTGTAAGCTTAATTTCACTCCAACAAGGCACTTTTTCATGACGATGTAATGTACTCTTTCACGATTTGACTATATTGTGAAACACATTTATTAAGATCGACACGCAACAAGTGATTTCAACTGCCGTTAGCTCGCCAGGTGGTGCGTAGGAGACAGCATTTCTTGCGTGTAATCATGCGTGTGGGAGGAGTTTAGGTTGACCTCTAAACTCACACGTCACACTCTCGCTTCTGATTGGTCCTCGTAAGCGAGGCTTAGGTAGTTTTACAGAAGAAATCCAACATGCGCTATACTAATGAAATTTTATTTTAGCCAGTAGGCAAGGAAATACATAAAGAATTCATAAGCGTAACACAAGTGTGGCCGGGTGCATAACACAAGTGTGGCAAGCTGCGTAACACAAGTGTGGCCGGGTGCATAACACAAGTGTGGCAGGCTGCGTAACACAAGTGTGGCCGGGCCTTTAAATCGAAACGACACAAGTCTATGATAGGTGAAAGTTCCGCATATAATAAAATAGGCCTATATCAATGTCTTAACAGTGATAGGACTGTTTCTTTTTTGTTTCTTTTTTTTTTTCTTTTTTTGTAATAGGCTGTACGCTACGACGACGACGACGATGACGACTACTACTACTACTACTACTACTACTACTACTACTACTACTACTACTACTACTACTACTACTACTATTACTACTACTACTACTACTATTACTACTACACTATAGAGAATCCACTTTCGTTTTTTGCTATCGCGGATCCATTCTACTTGGTTAATGCCCAGGAGCTGCAAGAGGGCTAAAAGGCCTCCGTTTTCTTACATGTATGTTTCAGCAAAACATGACAATACGGGGCAGACACAGCATTTGTCAAAACAAGACTAGACACAAGAATGCGTTCAATAGCAAACCATCAGCACACTGGTCGGTCGACCTAGGTGCACCTATCCCATCCCGTGGAGCTGGCTACATTCGTGTGAAACTTTTACAGCCGTCCAACTGTTAATCAATTTTGGATGACGTAGCTGCAGCTATGTCCCTTGTTTACATTCTACAGTTACTTTAGAGGTGGCGCTTTGATATGGTGTGCAGGACTGTATTAACATCTCACTATACATGAAGCCTGCTCACTGCATGCCGGTACAGCCTGCAAAGGCAATACGCATTATTAAAGGATTATTAATACATATGCGTCGCCAGTCATCATCATCGAAGTCGTCCGCGTCGTCGTCGTCGTTATCATCATCATCATCATCATCATCATCATCATCATCATCATCATCATCATCATCATCTTCTTCTTCTTCTTCTTCTTCTTCTTCTTCTTCTTCTTCTTCATCATCATCATCATCATCATCATCATCATCATCATCATCATCATCATCATCATCATCATCATCATCATCATCTTCTTCTTCTTATTCTTCCTCTTCTTCTTCTTCTTCTTCTTCTTCATCATCATCATCATCATCATCATCATCATCATCATCATCATCATCATCATCATCATCATCGACATTAGTGCAGTAGCAGTAGCAGCAGCAACATCGAGATCCTCATCTTTGAAGTTATCATCCTTCTCATACCATCAGCTCATACCTTCTCATACTATCTGTTTTAAACGGATACTCGTCAGCTTATAAAGTGTATTTCTAATGGTTTAGTCACTGGAACATTTTTGGCTGATTTACGCAACAAAATGTGAACAGTCAATGCCTTCCACCCTAAAGCTGTACACCTAATTTCTATAGCATGCTGCATTGTTCCAGTTCGCTAGAGACATTTTATGGTTATAATTTGTGAAAAGGTAGCATATGTAGCTAGAATTAGGTCCTCAATTCGAAGACTTTGTTTACTTTTGTCAAGAACGGGAAAACTCTAAAATTCGCATTGATATTTCATTACACAATGATCAAGTGGGGATTTCGTTGCTCAAACCAACCGCTAAAGTTTGAATTTTCCATTTCCGTCCTGATAGGGTGGGGGGGGAGGGGTATTTTCCCTGTGTTGAACGGTAAAAGCCGTGTGGCCTTTCACCTCATTTTTGATCTGAATGAACCAGGTGGCTTGAAACCCCCGTTGGGGTGCCGGGGGTTTCAGTATAAATAGTATCCCCACTTTCTGGAAATGTAGTGCTTTAAATTCCCACTGTCGCTGTCTTTCTCTTTGCTCTTTCTCATTCCTGCTCTGTTCTATCAATCTGCTATACTATCGTCTTCTTCGCTAGACCAGTCTCCTACCTTTTTTCTTGAAAACTCTTCCGGGACAAGACTCCTTATTTGTGTATGAGGTCTGTTGGATCAGCTTGGGAATATTGGACGCTTTCTGCCAGGTGGTCACTAGGGCTTCCTATGATGTTATTATTTAGCAATGTAGGCATTTGATATGTATGTGTTTTGTTGATAATTTATAATGATGTTTGCATTCTATTTTGTTTTTGTAAACGGGGGTTCGATAAGTTGGGGTGAAGCCTCAGCCGTCCCCTGCGTGGGATGTCTTTATTGTAAAGTGACTGGCCGGTGGAGAGCTTTCGGTTTTAGCACTAGGGTTGCTTCAGCAGATCTTTTATGCGGATCAGGGGTTGTCCGGTCCTGATTTGGCTCGGAAGAGTCCGCTGGACCTAAAGCAATAATAATGTAATGTAATGTAATGTAGGTGGCTTGAAGTGTGAGTCTTTGTTGTCTGGGGTAGGGGCTACGGTCTATCTATCCGGTCTGAAACAAACAAAACTACGAGCAAATGTTTTTATGGGGTTTATCTCTTACAGGCTTTGGCAGCGGCTATCTTTAGCTCCGGAATGTTGGCTGGCTAACCAACAGCTGTTGCTATTAATAGGCGCCAAACCTACAGAATGTATTCATTAAAAAAAACAAAAACAGCTATACTTTAAAAAAAAATTATTTATTTTATTTTATTTATTTATTTATTTTTTTTTTTTTTGGGGGGGGTAAGCATAATGGTTTTTTTTCAGAGAGGCAACACTCACTGTGAATGTTAAAAAGATCTGTGGAGGAGACGTGGTCAAAAGTCGGTCCCTTTAAACTTTGGTTTTGTCTGTGCCCTTTTCGTCCTCCATGTTCTGCTTGTAAGTCTCGTAAAGGACATTTTGCTTTTAAAAAAAAAAATTGTGTAGCTATACTGGCGTAATTTAATCCTCTTTGCCTGGTTATATTTTATGACTGGAAATACGATCGTTCTACACATGTATTGCAGCTTGTTCGACACTATCCCTGTTTGTTATCGCCTGTAAACAGTCGTTTCACCAACCAGGGTGAGTCCTCTTTAAGCGAAGTCGTGCTCTTTGCAGTCCGCTAAACTCTGTAAGCAATGAATAACTAACTAACTAACCGAGAAAAAAAAAGGTTTCTTAAAACTCTAACCGTTTTCGTCGATAAATGTTTAGTTTTAACAGACCTACCATCATCATCATCATCATCATCATCATCGTCGTCGTCGTCATTGTCATCATCGTTGTCATCGTCATCATAATCATCGTCCTCGTCACCATCATCATCATCATCACCATCATCGTCATCATCGTCGTCGTCATCGTCATCATCATCGTCAATCTATTTCTACACGATCATCCAGTGTTAAAAAAACCATCATACCTCGCTTCATGCCAAGGGTCTAGAATTCTGTGTCGTCTCGAATTCACCTTAAGATGTCTGTAAAATAACATTCAAGTTACCATTACAACAATAACAAATATGTAATGGTACTAATGTTGTGACGGCGCTTTTCATTGCGTAGTAATGATTGCGTGGAGGAGAGTACTTGAGGAGGTGTAAGGGGGGGGGGGGGGGGTGAGGGGGGCGAATGCGTGTCTGTCTGTGAGTATACGTGCCTGTCTATATATGTGAGTATGGGTGCGTGCGTGTGTGTGTGTGTGTGTGT
>CM072517.1:58860989-59108489 GCA_036898135.1 Oncomelania hupensis
TTTCAATATTATGCTTAGTGCACACAAAGGAAAATCAACAGCATTTCATCAAAATGACGCCTTTAAAAAATATATATATATATGTATGTGTGTGTGTGTGTGTGTGTGGGTGTGTGGGTGGGTGGGTGTGGGTGTGTTTGTGGGTGTTTGTTTACTGACTGATTGGTTGATTTGAGCACATCGACATCACATACCTGGTGGATCGCCTGTCGCTATCGGTGTTGTGGTATTCTGCACTAGTGAACTACTTCCCTGGGCAGGCCTAGACAGTGAGAGGGAAAGAAAAATCTTTATTACTGTCATCATTGTCGTCGCTGTTGTTGCTTTCGTTGCCACCTTTAATGTCATCTTAAGCATCGTCGTTATCATCACAATCACACGCACACAGATACACGCACACACCCACACACACACACACACACACAAATAACAAAACTATCACCACAACCGACTACACCACAAACCACCACCACTACCACCACCACCCATAATTACAACAGCAACAACGACAACAACAATAAGAACAACAATTACTACTACTATAACTACTACTATTTCTTCGGATGATAGTATAAACCGAGGTCTTGTCTGTGCATGCACGGATTTCATCGCACGGACTTTAAAGATCCTGACGCTCATGTCTCCCCACCCCAGGTGGCCTATGAATGTGTTGAGTCGTCTGGGGATTAGATTATGCGCCCAAAGATTGCAAGTGGGCGTCTCGGGCGGCTTGAGTGGGATCTTGTATCGACCAGCGCCTTGAGCAGCTCTTGAGCTGGAAAAGCGCTATACATATGTAATTAAATAATACATAAAATATCTACTACTACTACTACTACTACTACTACTACTACTACTACTACTACTACTACTACTACTACTACTATTACTACTACTAAAAGGGCGATGAAGTCGCGAAAAAACTACTCACCAATCCACGGAGTCCGACAAATTGACTGAGCAGCCAATAAGGAAGAGCAGTTGAAGTATCACTCTTGCCTTTGTGATGATGGTCATACATATTTGCTGGACTCTCATTGTTCCTTCTTCACAATAGCCTCTAGCGGGCACTAGGTGGTTTCTTTTAGCTCTTTCTTCTTGTATTACCAAATAGACTTTCGTCTGTGGTAAAGTCGCATTGTCCTACTCACAAAGATATAACACAATACAACAATACAACATTATCCTATCCTATCCTATCCTGTCCTATTCCGTAACTCGAAAGTCGTTGGGGCACCACAGATGATCGTTTAACCAGCGTACTCCATCTTTCTCTGCCCTCAGCAACCCTCAAGGCTTTGCTCAGTGTCAAGTCAGTCCATTCTCGAATGTTGTCATCCCACCTCTTTTTCTGTCTCCCTCTTCTTCCGCCTCCTTGCACCGTGCCTTGCAGGATGGCTTTTGCAAGGCCTGATGCTCTGGTGACGTGGCCATACCATCGGAGTTTCCGTTTCTTCACCACTGTGTGCAGGTCATCGTGTTGTTCAATGGCTTGTGTGATGGTCTGTCCGATTTAGTTGTTGGTGATGTGCTGGGTATAGGAAATGCCCAGAAGTCTTCTGTAGCACCTCATCTCCATGCTTTGTATTCTTCGTCGTAGATCTGCTGTGATGGTCCACGTTTCGCAAGCGTATAGGAAGATGGAGATGACAAGGGAGCGAAGCAGCCTTACCTTGGAATGTAGAATGATGGTTCTGTTTTTTTCCAAATGGGCTTCACCCTTGTCAGGGCAGCAGTTGTTTGTGCGATCCTGGAGAGGACTTCCTGTCGGGACCCACTATCTGGTACAATGGCTCCTAAATATTTGAAGCTATGAACTGTGTTGAGGGATTGGCCTTGGACTTCTGTGTCCATGTTGATGCCATTGGTGTTGTTGGTCGTCATTTTGGCCCTCTCTACACTTATTTTCCTTCCAAAGGCTCTGGATGTGGTGTCAAGCTTCTGTACCAGCTGTTCAAGTTTTTGTTCCTCTCCAGTCAATCCATCACTGTCATCCGCAAATCGGAGGTTAGAGATTGCTATATCCCCTATTCTGACTGTGACCTCGTTATCTGCAAGGGCATTTGACATGATGCCTTCTAGGAAGATGTTATAGAGTGTTGAAGAGAGTAGGTATCCTTGACGCACACCGATTGGTGTTCTGAACTAGTTTCCCATGGCGCTGTTGTAAAGGACTGCACTGGTAGCCTTTGCTATACAGGCTTTTGATGACTTCAATAAATTTTAAGGCTGATGTTGTACACTCTCATGGTTGCCCACAGACTGCATGCCAGACTCGGTCAAAGGTTTTCTTGAAGTCTACAAACACATAATACAGATGTTGTTGGTGCTAAAGGTATTTCTCGCAGATTATTCTGAGGTTGAAAATCGCCCTGCCCTGAATCGTGCTTGTTTTTCAGCTATTATTTGTTCAGCTTGGTGTTTGAACCTGTTGAATATTATTTTCAGGAGGACCTTGCTGGGATGGCTGATGAGGCTGATGGTGCGGTAATTTTCACACTCCTGAAGATTACCTTTTTAGGGAAGAGTGATGACAAGCGCCTGGGTCCATGGTGTAGGCCATCCCCACTCTGCCAGATCTTGTGCAAAGTAATGGTCTTGTGTCTCCAATATTACATAATATTACACAGCCAATAGCGAATAGTCAATTATCGATTCTCCTCCTGCTTGAAGCAATTCTGCCGGTATGTTGTCCACTCCCTCTTACTGCCCTTGTTCAGTGATTGCACTGCTGCCTGAACTTCTTCTCGGAGAATTGGGAGGATTTCTTCTTCTTCTCTGTTCTGGGGACATGCTAGAACTGATGAGTCCCCGTTTGGTGTGTGGTTTGTAAAGGTCAGAGCAGTACTCTGTTCATCTATCAAGACTTCTTGTTTTTCTGGAAGGCATATGCCAGACTTGCTTTGGATCGTGGAGACCTTGGGCTGTTTAACACTTGTCAGCGCTTTACAGTCTTCTTGCTGTTGTTCTTGTTCAGACTGTTCTCTATTTCCTGGCATTGCTCTTCTATCCAGTTCTCCTTTGCTGTGCGCATACCTTTTCGGATGTCATTGTTGATTTTTTGGTAAGCATCAGCTCCCTGTGAGGTGTACTTTTTCTTTTTCATCTCTCTTCGTTTATCACACAGGTCCAAAAGTTCAGGTTTGATCCACGGTTTCTCCTTTCTTCTTTGCTTTGTCTGTTCTCTTCAAGTGGATGTCTACTCCTGGAAAAGTGCGTGTCCTGCCAATGTTGATGCTTGATCTGAAGCGTGCCTTGACCATGATTTAGTCGATCTGATTATGATGCTCCACGCCGGGACTGTGCCATGTCCATCGTCTGGATTTTTTGTGGAGACTAAGCGTGTTTGCCAGTCTCAGATTGTTGTATCTGGCAAACTTTAAGAGTCTCAGACCTCTGTCATTTGTCTCGTTGTTGCAGTGGGCTCCACACGTGTCTCCTCAGTTGTGAGGCGCATCTTTGCCAACCTTGGCATTCCAGTCGCCTTGCACTATGACTATGTACTTCTTCGGCATTTGGTCAAAGACAGCCTATAGATGTTCATAGAAATCCTCCACTTCGCTGTCGTCATAGTCTGATGTTGGGGCATAGGCCTGGATGATGGTGATGTTGAAAGGGGCTGCTCTCAGACGGATGGTAATGAGTCTACTGGAGACTGGGCGACCCATTACAGTGGCTAGAATGTCTCTGTGAACCAAGGAATCAACGCCGTGTTCGTACCTGTATTCTCTCCCGCTGAAATAAAGCTTGTGGCCTTTGTCGGTCGTTGTTTCACCTAGGCCTTTCCAGCGCAGTTCGCTGACGCCTAAAATGTTCCATCGGTATTGGTCCAGCTCGTGGGTTAGTTCTTCTAATTTTCCATCAGCTGTCCAGACATTCCAGGTTCCTATGACGATGTTGTCTCTCGTGCGGATCTTGCTAAGTTGTCCATCAGTAGCACACTTATCACCTCCGTCCTGGTGGCCAACGGAAGGTGCGCTCCTTGGTGACTCGGGCGACGACCGATCGGTATGGAGTGGTTCTTTTCATCATACGGTGTGTCTTGGGCAAGAAAGACCTGGCAGAGCCCAATCCTCTCCAGTTTGTTGGCCACAGCCGAAATCCACGAATACTGTGTGGCACACGCCTTGGCACACATTTTCAGAAATTATGGTGCTTTGCACTTTAAACAAAATGGCATTATGGTCAGTACCGATAGGTAACATCATTAGCTTTCTGTCTAGACTCAGAACGGTTTTGTTCTAAAATCACTTGATCTGTGAACAGGCGTTAAATAAACTGACTGAAATGAACAGCACAGAACGATTCTTATACAAGTGCGTCGTCTTATAAGATCCAACATTTCTAAACATCACCTACTTAACTAGCTTACTTCTTACGCAACGCTTACAAATCAAGAATTCCTGTCTTTCCAATTGGGCTTCAACCTTGTTAGGGCCGAAGTTGTTTGTGCGATCCTGGAGAGGTGATATAATGGCTCCTACAGATATACATGTATTTCTCTAAAAAGCTTCCTAACAGGCCAACTGAGGTATGCAATCCAAATCAGGAAGACTTATCCAGCCATGATTCGGGAAGTTTACGATATTGCAAAAAAGGGAAAGATGATAACAGTTGAATGGGATACTAGTTTGGCATAAATATTTCACAAAGGAACGCGCAATGATAACAACACTCAACCCCTTGTAAGAGAAAGAAGCAAATTTCGCTAATCATGTTATTTTGATAGGAAAATTTAACATTAATATCGCCAAGAAAACAAAGGCATTGAATTCCTTGCGTGTCATTGTTGGACAATCACGGCGTTTAATGGTTAGTAACTAGTGCTACAGATATATAATATTCTCTTGCACACTTTGTATCAATGCTTGTGCGCAAATTAAAGCCCTGCCTACTCCACTTGTTGTCTATTTATTACTCCTTTGGATGAGAGTATAAACCGAGGTCTAGTCTGTGTCGCATACATTCCATCATAACGGACTTTAAAGATCCTGACGCTCATGTCCTAGACGGGTGAGTGCCGGTGACAAAAACACACCCAGCATGCACCTAGGTCCTTCTCCCCCATCCCTGGCTGCCCAGGATTGTGCTCAGTTGTCCGGGCGTCAGACCATGCGCCCAAAGGCTGCGGGTGGGCGTCTCGGGGGGCTTGAGTTAGATCCTGTATCGGCCAGCGCCTTGAGCAGCTCTTGAGCTGGAAAAGCGCTATATAAGAACGATTAAATAAAAATATTTATTCTTGTCTCTTGACAGCATGTTTGCTCTTCAGTCTTTGTCTATGTTTAGTCTTATTTGTCTTTTCCTTTATCATGTAGCTTATGTGTGAAAAATGAAACAAACAGTAAAAAAAAAGTACATTGCAGTTAAAAAAAAAGAGCCATTGAAAAGATCCTGCAGAGCTATACAACTCAAAAGAAAATAAATGTTTAAAAAATTTTGCGGACTCGGCCTGTCAACTGAGGTTTAAAAAAAACAAAACTAAACAAATCCCACTGAACCCCTCGCGCAACATTATTTTACAGAAAACAGCACGTTTACCAGATTATTTACTAGAAATCGGCAAGATTACCTTAATCATTTACACCCTGTATCCCCTCTTTCCGTGGGGGTGCCGGAGATTTCTGTATAAATGGTATTCCCACTTTCTGGAAATTTAGTGCTTTAAATTCCCACTGTCAATGTCTTTCTCTTTATGTCTTTCTCTTTTGTACTTTCTCATTCCTAATCTGTTCTATCAATCTACTATACTATCTTTTTCACAAGACCAATCACCTACCTTTTTTTTTTCTTGAAAACCCTTCCAAAACTCCTCATTTGTGTATGAGGTCTGTTGGGTCAGCTTGGAAATATTGGACGCTTTCTGCCAAATGGTCACTAGGGCTTTCTATGATACTATTATTTAGCAATGTTGGCATATCTCATGTATGTGTTTTGTTGATATTTTAAAATGTTGTTAATATTCTATTTTGTTTTTGTAAACGGGGGTGCGATAACTTAAGAGTATAGCCTCATCATCCCCTGCGTGGGATGCCTTTATTGTACAGTGACAGGCTGATGGAGTGCCTTCAGTGTTACCACTAGAGTTGTTTCAGCAGATCTTTAATGCGGATCGGGGCCGAGTCCTTTTATCAAGTTGTGATCCTAATATCGTGGTCCTGATTCAGCTCTGTAATTATTCACAGAACTTTCATGTTTTCGCGCGTGTGTGTGTGTGTATGTGTGTGGGTGTGCGTGTGTGTATGTGTGTATGTGTCTGTGTGTATGCGTGTATATGTATGCGTTTTTGTGATTGTGTGTGTGCATGTGTGTGTGTGAGTGTGTGTGTGTGTCACTATGGAAAATAATGAGTAATTACAATATTTTTTTAAGGACGTTTAAGATTTGAAACCAACTTTTAAGAATTTTGATTTACATCGCTATTGGACATTTGAATTATCGACACTGCGGAATACTATGAAGTTGTTTTTAATAACTGTTTTAAGAGTACTCTCTTCTTAGAACAAGCTCAGCATTAGCCAAGTTTAGGAGCGATCGAGAGGTATAAAATGAGCTTCTGAGAATTGTACACTCCTGGAAAGTCATGGGTAGCTAGAGATAAGATGTTCATATTATTCAAGGCATTCGAATTATTCACACTTAACTATCGTCTTGTCGCAGAGGCGGTCGTCGGCATCGATGCTTAATTTTAGCATTGCTTGCACGCGAAAGCATTCAATTGTTAACCATTATTAGCTACAAAGTTAAGTATACCCCAAAAAATAATTTTAGGACACATTCTCATCAGAACGCAAATTAATTACAATACTTAACGCACTCGCGAACAACGCATCGGAAAGCACATGTTCACACATTACGTCAATAACTCTTCAAATGAATCTAGCCCAGTTCGTAGCCAATAACTCCCAAGTCTGACCTACTGCTTCCAGCCGAATCAAAAAGGTATAGATCCCGAAATATAAAAGTGACCCTTTAATCTAGAAATCTTCCATTAGCCTACCAGTTATGCCGACATGAAATGTAGATAAGCGGATGAAGCCTCCGCACTCTGTGTTGACTGCAAAGCACGCTTATGGAATTCCCTTTGTAAAATATTTTAAAGCTTAATGAAGGCGGTGCCTATCTCCTCACTCTCGCTCCTTTACCTACCCCGGTTCTAAACTGACCCCTCCCGACGTTGCTTAACATCTATCCTATCCTATCCTATCCTATCCTATCCTATCCTACCCTATCCTATCCTATCCCGTAACTCAAAGGTCGTTGGAGCACCACAGGTGATCGTTTAACCAGCGTACTCCATCTTTCTCTGTTCTCAGCAACCCTGATGGCTTACATGAAACATGGCTAACGTGGGCCCAGACCACTATAATTATTATTGCGCCACCCTGGGATGAAAACAAAACTAAGCAATTCTGACAGCCTGCAATTCCTTTTCATTTATTTATATATTTATGTATTTACTATTTTGTAGAATGTAAATGAGTACAGAGATAGTGATCACTTTAAAGCCAGTGAAGTAAAGTAAATGAATGAGAGGAAAACGCATCGTGAACAAAAACAAATGAGAGAGGCACTCTCCAACCTGTGATCTAAGTGGGTTGTATGTAGCGCCTGTGTGCATTCATCGGTTGCGAACGACAGTTGTCACAGAACATGAGTTATACATACTTGAAGCATTTTCTTGTTATTCACTGAATTGGTCTTTTCCGTTCCAAATCCAGATACTTATTGAGAAATGACCTGCAGCATTGTTGAATAGATTCTCTCGCTCTTCCGGCAAGTCCGTTCTACAGGATTGTGAAATCCCAGGTTGTCATCACAGCGGGTCTTAAGTACGCAGATAAGATAGTGATAGACTGTCTCTTAACTCTCTGCTTTACCAAGGCGGGCCTGGGTGTGGGGGGACTTGACAAACAATCAACCTTTTTGAATAGGTCCCGCCCTAACTATTGAAAGTGTGGAATTCAAGACTAGCGTTAAGGCACAAATAAACGACGTTGACATTCGCTGTCTTACTATAGCACTAACGGACAGGCCCAATAAGAACAGTGTTTTAAAACACGAAATTGCGTCGGGTACCACCTTATTTATTTTAACTCACCCCTGATTCGTATAAAGGATCTGCTGAAACAACCTTGGTGATAAAACTGAAGGCGCTCCACCAGCCGGTCACTTTACAATAAAGACATCCCACGCAGGGTACGCTGAGGCTATTATACTCTAATTTATCGAACTCCCGTTTACAAAAACAAAACAGAATATAAACATCATTATAAAATATCAACAAAACACATACATATAAAATGCCTACATTGCTAAGCTAAATAATAATATCATAGAAAGCCCTAGTGACCATTTGGCAGAAAGCGTCCAATATTCCCAAGCTGACCCAACAGACCTCATGCACAAATGAGGAATTTTGAAAGAGTTTTCAAACAAAAAGATAGGTGATTGGTTTAGCGAAGAAGATAGTATAGTGGATGAATAGAACAGAGTAGGAATAAGAACGAAAAAATGAGAAAGACATCGACAGTCGGAATTTAAAGCGCTACATTTCCAGAAAGTGAGTATGCCATTTATACAGAAACTCCCGGTACCCCCAAAAGGGGAAGTTATAGTATAATTTTATGCTTACATGCTTGTAAGATAGGGTTTTAGTATTATAGTATAATTGTATAATAGCATGGTAGTAAGATCGTATTTTAGTATTATAGTATAATATAGTATGGTATGACTGTTGTGCGCATAGACATTTGTAGTTTTGTTCATTTACCAATTTATGCTGAGTTTGCACTCAATGCCAAAGGCTATTTTCCGCTTTTATGTATATTGTGAAAGTTGAGTAAGAGTGTTGGCCGCCATTACAATCCGTTTTATAAGCCGAACAAGGCGTAAAACAGCCAATCAACATCCATGTTTCACAACACGTGATCTATACTAGCAAATCAGGTTATGGTGCTATCATTCCTGTGTCAAAAAGAAGAGGAAACAGGCTAGTAGATACAGATTCTATTCAAATGTACTGGTTTTTGGAAAATAACAGGGTCTACCATAATCATAGGTAAGAAGTTTATTGGTCATACTTAATTAGGAACCATCGAGGAGTAGAATCTGATAATTCTTAAAGAAAATACACGAACTCAAACATCTTGCACCGGCTAGCACCGACGTGGCAGCAATTTTTGAGGTATGAATAATCGACCCGGTTCCCACCCGGTGCGAACATATTTATAATCGATGGAGAAAGACGAGAGTCGGTTTTTTAGCAACCCGAAACGCTTAAGATCAGCGCTCCCTATGAGTCGGACAGCTGCACCGATTTAACACCATTTTCTCTGACCTTTCCGAACTGTCAACAAAAATCTCTGTGTAATTTTCCCATTCAACTTTTTCTTCCATGTTTACGCCCGGTGCAGACATACTGTAATCAATGCATAAAAATTTGGGTCTGTGCATTAACAACCCTAAACACTTAGGATTAGTGCTCCAAGTGACTTGAATAGCTGCACCGAATTAGCACCATTTTCCATTAACTTCTTCAAACTATAAATGTAAGGGTCTAGGCAATTCTTCCATTGAACTGTTTCTTTTGTCTTTATAATGGAAATTCCCAATCTAAAACTTCTCCTCCACACTACATTTTATTTACAATTCTATTTGCTATAAAAGACCAACAAAAATACAGACAGCGGAAAGGCTAGAATTAATTCTTCATAAGAAAACTAAACATACTGTCTAGATCTAGAATCCCGCTAAAATTCTCAATCAGGTTACCTTGACAACATATGGCAACCGGAAATTCTTTTTCACAGTCTACCGATCAATCACATTTTCCTTCACAAAACGATCCTAGCAACTCTGAACAAATCTTTTAACCACTCAAATTTCACCACACAACACATCCAAGAATTCGTTAAAAATAGTTCTCAATTGGTATGCCATTTTCACTGCACACACAAAACTCAGTTTCGATATTTAGATCCATCACCAAAACTATCCCTAGATAAAATAAGAATATTTTTCCTCACACACATCCACAGAAATCAATCTCAGATACAATTCGACGATCAAAATTTTACACCACTAGAAAAACACACAGTTCACAATAATAATATCACTAGTACCTGCATGCTTACTGTTGTCGTCTGCTCAAGCTCAAAAGGCACAAATTCCTATAGGCCAAGGTACATGTATAACCAAAACAACCATAGGCACATGCAACCTAGTTATTAATTAATAATCAAGTTATAAATTTACAACAAAAGGTTTTCTAGCCTTCCAAAGAGGCTTACAATTTTACTAATTTATTATTTTTTTAAAATTAAATATTTGATAAGCCAACCGGAGGGGCTTACAATATATAGTTTCTCTATACTCGAGAGAACGTTCGAATGTTCGAGCGTGATGCAATTATAACCAATCAGAATAAACTTCGACATCACTGCCTTACGTCGTACAACTTTCTTTACCCTAAAAGAATCTTTCAGCTTGTAGTGGATCTATCTAGATGCTTCGATCGATAGTAAACAAGCAACCCTAGAGAGTTCTCCAATAATATCGACCAACGGAAAAAATTATCAACATTATAACAAGCTTCTTCTAACAACAATGCAAAACCAAATCAAAGGTAAATACACTCTGTTATTGAATGCTTTGCAAAACAAAACGATCGGATCTATCGTGCGCGTCTCACACGTAACAGAGAGAGAAAAGCATTCGGGACCTCACTTTTCTCTGGGCCAACTTAATTATGGCGGTGCCCTGTCGCCTTGTCTTCCTCGCTGCAATACCTTCCCCGGTTTTAAACAGAGCAATGGACTCCCATTTACAGGGGGACTAGAGGGTGTGGCGCGGTTGTTTCATTCTTTCATCTTTGAGTCGAGTCATTGAATAGTTGCCTTCCAAGTAGGATCACCCATCCAAGGACTAACCGCTCTCGAAGTTGTTAAACAAAGCATTCGTTTGAGTACCCCAGCCACTACTCCACTCAAATAGAAGGCAATGATAGAAGAGGCGCATTTAGGTTATTGCAACACTCGAGGTTGTTAGATGTATTATCGTCAGAAGAAGGCGTCGTTGTCTTACTGGTGTTACGTTTCTCAGGTTATTTATACCTATATCACCCATCCCCACTTTGCGAAGTGTCGAAGGTATCAATTGAACACATTTCAAATTAAATAGGCTTTGCAGTTATTTCAAAACAGATAGAGTGTAGGATATAAACTGACTTGACCGCCAGCAACAAGCATTGGACACGACAAATACTCCGATGTCGGTAAACAAAATAACGCACTATATATATCTGTTACCGGCAATCTGTGTATTCAGTCAATACGTGTATTGTCTTTTAAAAAAAACAGTCAGTTCGTGTTTTGACTGTGACCACTAGGTAATACGTGTAATGACTAAAATTTCCAGTAAATACGTGTATTGTCTTAATTTTGACCCACTTCAAAACACACATTGACTGACTGTTCATTTTAGTCAATGCGTGCTTGGCTCAGTCAAGTCTTCTGACAATTTCAGAGCATATGGGAGCGCAGAGCATTATTTATATTACACAGAAATTTGATATCAAATTATAAATCTTGAGATGTGTTAATCGGCATAAGTATAATTGATAAGGTCCAGTGTCTTGTTTGAAAATAAATAACTAGGGCTTTATCAAAAATCTCGTGGTGATGATTGTGCTTTTGATTTGAAACCGCCACAAAACCACGGTCATTCATTCATTCTAGGCTTGCTTTGCCGGCTCCTCGCCACAAATGAACAAAAGTTTTTAAACAAGCTGGCCGAAATTGACTAAGGCGAAATATTACGACTGTTACATGTATTTATCATTGGTCGATTCAGCCCCGATGTTTGAATCTTGATATGTGTAACTCGAATTCGTTTATTCACGCAGCATGTTCACTCAGCAACAAGACAGGAGTCGTCGTATAAAGTTTTTCAACTTTATTCAGCTAACACCAACTGCATTCCAAATCGCTTTCCGAAAATCACTTTAAAAATAACTTTTTCAAGTAGACAATGCATTACTTATATAGCCTCTCTGCAAGCAAGTAAAGCTTGGAAGATTCCAGAGTGACGCAATAACACCCAATCAAAATAAAACTCATCACCGGAACTGTCTTGCGACTTAGAACATTCCTCAGTTTAGAAGAATTACCTCGCTATTACCAGATTGGTCTGGAAGTTTCGATTGACAATAAACAAGTAATTTCAGACAATTATCAACGATACTACAAAAATATCGACCAACGAAAATTATCAACATTATGCAAAACTTTTTCTAACAATAAAGCAAAATCAGAACAAATGTAAATACAGGCTATCATTGTATGCATTGCAAAATAAAACATTCAGAACTATCGTGCGGGTCTCAATCGTAACAATGATATGGATCTCTCTCTCTCTCTTTCTCGCTCTCTCTTTCTCGCTCTCTCTCTTTCTCGCTCTCTCTCCCTCTCTCTCTTTCAATAATGGTATGGCCTTAGAATTAGATGCAATTGAGAGACAAACAAAAAGAGAGACAGAAAGAGACAGGGACAGGGACGGAGATGGACAAAGAGATCGAGAGAACGTTTTTAATTAAAATATGTACATTTAAAACATATTTTTAATATTTACTTTGCATGAGAGAGAGAGAGAGAGAGAGAGAGAGAGAGAAGGGGAGAGAGAGTTCCATGACATTGCTACGATTGAGACAGAGAGGGACAAAGAGAGAGTTGTAAACTTGTGTACATTTTAAGCTTATTTTTGATATATACTTTGCATGAGAGAGAGAAAGAGAAAGAAAGAATGAGAGACAGACAGACAGAGAGACAGAGAAGGACAGAGAGAGAGAGAGAGAGAGAGAGAGAGAGAGAGAGAGAGAGAGAGAGAGAGATGAAAATGGAAGTTTTTACAATTTAAGCTTATTTTTAGTATTTACTGACTTCTACTTTTAACATGGTTTAGTTGTGTGGATGTGTCCCTGTGAGTGTGCGTACTGAAGTGAAAGAACAACAAATGATTGTGTGGTCATCCATTTATTCATGATTACAACCAGTTGCAATTTAACTGCCGCATGACCGTTCATGCAATTCGTGTATTGACCAGAGCATTTTTTAAGACAATACACGTAATGACTGGAAATTTAGTCATTACATGTATTGGCTAATAATGGTCACAGTCAAAACACGAATTGACTGATTTTTGTAGACAATACACGTATTGACTGAATACACAGATTGCCAGTAACATATCTATATCTGTATCGATATTTATATGTAGATAGACAGACAGACAGACAGACAGATAGATAGATAGATAGATAGATAGATAGATAGATAGATAGATAGATAGATAGATAGATAGATAGATAGATAGATAGATAGATAGATAGATAGATAGATAGATAGATAGATAGATAGATAGATAGATAGATAGATAGATAGATAGATAGATAGATAGATAGATAGATAGATAGATAGATAGATAGATAGATAGATAGATAGATAGATAGATAGATAGATAGATAGATAGATAGATAGATAGATAGATAGATAGATAGATAGATAGATAGATAGATAGATAGATAGATAGATAGATAGATAGATAGATAGATAGATAGATAGATAGATAGATAGATAGATAGATAGATAGATAGATAGATAGATAGATAGATAGATAGATAGATAGATAGATAGATAGATAGATAGATAGATAGATAGATAGATAGATAGATAGATAGATAGATAGATAGATAGATAGATAGATAGATAGATAGATAGATAGATAGATAGATAGATAGATAGATAGATAGATAGATAGATAGATAGATAGATAGATAGATAGATAGATAGATAGATAGATAGATAGATAGATAGATAGATAGATAGATAGATAGATAGATAGATAGATAGATAGATACGTTCCTCTGAATAGTTTTGCTGCTTAGGGGTTGTTGTTGTTTTTTCTGTCTGGCACTGAACAATGCAGGTTCAATTCTTGCACACTAGAGGCAATACACATTGTTTGACTGGTTGATTGACTAGAGGTGAGCTTATTTTTTTAATAAAAAAAATGCATTTGTTTGCTTGTTTATGTTGTTTGTTACTTAACTTTTCTTTAAACAAAAAAGGTTTCATTTGTTTTTGTTTTTTTATATCTGTCAAAATATCAAGACAGAATAAGTAAGTGTTTTGTGGCGTATATTCTATTTTGACATCGACTAACGCCTTCAGCAGCTCAATGACCATAATAAGTCGGTGGATCGATTGCACAGGCATATGAAAGTGACAAAGGTTGTGGAGGACTGCACTGGTAGCCTTGTCATACAGGCTTTTGATGACTTCGATAATTTTAGGACTAATGTTGTACACTCTCTTGGTTGCCCACAGATCTGCATGCCAGACTCGGTCAAACGCTTTCTTGAATTTTCCTATACTCTTGCGAAACATGGACCCTTACAGCACCATGACAACTCAATGTGAACCACTGTGGTGGAGAATGTTCTTGCTCTGCTCTGTTGTAAAACCACTTAAAGTCAATGATAGTTTTTAAATCTGCACTTTTTCATGTACAATATTGTACAATTCTTACCGCCAAAGAAGAATACAAAAGTATCACTGGTAATTAATAATGAGCATGCAGTCGCATTCGATGATTGTGCCGCTGATAGGAATCAATGCCCTTTAGTCAGATGATGATGATGATGATGATGATGATGATGATGATGATGATGATGATGATGATGATGATGATGATGATGATGATGTCCACTTGTATTCATATTTTTCATCAGTTCAGCAGCAGCAGCAACGACAACAGCTTATTTTTCTTGTCCATCATCATGATGAACATCTTCTTCTTCTTCTTTATCATTATCATCATCTTCACTATCATCATTAACTACACCATCATCACCATCATCATCATCACCATCATCATCATCACCATCATCATCATCATCTCCATCATCATCATCATCATCATCATCATCATCATCACCATCATCATCATCATCATCATCATCATCATCATCATCATCATCATCATCATCACTGCACCACCACCAAAACCATTATCGTCATCACAACCACCACTATCATAATCTGGCAATGTTGGCAACCGATGACTATTATACAATGATGTCTTTTTCACATTGGTTGAGCTGGAGCAATAACCAAACCATTTTACGAGGATGTGAGCAGGCTGCTTAGGTTACAGTAGTGCTCGCATCCGTTTTACTAATCTGTACAAGGGTCACGCCTGCTAAACAATTTAATTATTTCAGTCTTGTCACGTACATACATTTAAACTACATTGAACATTAATAGCAAGAGGGAGTGGTTTCTTCTGCGGAAGAAAATTTCTGCGCACACAAGAAATAAGAAATGATCAACATTTGACGTCTGATACTTCAAAATATGCCAGTGTAGTGTTTATGGTTAGTTTTCCTTTTTTGGGCTTTACAAAAAATTGTATAACCGTGAACTTGGGATTTTTTCGTGCGTGTGTGTGTGTTGTGTGTGTGTGTTTGGGGATTTTTGAGTATGGTGTGTGCGTGTGTGTGTAGGTGTGTGTGTGTGTGTGTGTGTTTGCTGTTGTGGAGCAATTTACTTCCTGCAGCTAGGCTAAGTGTTTTGAAAATCATCTAATTCCATATTGTATTATTATTAGTTCAGTTTTAACTTGTCACCCTTACCTATCAGTTAACTATTCGTCTCTGAAAATTATAAAATGTACATCTAATAATTATACGTGGTGTTTGTTTTTTTCTCTTGCATTGCAAAGAAACCATTTTTGCCAAACAAAAATGAACACTCTGCGATTTCTTTTCGTCACTGTTGTCATGTGGACACTGATTCAACACATTGTGGGTTCTTGTGCTACGATAAAAACACGTCATACTGCACAATTTTTGTCAGGTGACTTTTCCTTTTTGTTGTTGTTGTTGTTGTTGTTCGTCTTCTCCTTCTTCTTCTTCTTCTTCCTTTTTTTATGCTTGTTTTGTTGTTGCTGTTGCATTTCTTCCTTGTTTTTGTATTTGTTGTTGTTATTGTAATAGTAGTAGTAGTAGTAGTAGTAGTAGTAGTAGTAGTAGTAGTAGTAGTAGTAGTAGTAGTTAGTAGTTGTTGTTGTTGCTGCTGTTTCTTCTTCTTCTTCTTCTTCTTCTTCTTCTTCTTCTTCATCATCATCATCATCATCAACATTATCATCATCATCATTATTATCATCATCATCATCATAATCATCATCATAATCATCATCATCATCATCCGTTTCTTCTTTTTCTACCTCCTTTATTCTCCTCTTCTTTCTTCTTATTCTTTTACTTGTACATCATCATCATCATCATCATCATCATCATCATCATCATCATCAACAACATCATCAATTTCTTCTTCTTCTTCCTTGTTGTTGTAGTAGTAGTTGTTCTTATTCTTCTTCTTGTTTATTCTCCTTCCCCACCACCACCCTTTTTATTATTTATTATCATCATCATCATCATTATCATCAGCATTATCATCATCATCTTCATCATCATTATTATCATCATCATCATCATCATCATCATCATCATCATTATCATCATCATCATCATCATTATCACCATCATCATCATCATTATCATCATCATTATCATCATCATCATCATCATCACCATCTCACCATCATCATCTCATCATCATCATTACCATCTCACCATCATCATCATCATCATCTCATCATCATCATCATCATCACCTTTCCTCCCTCTTGGAGAAAGGCCATTATTGTACCCATCCCTAAACCTGGTAAAGACAATACTAATCCTACAAACCACAGACCAATAACCTTAACGTCCTGCTTATGCAAGACGCTGGAAAGAATGGTTTATTCCCGTTTACTGTGGTATCTAGAAACAAATAATATCTTATCCAACACTCAGTGTGGCTTTCGAAGTGGTCGAAGTACTGTTGACCACCTGGTGCGACTGGAAACTTTTATCCGTAACGCGTTCGTCCAGGGTGAACATGTCGTTGCCATCATGTTTGATTTGGAAAAAGCCTTTGATACCACATGGAAATATGGCATTCTTTCAGATTTACAAGAAATGGGTTTGAAGGGACATTTACCTCTGTTTATATCCAATTTTCTAACAGACAGAATTTTTCAGGTTAAGGTTGGGGGATCTTTGTCAGATACGAGGGAACAGGAGATGGGAGTGCCTCAGGGTAGCATCTTGTCTCCCTTGCTGTTTAATATTAAAATAAATAACATTGTTCGTTCCGTTAAACGGGGAATTGACAATTCTTTGTTTGTTGACGATTTTGCTTTAGTAGCCAAAGGTAAAACCTTGGCATCTGCGGAACGTCAGCTACAGTTAGGTGTCAAGGCTGTTGAAGACTGAGTTTTACAAAATGGTTTTAAATTTTCTGAAGCAAAAACTGAATGTATTCACTTTTTCAAGCACCGGGGAATTATTCAAGACCCTAATATTACCCAATAAAGGCGGTCCAACAAGTCAAATTTTTGGGTGTTATTTTTTTATCAAAGGCTATCCTTCCTTCCTCATCTGAAAAATCTGAAAACTAAATGTCAACAGGCCTGCAACTTGCTCAAGGTTATCAGTGGTACAGACTGGGGAGCTGACAAGAAAACTTTATTGCTGTTATATCGTTCTTTAATTAGATCCAAGTTAGATTATGGTTGCATTGTTTATGGTTCTGCTAGAAAATCTTATCTTAAAATGTTAGATCCAGTTGCTCATCAGGCATTACGTATTGCTTTGGGTGCTTTTCGCACCTCCCCTTGTGAAAGCCTTTATGTGGAAGCTAACGAACCCCCGCTGGAGCTCAGACGTACAAAATTGTCACTGAATTATTATCTAAAATTGAAAACTGATCCCATGAACCCTGCTTATGACTATGTTTTCAACCCAGATCTTATTCAGAAATTTGAAGCCAACACAATCCCCCCGTTTAGCATCATAATGCAGGCTCATTTGGAAAAAGCAGGCATTGATGTTGCTTCCGTCAACGACGATGAACTTCGAACTGAAGCTCCCCCATGGAAATTATGTACCCCAAACATTAATTGGCAGTTGTCTGCCTTCCTCAAAAACAATACATCTGAAACCGTATATAACCAACTTTATTTAGAACAGTGTGCCTTATACCCAGGATATGAAAAACTTTTTACGGACGGGTCAAAGAAAGGAGATTCAGTTGCTGCTGCGTCGGTCTCCGGGAGACACTTAGATAAGCCTTTGCAACAGCGTTTACCTGATTTTTGTTCTGTTTATACAGCTGAGCTCAAGGCAATTCATCTTGCTCTGAAACAAGTTTATCAATCCAAAAGAACCTCGTTTTTAATCATGTCTGATTCATTGTCAGCACTTCAGGCTCTTTCCACGAGAAAGATATCACACCCTTTTCTGGCAGAGATCCATGACCTCCATACACAACTTGTTTCTGAGGGTAAAAAGATAGTTTTTAAGCGGCTAAAGATGCTCTGCATCTCGATTTCCCTTCAGAGATTTTCCAATTTGTTCCTTACTCTGATCTGCGTTGTATGACTGAATCTTATTGTAAACGGCTGTGGCAGACTGACTGGTCTAACCATATCAACAACAAATTATTTCAAATTCTCCCGGATTTGTCAGATTCTTTGCCTAACTTTGCATCCTCTTGCAAAGAAGAAACAGTTTTGTCTCGCCTTCATATTGGGCATACTTATGTCACCCACAGTTTCCTTTTAAAAGGAGAAGAACCACCATGGTGCTTTGCATGTGATCAATCCTTTTCCGTTCGCCATTTCATGTCTGAGTGTGCTGATCTGATAGAGGAAAGAGAAACATATTTTGGTTCAATACCTTTCAAAGAGATTTTTAAAGTATGTAATGGTCAACATGATCTGTTTCAATTTTTACATGATGTTGGTTTGTTTTATCGCATATAAATCATATCGACATGTTTTGTTTAGTTTGGATTTTATTGATTGGACTGAATTTAGTGATTTGATTGAAGAAAGAGAACATATTTTTAATACACCAGTTTTAAAGAAGACTTTTAAAGAGGTGTCATGTGAAAGTTTGTTTGGGTATTTAAGTGTAACAGGCTTGTTTTTTTTTTTAAGATTTGAAACATTTTATAATATTTTAAGACGTCTCTCTGGTCCTGATTTGGCTCGGAAGAGTCCGCTGGACCTAAAGCAATAATCTTGTATTGTATTGTATCGTCGTCGTCATCATCATTATTATCATCATCATCATGATCATGATCATCATCATCATCATTACCATCTCACCATCATCATCATCTCATTATCATCATCTTATTATCGTCGTCGTCGTCATCATTATTATTATTATCATCATCATCATCAGATCACATTCTTCTTCTTTTTCTTCTTCTTCTTCTTCTTTTTCTATTTTGCACTCTCCAGCTCTAACATGAAGTTACCCCCGTTGGGGTGCCGGGGGTTTCAGTATAAATAGTATCCCCACTTTCTGGAAATTTAGTGCTTTAAATTCCCACTGTCGCTGTCTTTCTCGTTTGCTCTTTCTCATTTCTGCTCTGTTCTATCAATCTGCTATACTATCTTCTTCTTTGCTGGACCAGTCACCTACCTTTTTTCTTGAAAACTCTTCCGGGACAAGACTCCTTATTTGTGTGTGAGGTCTGTTGGATCAGCTTGGGAATATTGGACTCTTTCTGCCAGGTGGTCACTAGACCTTCCTATGATGTTATTATTTAGCAATGTAGGCATTTTATATGTATGTGTTTTGTTGATACTTTATAATGATGTTTGTATTCTATTTTGTTTTTGTAAACGGGAGTTCGATAAATTAGAGTACAGCCTCAGCGTCCCCTGCGTGGGATGTCTTTATTGTAAAGTGACTGGCTGGTGGAGAGCTTTCAGTTTTGCCACTAGGGTTGTTTCAGCAGATCTTTTATGCGGATCAGGGGTTGTCCGGTCCTGATTTGGCTCGGAAGAGTCCGGTGGACCTAAAGCAATAATCATGTAATGTAATGTAATGTAACATGAAGTTTAACTTTCATTCGTTTTAGGTTTCCGTTTACTCACTCTCTGCTAACCACTGCGATGGCTGTGGTCCTTATCCACCGCTTCCCCACGAAGCCATATGATCGCAGTTTTCAACTGTGACGTTATTTTAAGTTTGTTCTTTTTTTTCCTTTAATGACGTCTATAATAACTGCCCTTGTGTCCTATCCTATCCTATCCTGTCCCATAACCCGAAGGTCGTAGGGGCACCACAGATGATCGCTTAACCAGCATACTCCATCTTTCTCTGTCCTCAGCAGCCCTCATGGCTTCGCTCAGTGTCAAACCAGTCCATTCTCGAATGTTGTCCTCCCACCTCTTTTTCGGTCTCCCCCTTCTTCTACCTCCTTGCACTGTGCCTTGCAGAATGGTCTTTGCAAGACCTGATGATCTGGTGACGTGGCCATACCATCGGAGTTTCCGTTTCTTCACCACTGTGAGCAGGTCATCGTGTTGTCCAATGGCTTGTGTGATGGTCTGTCGGACTTCGTCGTTGGTGATGTGTTGGGTATAGGAAATGCACAGAAGTCTTCTGTAGCACCTCATCTCCATGCTTTGTATTCTTCGTTGGAGATCTGCTGTGAGGGTCCATGCTTCGCAAGCATATAGGAAGATGGAGATGACCAGAGAGCGCAGCAGTCTTACTTTGGAATGTAGACTGATGGTTCTGTCTTTCCAAATGGGCTTCAACCTTGTCAGGGCAGCAGTTGTTTGTGCGATCCTGGAGAGGACTTCCTGTCGAGACCCATTGTCTGACACAATGGCTCCTAAATATTTGACGCTGTGCACTGTGTTGAGGGATTGGCCTTGTACTTTGATGTCCGTGTTGATGCCATTGGTGTTGTTGGTCATCATTTTGGTCTTCTCTGCACTTATTTCCATTCCATAAGCTCTGGAGGTGGTGTCAAGCCTCTGTACATGCTGTTCAAGTTCTTGTTCCTCTCCAGCCAATCCATCAATATCATCCGCAAAACGAAGATTGGAGATTGCTCTGCCCCCTATGCTGACTGTGCCTTCGTGATCTGCAAGAGCATCTGACATGATGCGCTCTAGGAAGATGTTGAAGAGTGTTGGAGAGAGTAGGCATCCTTGACGCACACCGATTGTTGTTCTGAACCAGTTCCCGATGACGCTGTTATGGAGGACTGCACTGGTAGTCTTGTCATACAGGCTTTTGATGACTTCTATAATTTTAGGGCTGATGTTGTACACTTTCATGGTTGCCCATAGAGCTGCATGCCAGACTCGGTCAAATGCCTTCTTGAAGTCTATGAACACATGATATAGATGTTGTTGGTGCTGTAGGTATTTCTCACAGATTATTCTGAGGTTGAAAATCTGTTCAGTGGTACTTCGCCCTGCCATGAATCCTGCTTGTTCTTCAGCTATGATTTGTTCAGCTTGTGGTTTCAACCTGTTGAGTATTATTTTCAGGAGGACCTTGCTGGGATGGCTGATGAGGCTGATGGTGCGGTAATTTTCACACTCCTGAAGGTTACCTTTTTTGGGAAGAGTGATGACAAGCGACTGGGTCCATGGTGTAGGCCATTCCCCACTCTGCCAGATCTTGTTACAGATAATGGTGAGAGCATCAGTCATTGCTTCTCCTCCTGCTTGTAGCAGTTCCGCTGGTATGTTGTCCACTCCCGCTGACTTCCCTTTCTTCAGCGATTGCACTGCTGCCTCAACTTCTTCCCGGAGAATTGGGAGGATTTCTTCTTCTTCTCTGCTCTCGGGACATGCTAGAACTGATGGGTCTCCATTTGGTGTATGGTTGTAAAGGTCAGAGCAGTACTCTGTCCATCTGTCCAAGACTTCTTGTTCTTCTGTAAGGCATATGCCAGACTTGCTTTGGATAGTGGAGACTTTGGGCTGTTTAACACTTGTCAGCCGCTTCACAGTCTGGTAGGCCTTCTTGCTGTTGTTCTTGTTCAGATTGTTCTCTATTTCCTGGCATTGATCTTCTATCCAGTTCTCCTTTGCTGTGCGCATGCCTTTTCGGATGTCATTGTTGATTTTTCGGTAGACATCAGCTCCCTGTGAGGTGTTCCTTTTCTTTTTTAACTCTCTTCGTTTATCACACAGATCCAAAAGTTCAGGTGTGATCCACGGCTTCTTCTTTGGTCGGTGCTTGCCAAGGATCTCAGTGGCGGCATCTGTTACAGCTGAGTTGAAGGTATTGGTCATGGTGTTGACATCTACTTCGCCTGCCCCCAAAATAAGCAATGGTGCAAATTTCCCTCCAATTGTGGCCTGAAATATTTTTGCCACCTCCGGGTCTTGCAGTTTGTCCAGGTCGAACTTCAGCCTAGTGCACTTTGCTGTATTTACTCTCTTCAAATGGAGCCGGAAAGACATCATCACGAGATCGTGGTCACTTCCAATGTCTGCTCCTGGAAAAGTGCGTGTCCTGCCAATGTTGATGCTTGATCTGAAGCGTTTCTTGACCATGATGTAGTCGATCTGGTTGTGATGTTCCCCGCCGGGACTGTGCCATGTCCATCGTCTGGATTTTTTGTGGAGACCAAGCGTGTTTGCCAGTACCAGATTGTTGTATCTGGCAAACTCCAATAGCCTCAGACCCCTGTCATTTGTCTCGTTGTTGCAGTGGGGTCCACATGTGTCTCCCCAGTTGTGGTGCGCATCTTGGCCAACCTTGGCATTCCAGTCGCCTTGCACTATGACTATGTCCTTCTTCGGCACTTGGTCAAGGACCGCCTGTATATTTTCATAAAAATCCTCCACTACGCTGTCTTCATAGTCTGATGTTGGGGCATAGGCCTGGATGATGGTAATGTTGAAAGGGGTTGCTCTCAGACGGATGGTAATGAGTCTACTGGAGACTGGGCGGCAACCCATGACAGTGGCTAGAATGTTCTTGTGGACCAAGAATCCAACGCCGTGTTCGTGCCTGTCATCTCTACCGCTGAAATAGAGCTTGTGGCCTTTGTCAGTCGTTGTTTCACCTAGGCCTTTCCAGCGCAGTTCGCTGATACCTAGAACGTTCCATCGATAGTGGTCCAGCTCGTGGGCCAGTTCTTCTAATTTTCCTTCCGCAGTTAGGGTCCTGACATTCCAGGTTCCTATGACGATGTTGTTTCTCGTGCGGATCTTGCTAATTTGTCCATCAGTAGCATACTTTTCACCTCCGTCCTGGTGGCCAACGGAAGGCGCGGTCCTTGTTCCGGGCGACGACCGATCCGGCATGGAATTAGTGGATAGCCTCATCATGTGTTGTGTCTTGGGCAAAAAAGACCTGGCAGGGCCCAATCCTCTCCAGGCTGTTGGCCACAGCCGAAATCCACGAATACAGTGTGGCTCGCCTTGGCCCTGAGCACGTGGTCGTTGAACCTGTAGTAACGTGAGGTTCCTCCGCCCTGGCCGGTGACTTCTGTGTAGAAGACTTTCGCCCAGTGATGCCGTGCTAACATCACCCCTGTTAGTCGCCTCTTACGACACGCCGGGAAACGTTGGGTCTATTCTATTTGCCCGAACCCACAGAGCCTTGTGTGATTCTTTTTTTTTCCCAACCAAAATGGCGTCATCTACTTTAACAAAAAAATAGTGTCACTTATGCACCATCCCCCCCACCCTATTCCCTCCATCTAAATCAGATATTTTTTACTTGAAACATTTCAAACATTGTACTATAGTGTACCAGTACGTCAACAATTACTCCTGAAATGTTCATGTTCTTTTGTGGAGTACTTTTTTAAAAGTGGAAGAAGATCCGTTGGATCTCATTTTTGATATGATGATGATGGTCATTGTTGTCAGGGTGGCGACGTGGTGATCGTCCTTAACGCTCATGCAATAGGACGTTAAGCATCGTTTTCCGTACTTTTTTAAAATTTCTTTTTACTAAATAGTACAAATGTCTAGTATACAGAGAACAGCGTAAAACAAAATCGCCCAGTATATGGAGTGTTTATAATGCAATACTCATACATTGATCGTCAGTTTTAATAGTTTTACAAATTAAAAGAAGCCAACCTGTCCTCTTACAGATGGGCAGCCGCGGCCTATCAGCAGTGGGTCGTGTAAGGATTTCCAACGTTGTGGATATGAACAAATTTGCCAGGATGCTTCAATGGCCAATTGGACGATGTGTGATGATGGTGCGTAAATGCATTCTCTTAGTTTGTCTTCAAGGTCGTGTTTTTATTTATATTTATTTGCTTGTTTGTTTGTTTGTGAGGAGCGCAAGCAAGTAGATGGGGCTATTGTATTAATTAATATTATTTTCATTTATTCTTCGATGGAAAGAAAGGAATAATTGTTTGTAGAAATTATGTTAAAATCACATCTACCGTTCAAAGGCTTCTCACATATAGGTAGACTTCAAAATTGTTGTTTTCATTTATTTATGGCGACAGGAATAGCTCAGTGGTCAGAGCGCACGACTTGTGTACGTGCGTCTCGGGCGACGTGGGTTCCAATCCTGACTTCAGCAAACTATTGTGTGATTGCTGGATAGTAGTGGCCATCGCTTTGAGAAGCTCTCTGAGCTTGTAAGTGCGATATATAAGAGCAATTTCTTTCTTTTCTATTTTATTTTTTTTTTAACCACCAGGATTCATCACCAGCACCTTGAAAGCAAACAAAGCAACATGCAGCCTGGTGTCACCTGTATTAAACATCTCCTCCCACTCGCCTTTCTTGTGTTTTGAAATCGATTTCATCATTGAAGGAGAAAAATCAAACTTCACTGGGTTTCTGCAAGCCGTGCCTGTTGGGGAAACTAAGCCAGGAAAATTGTTCATAGAGGAAGGTTATCTTAGCACAACCAACAAAACGGTCCCGCAACAATTTCGTTCTAGTACGTCCCTCAGTCAAGTGAGTCAGTACTATTGGAAATAACTATTGCTTTGGTCTATTGAGAGACGGGTGTGTTAAGGATGAAAGAAGAAGAAGAAGAAGAAGAAGAAGAAGAGTGAGTTGGATGATGATGATGATGATGATGATGATGATGATGATGATGATGATGATGATGATGATGATGATGATGATGATGATGATGATGATGATGATGATGATAATGATGATGATGAGTTTGCTGGTGTTGGTGTTGGTGGTGTTGGTGTTCGTTGCTATTGTTGTTATTGATGGTAAAGTTTTCCCTCCTCACAGATACAAATTCAGGCAACGGCTCGTGCACACAATGCGACATTCAAAATAACCACAATATCTCTAGAAGAGGGACAGTGTGAACTAGGTAAGTCTGCTTCTTCTACATCGTCGTCGATATCGTCGTTATCGTCGGAGTTTGGTCTTCTTCTTCAACTCGTTCTTCTTATTCTTTAACACAGAATAATAATAATAATAATAATAATAATAATAATAATAATAATAATAATAATAATAATAATAATAATAATAATAATAATAATTAATGCTATACGCTCCTTATTCCTAAATCAGACTCAAATCGCGGCGATCTGTAACCCACATACACACTCACATGTTACAGACAGCCTTACATAAACAACTAACACATGTTCATCACTCAAACATATGCTGCAAAGGCAAGCGGCTATTAGAAAATGGAAATCGAAATCGAGTTGTTGTTTTTTGAATTGTTAGAATCCAATACCATTATTGAAGGGAGAGAAAAATCCGGTGTACCCGGAAAAAACCCTCGGTTTCCTGAAAAGCCTCGTCCCTAAGTCACACTAGTTCGTCCATGTGGGGTTGGAACCCGCGACCTTGGGCACAGGAAGTCAACACCCTATCCACTGCACTACCAGGTCACGTCTTCCATCCAGTTACATGGTCTTGTGTGGGTGTGTGTGTGCGTGCGTGTGTGTGTGTGTGTGTGTGTGTGTGTGTGTGTGCGCGCGCGCTTTTACGTACTTGTACTGTTGTCAGATTTGAAACATTGCGAGTGATGTATGTTTGGAATTAATTTTTACAAGGTGCATGTGATATGATTAACGTGGTTAGGTGCATGTACTTAATGTTTATGGTTTTACACTGTGATTCTGCGCCTGCTTAATTCCTTTTCAAATAATAAAGAGGTGTTGTAATATTGTATTCTATTGTTGTTGTTCTTTTAATACCAGGTTCCTGATTATAAATTTAAAGGAACATTTATAGCAGCTCTGAGTTGCATTATCAAAATCCCTAGTTTAATCTGTGCCATGTTGCAGCGGATGATGTCTCGTTAAATCTAAGAATCCCAAACACTACAGCCATAGTGACGACCAACTTCACCAGAGCTCCAAGACACGGACTCGATTGTCTCAGTTTCCGATTCTGGATGAACGGGTATAAATCTACCCTCAACGTCAGCATAGAACTATTCAGCGGACAGTCGAACATCGTCTGGAGCAAGACGACTAACAACGAACACGAGACTTCCGATCCAGCATGGATGATTGGCACACTACCGATTGCAGTCAACCAAGCTTACAAGGTAAAGTGACGTAGACCTAGGTAAGTAAACGATTACACGCACTTTGAAAGTGTTGCTGGGTTAAAGGTCCCACTATTGGCTGAAGAATGATAAAACAGACGAAAAACAAAATGGAGAAAACAAAATCATAAAATATTGGGACGATGAATTGTTTTCAATATCAATGGAACATTACAGTAATGTTGCGCAAGTGTTTCTGTGGAGGTGTAGGCGGATCTGGGTTCACATTCCGAAGGTGACGGGGAAAATATTCCTCACAGGTGCCTACTTTGCGTACTGACTCTATAATTGATGGTTCCCGTCCCCTTGTGACAGCAGCGTCACGTTAAAGAATCCGGGAAAAAAGCAGGTGACTGGTTCCTACATTCACACTTATTTAGATCGGTCATGACGGCATACCAGGCTGTGAAGCGGCTGACAAGTGTTAAACACCCCAAGGTAAACGCGATCCAAAGCAAGTCTGGCATATAACTTACAGAAGACCAGAACGTCTTGGATAGATGGACAGTGTGCTGCTCTGACCTTTATAACCACACACCAAACGGAGATTCATCAGTTCTAGCATGTCCCCAGAACAGAGAAGAAGAAGGAATCCTCCCAATTCTCCGAGAAGTTGGTGCAGCTGTGCAATCGCTGAAGAAGGGGAAGTCAGATGGAGTGGACAACTTACCCGCAGAATTGCTTCAAGCAGGAGGAGAAGCGATGATTGACTCTCTCGCCATTATCTGTAACAATATCTTGCAGAGTGGGAGAGTTGCCTACTCCATGGACCCAGTCGCTTGTCATCACTCTTCCTTAAAATGGTAACCTTCAGGAGTGTGATAAATACCGCATCATCAGCCTCTACAGCCGTCCCAGCAAAGTCCTCCTGAAAATAATACTCAACAGGTTGAAACCCCAAGCTGAACAAATCATAGCTGGAGAACAAGCAGGATTCAGGGCAGGACGATGAGCAGATTTTCAACCTCAGAATAATCTGCGAGAAATACCTACAGCACCAACAACATCTATATCATGTGCCGTGTCCGGCATGCAGCTATGTGGGCAGGAGAGTGTACAACATCAGCCCTGACATTATTGAAATCATCAAAAGCCTGTATGACAAGGCTACTAGTGCAGTCCTCCACAACAGCGCTATCGGAAACTGGTTCAGAATAACAATCGGTGTGCGTCAAAGATGCCTACTCTCTCCCACACATTTCAAAATCTTCATGTCAGATGCCCTTGCAGATTACGAAGGCATAGTCAGCAAAAGGGATAGAGCAATCTCCAACCTCACTTTTGCGGATGACATTGATGGATTGGCTGAAGAAGAACAAGAACTTGAACAGCTGGTACAAAGGCTTGACACCACCTTTAGAGACTTTGGAATTGGAAATAAGTGCAGAGTAGACCAAAAGGATATGGCCAACAACACCGGTGGCATCAAAATGGTCATCAAAGTCCAAGTCTAATCCTTCTACACGGTGCATAGCATCACATATTTTTGAGCCATTGTATCAGACAATGGGTCCCGACAAGAAGTCCTCTCCAGGATTGCACAAACAACTGCTGCCCTGACAAGGTTGAAGCCCATTTGGAAGACCATCAGTCTACATTCCAAGGTAAGACTGCTGCGCTCCCTTGTCAACTCCATCTTCCTGTACGCTTGCGAAACATGGATCCTCACAGCAGACCTAAAACGAAGAACATAAAGCATGGAGATGAGGTGCTATAGAAGACTTCTGGGCATTTCCTATACCCAACACATCACCAACAACGAAGTCCGACAGATCATTACAGAAGCCATTGGACAACGCTATGACCTGCTCACAGCGGTGAACAAACGGAAACTCCGATGGTATGGTCACGTCAGCAGAGCATCAGACCTTGCAAAACCCATCCTACAAGGCACGGTGCAAGGAGGCAGAAGAAGAGGGAGACCGAAAAAAAGAGATGGGAGGACAGCATTCGAGAATGGACTGGCTTGACACTGAGCGATGCCATGAGGTTTGGTGAGGACAGAGAAAGATGGAGTACGCTGGTTAAACGATCATCTGTTGTGTCCCAACGACTTTTGAGTTACGGGATAGGTTAGGATAGGATGGCGGCTCAGTTGTTCGGGGCGACTAATGCTGCATGGCAAGTTACGGACTTGGGCGTTTTGAATTAGAGTCTGATCTCGGCCAGCGCTTTGAACAGCTGTTTGAGCTACACACAAAAGGAATTGCAGTAACACTGCACACTCCTCTGCGTGTGTTGGCGTGTGGGTGTGTGTGTGTGTGTGCGTGTGTGCGCGCGCGTACTGTCTGTTTGTGTGCCTGTCTGTGTATGTGACTATGTGTGTGTCTATGTGTGTTATATAAGAACAATCACATTATTTGTACTATTAACTTTGAATTTATCGATTGAGGAGATTGATGAATTAGTTGTTTTCGGACGTTGATTGATTGGCTGGACGCATTGGTTTATTGTTCAGTTGATTGGCTGGCTGCTTATGGATTGCTTTTAAGCTTACTGTTTGAGTTATTGATTTTTTTTTCTTCTGTATCTATAGATAATCCTAACAGCGGAGATTTGTCCTGATGTCGCCAACGCTTCTGTCTGTGTTGAGAACGTAACGGTGAAAAGATGGAGTCCCCATGATAGTGAATGTGTTATCTCCCCTGTCGAAGCTGCACCCCCTCCAATCACAGGTTAGCAATGCGAAGAATTGGGACATAATTTTTTTTTCTCAGCTAAGTATAACGAGCAACAATTGTGTACATTTGCCATTCCAGTGGTCCTGATTCGGCTCTTGGCAGTCCGCTGGATCCTATAAGCACTGAGTATCTATCTATCTATCTATCTATCTATCTATCTATCTATCTATCTATCTATCTATCTATCTATCTATCTATCTATCTATCTATCTATCTATCTATCTATCTATCTATCTATCTATCTATCTATCTATCTATCTATCTATCTATCTATCTATCTATCTATCTATCTATCTATCTATCTATCTATCTATCTATCTATCTATCTATCTATCTATCTATCTATCTATCTATCTATCTATCTATCTATCTATCCATCTATCTATCTAATCCCTTACCCCACCCTTCTCTTCCTCTGACTTCATTCATCCATTCAACGTTTGATTCTAAAAACAGCCCTGCTGCGAAAGTGTGCATATGAGTAGATATTTGTTTACACAACGCCTAAAATTCAAAGCTTAACTGTCAGTTGGAGCGACAATTACCCACTATATTATCTTTTAATTTAAACTATGCAATTTCCCAAGTCGTCTCATTGTCACTCAATATGAAAACACAGGTCGGTGATACAGTGGTCTTATAGCTGTTAGCGTGTGTCCTGTACAGTGTCACGTGCACTGCATGCAAGAGGAATACGCCTTTTCCCATGTTCGGACGATACATCTCCTTTATGTCTTGTTTTCTTTCGTTCTGTTTTCACAAACAGGAGGCCCTAACGAGGAAACCCATGAGTTTTTAGATAATATCATCACCATCGTTATCAAGGCGGGTACTGTGGCCGCGGTTGTTGTATCCATCATCTTCACCATTGTCGTCATCCACCGCAACTGTGTGAAACCACGCAGGTTAGTAAGAGATGGTAACCCTTAGCCACTCGCAAGGCCCGTTCAGTCCCGCGAACTCGGTGTCTTTGTTTCCTCGCAAGGTCCGTTCAGTCCCGCGAATTAGTCTACCGCGTCGTACATGTAATTGTCTATCAACGGTCTACCACAATGCATCGCTTTAAAATTTATACCGGAAAATCTTCCGTTTCCGGTTTACGTTTTTTTTTACAATTCTCCACAGTGGTAGAGGCCAGAGTCTTTTCATTGTGATTTTTTTTAAAATCAGAAAGTTTTTGGCCCAATTTTCGGTGCCACATAGATGGAGGAGGAAAATATGGTTTGATTATCGGTTAAAGCGACGATGACAATGATTTTATGGGTTTTGCACTAGAAGAAATAGCAAAAGGAGAAGTAATGTTGATATGGATTTAACAGTAACCCCAAATCTTGATTTTGACGATCAGCAGAATTCACATCTGTCGGTCAGTTCTGCGAGTTCAGTAGAGAGTGATTCAGATCAAGAGTTGCCAACTCTTGCTGGCCCCCTTGGGGTCATGAGCAATCTTGCCACTGTAGATTGTTCTAACCTATAAAGGGAAAAGTGAAAGCCCCAGTTGAAAACCTGTCTTTCCTTTATAGGCATCACAGATTCACTGCGGCAACAGTTCCCCCCGTTGGAGTGCCGGGGGTTTCAGTATAAATAGTATCCCCACTTTCTGGAAATTTAGTGCTTTAAATTCCCACTGTCGCTGTCTTCCTCATTTGCTCTTTCCCATTCCTGCTCTGTCCTATCACTCTGCTATACTATCTTCTTCTTCGCTAGATCAATGACCTACCTTTTTTCTTGAAAACTCTTCCTGGACAAGACTCCTTGTTTGTGTATGAGGTCTGTTGGATCAGCTTGGGAGTGTTGGACGCTTTCTGCCGGGTGGTCACTAGGGCTTCCTATGATGTATTATTTAGCACTATAGGCATTTTATATGTATGTGTTTTGTTGATAATTTATAATGATGTTTGTATTCTATTTTGTTTTTGTAACCGGGGGTTCGAGTAGTTGGGGTAAAGCCTCAGCCGTACCCTGCGTGGGATGTCTTTATTGTAAAGTGACTGGCCAGTGGAGGGCATTCAATTTTCCCACTAGGGTTGTTTCAGCAGATCTTTTATGCGGATCGGGGGTTGTCCGGTCCTGATTTGGCTCGGAAGAGTCCGCTGGACCTAAAGCAACAATCAATCAATCAATCAATCAATCAACTCTTGCTGGTCCTAGCAAAAGAAAGAAGAAAAGACAAACGAAGAAGACATGTAGGCCTACTGATAGTCAAAAGAAACAGAAAGTAGAAATAAACTGTACAGTGTTAGCAACTTTGGTGTCTTCTTTACGCATTCGGACATTAGCTTAGTTTCTTCAGTTACATTTTCATTACAGTTTTTTTTTCTGTTTTTTTTTTCTTCCACTTTGGTAATTCCTTTAAGAGCAGCATACCTTATGCTTTTAATAACAGCTTGTTTTGTGAACTCTGTGCTGAACAATAACCAGAAAAAAAAGGAGTTCTAATCCGGACATATGTGAAAACATAAAACTGGTGTGTGCATATTTTGTACCAAACTTACAAATTGTAATATCCAAAATGTGAAACGTCAACATCTGGTGGTATTTTTCATCACATTAAAACAGGTGTAAATCATCATTTTATACTTTTATTGTTTTTTCCTGGCGTTGTGTGAACATTTTGCGGAGTTCTTTCCCCTGCGTTGAGAACTAAATAAGGGGGAGCTAAAAACTGGCCCGAGTGGCATTTAAAGTGGGTCTGAGATCTTTTTCCCTCTTTTTTTTTTAAAGAACTTTTATGCTAGATTTTAATATTATAGAAGAGTGTAACAATCCACTTTATAGAAGAGAAACCTCTCCGATAGGCGTGTACGAAGCATAAAAGTGATTAAGGTCTTGGTAAAGTCACCGGCTGCGCAAGCAGAAGGGTCTTGAATTGCAGTCAATGTGCGTCACTTCAGACTACAAGCACACGCATACACTTCGTTTAGATTCCAATTTCGCAATTATTATTATTAGACACGCACACACGCACACACGCACACAAATTAGTTAGTTAGTGTTTATAGGGTCCAGCTGACTGCAAAGAGCTGAACCAGGGCCACAACTGGGTTGAAAGAGGACTCATCCCTGGTCGCCCTAAAAGATCTGCTAAAACAACGTTAACGGTTAAACTGAAGGCACTCCACCAGGGTTGCCACTTTACAATCAAGGCATCTATCCCATGCAAGGGACGCTGAGGCTTTATTCTAATGTATCGAAAAACAAAATAGAATATAAACATCATTATAAAATACATTATAAAACACATACCTATAAAATGCTTACGGTACTAAATTATAATACCAGAGAAAGCCTAGTGTCCATTTGGCAGAAAGCGTCTAATAGCCCCAAGCTGACCCAACAAACCCCATAATTATACAAATGAGGTGTTCTGGGAGAGTTTTCAAGAAAAAAGATAGGTGACTGGTTTAGCGAAGAAGACAGCAAATTGATAGAACAGATTAGGAACGAGAACGAACAAATGAGAATGACAGAAACAGTGCAGTTAAAGCATGAAAAGCATTAAATTTCTACAAAGTGGAGATACTATTTATACAGAAACCCCTGGCACCCCCATCGGGGGACACACAAATTATGAATACAGTAATAAACAAATAGCGTGAATAAGAGAGAAGGGGGAGGAGACCCAGGGACCTCCTTTTCTCGGGGCCAGCTTCTTGATGAAGGCGGTGCCCAATCTCTCCTTTCTTTTTGGCTTACCTTCACGGTACAATATAGTCCCAGGTACTTACCCTTTCACAACTGGGTAGACTGGTGATGCGTTGTGTGCTTGTTGGGTGCTTGTTTCATCATTTGTGCTCTTCAGTCGATGCATCTAAGTAAGCTTATTATTTAGGCCCATCCATGTGCAAAACTCCATACCAAAGTAAATAATAAATAAATTAATAAATAAATAAATAAAATCGGTTTCTAATTTTAGAAACAATCTTAATGTTATTAATAGACAAATGAAGCAATGAATTTATTGATTTAACCCGTATTTTTTTAAAATAGGTTAGTTTAGGGGACTAAGTCTTATTTTGTTTCCGATAGGGCAACACACACACAGTGCATTTGAAAAGGCTCTGTAACACTGAAAATGGTGTGATTGTAAGGTCCCCTTTAAATTGTATAGTACTGATTTCAGTCAGTGTGAAGTTTGTTTTGGGTTGTGTTACAGACGCAAACGAAAAGCTCGTCGCCCATCTCATAGAGAAATTCCAGTCCAGGAATCTCCACATCCCTTCACACAGGATGAGTTCGGCTATACTGAAGTCAAGATTAACCTAGCCCGCGAAAACCAACCCCCTGCCAGTTCCTCAACCCTCATCTGTCTTTCAGAGTCAAAAGATTCCAGTGGTTTGGGTGGCAAAGCGGATTACACTTACATTGACACTTCCGTATTGCAAGTGAGCATTAGTACCAAGAGAGAGGGACAGGAGTTCGACAACAAGCCTTCTCAGGTCTGTAGAGCTTCGCCTTTAACAACGTCAGACGGCGCCTATAGCGATCCGCCCCAGGTCGTTTCTTTGCGACCCCGGCAATGTGCACAGCAACTTTCAATATCCGCGTCCTGTCACGCAGATGTCTACGATACAGCTAAAGCGCCCCGTTCGGTTAATACAGATGACTACAATCACATCGATCTGCGCGGAGTTGGGAGATTCAATTCCTGTACAAATAATGAGAGGTTGGGTCCAGATACTGCTGGCAACCAGGAATTCCACTTCTACGACATCACGGACATCCCTTCAATTAAAATTGGAGAAGAAGCTGCAGGTCTATCAACTACTACTGCTGAATACTGTCGCGTTGATTTCTCGCAAGATGCAAAAGCTAACGTTGCTACTGTTTCTCCAAAAGCCCAAAGCTCAACAGCTAAGAACTACGATCACATCCCCCTCATCGACGACCAGCCAATACGACCACTGCGTTCTGATAAACAGAACGAAGTCAGTGCCGATTCAAAAATGGAATGATCGACAGGAAATAACTGCTGCTTTTCACAGAGATTTAACTCAACAAAATTAGACTTTTTTTAAAAGGAATTTAATTTGATAATATATGCACACTGAGACTTTGAGGATCAACAACGATTAGCTTTAATAATATTAATTGTGTTGTTTTGTGCATTTGTTAGATTACTTTTTCATAATATTAATATGTTTTCACACATCTAAATACTTACATCAACCCAGACTTCTGGGAAACAACCGCGCGCAAGACCGCCCCGCTCGACGAAGCTGCACCACCAATAGAGCTATGCCTTCCCTCCTATGAGCAGAACAGAACTCAGCAGAAGTACAAAGTAAACGTGAACTGCGCATATTCAGAGCCAACTCCCAACCATGCACTTCAGGCCAGCAGCCAGAGCCAACTAAGTGGGAGTTTTAACTGGTAGCATCGTTAACTTGTTAACATCTTTACACTGTTCCTCGTGTAGTTTGTGTGGTTTGTGTTGTAGGTCTAAAAATCACTATGTGTACAGACTGTACATGAAAATACGTCAAATGTACAGACATTCGAGTCGGTCCATGCATAACTTTCAGTTAAGATAGGTTAGTGGATCTTCTGTCCCTATACCCTGAGTGGCGTTGTTCTGTTATGCTTTTCTTTTGTTGAGAAGGTAACCCTAATTTTTCACCCGCCTGTGTGTTTAACTTAATATGTTTTTAAAAAATTCCAAACGTAGTTTTATTGCAACTTTGGCATTACAGAAAACAAAAAACAACATCGCACCAGTCTTTTGATTTTGCCAAATAACCCAAAAACAATATTAAAACTAGTAATTTATTTATATTATTTATTTTTAAACATAAGCTGACCACACAACTTCGGCTTCAATGAAGTAACTTGAGTTCCTTAAGTATCATGTTTATTGTTACATTGCAAACTGTATCCTGTACTGTACATTCAATACTCAATGCTTGAGGTCGCCTTGAACCATCCAAGCATCTAAATATTGTACATACTGCAACTGCTTCATGAGTCATGTAAAGGCAAAATATAATGCTAGCAATGTAGGTTCCGTTTCAAATTGAAGAACTTGAGTCTTTTAGTGCCATGTAAGCTTACATTTTTACAAAACGACAGATTTCCTGTACAGTCATTGCTCATTGTCATGAGAGTCGCCTGGTATCATCCCTGCACATAAGTTATATACATATGGATATAACATTTTTTTATCCTCAAATGATTTCTGTGTATCATTTTAACTTAAAGTGCATCTGAGGTCAGTTTGTTTTTTTAAACTGTTACACTAAATAATATGATCATAGACTTTAATTATCTACTTTTCAAAGGTGAGAACTCACAAATAAACGTTTAAGCAGGTCGATAACGTCACTTCGCGATTCTAGCTAAGGGCTCCTTGAAACAGACTAACGCGTCGCTCAATACCACATGTGCACAATACTCTAACGTATAGCCTGTCTTCAAAATGGAAGGTTCGTGGAGGTTCGCGAACCTTTCTTCCAGGTTCTCAGATCCCGAACGTAGGTTCCTGGAGCTGTTTTGTCCGAAAGGTTCGGGAACCTAGGGTCGGGATCTGAGATCCTCGAACCTTCCAGGAACCCTCCTGTTAAGACAGTCCATAATTAAACTACAACCACGCTGAGTTAATCTGGTGTGTCCATTCTAAGGGAGAGAAGTCATTTTACTGCTACAGCAGCGACGACCTTAATATTAACGGTTGGACACGAAGTTTAAATTCAGTTTTCACAAACATTAGACACCAAAGCAAATGTTTGAATATTGCATATTGTTACGTTTGCGACGCGCACGATAGTACGTGTGAGACGCGCAGGATAGATCCGATCGTTTTGTTTTGCAAAGCATTCAATAACATGGTGTATTTACCTTTGATTTGATTTTGCCTTGTTGTTAGAAGAAGCTTGGTATAATTTTGATAATTTTCGTTGGTCGATATTATTGGAGAATTTTCTAGGGTGCTTGTTTACTATCGATCGAAGCGTCTCGATAGATCTGCAGATAGCTGAGAACATTCTTGGACTGTAAAGAAAGTTGTATGACGTAAGACAGTGATAACGAAGTTTATTCTGATTGGTTATAATTGCGTCACGCTCGAATATTCGAACCTTCTCTGGAGTATAGAAAGACTATCTATGTGCTGCAAAGTTGATAGTTGAAAAAAAGAGAGAAAGTGGGAAAAGGCGACTGAGCGATTGTATGCAGTTGTTGATGTACGCTGAATAAAGTTGGAAAACTTCACACGACGACTCCTGCCTTGTTGCTGTGTGAACAGGTTGCGTGGATAAACGAATCTACTCTTATCACGATTCAAGCATCGGGGCTGAATCAAAAACCAACAACGAGTGTAACACATATACAATACAACACACCTTTATTACCCTCAAAGGGAACTACAGAAATTACAGCAGGCGCAGAATCACATTTTAAATTCATATACGTTTAGAATACACAATAATCCGCTATAGTTTCATCCAAAGTAACAGTAAACATGAGACCAACTCTCTCCCTTTTTCTGTCTCTCTCTCTCTCACACACATCACATCACAGCTGAGTGAGCAAAGCAGTTGCATGCCTTTTAACCACAGGTTATCGCAGTGCCATCTCCATCTTCCTATACGCTTGCGAAACATGGACCCTCACAGCGAATCTACAACGAAGAATACAAAGCATGGAGATGAGGTGCTACAGAAGATTTCTGGGCATTTCCTATATCCAGCACATCACCAACGACGAAGTCCGACAGACCATCACACGAGTCATGGGACAACACGATGACCTGCTCACAGTGATGAAGAAACGGAAACTCCGATGGTATGGCCACGTCACCAGATCATCAGGCCTTGCAAAGACCATCCTGCAAGGCGTGACAGTGCAAGCAGGTAGACGACGAAGGAGATCGAAAAAGAGGCGGGAGGACAACATTCGAGAATGGACTGGTTTGACACTGAGCGAAGCCATCAGGGTTGCTGAGAACAGAGAAAGATGGGAGTACGCTGGTTAAACGATCATCTGTGGTGCCCCTACGACCTCCGAGTTTCGGGATAGGATATGATCGGATAGGATAGGATATCGCAGTGCAGTGCACATGTGACAGGATTATAATAAATGCTATTATAACAAGAAAACAAAATCCAATATCACAGCCAAGCATCACGTTTATAGTTCATATTGATAAAAATGTAAACATAAATAAAAACAACTTAACATTTGGGGTGTCGGATAGCGCAGTGGTTGGGGCCCTCGCTACTGTGTCGCACGTTAAGCACCGTCCAGTGCGGTTAGCACTAGGATGGGTGACCGCAAAACGTGAAGCGACAAATAACAATGCCCCCAGTTGACTCAACTGTGACTGAGTACCTACTCTCTTAAGGGTGGGGAAGGAAAAGCAGCGAGAGAGAGAGAGAGAGATGGGCATCACCCTCATTACGCTGGCCCAAGATAAGTGTGATCTCCAACATCACGCTCCCCTACGGCCGCAAGGCAATGGGACTACCTTTACCCTAACTTTACCTAACATTTGAAACAGTTCACGCATGCATTCTCCCCACTCACTACAATACTTTATCTAAAAAAACAGCCTCTCCATAAGCAAAGCAGTCTCTTCATAAGCAAAATATAGTCTCTTCATAAACAAACCAGTCTCTTCATAAGCAAAGCAGTCTCTTCATAAGCAAACTTGTCTCTTAATTACCGTGAATTAGACAACAATCGTGTTACAAGTTTTGCGCATTGTTCACCTTGACCTCAGACGCACTTTAATATTGCTAAGTTTGTCATTGGTGTGTGAGTTGTCCTACCCTTCCGCCTGGGTTGGCGATGTGAACTCCAACGAGAGGGAAAAACCACACACGGCTGAACAACTATTGCGCTTTAAGTACGTAGGCTTACGCAAGATGTCAACAACTTTTAGACCTAACACAAGAAGTATTAACATTAAAATTACATACATATTATGACTACGATACTATTCTTACGGGTGCCCAAAAAGGTTAAAATCCAAGTCCCGCGAAACAAGCCTTGTAGTTTTCCAACTAAGTTGTATTTGTACTGCTTCAACTGAGTGGAATTGAAATCAACGATGTAATGATGATAAGTTATGATTTTATTTTTTCCTGCTCAGTTGTATGAAATGGCAATATCTCATAGTCTACATTTGTAAAATTGCTGTGCTTCCAATGCCGTTGTACTCTTCCCTTCCTCTCCCCCTCCATCATCTCTCTCATCCCATTGTTTTGTTTTAAAAAGGTCACTCCCCCCCCCCCCCCTCTTTCCAAACCACCATCCTCTGGGTTAAAAGCTCAACGTTCCAAAGTTCGAAAGCCAGAGAGTCAGATTTGCAGCAATGTAGCTATAAATTGTACGCATTGTCGGCTGCTCTTATGACTATAGCAGTGATAAAGTATCGACAAGTTCTAATTCCTGTTCATGTGCACTTTGTGTTACACAATGAGAAATAAACTTTTTTTATTTTATAGACCTACTTGACATCCTTTCCTTCTGAGAAAGATTCCAAATTTCTCATTAATCTGCTACTCCTGTGCTGAGTCAGCTCTGTGTGTGCGTGTGTGTGTGTGTGTGTGTGTGTGTGTGTGTGGATGTGTGTGTGTGTGGGTGGGTGTGTGTGTGTGTTTGAGAAAAGAGAGTGTTGTTTTTTTACTGTAATGTTAGTACATTACATTTTTTTTAAACTCTCTAATTAATAGGACATGGACTTCGGTTCAAACATTTGAAATCGCATTCACACGCACACTTAACCCCACCTCCCCCCCCCCCCTCTCTATCTTTTCGTCCAACCTCCTCTCCTGCCTCCTCAATCCCCAACAGAGAAAGAGTGTGTGGGTGTGTGTGTGTGTGTGTGTGAGTGCGCGCCTCTATGTGCCCTGTGTGTATGTGTGTGTACATTTTGAACATATCACCCTACAATTTCAAAAAAAAAAAACAAACACCACAACATACTGTTTTCAATTGGAGACTTTTCGCATTTTATTACTTTATTGTTGTCTTTATGACGTCATTGCTGTTTCGTTATAGTCTATGCATTTTTTTTTAAAACCTTTTAATGAATGAATGTATGAAATTGTATTTTCTTACACATTTATTGTAATTTGTTGTACTACTGTCAGCAAAACATGTCTTAATTTCTCTGTTTGAGATAATAAAGTATTCTTCAATCTTGAAAAATGAAGTATTCTTGAATCTTGATACATTGCAAACAACAGAACAGAATTAGAATTATTAGTGAACTTTAGAAAGCAACGAAACTTAGTTCGTAATACTTTTTCGTAGGGAAACTCCCTTTCTACGTCATCACTTTTGCGCTTTACGAAGGTCACGACCTCCTCATTTGCCTACGCTACAAACTTCGTATCGCGAAAAAGCGGAATTTTCATCATTTTGACGAATCGTGATTCGTAGGTATGTTTCTGGTATTTTGTACATAGATCGGGTCAATTGCTGTAAACGTAAGCTTGAACAAATGTTATAACTGTATTCTCACACCCTTTGTTGTTGATTTGATGCACTAACATTGGTGTAGTTTGCTCTTCAAAAAAGGTGCTGTGTTCGCCTGCTTTTGCTCTCATCTATAAAATGGCGGAGGAGTTGTGGTTCCGATAAATATTTTCAACATAAGTTTTGCAATATTTCTAGGTTTCAAGTGACTCTTACGAGCATGGTAAAGATGTAAAATCACTTTACTGGTGTATTCGTATGGATGTGAACGAACACTGTCCATGTTTTACTGTTTTAGCCCTTGGATGAGCACCAGTTCTAGGTTTGTAGATCTAAACGGACAAGTTACTAGGCTAGCGTAGCAAACAGAAGTTGAGGCCATAGAATTTGTGTTAAAAAAAATCCCAGTGCCCTTGATCCTAAACTTCAGCTGAATTTCGTCTGCTGCTAAAGGCACTACCGCCTCGGCACGAAGAAAAGTTCGCAAGGGTTTCCCGACAGCATCATCGGAAACGAAAGTGATCGCTACGAACCAAGTTTCGTTGGTCAATCTAAAGCTCGCTAATATTGTCCTCATTAAAAAAACAAAACAGTTTGCCCTGGCAAGGTTGAAGCCAATTTGGAAAGACAGGACTATCAGTCTACATTCCAAGGTAAGACTGCTGCGCTCCCTTGTCATCTTCATCTTCCTATACGCTTGCGAAACATGGACCCTCCCAGCAGATCTACAACGAAGAATACAAAGCATGGAGATGAGGTGCTAAAGAAGACTTCTAGTTCTAGGCATTTCCTATACCCAGCACATCACCAACGACGAAGTCCGACAGACCATCACACAAGCCATTGGACAACACGTTGACCTGTTCACAGTGGTGAAAAAACGGAAACTCCGATGGTACGGCCACGTTTACAGATCATCAGGCCTTGCAAAGACCATCCTGCAAGGCTCGGTGCAAAGAGGCAGAAAAAGAGGGAGACAGAACCAGAGGTGGGAGGACAACATTCGAGATTGGACTGGCTTGACACTGAGCGAAGCCATAAGGGTTGCTTGGGACAGAGAAAGATGGAGTACGCAGGTTAAAAGATCATCTGTAGTGCTCCAACGACCTTCGAGTTACGGGATATAACAGGATAGTATAATATAGCATAGCATAGTGTAGTAGTGATGACATTGCAGGCTGTCAGCCTTTGGCCCTCTAGATAAACGTGCCTTCAAGAGAACATGTGTTACTACTTTTCACACTGGCAGGATTTCAGGCGTAGGTTGCCTGGTGAAGTTTTCCTACCAGAGGTAGGTGGGGAAGGGATCAGTGGAGTGGGTATACCGTTTTAGACAGACAAATGTATCTAGACCATTTGTAAATGCATTTGCTGTACCAACGGTGACACCATCCCTTGGCAGACTGTTCCATGTGTTAATGAAAATGTGCTGGCGCTGATATAAACTAGTATCAACTGTCTTTTTCGTCAGGCGGAAGAGCTTTCAACCCTACATAGTAGGGACCTTGTGGTTTTGGGGTCACACATGTGGTATAGGATTTTAAACACCTCAATCATTTCTCCTCTTAGACGCCTTACACTCAAGGCTCGGAAACCTATTCTTGCGCAACTGAGATCCTTTAGACCTAAGATGCATCTGGTGAAATCTCTTAGTATAATCTCAGTCTTGTTCATGTGTTTTGTTTTTTTATTTATTGCTCCTACCATATTTCCATATTTTAGTATAGGACAAACAAGGGTCTTGAATAGAGGGAGTATCATTTCTTTGCTTTAAAATGTGATAGATCTTATGAACAGCGCCGACAATCAGTTGGCCCATTTTACAACATCGTTAATGTGATCTTCAAAGGTGAGATCTTTATCAACGACTTTCAAGTCTTGCTCACGGTGAGTACTTTTCAATAATGAGGCCGTTACGTTATCTTTCATAAAGTACATGCAGGGGCGGATTTTGCCATTGTTGAGGGGGTGTGCACTCTTCCCTGAAACCATTAATGCGAAGTGGCGAAGCCACAAGAGCGAGCCTGCGAAGAAGGCGAGTGAACTAGGGGTGTCAGGGGGCAATCTCCCCCTCCCTCCACCCTCCCCCCCCCCCCCCCCCCCCCCCGGAAAAATTTGAAAATAATGGTTAAAATCTGTGCAAGCTGGTGCATTCTGGGCATTATTTTGAGGACTGAAAATTGTTTTGTACTAAAAGTCGTCTTTTAGCCACCATCCTCCCTCCCCCCCCCTCCTCACACACACTCCTCTGAAAACTCTGATGATAAAATTTACAATAGCAAAACATCTTGCATAAAGGTTTATAAAAAGACAGGTAAGGTTACTGCAAATAAAACAAGAAATAGCCACTCACATAAGTTTTATTCAAAACTGACTTGATGCATGTAGGCTACAAGAAATACCTGTAGATCTAGATGTGATGAATAAAAAAAATAATTTTAAAACCCCCACTAATTTGGAGGTACATGAAAACGTGTGATGAGTGACAATTAGTATAGTTTATTTTTCTTCTTTCTTCTCCTTTTCTCCCTCCTCTTCTTTTTTTAAAATTTTTTTTATTTTGACCGCTCGTGTGTCACGTGCACAAGTGCAAACCCTCAAAATCCGCCCCTGTACGTGTAGTCGTAGTTTGGGTTCTTTTTCCATACAACTGCTACCGCTGTGCTATAGAGGATCCACTAATTCTTTGCAATCGAGAATCCATTCTACTTGGTTGATGCGCCTATGGGAATATGCTTGCAATCGTCCCGAAAGCAACGCTAGTAGGCCTACACATTGGTCGAAGGCTACCAGAAGCATGCTCTCGTAGTCGCCTCAACAGGCAATAAAGCATGCTCTCGTGCTTCAGAGCACTGCTTCCTATACTCTTGAAGCTCTACAGTGACGGAAAAAGCGCAAATTCACTGTAAATATATACAGAATGTTTCTCGACAACATTCCGCTCTTTCTGTCTCAAAAACCCATTTGCCTCCTTGGATTCTTAAATTGTATGAAACCAAGTGAGGACACCGTCACGGTTTACAAACGGTTCAAAAACATTCTCAAACGGCTCGTAAAAGACAGTTGTTTGACCTAGAAACAAATACAGTTTAACCTAATTCGTCTCCTGAAACTTACATTTTCTATTTTCATGAGTTTATTGGTCAATGCTCCTAGGGCTTGAAGAGTGTAGGAAGCAGTGCTCTGAAGCATGAGAGCATGCTTTATGGCCTGTTGAGGCGACTACTACAGCATGCTTCTAGTAACCCTCGACCAATGTGTATCGGGTGCTTCTTCTTCTTCTTCTTCTTAGTTCCGTGGTACAACGCTGGCAATGTTATAGAGCACATAGAGTCGTTCTTCTAGAGCTGGTAAATGCGCTGTATAAAAACAATAATAATGTGTATATGTTGTGAATACCTCTACCATTAGACTCTCACACAAAACCTACGCAAAAAGCTGTAGCCTAGTTTTGCAAGACAATGGCCTGAACAGAATTTACTTCGAACTCCCGCAACGCCGAAAGCTCAATGGTAGCGCGTTCGACTAGCACACAGATTATCCAGGTTCAAATTCTCTGGTGGGCAAGACAAAAGTGGCCATTTTGGTCACTGTCCATTTTGGCAGGATGATTGCTGTGGTTGTTCAATGTTGATTTAGCTCCCTTCCCCTCTTACCTGGGAGGGTTATCCCTGTCTGCCATGTCGACGATGGTGGTAGTAGATGTTACATTTTAATGTTCGTTCATTCAGAAAGTATGTTGACCAGGCTTTTGGGGCTGTGGAGGCTATCACTGATCGATTACATACTGCATCGCCTCCAGTGGCACCAACACTCCGCACATCTCTGCTGAAGATTTGCTTGCTTGCTGTGGTGAAGCCTATGGCGATGATGGGTGAGTAGGTCGAGGTGGATTGTGATGTTGAAGTTTAGACACAGTGATGTTGTATAGAGCGCTTATACTCAAATCTCATTTTCTAGATGTTACCGAGCTGCGAATAAAGATCCTTTTTCACTTTTTAGTAACAGAGTGACCTTGGCTCAGTATGCTGATGACATTGCTATCTGGATGAAAGTAAATTTAAAACAGAATACTTCTCTTTTCGAAATAAAATATATATCTCATGTATACCAAACAGAAATTCATAAAATAGCCATATTTATGAACCAAAATGGTTTAGATTTATCTAAAGAAAAATAAACATGATTCTTTTTAATAATTGTAGAGAACCAAGAATGCTACCAAGAATTGTTATAGATAATGACGAAATAAAGTATGTCAATGAAGTTAAATTCCTTGGTGTATATCTAACTAAACAATTAAAATGGAAGAGACATATTGAATACATTTGTCAAAAGGCAATAAAAAGCTATAATTTACTAAAAATAATAAGCCGAAAGGCCTGGGGTCAAGATACCAAAACCCTCATACATATAGCCTTAGCCTTAGTCAGATCTAAACTGACATATGGACAGGAAGTCTTTTTCTCTGCTCCTAAAACTTATCTTAGCAGATTACAAAGTCTAGACAGCAAGTCCATAAAATTAGCGTTATGTGTACCAATACATACACAAACACTTAAAGCTTACAAGTTAGCAGGAGTCATATCCCTTGAAGAATGGAGAAAAATTTCTTGTGCAAAATATATTGTACGAGCTGCATCTGTATATAATAATAATGATGATGAGATACATTTTAGGTCTGATCTGATTTTTTCTAAACGTGCACAGAAAATACCATTCTTAGAATCAATAGCAACATTTACAAAAGATCTAATTGATGATTTATCTAATGACATAAAATCTTTTTCTAAAAATATTATTTCTCCAACACCTATATGGGAGCTTGAAAATGCTCATTTTGACATACATTATAGTTTGGAAAAGAAGAATGAAAATGCTAATTTATTATCAAGTGATGTTCGTTGTTATTTGGAGAAAAATTATTCGCAACACCTTCATATTTATACTGATGGATCGGTTTTAGAGACAGGGGAAGCTGGAGCAGGCTATGTAATTCCAGCTCTAAAATTGCAAAAATGTTTCTCTTTGAGTAAAAATACATATATTTTTGCGTGTGAACTTATCGCAATCCTTATGGCATTAACTAAACTTTCAGATCTTTGCTCAAACGTATTTCAAGTTGTTGTATGTGTTGATTCGATGTCAGTTTTAGATGCTTTACAATCTCATGACCATACTGAACGGCATGAAATTATTTTAGAAATTCAACATTTAGTCCACAATCTCATTATTAATGGTACAAAGGTAAGCTTCTGTTGGCTACCTTCACATTGTGGTTTTCTGTTTAATGATAGTGCAGACAAAGCAGCAAAGAATGGAGCTAAAAATATCAATGCTCAGAGTATTCAACTCAATAAATCCCCTAAGGAAATAAAACGTATGATTGAAGAGAGGTCAACGAAACATGTTGTATTTGATACACATTTTGCTGTAGACTGTAGACTTTCGAGAACAATTTTTACTATGGCTAACAGAATAATGTTGAATGCCATAAAAACAAAGTATTGTCCAGATGTCCAGTGTGTATGCAATGAGACTTTTTCATTATATCATTTACTGTTTGGCTGCCGTCATTTTCTGCCTGTACTAAATGTGCATCTGCATGACATAAGAACATTAGATGATATTAATTTTCATCAAAGTGCATTGTTAGCAAAACTTTTGATGGATTCTCCTGTAGCTAGATTTGTGTAAATAATTTTTTATTATATTTTTTATAAATTTTTTTTCCCCTCCGTCTTATCATCTTTGGTGGAAAAGACGTAAATAAAACAACCAACCAACCAACCGAATAAAGATCCATTATGGCGCGTGTCTTGTTTCAGCTGCGACGGCGGCGATCCAATGATGGCGTGAACCTATTGGACGAGTGCCGGTATCGTCACCGGCGGCAAGTACGGCTCAGATCAGTCTCATTGTCTTTGTTTCACTTGTCTCAGTTTTCCTCTTTTCCCTTGTGCCTTCTGTTTAACTGTCTTAATTTTCCTCTTTTCCCTTGTGCCTTCTGTTTAACTGTCTTAATTTTCCTCTTTTTCCTTGTGCCTTTTGTTTCACTGTCTCAGTCTTCATATTTTCCCTTGTGCCTTTTGCTTCACTTGTTTCAATCTTCTTCTTTTTCCCTTGTGTCTTTTGTTTCCCTTGCCTCATTCTTCCTCTTTCCCTTGTGCCTTTTGTTTCAATGTCTCAATCTTCCTCTTTTCCCTTGAGCTTTTTTGTTTCACTGTCTCAATCTTTCTCTTTTCCCTTGTGCCTTTTGTTTCATTGTCTCAATCTTCCTTTTTTTTCTTGTGCCTTGTGTTTCACTTGTCTCAATTTTCCTCTTTTCCCTTGTGCCTTTTGTTTCATTGTCTCAATCTTGCTCTTTTCCCCTGTGCCTTGTGTTTCACTTGTCTCAATCTTGCTCTTTTCCCCTGTGCCTTGTGTTTCACTTGTCTCAATCTTGCTCTTTTCCCTTGTGCCTTGTGTTTCACTTGTTTCAATCTTCCTCTTTTTCTTTGTGCCTTGTGTTTCACTTGTCTCAATCTTCCTGTTTTCCTTTGTGCCTTGTGTTTCACTTGTCTCAATCTTCCTGTTTTCCTTTGTGCCTTGTGTTTAGGTTTCACTTGTCTCAGTCTTCCTCGTTTCCCTCGTGCCTTGTGTTTCACTTGTCTCAATCTTCCTCTTTTCCATTGCGCCTTTCGTTTCACGGTCTCACTGATATCTAGACTGGTATTTCACAACATGGGCCATCCTTCTGTAGCAGTCTGGATGTAGGGCAGTCCTTCAGTCCAACGTTTCGAAATTTTGTTCAAACCACTATTTTTTGCCTTATATCGAAAATAGCTGAACCGAAGTTCATCATTTTCCTTGCGGATACTTCAACTACTGCTCAGCATGTTAGATCGTTGGTATTTGTACTTTCTCAAAGGTCAAGGTCATTGTGCTCCACCAGGTTCTTAAAACCCGTTGCACTGTATCTTAAAAAAATCGCTAAACCGATGTTGATACCTTTCATCAGTCATCAGTCAAATGTTTTTCCCTGTTGCCTCTTTAGGATAAACCTGGTCACAAAACGCACGACAAAATAACAATTTGAACATGCTTATTTCATTGGCTATATATGTGACTATCTGAAAATACCTTTGAATAGGTTGCCATCTTGTTATTTATGTATTTGTTTTATTTTATTATATTATCTTTCTTGTTTAAATGTTAAACTAGGGTTGCTTGCCCTACTCTCTGCCACCATGTGACCATCACGTACATGGTCACCTTGACACCTTGCCCAGGCGACACCGCCCCGACCCCTTCCTGTGACCAGACCTGCCGTTCGGGAAACAGCTCAATAATAATAATAATAATAATAATAATAATAATAATAATAATAATAATATTAATAATAATAATAATAATAATAATAATAATAATAATAATAATAATAATAATAATAATAATAAATAATGAAAAGTTAGCACGTCTTAGGTCTAAATCAGACTCGAAGCGCGACGTTCTGGAACGTTCGCCTGTTACAAATGCCGTCCTATGTGCAAAACGAAAACAATAATACACTAATTTCTTCAACGAAAGACTGATTACTTAATTGATTGACTGATTGATTACTTGTTTGACGGACTGACTGTCAAAAGACTCACGTGTGCAATCTCTGGAGTAGATGCAATAATGGAAGAGCTATGCACCAATGGACCCATTGAAGTCATCTTTGTGTATTTCCTATGCGCCGCTAGTTTACCTGTGTGTGCGATGTGTGTGTGGTGTGTATGACTAAAAGTGTGTCTGTGTGTGTGATTATCGTATGCTAAATTCCTAATAAAAGTCAAATCTTTTTTTTCCTGTTCTATTGTCTGTTCGTGCATGCAGTTTTGTGTGTGTGTTTTAGAGAGAGAGAGAGAGAGAGAGAGAGAGAGAGAGAGAGAGAGAGAGAGAGAGTGAGCGAGAGAGAGAGAGAGAGAGAGAGAGAGAGAGAGAGAGAGGTCGTTGTGGGTGTCACAATTACAATACGAATTTGAAACGATGTTATATATTAATATTATTGTTCCACCACATTAGGTTATATAACGAAAAATTTCACCATCTTTTTTTTACAAAATCGAGATTACTGAATTGGAGATTGTAAAGAACATAAGTTCGATACTGTTTCACGTTTGCGGTGTAAGTTAACAAACGCCTGTTTGCAACTCGGCTTGTTGTCAGTAGTAGTTACTGGCCTTGGTCTGGGGCTGGGCGGTTGGCAGCCATGCTTGTTTCAGAAAGCGAATAAATATACAGTCACCTATTTATCCTTTTGATTTTAAGTCTGATGCTCTTTGAAGCGTGCAAGCGTTTAAGTACACACCTGAGCACTCAATCTACGCATACAGCCCCATGAGAGCTTAATGATTAAATCAACGTTAATTTCGATAGAAATAAAAGATAGTGCCCCTCACACGCATCCATAATCGTAGAATACAAGTACTCTAACAAAGCTATTAGGGCCTATTGCTGTTGACTAAGTTAACACTGTGTTGGTATTATACATCCGTTCTGTTTCCGAACAAGGTGTCCTACACGTGCGCTTGGCAAAGGTTTTGAGTCATTGTATGCATATACAGTATAGGAATTTTTCTGATGAGATAATAACAGTATTTTGAATTATAAAAAATCCGAGAGAGAGAGAAAGAAAGAAAGAAAGAAAGAAAGAAAGAAAGAGAGAGAGAGAGAGAGAGAGAGAGAGAGAGAGAGAGAGCACCTCAAAAATATATTATCATAAAACAAAGTTCATTCTTGTCTTATCAATTTCAATTTAAAATAAGAATGCAGTATTAATTATTCAAACCAAATTCCGAACAAGAAAAAACAATCAATTTGCATCACTTTAATGAAGCACGTTCTATGCAGATGTGTATTAACTGTTATAATATTTAGGACCCTTAAGTATTGTTTTCAGGCATGCATTTAAAACAATGCAAACAACGGTATGAACAACAGTCTTGTACGCAATTATGTAGTGATAATACTATACTACTACTACTACTACTACTACTACTACTACTACTACTACTACTACTACTACTACTACTACTACTACAACTAATAATAATAATAATAATAATAATAATAATAATAATAATAATAATAAAGCTTTTATATAGCGCGATTTCGCATCAAAACTGAGCTCAAAGTAATAATACAATATTTAGTACTATCTCTCCCCTCTCCCGCCCTCCACCCCCACAACTCCGTTTCCTTTTTCGACTTTTTAAAAAGTAGCTATGTGTATATATATATATTATTAACAATTCACTTTATTTTAGTTTCGTAAGTTCTAGTATATAATGCAAATTACTTGATGAATTACACTTCACCAGTCATTTGAACATTACTTCAGCAATGAAGAAGATAATCCTAAGTCGCATAGTCATTAAACGACATTAATATTGTTAATAGTCACTTTTGGAAAACCCTAGCTCCCCTTCAATTTCAATTCATCTTTGAACTAAACGTAGGTATATATATCAGAGCGTGTTAGCAATCCAATACGTAAATTACATGTCGCATCAAAGTCTATTATTACAATACGCTACCTGGTTATAACCTTAGCTCACAGTCTTTTATTTGCAATTTCTCTCTGAAAATTAGAAAAATAATATTATATCGAAAATATGTAACACCATTCAATGCATAAATACTCATAAATCGTTACGTAAACAACCGCAACAGCAATTTTCTTTTTCGCAAAAAAATGTTTCTTGACTTTAAAATCGTCTGTTTTACATTTTTTTTTAAAAATGTTTTTATCTATTTATTTATTTTATTTTATTTATTTTTATAAATTTCTTTTTTGTTGTTGCTTACCTTTTATTACTTATTAGCATTTTAGGTTAAGATATGCATTACAAATCATTGTATAAATGGCATTTCATACTAGTCTTCTGTTTTACTATTATAATAGTTACATTATTTTTTGTAAACCCACATCTCAAGTTTGCAATGCAAATCAATTAAATAAATAACATTTTATCAAATAGTTAAGAATTAAGACGTTAGGTGAACTAACCAAATAAACTTCAATTATATTTGATAGAACAGTCTTTAGCAGCCTATAGTAACAGAAACATGTTGTTTTAAAACCAATTTCTCTTCCTTTTCCAAGTTCTTTTTGCGATAAACATGCACATACAAAATTGTAATACGAAGTTGCATTAGTGTTATGGTTTTGTTTAACCCTCATCTCCTCTTCATTTTCCAATTTCTGTGTGAAAATATATATGTACATAGGTCTATATAATTCAATACATAAATTACAATTAACAGTACATACAAGCCGTTTTATAACACGACGACCTGCTCACAGTGGTGAAGAAACGGAAACTCCGGTGGTATGGCCACACGTCAGCAGAGCATCAGGACTTGCAAAGACCATCCTGCAGGGCACGGTGCAAGGAGGCAGAAGAAGAGGGAGATAGAAAAAGAGGTGGGAGGACAACATTCGAGAATGGACTGGCTTGCCAAGGAGCGAAGCCATAAGGGTTGCTGAGGACAGAGAAAAAAGGAGTACGTAGTTAAACAATCATCTATGGTGCCCCGACGACTTTCGAGTTAGGGATAGGATAGAATAGGACAGGATAGGACACGTATTTATAATAATAGCACTATTTGTTTTTAGTTATAGTATTTCTTCGTTTATTTTTATTTATTTTATTTATTGATTGTCTATTTTAGCTTATGGAATGGAGGTGGGTGCAGAGAGGACCAGGGTGGTGACCAGCGGCACTGATGGCGTCAGCGCGGACATCGGGGTCCGGGGCCGGTCCCTCGGCACAGTGCATGGTTTCGGATATTTGGGAGCCATTGTGTCGGACGGTGGGTCCCGGCGGGGGGTCCTCTCCGCGATCGCGCGGACGGCTGCTGCTCTGACAAGGTTGAGGCCCATTTGGAGAGAAGGACCATCGGTCTACATTCCATGGTAGGACTGCTGCGCTCCCTTGTCGTCTCCGTCTTCCTGTATGCTTGCGAGGCATGGACCCTCACAGCGGATCTGCAGCGAGGAGTGCAGGGCATGGAGATGAGGTGCTGCGGAGGACTTCTGGGCGTTTCCTGTACCCAGCGCATCACCGGCGGCGGGGTCCGACAGACCATCGCGCGGGCCATTGGACGGCACGATGGCCTGCTCACGGTGGTGAAGAAACGGAAACTCCGATGGTATGGCCACGTCACCAGATCATCAGGCCTTGCAAAGACCATTCTGCAAGGCACAGTGCAAGGAGGTAGAAGAAGAGGGAGACCGAAAAAGAGGTGGGAGGACAACATTCGAGAATGGACTGGTTTGACCCTGAGTGAAGCCATCAGGGCTGCTGAGGACAGAGAAAGATGGAGTATGCTGGTTAAACGATCATATGTGGTGCCCCTACGACCTCCGGGTTACGGGACAGGATAGGTAGTAGTTGGTTGATTTATTTAATGTGCTATATATTAATTTATTATTATTTATAATTTCTTCTTCTTCTTCTTCTTCTTCTTCTTCTTCTTCTTCTTCTTCTTCTTCTTCTTCTTCTTCTTATTCTTCTTCTTCTTCTTCTTCTTCTTCTTATTATTATTATTATTATAAACTATACATGGCCATTTTTCGGCAAATGTTACCACATTTTAATCTGAAATAAACCTGCATGTATCTCAAATGTATACAAAACAATTCAATTCATAAATTTCATTTCAAGTAAAATCTTTTTTGTAAAATTACAATAGTTAATGTTCGCTTTTGCTTTTGTTTGTTTTTTACTTGGAAGTCACAACTCCCCTTCCTTTTCCAGTTTTATTTTTAAATAAACATGTAGAAAATACTGTAATTATTTAATTACATTTTTACCATTACACTTTTCACTCTAAAAATAAAACAACAAATAGCCTTAACCGAACTCGTGTCTTTGACTTCTTTCTTCCTTTCCCTTTCTGTCTGTCTGTCTGTCTGTTTGTCTGACTCTTTCTTTCTTTCTTTCATTCTTTCTTTCTTTCTTTCTTTCTTTCTTTGTGTCTGTCTTTCTTCTTCTTCTTCTTCTTCTTCTTCTTCTTCTTCTTCTTCTTCTTCTTCTTCTCCTTCTTCTTCTTTTTCTTCTTCTTCTTTCTCCATGTCTGTCTGTGTCTCTTTCTGTCTCTCTCTGTCTGTCTCTCTCTTTCTATGTTTTTGCTTTTGTTTATTAGTTTCCTTGGAAACCCCAACTTCCCTTCCTTTTCCAATTTCATTTTCAAATATACATGTAGAAAATACTACAATTATTTAATCTTATTTTTTTACCATTGTTCTTTTAATTTTAATTCTAAACATAACTAACAATAAAACTGTTAAATTATTTAAATAAAAAAATAAATAAATAAGTAGACCTAATTAAACTCCTATCTTTGACTTCTGTCTGTGTCTGTCTGTCTGTCTTGTCTCTCTGTCTTGTCTGTCTCTCACTCTTTCTTTCTTTCTTGTTCTTCTTCTTGTTCTCCTCCTCCTCCTTCTTCCTCTGTCCGTATGTGTCTCTGTCTACGTGTGTCTGTCTCTCTGTATGTCTCTCTTCTCTGTCTCTCTCCCTCTCTATTTCTCGCTCGCTCTCTCCATCTCTCTCTCTCTCTCTCTCTCTCTCTCTCTCTCTCTCTCTCTCTCTCTCTCTCCCTCTCTTTCTCTCTACTAATTCTGTGCACGGATCGAGTTTCATATCATGGGCTGATTCTGCGTGATTCAAATCAGTCGTGCAATTTTGGGCTGTTTTCTGGTATCGACTACTTTTGATCATTAGGTCCGCAATTTGACAGGGCGTGTCGAGTCAAAACAGCACATACCTGGCTTCCCAGCGGAATATGTGTATCAGAAATACAGCCTGAAAAATACAACACAGTACAAAGTATAAAATACTGATAACGTATTCGAACACAATACAATACAATAATGCGTGCTGCTTCGATTGTTTTCTTTGAGATAATAATCCTTCAGAGTACCTTTTCGAAAATTTTAATTTTTTAATTTTTTTTCGCTTTTAAATTTATAGCAGAAGAAATTTAACCCTAATAATAATAATAATAATAATAATAATAATAATAATAATAATAATAATAATAATAATAATAATAATAACGTAGCCGAGCGGAGTATTTGACTTTCGCCTCTCGGCCACCACCTTGAGAACACGGCCCAACCCGAACAGAGATATCTTTATCTATATCTTTATCTTTATCTATATCTATCTATCTATCTATCTATCTATCTATCTATCTATCTATCTATCTATCTATCTATCTATCTATCTATCTATCTATCTATCTATCTATTAATATATATATATATATATATATATATATATATATATATATATATATATATATATATATATATATATATATATATATATATATATATATATATATTCCTAGTAGGAGAGACATAAAAATATTTGCCCTACAAAATGGCGAAGCGTGTTGATAGTCAACCGGTTTGCCGGCTACTAGTACCACGACACTAACTACAAGTCACTGCCACTGGCCTGCATGAAATGCCTGCCAACAATGTAGTCCTGCTCACCACCAACAGCAGAAGATGAATGGTCAGGCTAAGAGAATATATGTCGTGTCGTCTTGTCCTGCAGAACCCAACGGCCACACCATAGGATTCGGCACAGCAGGAGCCACCCAAGGCTAGACTAACCAACAAAGGGAAGGTAGACAATCCCTCCCAAACGTGAATCAATCGCCTCTCATTCCGCCACAATCATCATCATCATCATGATCATCATCATCATCATCATCATCATCATCATCATCATCATCATCGTCATCCTCCTCATCATCGTCATATCATCATCATCATCGTCGATTATCATCACAATCATCATCATCATCATCATCATCATCATCATCATCATCATCATCATCATCATTATAACATTCAAAGGTTTTCCAATATATTTTTTCGATTCATGCTACAGGCAGAAAGTTGCAGGCTCTCGGCTGCCTCGTATAGAAATGTTTAGAAATGTTTTATGTAATTATGTACTTATATACTCTTTGCAGACTAAACGCAGCAATCTCGAGCTCGAGTGTAAATCGATTAAGCCGGTCTGTGAAAATCATATCCTATCCCATAACTCGAAGGTCGTTGGGGCACCACAGATGATCGTTTAACCAGCATACTTCATCCTTCTGTGTTCTCAGCAACCCTCACGGCTTCGCTCAGTGTCAGGCCAGTTTATTCTCCAATGTTGTCCTCCCACCTCTTTTTATATCTCCCTCTTCTTCTGCCTCCTTGCACCGTGCCTTGCAGGATGGTCTTTGCAAAGCCTGATGCTCTGGTGACGTGGCCATGCCGTTTCATTTTGAGCGTGTGACGGGGTTTTTATTGTTGCTGGGCTCTGCACAATGGACTGCTTTTACCTCCTCGTCTTAGTCAATGGGGATAGCTAGTTATCTCCTTATGACTTCACTTAATACATTTATTTGTTTAGCTCGGTCTGTGTTTAGGCTAGGGTACAAAGATAGATAGAAAAATGGTAAAAGATCACTGTCACACTAGCTTTCACACGGCTATGAATCATATGTAATCCAGCCACTTGATAACAGTAAAAATCACACATTTATTTCCTCTACTCTATACACGATCTTCGAAGTACGAAACTAACTTAAAAGTTCAATTGTCAATGCGAATGGTTCACTCGCTGATAATCTAGGCAGCTACTTGTTCATCATAGGGCACTGGATACTTTCTGCCTTAATGGTCAGAGTTCTTGAAGAGTGGACTACTGTGGTCCTTTTGTTACGTTACAGTTTTAGTGCACTGTTTCTGGGGCACTTAACTGCATGGTTGAAGCGCTGCGTTGAGGTCGCTTCGGTGACAAGCTGTGTTGTCGGGGCGTCTGCTCCTTGTGGTGGCTAGATGGGTGGGCTATCTTAGCGCAGTGCTTTTGATGCCTCGGCAGCCAACGTTCGGCGACGACTGCTTCTTGTCTTGTGCCGAGTTGGGCTCACGATATAAAGCCTGCTCGTCTGTAACATATGAGACGAAATTCTGCACAACCCTGTATAATAGGTCTGTGCAGAGCGTCTCACTGAAGGCCAAAGTAGCCCTCAGTGATAGCTCCACATCTCTACACATAAGCGACGAACATTCTGCTAAGTCTGTGGTCCACTGGAATCTCCACTCTAATTTCCTATACATATATAAATATAAATCGTGGCTAACTATATACATAGAGAAATAATAATATTATAAACATTCTCGTGTACAGCCACTGGTCTGCAAGCATACATATAGGTTAAACAACCGTGGGTCCGACCGGTCGACAACATGGCGGTGCAGCCGGTCATGTTTCTCCACATGGTCACGCAACGTTGGACTAACAATTCAAGTCTAAGTATAATAAATTTCAAAAACATAATTCAACAATAATATAAATACTTCACGATGAAACAGAAGTATGTTCATTTACCTGTTTGACAATGTCAGGCCGTGGCTACTTGATTGAATTCGAATATTCAACAAGTACTGCTGTCTAATCTTTTCAGGAGAGAGATTTCTGCTTGAGTGTACTGTGTACTGCTCAGCGTTTCAACGAAGTTGGCATCTGACTGTCCAGGTAGAACTGGTTCTACCTAACCTAGCTGTGTCCCGATTGGATGAGACATCGGAGCGCTCTCACGTTAAGCTGGATGATGTCATTGCCTACTAGGCTATCGTCAGCCTACCTGCTACTTGATTGAATTCGAATATTCAACAAGTATTGCTGTCTAATCTTTTCAGGAGAGAGATTTCTGCTTGAGTGTACTGTGTACTGCTCAGCGTTTCAACGAAGTTGGCTTCTGACTGTCCAGGTAGAACTTGTTCTACCTAACCTAGCTGTGTCCCGATTGGCTGAGACATCGGAGCGCTCTCACGTTAAGCTGGATGATGTCATTGCCTACTAGGCTATCGTCAGCCTACCTGCTACGCATGAACACTTCTGTCGTCTGCTTCATACTACAGTAACCTTCTAAGTTTATACTGACTAACCAAGGCAAAAGCTGAAGCTAGGGCAGTGTAAACGGGGCTCACGTGACAGCGTGTCATCGTGTTGTCCAATGGCTTGTGTGATGGTCTGTCGGACTTTGTCGTTAGTGATATGCTGGGTATAGGAAATGCCCAGAAGTCTTCTTTAGCACCTCATCTCCATGCTTTGTATTCTTCGTTGTAGATCTGCTGTGATGGTCCATGTTTCGTAAGCGTATAGGAAAGTGGAGATGACAAGGGAGCGCAGCAGCCTTAAATTGGAGTGTGTAGACTGATGGTCCTGCATGTCTTTCCAAATGGGCTTCAACCTTGTCAGGGCAGAAATTGTTTGTGCGATCCTGCAGAGGATTTCCTTTCGGGACCCATTGTCTGATACAATGGCTCCTAAATATTTGAAGCTATGCACTATGTTGAGGCATTGGCCTTGGCCTTTGATATCCGTGTTGATTCCATTGGTGGTGTTGGTCATCATTTTGGTGTTCTCTTCACTTATTTCCGCTTCAAACGTTCTAGAGGTGGCGGGAAAGGGGGAAAAAAAGAGAGAAAACTTGCAATTACAACTTTTGACAATTCTTTGAAGGCTGCTGCTCTAGTAGTAGAAACCGAAAATTAGCGTATAAAATGTGTCGGTGCACCCTCCATATATTGCTCTGATCGTGGTCCGTTCCTGGAAATGTGCCTATAGGTTGATGACGTGCTTTCGTCAGCTGACTGAACCAGCTCTCATGGGGAGATCAATGATCGTAATCGAATTGACTGGAAAACGGCTCTTTGAATCACGATGTGCCAGAAATTCTCTGCTTCTGGTACAAGTCCTACGTCAGCAGGTGTCTGTTGCTGATGCACGCAGTTTTTATTGATCCTCATATTACATGGCCTGCATAAATGACGCAAAGGGGCGTGACCACAGGCACTCGATCTCAATTTCATTAAATAAAATCTGTAGTACATTTGTTTGTCTTGCACATCTTCAGTTCAGAATTGATAATATAGGCCTACTGATTACGAAAATTAGGCTACATGCTCAACAGACCCATGCACTGAGTTAATTATTGCCAAGTTGAGGTAGGGGTATTTAGAAAGGCTTCACCGCTTGTTTTGCCCCCACACTACTATACTGCTAGACGATCGGTAGATTATGCAGACTTTTTTATAAATTGAAAATTAAAAATGTCTGTTTCCAACGAATAGACGTTTTGACAAGCGCGCTGATTACGCATCAAATGGTCATGCATAATTGATTTGCTTGCTCATATTTAGATCATATAATCAGAATAGTAATGCTTTGAAAAAAAAAATTTTCAGCATAAATAATTATTAAGGTATTATAAACAATAATGATCCAGCTCTTAGTCTAAACGCAGGCACGAACGGTATAGATAAAAGCGCGTATACTTTGCCAAAACGTAAACGAACAGTCTTTCCGCCGGAGCGTCGTGTGCAAAAGCGTATCCAACATAACCGCGGATTGGTCGAATTTTCACTGACAACTCTTCTGTGTTGTGGTGTATGGGCCTGTCCCGAATTTTGAATGCTGCGATCCTTCTCCTGGTTCTTGTTGACGGTAAAGGTAAGAGATTTTAAAGTTACGTTTTATCACAAATCTGCCATTTTACGTCGTTTGTCTTGAAATGATTGTTGTCGCAGTGTGGTTAGGGAGTGTGGCCTCAAAAGTGTTGCAGCACATGGTGACATTCCAAAATGTTGTCATTGTTGTGTGTGGCTTGCGTTGTGTGCCCGCGTTGTCTTGTTGGTTCACTGTCTTGTTATGACGTTAAATTCACTGTCATCCGTTTCCGTCAAATCTCGACATTGTTTTTGCTGCGTTTTTTGAACGATAACGACCCGGATTTTTGCTGAGGTACTATTTTGTAATTTCGCCGTTGAGTAGTACTGTGTAAATTGTAATGCTGTGTAGTGTACTGTCCTGTTTCCAGCGTAGTACATTATCACTAGTTAGTAGTAGTAGTAGTAGTAGTACTAGTAAACCTCCTAGACTACTAGTGACTTAACTCTATTGTACCGTAGTACCAAAACACATTAGGCTACTGTTGTGGAATAGTAGTATTAAATTTTTGGTAAAAATCGCATTAAACGTATTAAACACATTGACAATCTAACGAGGTAATGTTGAGGTAAAATTTCATATTTGAATTTATACTTATTCAGTTTCGTTTTCTTAGCTGTGCATCGTAATTAATGCGATTTCGAACCAAGTGCGAGAAGGTTAAGTGTTGCTGCATTACCCTACCCTAAACCTAGCATTGTCATGCGACTGATTTAGTGATTATGATAGAGATTGTATAAGCCATGAAAGCTGTAGCAGAGCTAGAACAACTTCTAGTTCTAACACTACAGCTTGAAAATTTTACTCGGGTGATAATAAAATGTTACTGTTTCCTTGTTGTACACTTAAATGATAATGCCAAGGACAATAAACATACCTTTCAACTCACATTGTCATTGGATGAGAGTTACAGGACACATCCAAATGATACAGTGGTCAGCAAGACAGAACGTCAGAAGTCATTAAAATACTTAGGTTGTCCTCTGTACTAGTACATGTATTAGTATGCACTTTATCAATATCAGTGTATGAACTATGGCGTTTGCATACTACTAGGTCCGTATTGTTTTAGTTTCCAAATTGGTTTATCATTTTTTGTGTTGTGGGTGTATAATTATACATGTATCTTTACTGACTTTAGTCAGTTTAGTGTGTGTGTGGATACTATGAATCATAGTATTTCCAAATTTCACCCATAGTATGATCCCTCACTTTGGTGGGTGAAATTTGGAAATTTGAGTTTACTCAGCAAAAGTGCAGCAGCCCCACAGCAGCGCCAGCCAGGATGATAGGGATAGGACAGAGTCGAGTGAGCAGAGTGCCAGACAACCCGCAAGCACCATAATTAATGATCGCATCATCTAGACGATATAAACCTAGACCTGTATAAACTGCACAGACAAGCATTCCACCGCATGGACTTTAAATTCCACCGCATGGACTTTAAAAGCTCCTGATGAACAAATGCCCTTTTAAAGTCCATGCGATGCAATGCTTGCGTGTGCAGATTTATTCCTAGGTTTATACTCTCATTTGAAGGAGCAATTTAGATTATTATCTATTTATAGTTATTAAATCCTGAGTTGATTTAAGAAAGCAACTAGATAGTATTTAAGCGAACATTCTCATGATGTAGCAGAAGGTATTGTACTAGTTCTTAAATCTTGATCAGAATAGCACGCATGCGAGCAAGGCCTATGATGCATAGTAAGGTCATAAAAGCTATGTTGTGTGAATTCTGTCTAGGGATAGAAGAATTACGTTCTTTGGCTTGTCAAGTTGACACAATTTATTGCTAGGCTAGGCTGCATAGTTATATCCCCAGCCTAATCTAAAGTTTTGATGGAGATCTTCACTTTCACTAGAATTTTCCAACACTTTCAAATTGTATTTGTATATATGTGTAAAAATTCTAGCATCGGTAAAATTCAGGAATTTGTGTTTGCAATGTTTTAAGTATACACCTTGGTAAACTTACAGCATTTAAGTTTTTAAGAAAAAGATTTAAGATTAAAAAACCACCTTTCTATGGTTGGAATACTGATGCCTATGCTATGTTTAGGGACCAACTGAGTGTCCCTAAATCCAGATGCCTTTTTGATACAAGTGAAATCGTGCTTTACGTCCTAAAGACACAGACTGGCGTGTATATATTATAATGGCATTTTTATTCCATGGCTTGCTTCAGCTACAGGTCTCAAAAACATATTTTATTATAATTTAAATGTTTTAAATAATAATAAATTATGCTTTATTATAATATTATAATTGTATATTAATAATAGATTATTACTTATTTTATTATATTCCTCCTGAAGAATCGTATCCCGTAACTCGAAAGTCGTTGGGGCACCACAGATGATCTTTTAACCAGCTTACTCCATCTTTCCTTGTCCTCAGCAGTCCTCATGGCTTAGCTCATTGTCAAGCCAGTCCATCCTCGAATGTTGTCCTCCTACCTACTTTCAAATTGTATTAGTATGTGTAGCAATTCTAGCATCGGTGAAATTCAGGAATTTGTGTTTGCAATTGCAATGTTTTAAGTATACACCTTGGTAAACTTAAATCATTTTAAGTTTTAAAAGAAAAGATTTTCAAAGATTAAAAAATCAACCTTTCTAATTTAAATGTCCTTGTAGGATTACTATGTAGTATGTATTTGGATGAAATTCATGAATCTTGCATGTATGTTAATTTTCCCTTTTCTATCCATAAGTAAGACGAGATGTTTACTAGAGTCTGATTTAGACGAATGAACTGATGTACATTGCATTCAAATGATTCTTTTTTTTTTTTTTTACTCACATGCATAGCAATGTGAGTATGACTATGTACTCACCACCTTCTCCCCTTCCCTCCCCCCCACCCCTTTTGCCCCACCAAAATAATCCAGATTTTAAAAAATAGATTTTTAAGAGATGAGTCTTAAATAGTCCCCCTACCCCCCAAAAAAAAACAACAAAAAAAAAAAACAACAACAAAGAAAACAACACATTTACAATCCAATTGTGCATCTAAGTTAAATTCTTACCGTCTGCCGTCTGTGCAAAACTTGTAAGTGGATCAATGTTTCAGAGACTATTTCATTTGATATTTCAACCATCACAACCAAACTTGGTAAGATTGTGTATACCCATAAGACCTCATAATGATCAGTGAACGAATGACTTCACTTCAAGGTCAGGGTGACAGGATCAGCAAATGTTAGTCAAAAAATGAACAATTTTGTATAAACAAAAAATTCACTTTTTTTTTCTAGGTTATTAATATTGAACTTATCTTAGGATTCTTTGATGCATGATAGATATCAATAAGACACACATATTATACAAATTTGGTCAACCTCCAGGGTCAAGGTCGCTGGAGCTAAACTCAATTAGATAGGTTCTTTTAGTTTTAAAGTGACCTTTACCTTAAGCTATTGATAAATATAAAGTCCAAACTTGTTGTATTTAGAGATGATGGGTTGATATTGATGTTACGTTGGTGTGTTGATCTTGAAGGTGAAAGTCATATTACACATTGGAAAAACATACAAAAAATAGATCAACATACAGTGGAATGGCTGTTTATTTAACCCATAGTATGATAGTATGCAAAAACATTGGGTTATTTGATCATACATGAGCATGAGAGGTCATGCGAAGGTCAAGGTCATCACAAGGTCACCCTTTTTTTTTTGGCATAATACAACTTTTGCTGTAGTTTATTTGATACTAGTATACGAATGTTTATAGCTTGAGATCAAGGTCATCTCAAGGTCAAGAGCATAGAAAGATCAAAGTCGGTATTTGCATTTTAATGCCTTTGTTCCTTTTGCTTAAAATTTTTTTTCTTCTGAGTTCCATAAGGAGCATGTGAGTCATAGGGGCTTTGCCCTTCTAGTTTGTGTGTGTCTATGTCTGTGTGTGTATGTATGGCAGTATGCGTGTGCGCATGTGTGACTGTATGGATGTGTGTGTGTGTGCCTGAGGGCAAGCGTGTGTGTATGTGTGGGTTTGTTAATGCTTGTCACACTATGTCATGTGTGTTTCCTGCTATCTATTCCTACAAGTACAATACAGCACTTGTAAAAACATTTTATGGATGACGGTATCTTGCCTTGTTATCATGGGGTGAAGTACTGAGCTGACAGAGTGTATCTTGTAGATATAGTTTTATTGTCAGAGTTAGTAAATGGAGCCCATTCTGTGATAACTTAAGTACCTAGCTAATGAGACTGCTTGCTGTTATTTCTTTGACCACACTAGGTCTATCTACGAAAACTACTACTCATGTTACCAGTCCTATAAACAACGACTAATTAACCTGTCTCTTGTACTATCCTATCCTATCTTATCCTACCTAGAAGTTGTTGGGGCACCACAGATAATCTTTTAAACAGCGTAGTACTCCATCTTTCTCTGTCCCCAGGAACCCTCATGGCTTTGCTCAGTGTCAAGCAAGTTCATTCTCGAATGTTGTCCTTCCACCTCTTTTTCTCTCTCCCTCTTCTTCTGCCTCCTTGTATCGTGCCTTGCAGGATGGTCTTTGCAAGGCCTGTCGCTCTTGTGACGTGGCCATACCATCGGAGTTTCCATTCCTTCACCACTGTGAGCATGTCATCATGTTGTTCAATGGCTTGTGTGATGGTCTTTCGAACTTCATCGTTGGTGATGTTCTGGGTATAGGAAATGCCCCGAAGTCTTCTGTAGCATCTCATTTCCATGCTTTGTAATTGTAGTCTTCATTGTAAATCTGCTGTGAGGGTCCATGTTTTGTAAGCGTTTAGGAATGTGGAGATGAAAAGGAAGAGCAGCATCCTTACCTGTGCCTGTCCATTGCAATAATAGCACGTTCATTGAACACCCTATGCTCACCTGTGAAGGAAAATTAGTGCTTACGGACCACGCATTCCCTCTATCTACATGCTCTTAGTCATTATTTTTTTTTAATTTTTTTTTTTACCTTATTGTCCCCTTTTCCAAGGGAAATTCTGGGCCGCCTCCCCTGGGGAAAGCGTAGTCGCAGCCTGTGGCGCGCCTAAACCCAACCTACCTAACATTAGTTGTGATTTTGAAATTTTGCTGGGGGAGCAAACCGGAGTACCCGGAGAAAAACCCCGAGACGTTGCCCAAGTCGAAAGTAAATAATGTTCGGAGAAACATAACGCCCCGATGCTGGATCGAACCATGGTGTCCAGAATTAAATTAATAACTAAATTAAAGGTGTATGTCTGTATCAGTGTGTCTGTCGTTGAAGCGTGTAAAATTATATTAGTGGTTGAACTTTGAAGACCTTGTAATTTCTCTGGCTGAACATTCTCTACTAGTCCAGGGCTATTATTAATGACAAAAGAACAGCTGTTATGTATTCATTCCTGTTGGAAGAATAACAAAGAACCTTAAGAGCATTATCTGTGATAACTGGGTTTCAGAGGAGACGTGTACATTACTTTAAAAAAAAAACTTTAGGCATTTAAAGCATGAGGTCATTCCATTGTCAGGCCTATTTCATGTAGAAAAGACTCAGACTAGACATGAGGAAACAAGTACTGGACACTATTATTATTATTATTAGTAGTAGTAGTAACTAGTAGTACTACTAGTAGTAGTAGTAGTACTAGTAGTAGTACTAGTAGTAATATTGGCATGGTATGAAGTAATGTGTCTAGAAATAGAATAATTACCTTCCTCCAACCCAGCCACCACCACCACCATTATATATCTTGGTTTCCTTTGGTAATTTTTTTTAAATGGCTTACTGTTGCATGTTGGTTATTTAATCAATTAATGTCAACCTGTGTCTGCTTATTGAATTTTAGTCAGTGTAAACTAAATGTATTCATGTGAATTACATGCAAGTCTTATAAGTTGCATGAAGCTGTCCCATCCTAGAAGGTCTGGTACTAAAAATTTAAAACAAAGTCTTAATACATTTTAGCGATATATCACATGTAATGAGTATAGTAAGTTCAAATTTGTATTACACAATATACTTTTATGTGATTAATTCTTAATTAATTTAATTTTTAGACAGATGCATGCACTTCCTACCATATGTGTATAAGTTCATCATGCCCACACGCACAATCCACATGTACACACAGACACACACTATCCTATCCTATCCTATCCCGTAACTCTGAGGTCGTTGGGGCACCACAGATAATCGTTTAACCAGCATCTTTCTCTGTCCTCGGCAACCTTGATGGCTTCGCTCATTGTCAAGCCAGTCCATATTCGAATGTTTTCCTCACACCTCTTCTTCGGTCTCCCTCTTCTTCTAACTCCTTGCACTGTGCCTTGCAGGATGGTCTTTGCAAGGTCTGAAGATCTGGTGCTGTGGCCATACCGTCGGAGTTTCCATTTCTTCACCACTGTGAGCAGGTCATCGTGTTGTCCAATGGCTTGTGTGATGGTCTGTCGGACTTCGTCGTTGGTGATGTGCTGGGTATAGGAAATGCCCAGTAGTCTTCTGTAGCACCTCATCTCCATGCTTTGTATTCTTCGTTGTAGATCTGATGTGAGAGTCCATGTTTTGCAAGCGTATAGGAAGATGGTGATGACAAGGGAGCACAGCAGCCTTACCTTGGAAAGTAGGCTGATGGTCTTGTCTTTCCAAATGGGCTTCAACCTTGTCAGGGCAGCAGTTGTTTGTGCGATCCTGGAGAGGACTTCCTGTCGGGACCCATTGTCTGATACAATGGCTCCTAAATATTTGAAGCTATGCACTGTGTTGAGGGATTGACCTTGGACTTTGATTTCCTTGTTGATGCCATTGGTGTTGTTAGTCATCATTTTGGTCTTCTCTGCACTTATTTCCATTCCATAGACTCTGGAGGTGGTGTCAAGCCTCTGTACCAGGTGTTCAAGTTTTGTTCCTCTCCAGCCAATCCATCAATGTCATCCGTAAAACGAAGGCTGGAGATTGCTCTACCCCATATGCTAACTGTGCCTTCCTGATCTGCAAGGGCATCTGACATGATGTGCTCTAGGAAGAGGTTGAAGATGGTTGGAGAGAGTAGGCATCCTTGACGCACACTGATTGTTGTTCTAAACCAGTTTCCGATGGCACTGTTATGGAGGACCGCACTGGTAGCCTTGTCATACAGGCTTTTGATGATTTCAATAATTTTAGGGCTGATGTTGTACACTCTCATGGTTGCCCACAGAGCTGCATGCGAGCGTTGTGGCCAAGTGGGCTAAGGCGGGACTAACTTGCCTTGTCCACAGGCCAGAAACCAATGGCGCCTGACAGGTGTGGGTTCGATCCAGCATCGGGGCGTTATGTTTCTCCGAACATTATTTACTTTCGACTCGGGCAACGTCTCGGGGGTTTTCTCCGGGTACTCCGGTTTGCTCCCCCAGTAAAATTAAAAAAAAATCTCACAACTAATGTTAGGTAGGTTGGGTTTAGGCGTGTCACAGGCTGCGACTACGCTTTCCCCAGGGGAGGCGGCCCAGAATTTCCCTTGAAAAAAGGGACAATAAGGCAAATTAAAAAAAAAAATGCTTTCTTGAAGTCTACAAACACATGATATAGATGTTGTTGGTGCTGTAGGTGTTTCTCGCAGATTATTCTGAGGTTGAAAATCTGTTCATTGGTACTTCGCCCTTCCCTGAATCCTGCTTGTTCTTCAGCTGTGATTTGTTCAGACACACACACATTTTAGAAAAAAAGCACTGAAGCTAGTGAGAAAAGACCCTTTTACATCTTTAGATACAATTGTAACTTACTGATAAGAGAGTCATTCAGCTCAGCCCCCAGTGAGAGTAGGCCTACGATAGTGAGGGTAACCCCCAACTGTGCCATCTTGTACTTAATGGCTTTGCTTTTTCACAACAGTTCTACACTATCAAGACTGTCAAACCAAACCAGTCAAAAGAATCCTTGGAATGCTGATGGCTATGTTTAGGGACGAACTGAATGTCCCTAATATATATCAAGACCTGATACAGTAATCCAGATGCCTTTGTGACACAAGTGAAATCGTGCTTTTTCGTCCTAAAGACACAGACTGGTATATAATAGGACATTTTGATGTCTTGCTTCAGCTACAGGTCTCAAAAACATCATATTATATATGTTTTATTATAATTTAAATGTTTTAATAATAATAATAATAATAATAATAATAATAATAATAAATTATGCATTATTATATTATAATTGTATATTAATAATTAATAATAGATTATGACTTATTTTATTATATTCCTCCTGAAGAATCATATCCCGTAACTCAAAAGTCGTTGGGGCACCACAGATGATCTTTTAACCAGCGTACTCCATCTTTCCTTGTCCTCAGCAGTCCTCATGGCTTAGCTCATTGTCAAGCCAGTCCATCCTCGAATGGTGTCCTCCTACCTACTTTCTGTTTCCCTCTTCTTCTACCTCCTTGTACCGTGCCTTGCAGGATGGTCTTTGCAAGGCCTGATGCTCTGGTGACGTGGCCATACCATCGGAGTTTCCGTTTCTTGACCATTGTGAGCATGTCATTGTGTTGTCCAATGTCTTGTGTTATGGTCTGTCGGACATCGTTGTTGGTGATGTGCTGGGTATAGGAAATGCCCAGTAGTCTTCTATAGCACCTCATCTCCATGCTTTGTATTCTTCTTTGTAGGTCTTCTGTTAGGGTCCATTATATTAGTATATTGTAAAAAGTCCAATTTGCTCTAATTAAAGAGGACACAATACAAGACCTTACTGTATTTTTCAAGCCTTTTACTTTTTAAAATGTTGCATATTCAGACTTTTCCAGAAAGGGGGATTGAGTGGGGAGAGATAAATAAAAGAGTCTGGTCCAGGGTCTATGGAGGCTTAATGCAGAATTCTTTCTGGGAGCAGTCTCAGCTACTCTGAATATAGGGCGACCACATGGTGACTCATAAAGCCTATTATTTTGAGGTGCTGAGCGTCAGCAGGGCTTCTACTGTTATTGTTGTTAGAGTAAGCTTGACCTGTGATATAAGTGTACATACCTCTCAGTGTAACTGTAAGGTATGGATTTTCTGTATGTACTGTGATCGTGATTCATACAATAAAATACCAGAAAAATAGACAAACCGATTTATCCCTTTATGCAGTTGTATTTCAATGGAGACAGAAACATTTGTGTAAAACTCAGGGAATATGTAGTCTGGCAGAAATAAATGGGAATAGTGTTAATGAAACTTGAAAGCATTTTGGAATAATCCCTTAATAAATGCAGTCGTTCAAGGGTTTGTTCTCAGTTCTTGCTAATGTCTGGGAGAGAAAGATTTATAGTATAATTTAATAGTCTAATTTTCTGCATATTGATTTTGTCTTAATTGCTTTTCTGTATTACTCCAGTTCTTATTATATATACTTTATTTGATACAGCCATTGCCTATGATTTATGTTATGACTGTTTGCAGAGCTCGTTTTCATAGTACTACAAGTATCAGTGTGGCAGTCAATAAGGTGTGCAAAGCTAGCATCCAGTAGAATTATAATATTGATCTGAAGTGTAAGGGTACAAAATGAGTAAATGGAAGTAGTACTATATATTGCATACATTGTGTATGTCACTGCATGGGTATTTTGTTCTGTTTTGATTTGGTACTGAAAGGTCTTCTCTGCAGTGGTGCCAGGTGTTCTAATAGTACCCCCACTTTGTGGAAATTTAGTTTTTTTAAAATTAGTACCACTGTTTCTGTCATTCTTATTTGCTATTTCTCGTTCCTAATCTGTTCTATCAATCTACTAATACTATCTTCTGCGCTAGACCAGTCACCGTTTTTCTTGAAAACTCTCCCAAAACTCTTCATTTGTGTATGGGGTCTGTTGGGTCACCTTGGGAATATTGGATGCTTTCTGCCAAATGGTCACTAGGGCTTTCTGAGGTATTATTATTTATAAATGTAGACATTTTATATGACATTGTATTTGTTTTTATAATGTTGTTTATATTCTATTTTGTTTTTATGAACCGAGGTTCGATAAATTAGAATACGGCCTCGGCGCCCCTGAACAGAATGGGATGCCTTTATTGTAAAATGATCGGCTGGTGGAATGCCTTCAGTGTTATTATTAGGGTTGTTTCAGCAGATTTTTTATATAACGGATCAGGGGTGACACCCCTTTCAACCAAGTTGTGGTCCTGGTTTGGCTCATTGCAGTCAGCTGGACCCTATAAACAATGACTTAACTATTTGTGTAAAACTATTTGTGTTATGTGTTTATTACTGACAGAGGTCTGTGACCTGTACAAATGCTTAGTGAATGAAACTGTTTATCTCATCAACACTACAGGTGTAAACTATAATACTAGTGTCGCATTTTTCAACCTACACCAATCCCTTAAGAAGAAATCTCTGCCACCTGTAAGGTATCTCTACTACGTCATAATAATTCAGGGTTGACGCTGGTGTTTACCAGTCCATATTGTTGTATAGTGGCTCATGCCTTTTTTGGTCATTGGTCACACTTTCTAGTCACATTTAAAAGGATCAGCAACATGCGTAATGCACATCAGTGTTAGAGTGAAGACCTCAGAGCTCAGTCATTCCAAGGTTGGATAGAAATAAAATTATAAGGTCAGTCCGTTGCTTGCAGCTTTGTTTATGTTATATGTTGTCTACATCTAAAGGTGTGTGTTTTTGTTTTTTGACATCTTTTCAGTTCTACAGGGTGGTTTTTGTTGTTGTTGTTTTCACCATTCATAAGCAGCTAAACTGTATTACTCTAGTTTAACTGTCTTAGTCATTTTGAATGAATGGTTTGATGTAAAGTGTAGTTACACATTAACATAGATACCCCACATAAAAATAAATAATTTAATTTAAATTATGTATTATGCGATGATCAATAAAAGTACATGTATAGTTGTTGGTTAGAATAAATGTGTGGCTTATCAGTGCGGTGACATTTGTAACCTTTTGAACAAGATAAACTAAAACAGTTATTGTGTTGTAAGTTCTTATAACTAATTTGACACTGTAATTGTGTGCCTTTGATAGCATACTATCAATGGTGTTGGCTTAGGCCTACACTTAAGTTAAGTGAATCATGGGCCTGTTGGGCCTGCAAGCTATTTGAGACTCGCTCAGGGAGGGCTGTTAAGGTACAAGTATATGTAACCTTTGTAATTTATGCCATGTCGTGATGTTATGTCATGACATTTATTATGTGTTTATTAGAGGCACCAAGCTTGAATTCATTATACAAGTTTTGTAATTCTGTTCATTGACCTATGAAGCCCTGTAGGCTTGAATTAATTAGTCACAGGAGAAATCTAGTCTTGAGTTAATTACATTTGCCTATATTATATATAAGACCCCAATTAATATCCACATATGTTTAATATATCCTGTACATGTATGTCATGTTATATATTTATAGGACGTTTGGTTCAGTTGCCTTATAAATGAACTTATGAAGAGTAAAATTGCATGGATCATTGAGTTGAGATTAGTCATCATTATAGTCTAGTGCCTTGGGCTGGTCAGTATGTAATCTAATCACTATGTTTACCTTTTTACTACTCTTGATAGTCTGTAATTATGCTCCATAAACTTGCCTTTCATAATATTAATAACTATCTTTTGCCTTAGGCTGCCTTAGGCATTCTAGTACATTTCACTCCCCTGGAGACCAATCTAGAAATGATTGAACATTACATTTAGTTGTTATATAACTATAAATAGGGCATCTTGAGTTGTATAAACGTCCTTCTCCAGACGTTGTTTATTGATATATTACTGGCTTTATTGTCAGCTAGTTCATTAACCATGAACTTCTTCACTGACCACAATGGATTTATTATTATGTGTATTGTCGGTTAGTTCATGTGTGTGACGGTGAAAGTTTTATATAAGAGGAAACCTTTTTTTTTGGTTTGTTTGCAATTTTACAATGCTGTTTATTGATTTGGCAAAGTTGAATACTTTCACTGTGTGTGTGTATCGAGAGGAAGAGGGAAAGGTTTTTTGTTCAAATATGGAAATAGTAAACTGACTTGAAGTTGTTCTTGCTATAGTTAATGAGGGGAAAAATAACTTTAGTGTGTGTGTACATATTATATATTTCTATTGTGCATTTTGTATGTGATCAAGCCTTACGTTTGACAATTTGTGCAGAAATCACAGACGAAATGCAAAAGTATAATTCTCTGTACTTTCAACTGAATGAAACAGAACTCTTTTGCCAGTAAATTGAGTAACATATTTATTTTTTAAGAGTAAGATTTGTTTCTCCGTGCGTTGATGGTCTGTATTAGAAGTTGAATTTAAGAAAATTCTTATATTTTACCCTCCAAAAGGTTTTGTATTAATTCATGTAAATATACATTTATTAATTATTTTATTTTATTTCAGATTTGAATTCCATCTGACACTGTTGGCCTGAGACAAGATCAAGACATACAGTTTGGCAGTCACAGAAAACACCCAGAACCACTGCAATATCCCTTGCTGTATATTTTTGCCCTTGAATTGAAAGCAACAAAATGCCTTTGGGAGGTGGCGAGAAATGTCCCAAGTGTGACAGGTCTGTCTACTTTGCTGAAGAGAGGAGAGCGCTTGGTCGCAAGTACCATGTTGCCTGCTTAAAATGTGGTAAAAAAAATCATTTTTTCAATTTTAAAACGAAAAGGCAACGTTTCAAGATGAAGCAGCTTTATTATTTGTAAAAAGAAACTTGTTTGACAAAATGGCCTCAAAGAGTAATTGTTAACTGATTTTCAAGTCCTGCTATAGTCCCCGTTTTTATTTGTCTTTGTTAAAAGTTGTTGGACCAAATAAATAATTAAATAAATTAATTAAATTAAATATTGATAAAAATTCAACTTGATCCTGGATCCCAATGATGCAATCGTTCTTGATGAATGTCAAGGTCACAAAATGACACCTGCAAATGTGTGAGCAGACCTTGCATGAATGTATTATTTATATACACAAACAAAAATATAAAGCAGTGGGGAAAAAAAGTGCAAAAGAATGGAAAATAAAACAGTCTTGTGTTGCTGTATTCTTTAAACCAGGAGGGTGCAACAAAGCCCTGGACAGCACCAACTGCAATGAGCATGAATCAGAGCTGTACTGCAATGGCTGCTACCGCAAGAACTATGGGCCTCAGGGCTACGGCTTTGCCGGTGGGGCCGCTGGTCTGTGCGCCAGCGATGGAGCTCGCATTCCTGCTCCCCAAACTGAGTGAGGACATATTTTGTTTGAAGATTTTCTCCTGTAAGGCCTACTACAAGGGCAGTGGCTCCACGTGTTTGACAGATCTGTGTGCTTACTCCCTTTCATGCTTCTAACTAACTACTACCTCTGTTTCGCTTTTCTTCTTGCTGTATGCAATCACCTTCGTCTTTGTCAAGAATCTGTACAGTAGACTGGTTTATTTGTTGTTGTTGTTGGTCTCCATTTGTATAACATGTGTAACTTAGGGCAACTGTCAACATTTTTTGTTGGATTTTTGGTGTTTTTTTAATTTTTTATTTAAAATTTACCCTTTTCCTTCCCAACTTCTTCCTATCTTACTCCTTTCCTTTTCCTGCAAAGGAACAAGACATTATGAAGAAGTGTTGAACATTTGCCAGTGTAGTTTGCTATGGATAAGTGTTACGTTGAAACGCGCACGATAGTTTGTGTGAAACGCTCGCGATAGATCTGATCGTTTTATTTTGCAAAGCATTCAATAACAGAGTGTATTTACCTTTGATTTAATTTTGCGTTGTTGTTAGAAGAAGCTTGGTATAATGTTATAATTTTCGTTGGTCGATATTATTGGAGAATTCTCTAGATTTGCTTGTTTACTATCATCGAAGAATCTAGATAGATCCACCATAAGCTGAGAAAATTATTGGACTGTGAAGAAAGATGTATGACGTAATACAGTGATGACGAAGTTTAGTTTGATTGGTTGTAGCGCGTCACTCGGGAACGATGTGACGATATCTGGAGTCGAGAAAAACTATATAATTGATGCACTGTGTAAAGTTTAAAAAAAAATTGAAAAACTGAAAGCGATTGAGCGATGGTATGCAGTTGTTGATGTACGCTGAATAAAATTGGAAAACCTCATACGACGACTCCTACCTTGTTGATGATTGAACGGGTTGCGTGGATAAACGAATCTGAGTTACACTTATCAGGAGGATTCAAGCATTGGGGCTGAATCAACTACTGATAAAGAAAAACACCAATCGAGTGTAACAATAAGGTTGATTTGAAGGATGTTAGCTCTTCCTAGAGTAAGATGGCGTGTTAGTATAATCTTAGTAACGAGAGTACTGTTAGTCATAAAGATATTTATTTCATTTATTACTTTTATAGACCCCCGAGGCCTATCTTTCAGAGAGTTGGCAAGAATAGGTTAATAATAACAGTTATCAAAATTTGTTGCGCTTAACTTGAATCCTTATCTGACTGACTTATCTGCGCAGGAAGAGTTTTGTCTGAAGTTATTACACCATGCTAACATGTAGCAGGCTTACCGACCATGTCAGCTTGAAATGTGTAATTCATGCTGCTTATTATATTATGTTTTGCAGTGGAGGAATGCCCAGCAATTTGGGTGGCGGAGATCAGTGCCCAAGATGTAACCGCACTGTCTACATGGCCGAGAAAGTGATTGGAGGTGGAAGGGTATGTGTATGATGATGATGTGATTGATGATGATGATGATGATGATGATGATGATGATGATGATGTGATGATGATGATGCAGACAGTGAGGGGGGTGGTGGTGGTTTTGATGCTGGTGACAATTATATTTCCTATATTATCCTATCCCAGGGTTGCCAACCACTACGGAATTTCCGTAGTTTACTCCGGAAATGAATACGCGGCTACGGAGCTACGCAAATCGAAAATTTACTACGTAAAGTCAATTTTCGACGATAGTATTACAGTTTTAACGAGTTTTATTGAGCGCCTGTGCCTCCCATATCACCTCAAGGTCACGGTCATTCGGTTTACGTGCACGGTGTAATAGATCACGCTCCCAGTGCATGTTAGGAAATTCGACCAATCACCGTGAAGTGGTTTTGCAAACGGCCAATCGGTGCACAAAACCTCGACCTTTCTGTGACACTTTCGTTTCCGGGTCACGTTCTACAGCGCGAGAAGAAAAGTTTGTGTGCGGCGTATTTTGAATCCATGATGCCAAAAAGAAAGAAAACTAGCGATGAAAGCCACAAAAAAAAGAAGAGGACAGCAAATCAAGAGTACAGGAAAGAGTATTCTGAAAAATTTCCGTGCATCACTGCGTCATCGAGATCAAAACACAGCGTGTATTGTACAGCGTGCTTGGCAGATTTTAGCATTCAACATGGCGGCTACCACGATGTGACGCGACATGTGAATGGCAACCGTCACAAAAGTCGTTGCCCTGATCCAGAAAAGTTAGTCCCTGTTCAGTCGGTAGCCACCTTCTTCAAGCCTGATATGGATCTCCCAATAATTCGTGCGGAAACACTCTTCACGACCTTCGTTGCAGACTATGTATGAATGTCTTCGTTAAAAAAAAAAAAAGCGAGGACATATGGCTACTGAAAATGTCATAAAACTACTGAAATTCAGAATTTTTACTACTGAAAACTTTTTTGGGGGTTGGCAACTCTGCTATCCCGTAACTCAAAAGTCGTTGAGGCACCACAGAGGAGCGTTTAACCAGCATACTCCATCTTTCTCTGTCCTCAGCAACCCTCATGGCTTCGCTCAGTGTCAAGCCAGTCCATTCTTGAATGTTGTCCTCCCACCTCTTTCTGTCTCCCTCTTCTTTTGCCTCCTTGCACCATGCCTTGCAGGATTATATATTGCCAAACGGAAAGAAAAAAAAGAAATCTACAATTCTCAATGGGTCCTTGCTTAAAGCATATTTATGTTTATTGATTATCCAAGTATTCATTTTTAGTTACATTAGACTTTCACATTAAAATAAGGCTTTGCTATGTTTTTTCAATTAGTTTGTATCAATACAGATGAAACGCTGTAGTCCTCTCAGTCATATAATCAGTAGAATGAGGAACACAAAGAGAGAAAATGAGAAACTCCTTCACAAAGTTAACCCAACGGCAAGGAGAGGCCACTAGCTCCTCCAATCCTCAAGCATTGCAGTGCTAGTGTAAAATCTTACCTACTGTTGTTTTGGTGTGTGTGTGTGTGTACTGTAGGCCTACCACAAGTCCTGCTTCAAATGCAACTCCTGCTGCAAGGGCTTGGACTCCACTACTCTGACTCAACATGAGGAGGAGATCTACTGCAAAGGTGAGCTGTGGCTCTGACAAGCTCCTTCTGCATTTTTTTTTTGTAACATAAAACCGATTGAATGGTATTGGAAGCAGTCAAACTATTTAAACAAATAATATTACAATCAACCCCCCCCCCCCCTCCCCCCTCCCTCCCCCCCTCCCCAAAAAAAAATCCAAATTTCAAAATAAAACGTTAAAACAAAGAACACAAGAAATAACTCGCACATTTCAGGTGTGTACAAAATTAATGGAATTCAACTTGTCCCACCCAGCTAGTGGCTGGGGCATAGTGGTTCATCCACCTCTTACATCAGCTCTTTTTTCTTCTGCCCACTCCTCCCTCCCCCTTTTCTTTGGAAGACGTCTACTGCATTTGACTGTGATCATGCTGTGTGTGTGTGTGTGTGGAAACGTTTATACACTCCATAAATTTCCATTTAATTATTCGACACTCTGCAATGTTGTCAATTCCTTTTTCAGCATGCTATGGGCGCCAGTATGGACCCAAAGGCTATGGCTATGCAGGTGGAGCTTCTGGTCTGAGCATGGACACTGGCAACCCTGATGAGATTTGTAGAGGGTGACTAAGTCTCTGTCCCTGTCTGTCTGTCTCTCTCTCTCTCTCTTATGTTGCAATACCTTCTATTATGATTGTGACACCGAACGCAGAACATGTGATAGGTATTTGTTTTCCCCATGTAACTTCTTATGATTACAGTTTTAAATGGTTAATTCCGTAATGTCTTCTTTATATACTTTTATCCTGTTTTACTGTTTACTGTTGTTATACTGTCCTTTATCATCTTGTAACATTTATATGTGGCACCACATGTGAATTTCTCTGTGATTGAGATAATAAAGTGATTGTATTCGTATTCTCATATATTCTTTAATTTTTTAACAAATATTTTGCTCTTATTTTGTTTCTTTATGCGCCTTTAGCATGCCAAGATAGAATGGAATATCAGCATTTAATAAGTGACCGTCATCATCATCATCATCATCATCATCATCATCATCATCATCATCATCATCATCATCACTCTTTCTCTCCCTTTTCATTCTACAATTGCAGTTTTGTTTGAATTGCAGAGTTGGGCACACTTGCATTTAGTGGGACAAGTGACTTTTCTCAAATGAAGACAATGATGATGATGATGATTGCACAATGAAAATGGGGTAGTTGCATGTCCTAATCATAGTGATGCTGCTGCTGCTATGGCTGGTGTTGTTGTAGCTTATTATTATTATTATTATTATTATTATGATTATGTGTGCAGCAATGTTTCAACCTACGCTCAGGCTCAGGTGCCTAATCGCCTGGACAACGGAGGGGATGCTGGCAATGGTGGTGAGGTCTGCGCCAGCTGTGGCAAGGCCGTCTACTTTGCAGAGCGTGCAGCCGGAACAAATGGCAAGGTCAGTGCTGAAATTAGTCAATGCTTTGCCTTAGGAACATCGCTAAACTCTTTTATCCACCAGGCATGAAAACAACTCTGCTTTCTCTGCATCTCCACCGTTGCCCAAAAATGTCCACCGGGTAAAAAAAAAAAAAAGTGTAAACCGATTAAGTACCTAGTCCGTGTTTGGCAAAAATATTCTCAAACAGCTTATTCTCATTTTGTATGAATCCAAGGTGAATTTACAAACAGGTTGCAAGTGTTTACATTGGTTACTTCTGAGAAATCGCTAGCGATTGTTCACAATTTGTCCCATCAAATTACTTAAAATCTGCTTTTGTGTTTCATTGCTGGTATTCACGACACTTTGCTGTGCCATTAGAAACGTCCTTAGTACAGTAGAACCTCCGGTATACGACCGTCCAAAATGTGAGAAAAAACGGTCTTATAATAGAGGTGGTCTTATACCGGAAACAAGGGGTGGGACGGGGTGGGGGAAGGGATAGGGGGGTCCGGCTCAAAGGGGTATGTAGTCATAATTTTCACACTCACCAGCATGTATTCTCTGACAAAGGAAACTGTAAAACATGTTTCATTTTTAGCTTTGTCTTTTATTCACAACTTCAAAAATAAAAAACAGTTGAACCACTGCCAGACGCATTCATACAAGTCTGTCAGTGCAGAAGCTCTCGGTTTCGATGTTTTCCTTTCGCCACTTTCTCCACTCTCTCATCGTAGTTTAACAGATTCCTTATCCTTTATGATGAGCTGAATTTGGGTCTTCCCAACGTCTAAACTTCTTGCAATAGACAAACAACTCTCCCCATTTTCACTTCTTTCAATCATTTTCATCCTCTCTGCCAAACTCAAAACGTTCCTCTTGCGCGACGCCATTTTGACAAGCCAGTGTAGGCGAGTAATGTTGTTTATTTGCGAACCGGAAATAGCAGACAACAGCATGCGTACACTAACATGAGAGAAAAAAAAACGAAAGGTACAGACAACAAATTAACTGATATCCTCTTTTAAATTGCACTAAGACGGTCGTATAAAGGGCTTAAGACACGGTCGCTGGTCGCATAAACGAGGTTGTCGCATACCAGAGGTCATTTATTATTGGAAGTGAATCCGTCAGAAGTTTTCAGGTCACATAACGGAGGGAGTCCTATACCAGAGAGACGGATACCGGAGGTTCCACTGTACAGGGTTGCCAACCACTACGGAATTCCCGTAGTTTACTCCGGAAATGAATACACGGCTACGGAGCTATGCAAATCGAAAATTTACTACGGAAAGTCAATTTTTGACGATAGTATTACAGTTTTAACGAGTTTTATTGAGCGCCTGTGCCTCCCGTAGCACCTCAAGGTCACGGTCATTCGGTTTACGTGCATGGTGTAATAGATCACGCTCCCAGTGCATGTTAGGAAATTCGACCAATCACCGTGAAGTGGTTTTGCAAACGGCCAATCGGTGCACAAAACCTCGACCTTTCTGTGACACTTTCGTTTCCGGGTCACGTTCTACAGCGCGAGAAGAAAAGTTTGTGTGCGGCGTATTTTGAATCCATGATGCCAAAAAGAAAGAAAACTAGCGATGAAAGACCAGAAAAAAAAGAAGAGGACAGCAAATCAAGAGTACAGGAAAGAGTATTCTGAAAAATTTCCGTGCCTCACTGCGTCATCGAGATCAAAACACAGCGTGTATTGTACAGCGTGCTTGGCAAATTTTAGCATTCAACATGGCGGCTTTCACGATGTGACACGACACGTGAATGGTAACCGTCACAAAAGTCGTTGCCCTGATCCAGAAAAGTTAGTCCCTGTTCAGTTGGTAGTTACCTTCTTCAAGCCCGATATGGATCTCTCAATAATTCGTGCGGAAACACTCTTTACGACCTTCGTTGCAGACTGTGTATACATGTCTTCGTTAAAAAAAAAAAGCGAGGACGTATGGCTACTGAAAATGTCATAAAACTACTGAAATTCAGAATTTTTACTACTGAAAACTTTTTTGGGGGTTGGCAACTCTGAGTTTACCATAATTTGTGACTTTGGACAGTGCAATAGTAAAAAGGAATATGCAAACCACTGGAAGACTGAGTGGCTTGAAAAAGTGGTGTGTGATCAAAGAGTTGGGGATGTCATTTGAAAACGAGAAATAGACAATCAATACCAAGCTTTCTGCGAACCTTGCCAAAACCGTGTTCCATTATAAAAACGTGCCTTCGTCGTGATTCACAACCATATTGAGCGCACAGGCCACCAAAGTAGTGTTAGAATTCAACTGTAGAAAGTACTATAGCATTACCTACATTTTAAAAAAAAATCTGTGTTTAAAATGTAAAGGTATTGTGTCATGAATAATAAAGGTTGATTGAATAACAGGGAAAACGGTAAAAATGTTATGCTTTAAGTATGCTATGCATCTAAGACTTGTTAACCAGGTATACATGCAGATATTGTTACAGGCCTGTTTTTACTATACTTTAGGGGTAGAAAACTACACTTTTGAGTTTTATGCTGCCATTACTTCATGGAAACTAAATTAAGACCTATGCATTTTAAACCATATTTGTGCAACAGTTTGCTACCATGGGCAGCGCATTGGCTGCATAAAGTATTAGTCAACTAAATATTGCTAAGATGTCTCTGTGGCTAAATTCTATAAGAGTAAATGGTTCTCCTTTATTACTGATGACTAATGTTTGATATAGTATTAGTGAACACAATAATTTATTGTAACCACTTGTGTATGCGTTCAAAATTGGAAATGAAGTTACGGCAACAGGGCATTGTGAAATGATCAAGTCGCATCTCTTGTAAACTATTTTTTGTACAGGAGGCTCAGTAGAAAAATGTATGATTTACGTCTTAAATGCATTTTTAAGCATTGAGTTTTCAGGCTTCTTCTGATTTTTATCTCTCAGGAGAGGCCACCAAATCCATGTCAAAATTGCTGAAATTCATTTTTGGCCGGGGGGCATTGCTCCTGGACCCCACTGGGACTGAGAAGGTTTCAGACCCCTCCCCATTTCAGAATATATCTCCTCTTTGTTTTCTTCTTTTTAAATGTGTTTTTATGCCTGATCCACTAAAGGTATGACAAAATTGTTAGGAAAATTGGAAAGATATTTTGTAGAAAGTAATTTTAACTGTTTATTTGTGTGTCATTAAACAGTGTCTCTGGAGGATAACGTTTATACAAGAGGAACGAACAACTCAAGAAACCTCTTTAACAAGATATCTAACAATTAAATGTAATGTTCATTTTTAGAATGTTCTATCAGATACCAATATTTAGTGTAGAGATGTTTCTTGTGAATTTGGACTGTTTCCTTTAAAGCTTGTAACTTCCCTTTAGTTAATCTTGCATACTTTTCCTCATTGAACATCACAATCTGTGTTTAATCAAATTTGATTGTTATACTATACAGCGAATAGTTCAAAATTAGTGAACCTAAAACTGTAGGTGAATGGCTGGACGTCGTAAAAATTCAAAGGTAGTTTTGTTAATAAATAAATAATAATAACGGTAATAATGATAACGGGGAGACCGCATGCCTTACTCTTAAATCAGACAGAAAGCAAGTCAGCATACACCCTTCTTAACCCTTGCTTAGCCGTATGCAAGGAAGTGTCTTCATCACAAAACGTTTCTTTTGTTCCAGCTTCAGGAGGGAAATGATAACAAACTTTTAAAGTTAACTTTGAGTGACTCAAGTTGATTTTAAAGTTAGTTAATCGTTCTTGTATAGTTTTTTTTTTAAAACAACAACTAAATGCCAAGACTGTTTTTCCTTTCTTTTTCTGCAGGTGTACCACAAGCCCTGTTTCCGCTGTGCGTCTTGTAAGAGGGGCCTGGACTCTACTCTGGTGACGGAGCATGAGGAGGAAATTTACTGCAAAGGTATGCATTAGTTTCATTGTTCGTTTTCTCCTTCCATTTTTTAACTGACTATTTAAGGTTATATCTTGACATGGGTAGGTGTGAGCATTCTGGTGGATAAGTGTGTATGCTAGGATGCCTTGATATGTTTATCTGAATGTGTGTGTGTGTGTGAGGAGGATGCATGCATACGTTTATCTGTGTGTGTTTGTGTTGGTTTTTTTGGGGGGATGGGTGGATGGATACTGCAAGTAAACAATGATGTGGATGGACTAAAACTTGCAGCTCACATCTTTCTCCTCCCTCCCAAAGTTTATAGCTGATGATACTACTGTCAAGTTTCACTGAAATGATACTCTGTCGCTCATTAAGCACAGACAAATTGCAGTTTTATTTTGTGTTAAAGTTGGTAAAGAGCTAGTGAGAATTTTGGCAGACTGTTGTCTTAAGCTGGGTCACTATTGGTTACAGATAATGAGCGAGTATGTTGGTTACAGATACTGAATATGTTGGTTACAGATACTGAGTATGTTGGTTACAGATACTGAGTATGTTGGTTACAGATACTGAGCGTGTATGTTGGTTACAGATACTGAGCGTGTATGTTGGTTACAGATACTGAAGGTGTATGTTGGTTACAGATACTGAAGGTGTATGTTAGTTACAGATACTGAGTGTGTATGTTGGTTACAGATACTGAAGGTGTATGTTAGTTACAGATACTGAAGGTGTATGTTGGTTACAGATACTGAGGGAGAATGTTGGTTACAGATACTGAGGGAGAATGTTGGTTACAGATACTGAGGGAGAATGTTGGTTACAGATACTGAAGGTGTATGTTAGTTACAGATACTGAAGGTGTATGTTGGTTACAGATACTGAGGGAGAATGTTGGTTACAGATACTGAGGGAGAATGTTGGTTACAGATACTGAGGGAGAATGTTGGTTACAGATACTGAGGGAGAATGTTGGTTACAGATACTGAGGGAGAATGTTGGTTACAGATACTGAGGGAGAATGTTGGTTACAGATACTGAGGGAGAATGTTGGTTACAGATACTGAGGGAGAATGTTGGTTACAGATACTGAGGGAGAATGTTGGTTACAGATACTGAGGGAGAATGTTGGTTACAGATACTGAAGGTGTATGTTGGTTACAGATACTGAGGGAGAATGTTGGTTACAGATACTGAAGGTGTATGTTGGTTACAGATACTGAAGGTGTATGTTGGTTACAGATACTGAGTATGTTGGTTACAGATACTGAAGGTGTATGTTGGTTACAGATACTGAAGGTGTATGTTGGTTACAGATACTGAAGGTGTATGTTGGTTACAGATACTGAGTGTGTATGTTGGTTACAGATACTGAGTATGTTGGTTACAGATACTGAGTATGTTGGTTACAGATACTGAGTATGTTGGTTACAGATACTGTGTATGTTGGTTACAGATACTGAGGGAGAATGTTGGTTACAGATACTGAGGGAGAATGTTGGTTACAGATACTGAGCGTGTATGTTGGTTACAGATACTGAAGGTGTATGTTGGTTACAGATACTGAGCGTGTATGTTGGTTACAGATACTGAGCGTGTATGTTGGTTACAGATACTGAAGGTGTATGTTGGTTACAGATACTGAAGGTGTATGTTGGTTACAGATACTGAGTATGTTGGTTACAGATACTGAAGGTGTATGTTGGTTACAGATACTGAAGGTGTATGTTGGTTACAGATACTGAGTGTGTATGTTAGTTACAGATACTGAAGGTGTATGTTGGTTACAGATACTGAAGGTGTATGTTGGTTACAGATACTGAGTATGTTGGTTACAGATACTGAGTGTGTATGTTGGTTACAGATACTGAAGGTGTATGTTAGTTACAGATACTGAGTGTGTATGTTGGTTACAGATACTGAAGGTGTATGTTAGTTACAGATACTGAAGGTGTATGTTGGTTACAGATACTGAAGGTGTATGTTAGTTACAGATACTGAAGGTGTATGTTAGTTACAGATACTGAAGGTGTATGTTAGTTACAGATACTGAAGGTGTATGTTGGTTACAGATACTGAAGGTGTATGTTGGTTACAGATACTGAAGGTGTATGTTGGTTACAGATACTGAAGGTGTATGTTAGTTACAGATACTGAAGGTGTATGTTGGTTACAGATACTGAAGGTGTATGTTGGTTACAGATACTGAAGGTGTATGTTGGTTACAGATACTGAGTATGTTGGTTACAGATACTGAAGGTGTATGTTGGTTACAGATACTGAAGGTGTATGTTGGTTACAGATACTGAAGGTGTATGTTGGTTACAGATACTGAAGGTGTATGTTGGTTACAGATACTGAAGGTGTATGTTAGTTACAGATACTGAAGGTGTATGTTAGTTACAGATACTGAAGGTGTATGTTAGTTACAGATACTGAAGGTGTATGTTGGTTACAGATACTGAAGGTGTATGTTGGTTACAGATACTGAAGGTGTATGTTGGTTACAGATACTGAAGGTGTATGTTGGTTACAGATACTGAGTATGTTGGTTACAGATACTGAAGGTGTATGTTGGTTACAGATACTGAAGGTGTATGTTAGTTACAGATACTGAAGGTGTATGTTGGTTACAGATACTGAAGGTGTATGTTGGTTACAGATACTGAAGGTGTATGTTGGTTACAGATACTGAAGGTGTATGTTGGTTACAGATACTGAGTATGTTGGTTACAGATACTGAAGGTGTATGTTGGTTACAGATACTGAAGGTGTATGTTAGTTACAGATACTGAAGGTGTATGTTGGTTACAGATACTGAAGGTGTATGTTAGTTACAGATACTGAAGGTGTATGTTAGTTACAGATACTGAAGGTGTATGTTGGTTACAGATACTGAAGGTGTATGTTGGTTACAGATACTGAGTATGTTGGTTACAGATACTGAAGGTGTCTGTTGGTTACAGATACTGAAGGTGTATGTTTGGTTTACAGATACTGAGTATGTTGGTTACAGATACTGAAGGTGTATGTTGGTTACAGATACTGAAGGTGTATGTTAGTTACAGATACTGAAGGTGTATGTTGGTTACAGATACTGAAGGTGTATGTTAGTTACAGATACTGAAGGTGTATGTTGGTTACAGATACTGAAGGTGTATGTTGGTTACAGATACTGAAGGTGTATGTTGGTTACAGATACTGAAGGTGTATGTTGGTTACAGATACTGAAGGTGTATGTTAGTTACAGATACTGAAGGTGTATGTTAGTTACAGATACTGAAGGTGTATGTTAGTTACAGATACTGAAGGTGTATGTTGGTTACAGATACTGAAGGTGTATGTTAGTTACAGATACTGAAGGTGTATGTTAGTTACAGATACTGAAGGTGTATGTTAGTTACAGATACTGAAGGTGTATGTTAGTTACAGATACTGAAGGTGTATGTTAGTTACAGATACTGAAGGTGTATGTTAGTTACAGATACTGAAGGTGTATGTTAGTTACAGATACTGAAGGTGTATGTTAGTTACAGATACTGAAGGTGTATGTTAGTTACAGATACTGAAGGTGTATGTTGGTTACAGATACTGAAGGTGTATGTTGGTTACAGATACTGAAGGTGTATGTTGGTTACAGATACTGAAGGTGTATGTTAGTTACAGATACTGAAGGTGTATGTTGGTTACAGATACTGAAGGTGTATGTTGGTTACAGATACTGAAGGTGTATGTTGGTTACAGATACTGAGTATGTTGGTTACAGATACTGAAGGTGTATGTTGGTTACAGATACTGAAGGTGTATGTTGGTTACAGATACTGAGTGTGTATGTTGGTTACAGATACTGAAGGTGTATGTTGGTTACAGATACTGAGTGTGTATGTTGGTTACAGATACTGAAGGTGTATGTTGGTTACAGATACTGAGTGTGTATGTTGGTTACAGATACTGAAGGTGTATGTTAGTTACAGATACTGAAGGTGTATGTTAGTTACAGATACTGAAGGTGTATGTTAGTTACAGATACTGAAGGTGTATGTTAGTTACAGATACTGAAGGTGTATGTTAGTTACAGATACTGAAGGTGTATGTTGGTTACAGATACTGAAGGTGTATGTTGGTTACAGATACTGAGTGTGTATGTTGGTTACAGATACTGAAGGTGTATGTTGGTTACAGATACTGAAGGTGTATGTTGGTTACAGATACTGAAGGTGTATGTTGGTTACAGATACTGAGAGAATATGTTGGTTACATATAGCCACAGTTTGAGTCTGATGTAGGAATTGGGCATAAATATAGCATCCATTAATATTATTATTGTTATTATTATTATTATTATTATTATTATTATTATTATTATTATTATTATTATTATTATTATTATTATTATTACTAGTCTGGTGGGCAAGTTGAACATTATCTTTTTCAGCATCATATGTCTGTCAGTGTGTGCGAGTCAAGTGTGATAACTAGGAGTTAATTCTCCAAATTTTGCCTTTATTTTGTTTTTATACTCTGATTTTCTTTTCTTTTGTGCTTACTTTTCAGCCTGCTATGGAAAGAATTTTGGACCAAAGGGCTTTGGTTTCGGCACTGCAATGGTGCCCTCAGTTTAAGCCAGGACATATGAACAATTGTCATGCTTCTTGTACGTGTCATTAGCATTGTTATCATCGTCATGTGTTTGGTCATTGATTATTAATGCATTACCATCAACATTTCTTAAAACACATCAGCTGCTCATAATTTTATTTTTGCTCTTGTGTTAATTATCTTGGTAGAAAAACTATAGTAATAATAGTAGGATTTTTGTAACTTGCAAGGTTGTGAAATGGATGTTAATTTTAAACATACATGTATAAGCTTTTGTTATCATTGAATAATTATGTAGGACTAGACTGTATTTTTTCATCTTGCGCAGTTATTGAAGATAGAAAAATAATTATGTGGTTATGAACATACTGCCAAGTTAGCTTTATCTGGCTTATGTTTATCTTGTATCTTGTTAACTTTGTATTATTAGTGTATTGGATGACTACTACATGCAGGCTTTCAGATAAAATGTTTTCATTCCATGACTTTTATATCCTTGGTGAAATGGTCCAAATGTGTGAATCATTCCTTTGCATTGACGAAATACACTTTGTAAACCTGTTGTCATCACAATAGGAGTGTTCTAATCATGTGTTTAGTCATATACAGTGTTCTAATCAGATGTTTGGTCATCTTAATGTATTGTTCTTGGCTATTACTTTCCACTTTCAACATCTGGGTTTAACAGTCCAGATCTAGAAATCGTCCCTCTGTCACACATATTGTGTGAATAAGGTTGTTTTTGATTTTGTTGTTTTTGTGGAGATAAGTTTGCTCGTGCTCCCAAAAGTGTTATAGCAAAAGCCAAAAGTTGGTTATTTTATTATTGTCTGCTATTATGAATAAGGATTTTGATTCACAAGTTTGATTTTATAGAATAAAGCTTTTCATTGACATCGGAAGCTCTGTTCTGATTGTGAAGTATGAGGGCTGTCCGATAAGTCCTTAGCCTAACCGCCCGATGGCGCCAGTATCGCAAGAGCAATTTACTGTCGTGTAGTACATTCTCGTAGACGGCTACTGTCGAAATTTCAGCCGGATCAGACTCGTAGTTTATTTTTACCGCGTGTGGAAGCGGGCGTGTCAGCGGATTTTTGAAAAAAGTGCTCTTCCACCATAACGCACCAGTTCACACCTCCGCCCTCGCCACGACCAAATTGGTCGAATTGGGCTACGTATTGCTACCCCATCCACCGTATTCTCCAGATATGGCCTCGTGCGACCTCTTTTTGTTTCCAAACTTGAAAAAGTCACTCGCCGGGCAGAAATTTGAGTTGAATGAGGAGGTCATCGCCGCCACGGAGGCCTACTTTGCAGACCTCGAGAAAACTTATTTTTTAGATGGGTTAAAGAAGTTGGAGCATCGCTGGTTCAAGTGTATCGAACTAAAAGGAGACTATATTGAAAAATAAATCGCCACTTCTTCAAAATTTTCGTTTTTCTTTTGCAGGCTAAGTAAAGTACTTATCGAACCACCCTCGTATTTTGTTTACATCAGTAAGGATGCTAGCATCGCAAAACTCAGTCATAGTATTTTAATTTAAACATTCAGTGTTAGTGATTCGGGTTTGTCTTCGCTTGGCCTATTTTGGGAGTGGAAAGTGGTTGTGATTGTTGATGGCAGAAGTTGTGTCCAGTTTTTGTGAAGAATTTGGACAAATTTGTGAGATTGTCCATGCCATTAATTGTGTACTCTGTGTACAGCCTGCAAAGTGGGATTCATAATTCATACTTCTGAACAAATAGTGGACAGAGTTGATGTACTTTTGGGATTTTAAAAAAAAAATCTCTTTCTCTCAACACTGACACGCTAATTGTGCTTGTTTCATTGGCGCCTTTGCAAATGAAATATTAGTGTATGGCCTAGCTAGTACTATTTATATGAATTTCTAGTTTACTCAAGACTATGCTCTATAAATATCTAATGTAATGTTTATACTTGCAGTGGGTTAGAATATGCAGCTACACAGAAACAAAATTATATTGTTTTTCATTGTATGACTCACATGTATGGAGGAATTTGGGTCTATGTACTCGATCCTGTATTTGTCCATAGTTGTAGTTTCGATGTGGTATTGTTGCATATTGCTGCACATCTGTTTGCAATTCCCACCTGAAGTTTTGACATGTCTACATTTTTAATGATTGTTTTTTTTTTCTGTAATGGAATTGTTTAATGGAAGCTTTTGCATCTCTTTAAAATTTCCACAACTTGTTGTTAGGAAGTTTTAAGATGTATTGATATTGTTTTAAAATATGCTAAGGAGGTGTTACAAAAGTCGTTATAGTGTTAGAAGTATACAGAATGCGTTTACAGATAATACAAATTAGTTTGTAGGAATTACCATTATTCCTACATTATTTCAGCATCACTTGGGAGCTTTTTAGATGCTTGAAAGTGATGGGTATGGCACAAATATTGGAAATTAAACTGACTTTTAAAATGGATGTTTATACCATGTTTCCAGTTTGGGTTGTTCTGCATTCCGATGCTCAGATTTTTTTGAATTTTTTTTTTTTTGAAAGCATGATCAGTAGAAAGGGAGGAAAATGTCACTTAAATAATTTTGCTAATATCGTATACTTACGTTTCTAACCACACAATTAATATAAGAATTTGCAGTTGGTCTCGTTCCGGGGGTTTCAGTATAAATAGTATCCCAACTTTCTGGAAATTTAGTGCTTTAAATTCCCACTGTCGCTGTCTTTCTCATTATTTAGCAATGTAGGCATTTTATATGTATGTGTTTTGTTGATAATTTATAATGATGTTTGTGTTCTATTTTGTTTTTGTAACCGGGGGTTCGAGTAGTTGGGGTAAAGCCTCAGCCGTCCCCTGCGTGGATTTCTTTATTGTAAAGTGACTGCCGGTGGAGGGCATTCAATTTTCCCACTAAATTGTTTCAGAAGATCTTTTATGCGGATCGGAGGTTGTCCGGTCCTGATTTGGCTCGGAAGAGGTTTCAGTATAAAGCAACAATCAATCTCTGGAATTTAGTGCTTTAAATTCCCACTGTCACTGTCTTTCTCCTTTGTTCTTTCTGATTCCTACTCTGTTCTATCATTCTACTATACTGTCTTCTTCTTCGCTAGACCAGTCACCTACCTTTTTTCTTGAAAACTCTTCCGGGACAAAACTCCTCATTTGTGTGTGAGGTCTGTTGGATCAGCTTGGGAATATTGGATACTTTTTGCCAAATGGTCACTGGGGCTTCCTTTGATGTTATTATTTAGCAATGTAGGCATTTTATATGTATGTGTTTTGTTGATATTGTAAAATGATTTTTGTATTCTATTTTGTTTTTGTAAACGGGGGTTCGATAAATTAGAGTATACTATAGCCTCAGCGTCCCCTGCATGGGACACAGCTGAAACTTCCTTCACTGAAAGTAAAGTTTCAGCCACCAGCTGTAAATTATTTTTAGCCACGCCAGCAGGCTAAACCCAAGTACAGCCAGCATCTCGGATCAGTTCAGCAAGCGATAAGGGACAGCACAAGGGTTATTTTTAGCCATAGCCTGAAAGTACCGCTTATGAACAGCCGTGGGGATGTCTTTATTGTAAAGTGACCGGCTGGTAGATTGCCTTCAGAGTTACCACTAGGGTTGTTTCAGCAGATCTTTTATGCGGATCAGGGGTGAGTCCTCTTTCACTTCCCTGGTCCTTATTTGGCTCGGAAGAATCCGCTGGACCTAAAGCAATAACCATGTAATGTAATGTAGTTGGTCTAGTCAGAGTGAAGTTTTTAATTGCTGCATTAGGAAGGGAGGTAATTTTGTATTTGCCACAAATTGTGCAGCAGTAACATTTCTTGGTACAGAAAAGTCATTTTAATTTCACTGGAATGCACACACCTACAGTATTAAATTTTGTTAGCATATCCTGTCTAGTGGAATCTTTCTTGTATTGACTGACATACATAGCAATGTGAGTCTATATACAGAGCAGGAGTGACTCCTCTTTCGACCCCAAATGGGGGTACCAGGGGTTTCTGTATAAATAGTATCCAGACTTTCTGAAAATGTAGCGCTTTTAATTCCCACTGTCGCTGTCTTTCTCCCTTGTTCTTCGTATAGTAGATTTATAGAACAGATTAGGAATGGGAGAGAACAAAGGAGGAAGACAGCGACAGTGGGAATTTAAAACACAAAATTTCCAGAAAGTGGGGATACTATTTATACAGAAACCCCTGGCACCCCACAGGGGGTTAGTTTAGAGGAGGAACAACGAAGCTTAACGTCCTATTGCATCAGCGTTAAGGATGATCACCACGTCGCCACCCTGACAATAATGATTATCATCATCATATCAAAGATGAGATTCTACGGATATAGATGTCATATTAACTTATGTACTTTCAATAGGTAAGTGTGAAATTAATTGTGTACTTTAAATATTGGAGCAATATATTTTTTTTTTAATTACCTTTATGTGAAACAAATTACTGATTGTGGCTACTCAAGCAAAACAAGATGGTGGTGGTGTTTTTTTTAAAATGACTTTGTTAAATCAGGGGACATAACAAGTCAAAATACAATTATTGTGAAGTGTTACAGCATCCAATAGAAGGGAGATAATCGTCCTCTATAGAAGAAAGTTTTGTACAAGAATAAAACTTTATTATTCTTTTTCAACAAATTACTGTTAACAAGTAAGGATAATGGTATTGTACACTCAGTTTACGGGTCTTGGTATCATTTAGATGTGAATTTATTCTTTATTATTTTGTGTTCACAGCTGATGTCGAAGTCGCACATTACATTACATTACATAATTGTTGCTTTAGGTCCAGCGGACTCTTCCGAGCCAAATCAGGACCGGACAACCCCCAATCCGCATAAAAGATCTGCTGAAACAACCCTAGTGGGAAAACTGAATGCCCTCCACCAGCCAGTCACTTTACAATAAAGACATCCCACGCAGGGGACGGCTGAGGCTTCACCCCAACTTATCGAACCCCCGTTTACAAAAACAAAATAGAATACAAACATCATTATAAATTATCAACAAAACACATACAAATAAAATGCCTACATTGCAAAATAATAACATTATAGGAAGCCCTAGTGACCACCTGGCAGAAAGCGTCCAATATTCCCAAGGTGATCCAACAGACCTCATACACAAACAAGGAGTCTTGTCCCGGAAGAATTTTCAAGAAAAAAGGTAAGAGACTGGTCTAGCGAAGAAGACGATAGTATAGCAGATTGATAGAACAGAGCAGGAATGAGAAAGAGCAAATGAGAAAGACAGCGACAGTGGGAATTTAAAGCACTAAATTTCCAGAAAGTGGGGATACTATTTATACTGAAACCCCCGGCACTCCAACGGGAAGTCGCACGAGCCACAAAACTAAAAAAAAGCATTTGTTAAAAAAACGTTGGCATCTTTTTTTTTTCTTTTTTTTTTTGCACTTTTAGTGTGTTTCACGTTTGATTATCCATGTCTAAAAAATCTGAAGGGCAAATGTTTTAAGAGTGTTTCATGTTTTAGAATGATCATTTTATGCATTTTCGGTGCATGCGCCAGTAAAGTAGCCAAAGGCCGACACTGCACCGAAAAGGGTTCTAGCTCAATTAGAATCTGACAGGGCAAAAAAAATCATGCATGGACATAACATTTTATTCAGTGCCATGATGCAGTTTGGACATTAAAACACTTACTAAATATTATTATCGCTTGAATTGATCGCTATAGCGTCAACATGTCTAGACCTCTGCCACATTCGACTAACTCTGGAGCGGTCAAGGGACAACGTTCCTTTGTGACTGAACTGTTTCGTTCTGTGTTGTGTTTAGTTTTACATGTACCCCTTGGGGTCATGAGCAATCTTGCCACTGTAGATTGTTCTAACCTATAAAGGGTACAGTGAAAGCCCCAGTTGAAAACCTGTCTTGCCTTTGTAGGCATGACAAATTAACTGCGGCAACAGTTCCCCCCGTTGGAGTGCCGGGGGTTTCAGTATAAATAGTATCCCCACTTTCTGGAAATTTAGTGCTTTAAATTCCCACTGTCGCTGTCTTCCTCATTTGCTCTTTCCCATTCCCGATCTGTCCTACCACTCTGCTATACCATCTTCTTCTTCGCTAGATCAATGACCTACCTTTTTTCTTGAAAACTCTTCCTGGACAAGACTCCTTGTTTGTGTATGAGGTCTGTTGGATCAGCTTGGGAATGTTGGACGCTTTCTGCCGGGTGGTCACTAGGGCTTCCTATGAATGTACTTTTTAGCACTATAGGCATTTTATATGTATGTTTTTTGTTGATGATTTATAATGATGTTTGTATTCTATTTTGTTTTTGTAATCGGGGAGTTCGCGTAGTTGAGGTCAACCCTCAGCCGTCCCTCGCGTGGGATGTCTTTATTGTAAAGTGACTGGCCGGTGGAGGGCATTCAATTTTCCCACTGGGGTTGTTTCAACAGATCTTTTATGCGGATCGGGGGTTGTCCGGTCCTGATTTGGCTCGGAAGAGTCCGCTGGACCTAAAGCAATAATAAATCAATCAATCAATCAAGTTTTACATGTGGCTATTCCACAGTTACAGCACAATTACAGAAGATTATTCAGAGGTTGAGGTTTGAAATAATTGTTGCGGAAAAGTTGTACCTCCAACTCCCTTCTTTTGCGATGTTGTGTTTTACTCTTTGTCTGGCGTTTGTATTTTGCTGCGGTGTTGCTCGCTCGTAAACATTGCATATTGCATGCCGTTCAATAACAGGTGGTCAATACATTCTGTGTAACAGACCTTGGGAGTATAGTTTTGGCTCCAACTTGTGCAGTTGTGTGTGTGTGTGCATGATGTGTTTGTGCGGCTTCTGTGGTTTGTGAGCGTATGGTGTGCGAATGAATGCAGTTTGTGTGTACCTGTCATAACTAGTTTTGCCTAGATCTCCATTACTTCCTGTGTATCCCCTGTGGGGGTGCTGGGAGTCTCAGTATAAATAGTATCCCCACTTTCTGGAAATTTAGTGCTTTAAATTCTCACTGTCTCTGTCTTTCTCCTTTGTTCTTTCTCATCCCTACTCTGTTCTATCAATCTACTATACTATCTTCTTTTTCGCTAGACCAGTCACCTACCTTTTTTCTTGAAAACTCTTCCGGGACAAAACTCCTCATTTGTGTGCGAGGTCTGTTGGATCAGCTTGGAAATACTGGACGCTTTCTGCCAAATGGTAACTGGGGCTTCTTATGATATTATTTGGCAATGTAGGCATTTTATATGTATGCGTTTTGTTTATATTTTATAATGTTTGTGTTCTATTTTGTTTTTGTAAACGGGGGTTCGATAAATTAGTATAGCCTCGGCATCCCCTGCATGGGATGTCTTTATTGTAAAGTGACCTGCTGGTGGAGTGCCTTCAGTGTTACCACTAGAGTTGTTTCGGCAGATCTTTTATGCGGATCAGGGGCGAGTCCTCTTTCAGCGAAGTTGTGGTCTTGATTTTGTGGCCTGGATTTGGCTCTTTGCAGTCCCCTGGACTCTGTAAGCAATGAATAACTAACTAAATTCCTGTGTAAATTATTGTCTAATAGTTGAAGCTATTAATTTCATAAATCTCATTGATTAAAATAAAAACAATAATAATAAAGATACAAAATATATAATAAATGAAAAACAAAGAAGTAATGGAAATTTTTTTTATTGAAAATGAGCCTAAACATTACTACATTGTTTACATTACGGGTAACTCTTTAAAATGGAACCAAATAATAATAATGATCCATGCTATATCCGAGTCTTTTCCCAATTCACCAATCGTATTAAGTTCAAAGCGCGGCGATCTGTACCAACATACACGCTCACATGTTTCACCCATTCTTGCACACAACAAACACAGATAATATCACTCAGACATGAACAGAAATGTTTATGCGACAGAAAGAAATGTATCCTAGAATAAATTAACTCCTTTAAGTTGACACTCTACAAGAATACGCACAAGCTTGAAAGTAAAAACAAGAACAGTTCTAAACTAACTTACATTGTGAAACTAATCTTGAGACAGTTTCTGACACAACACGCCATATGACAATAAATAAATAATTTTACACTTTGAGCAATAAACAATAATTTTATTGACATAGAAAAACAAGACCATTGCACATAAGTATAATAATTATTTAGATGCACATTTTGTATAGAGATGATTTAACATAAAAATCAAATCATGATTTTATATTCAAATCATGATTTTATTCAAATACTGTATTAAGTTATGATTATATTCAAATTATAACTTCCTTACTCACTTTACATTTGGCTGCACAACAAGAAGAATCGAGCTGCATCATTGGGAAACAAACTGCTCCAACTTTTCAAATAAATGTCCTGCATTGTAAGTAGTCAATTCCACATAATAACATCAAGGAATGGTAATATTAAGATCTTTCACTTTGGTAACAGATCAATGGGAAACCAAGTAGTCTATAATACAATACAGTACAGTACAATTGTTCATGATACTGTTTAATTCTGTATGTGATTTTTATTATAATTTTTGTTGTTAGTTTTAAAATTAATTTTATATTCTGATGTTAACTGTATTTTCCCCCAATTTAATTTGATATTTTGGGTGTTCATGCATTATAGTTAATCAGTGTAAATAGATAGCATTCTTAGCTGGTTCCCGTGTTATTTGTAATTGTCTGATTTTCATTTTTATGCCCCATATACCATTTTGTCCCCAAGCGCGTTGATCTCGAATGGAGGAAAAGTGCAATACAAATGACAAATAATTATTATTATTATTATTACAATACGATGCAATACCATACAATATAATACGATGCAACACAATACAATACAACACGAAGCAATGCAATACAATGTTGTGAGTAGAAAGTCCCCAAACTGCTATATCTTGGCAAGAAGTGGAACACTCACTGTGCTGTCAAAGATGAGGCAGCACGCTCACAATAGCGTGCCTCAAACCTGAATCGAACCCTTCTCGCCCAGGACACACATTTGCTGCGTGTTTTGCGCACTGTGTAATGCCACTGAAACCCACCCAGCCGGAGCACACACAGCAAAACATACAAGACCAGACGAGTTAATTAGTCACTCTACAACATACTGCAATGAGTGTATGTATTGTTTTTGAGTACTATGCTTATTCGGTCAATGTTTTTTTTTTTAAATGTTTTAATTCAAATTTATTGTTTAAGCCACCATACCATACAGGCTAATACAAGTTTTGTGTTTGCTATAACCAATGGAAAATGCAATTTAAATGATATGTGTAGACAGATATTTATTTTACCATAACCATACAATACAACATCTCTATATGACATCAAAAGGAAATGGCAACGGGCAAAAGATCAGTTTAAAACTGTAAAACCTCAAATGTATTTTTGTCATCTTCTTCGGTTTCGGTCCCTATTTTAATTTAATTAACAATTGCAGAGTTGTCTTGTTATCCAGATGCGACGTCTAATGCACAACCCATGATTAACAAAAAATGTGTTTTTTGCTCATTTTTGGGAAGATGCAAAAGAATATTAAGTACTCAGGTGTACTTTAATATTGTAACCGTGTGTTCGCCCTCTTCGTTTTCGGCCCAAGTTCAGTTTTACAATATGGCTTTATGATTTCATACAAGTTTTAAAATGATTTAAAGACAAAATGACGTAAAAGAAACCAAAATCATTTATTTATTTATTTGAACGTCTATTTACCTTTGTGATATAAGACAACACAATTAAATTAAGAGAACTAATATAGTAGCAATTAAATGAAAGGAGAAACAAATAAATGTTATTTAATAATAATAATAATAATAATAATAATAATAATAATAATAATAATAATAATAATAGACAGCACAATTAAACTAATATCGTATAAATTAAACAAAAGTAAACAAAAATAAATTTGATGTAGTATATTAATAATAATGATGATGATGATGATGATGATGATGATGATGATGATGATGATGATAATAGCCTAATAATAACAATAATAATAATAATAATAATAATAATAATAATAACAACAACAATAACAATAATACAATTTCCGCGATGGTGACGAACACAGTTGTCGGATCCCAGAAGTCTTCCATCTTGCCAGAGAGGGCTGAATGGACTACAATAATTATGTTCGTTCTCTCTGAGCTCTCACTATGAGTTCCATTTCTCCGTGATTCCAATGTTCAGGCCACCGACTGTACGGCAATGGCGGAATCCGAAGACAGGCTCTTGGTCATCATCAGCTCTTTCTCCAGTTCAGTAATTCTGCTGTCACGCTGCAACACACTGAGGTTGATTACTTTCGTGTATATAACATCAATACGGCATTTTCATCAGAGGTCCCCAATTTTTTTTTTTCCTTTATTGCACGTGTGTAATCTGCAATTTCATCAGTAATTTCACGAGATGTGTATGACGTCATAAATTGTGTGTTTTGTGTTGTTTTTGTAGCGTGTGTGTTTGACGACAGCAATTTCAATATGAAGGTTAAGGGTGGGGGGAAGGTCTGACGTATGCAATTTTAATCACACGCGTTCCGACGTCAGCAATTTCTATAAATTGTACCTTACACACCTGTAATGGACAAGTTAATGTGCTATTTATTACAAACGCGTTTTTACTGGAGTGTATGTGTGCGCGCATGCGCGCTTGCTTTTGTTGTACCTCTGCGACCATTTTCTCCAGCTTGTGCTGAATGGCAATGTTTTGAGCAGTCTGTTTCATAGGTCCCACACGTGACGTGCACGTTGACGAGCTCGGCCCCGATGTGCCCATCGTCCTCTGCGCGCCCGGAAAGCGCATGTCTACCTCGCCAGTTGGGTTGTGGTAGATCGCGTACAGCTTTAAAAAAAAAAAAAAAAAATAGATAGATAGATGGATGGACTGGATTAGATAGATTGATAAGATTAGATTACATTACATTACATTACATGATTATTGCTTTAGGTCCAGCGGACTCTTCCGAGCCAAATCAGGACCAGTACAGCCGAATCAGGACCACAAAATCAAGACCACAACTTTGCTGAAAGAGGACTCGCCCATGATCCGCATAAAAGATCTGCCGAAACAACCCTAGTGGCAACACTGAAGGCACTCCACCAGCCGGTCACTTTACAATAAAGACATCCCACGCAGGCGACGCTGAGGCTATACTCTAATTTATCGAAACCCCGTTTACAAAAACAAAATAGAATATAAACATCATTATAAAATATCAACAAAACACATACATATAAAAAGCCTACATTGCCAAATAGTAACATCATAGGAAGCCCCAGTGACCACCTGGCAGAAAGCGTCCAATATTTCCAAGCTGATCCAACAGACCTCATACACAAATTAGGAGTTTTGTCCCGGAAGAGTTTTCAAGAAAAAAGGTAGGTGACTGGTCTAGCGAAGAAGAAGATAGTATAGTAGATTGATAGAACTGAGTAAGAATGAGAAAGAACAAAGGACAAAGACAGCGACAGTGGAAATTTAAAGCACTAAATTTCCAGAAAGTGGGGATACTATTTATACTGAAACCCCCGGCATCCCCACGGGGAATTAGATTAGATAGATAGATAGATAGATAGATAGATAGATAGATAGATAGATAGATAGATAGATCAATCGATCACAGATTTATGCGGTAAGTGGATACTAAACGTAAGACTACAAATCAAGTAATTAAAACCATCCATCCAATCAGCCATCCATCTGCCATTCAATCAAGCAATAATAACAAACTAAACGCCTGTTGGAAGGAATTGCGCACCTTGGGGACAAAGACGAAGCAGAGGGTAACGGTGACGGCCATGATGATGAAGATGGAGGAGATGACGTAATTGCCGACGAAATATTCGTCATCGATGAGAAAGCCCACAGGCACGCCCACCACACACATGATTGACAGGTTGTACACAGACATCCCGATATATCTGGCCAAAGCAAACATGATAGTTTATTACATATGTTTGGTGACTTTTTGCTAGTAATGCAAATATAATATAACTAGTGGTTTTTGTACCCTGGCAAGCCAGGGTACACAGGTTGTTGTTTAAAATGTAGACAGCGAGACAACTGTTGTCTGCGAGTTTCATTTGGACGATGATACCTCCCCATATCCCCCTTGATACCTCACCATACCCCCCCTGATATCTCCCCGTCCCCCCCCCCCATGAGCCTCACCATACCCCCTTGATACCTCCCCAAACCCACTTGATACCTCCCCATACCCCCTTGATACCTTCCGTACCCCCCTTGTAACCTACCTATACCCTCATTGCTACTTCCCCATTGATCATTTCGCAGGTATGGATGAAAGGAATCGACCATCACCATACCCCCTTATATATACGTACCCGTATCCCCGTTATGCCTACCCATGCCCCTTTAAACCTACCCGTAGCCCCCTTTTACCTACACGTACCACCCCATCCCGATCCTTGGTAATAATAATAATAATAATAATAATAAACATAATAATAAACATAATAATAAACATAATAATAAACATAATAATAAACATAATAATAATAATAGTAATAATAATAGAAATCATAAAAAACATCAAGGTTTGAAAATAAAATTTGATATAAGATATTATAATTATAATAATAATAATTATTATTATTATTATTAGTTTATAAATAATAATAATAATAATAATAATAATAATAATAATAATAATAATAATAATAAAGTTAAAAGTAAAAATCCTAAATTAAAAAGAATAATATCCATATTGTAGTGTAAAAAAAAAAAAAAACATTAAAAAAATATGGCCGGTGGGAGATTTGAACTTGGGTCGCCTGCACGGTAGGTGAATGTCTTACTAAGTGAGCTACCAAGGCTTCATATAAAGACCATCAATTTTTTGGTCTATATGGGAAAACATGCTGAAACCTCGATTCGATTTTTAATTAATCAAATTTAATTAGTTAAACACAAAATTTTGTAAGATTGGTGACATGAGTGCAAAAGTGTTTTGAATGGAAATAAAACAAAATTTGCGGTATTACGGAACGGCACGTTCTTGACACGGGTTGAATCGAAACCGCGCGCGGAATGAGGCTATTGCAGTTTGTGGACATTTTGTTTATTTATTTATCTAAAAAACGGTTAAACGTTCGGCAAGGAAATGTCGGCTATAACGATTTCGCGGGTTTTGAGCGCACAGCAGGCCGATCCGCAGCGCCCAGCACCTGCCCAGATCAGCGTCCATACCGGACAAACTTTACAGTAGAGGCGAAGAAGGACTTCCGGCTAAGCAATTTATATTTACAGATATAGTATAATATAGTATAATATAATATAATATAATATAATATAATATAATATAATATAATATAATATAATATAATATAATATATAACAGGACAATGCAAAACAAATCAGACGTTCTATTTGGTGAATTCGATTAGCACATTCATGCTGTTACATTACATGGTGATAATTTCTAACACCCGTTCATTGTGAAAGCAGCACTAAGTAAAAAAAAAAGTTTTGGAAGAACACTCCACGACTACTGATATTACATTATCAGTACATTATACAATAATTAAGGCAACTTCACCACCTCTACCACCACCACGATCACTTTCACCATCATCATCAACAACAGCAGCAGCACAGCATTATCCTCCTCCTCAACATCGTCATCAACGGCTCAGCATTATCGTCTTCCTCCTCATCATCATCATCGTTATCATCATCATCATTAATATCCTCCTCCTCGCCATCATTATCATCATCATCAGCAGCAACAGGATCAACATCGTCATTGCCTAATTCTTTGCCGTGCCGTTTTTATCATCATCATTATCCTCATCATCGTCGTCATGATTGTCGTCATCATCAGCAGCAGTAGAAGCACCAGGAGCAGCTCAGCGTTATCGTCCTCCTCCTCACCACCACCACCACCATCATCATCATCATCATCATCATCATCATCATCATCATCATCATCATCATCATCATCATCATCATCATCATCACCATCATCATTGTCATAACTAACAATGTCGTCAACTCGTACTTGCTGTCGTTTAGGGCCTGTACTTGGATCTGACGGGTCTCCCAGGCCAAGAAGAGTCCGAACAGGAGTAGCACTCCTTTGTAAGCAATCATGGCGCCCATCCAGTAGCCCTCGTACAGGCACGAGCACTCCTCGATATAAGGCGTCACGATGTGGTCATCGTCCAGCGGATCTCTCTGTTAAGAAAGAAATATATTTTGCCTAACATTCAGAATGCGAAAAGAAAACAAACAGTATTCGCGACCTCGACCTAGGCCTACTACAAGGAACTAAATAAAAAGCGCAGGTCGAAGCTAGGAGGATGGAAAAGGCGGTGTGTGTGTGTGTGTGTGTGTGTGTGTGTGTGGGTGTGTGGGTGTGTGTGTGTGTGTGGACATGTAGAAACGACGTTACAGTGACACACTCATGAAACTCCACATGGTTTCTTTTGACTTTTTTGGAAGGCTGCCCTATTTTGACGTCAAAATAGGGTTCCGGTAGAGTTACAGCATAGAAGAAGAAGAAGAAGAAGTAAAAAGAACAAGAAGAAGAAGAAGAAGTAGAAGAACGAGAAGAACAACAACAACAACAACAATAACAAATTTAAGAACGAGAACAAAAAGAACAAGAACATGAGGAACAAGAATCAGAAGAACAAGAACAAGATTTAGAACTTGAAGAAGAAGAACAACAAGAACAATAACAACAAACAACAACAACAAATTCAAAAAAAATTTCAAGAAGAAGAAGCAGAAGAGACAAAATAGAACTTGAAGAAGTCGAAGTTGAAGTCGAAACCTTTAATAGGATAATAGCATTAGGTCCTATGGACCTGTCTTACAGCTAGTCCTTAATAAAATTGTAAACGAAAAAAAAATTCAGAACAAACAAAATAATTATCATAAAATTGAATTGATTGCAAACTAACACAAACCTTAACAATGGTAAGAATTTAAAAAAATTACTAAGAAAATTAATGTACCGATATACACATACTCCCTCCACCCACCTCCCTCCAATAGCCATTGTCTACTCCCACTCTCCCCACCCCCTCCATCACAACCACACACATACACAAGCTAATTCACACATGAACAATTTAAACTGTCGCAAGATAGGAAAGAAGAAGAAGAAGAAGAAGAAGAAGAAGAAGAAGAAGAAGAAGAAGAAGAAAAAATAGATCGACAACAACAATCCCACCTCCACCCCAACTATAACAAACTACTTCAGTGGTGCACAATGTGGCTAAGAGATTCGGTACGGAGAGGGAGAAGGAAGCTGAGATGGAGAAAGAGAAAAAGAGAAAGAGAGAGAATGGGGGGTGGGGAGCTAGGAAGGGGGGAGCGGGGGGTGGGGGGGGGGGTAAAGAGAGAGCGATGAACAATGACACTAAAAATAAACATTACTTGATGCTGCAGGTTGGTGATGGTGGGGGTCAGAGGGTCAGTCAGTACCCAGGCACAGAGGAACAGGACGTCCAGCGCCACTAGACCCAGGATCCAGGCCAGCAAGTGCCAGTCTTTTAGTTTCTGAGGCAGACACGTACAAACAAGCAGTGATTATCGGTTTGAGGTAGGAGGAGGAGGAGAAGAGAGAGAGAGAGAGAAGGAGGGGGGAGGGGAGTAGGTATCCCCAATTTCATTCCGAGCTTCAGTCTACATTACTCGATCGAAACCGCCCACATGACTTATAGTTTTATCTAGTCAACCATCCCACATTCTTCTATCCTATCCTATCCTATCCTGTCCCGTAACCCGGAGGTCGTAGGGGCACCACAGATGATCGTTTAACCAGCATACTCCATCTTTCTCTGTCCTCAGCAGCCCTGATGGCTTCGCTCAGTGTCAAACCAGTCCATTCTCGAATGTTGTCCTCCCACCTCTTTTTCGGTCTCCCTCTTCTTCTACCTCCTTGCACTGTGCCTTGCAGAACAGTCTTAGCAAGGCCACATTCTTCTACATTTCTTAAATGTGTTTCAGTTAGTGGCAGTTAATTTTCGGTTAAAAAAAACAAACAACCGATAAAGAACAACCAAGAGTCTAAATAAACACAGGCTGGGTGCTGGAAATTGCGGACGGACTTTCATTTTTCGTCATTTATGGGATGAAATTTGGCTTCAACTATTAAAATATAAGTTTTGGATTACAGTCGACCAACAAGTGAATACAAGTATGAAAATCTGATAACTAAAGTATATTGCGGTGGATCGGAAAAAAAAAAAAAAACTACACCGAAAAAAGTAGGTCAATAACATAAATTCTGGTAGAAAAAAAAAAGTTTCGTCAACAATCTATCGTGACGCTTGGAAAGCGCAGATGTCTGCAATTGGGAGCTGACTGCAAATGAGGGTACCTACCTGTAACTAACCCTACCTGTTGTGGTGAATATAAAATGGAGTACATCAGCATAGGATAGCAATAATTATTGTAAAACACGAATTGATCATCTAGTGCCCTAGTGAAGCCACTCGCACACACACACACACACACCCACACACGCACGCACGCACGCACAAACACACACACAGAATTATGAAAAATATCAGCAAATAATTATTTCTTAGCGAGTAAATGACATTTTATAAATCATATTAATCACATTTTGACCTAGACGCAGACTTACTGTGAATGTGTGTAGGCTCTATTATGTAGTAGGCTATTTCTACTACTCTTTAAAGGGCGAGGAGGGGAGTTAGAAGGATCCTACTAAAAGCATCCAGTTTGCTAGATACTCATAATCGCTACACATTAACATCTAAGCGAAATGCACAGCTAGCAGCCAGATACTCAAAAGGGAGCTGTAAAGAGTTCCTTACAATCTTCTCCAGCTTCTTGTTGGCCATGATACGGTGGACGCGCCATGTCTTGAAGAAGATGGCCCCTAAAGCCAACGAGTACGCCACGCATAGCACGAACAGCCGTGTCTGTTATGACAAAAAACATCAGCTTGGGAGAATTAGATAAAAACCAAAAAAACAAAACATGATGACATAACGACGTTGATGACGACGAAGATGACGATGTTGATGACTTACATGACACATGGGTCCGAGAGCGTGTGAGTAAAGATGTCGACCATCCAAGCTGAACAGCACTACGGAGATGTAGCCCAGACTGCAGCCCACAGCCACAACATTGTTCATATTGGGGGAGGACAGCTTGATGTACCTGTGACACGCCACAAACCCCTCAGTTAGTCACATCGCCTCGCAGGACAAAGAGAGGTTGACGTGGAGGTTGCGTCGGGTGGTGAGTGGTTAAGGGACGATCCACTAATCTAATCGACCACGTTGTTCATGTTGGGTGATAAACGTTTGGTGTACCCGATACGCGCAACACCCCCCCCCCCCCCACGCTCAGTGACAACATTCCCCTCTCACCCCACCCCACAAGACAAAGGGACATGAGGGGGAAAGAGAGAGAGAGAGAGAGAGAGAGAGAGAGAGAAGGAGAAGAAGAAGAAGAAGAAGAAGAAGAAGAAGAAGAAGAAGATCTTTTGCAATCTATCCAGCTAATTGGCAAGAAGACCCCACAAGACGCTATTGCAATAGTCGACTCTATACATAACTTTAGCAAGAGCTGCATGCCTGAGTTAGCATGAAGCGACGTTTTCCGAGATTTCGGAGGTGAAGAGGTGTTTAAACAGGGACAGCTCAGAGTCTAGGACCAGTCCTAGATCACGAACGGAGTCCGCAAAAGAGATGTGAGCATCACCAACTTGCACACTAGTACCTTCAGCCAACTCTCGACTCGCCTGAGGTCCTCATAATTAAGGCCTCCTTCTTGTCATCATTTAACTTCAGGCAATTTCTTGTCATCCATGATTTAAAGGCCGCACATCTCAACTCAAGATTTCTAATAGCATCCTTCACTGCCTTTGGACCTGATGCAAAAGTTCAACAGTTGTGAGTCATCTGCAAAGAACTGCCGTCTTACGTAATACTGTTCAATAACCCTATCCAACTGAGGAATGTACACTGAGAAGAGAAGAGGCCACAGCACAGTTCTTTGTGGAACACCACATGTTTGAGGTACTGTTTGGGAAGAAGAATCTACTATGACTTTCTGTGATCGCCTATTAAAATATGAAGCGAACCACTTCAAGGCTGTGTCTCTAATGCCAGCTTCAGCGGTCTCTGGAGCAATAACTGATGGTCTGTCGTGTCGAACGCGGCACTGATGTCAAGGAGAACAAGCAGCACTATATTCCCTGAATTGAGACTAGTTAAGATATAGTTGACAACTCGCAGGAGTGCTGTCTCAGTACTGAGTCAATATGCTGACTGAAATCTGTCCAGGCAGTTATGCACTCAAGTGGTGCATACACCGATAAGCCACATAACTCTCAAGAACTTTCGAGGGATACGGGAGGTTTGAAACACTACGGAAATTATTGCACTCACTGGGATCTAAACCAGACTTTTTCAAAAACCTCTGCACACAGCCGCCTTAAAGCAGTGTGGAACGGATCCGGATACAAGACTTGAATTGATGATCTTTAGTGTCACTGGAAGAAAGACATCAAAGAACTGAAGGACAAACTTAGTAGGAGCAGGGTCAACCTCGCAGGAAGTCTTTTTGGACCTAGCAATCACTTTCTGAAGTTGTTCCTAGCAAACAAAGACATAACAAGAGGAAAGCCATTAAACGCCACTGCACAGTTCTGTTCACTCTGTTACAAGACAGCAGCCGCACTGCCCAAGTTTACTCTTATCTCACTGAGCTTGTCCACAAAGTAATCCCACAAACAATCAGCTGCCGACTGTAACAAGAGGATAGTTTTACTCAGCACATTTTGAGCTTTTGCTTGTTTAGTCAGTGTAGACTTAGTAGGTTACTGTTGGTCTGTAGCAGACGACAGAAGTGATCATGCGTAACACAGTTGTAGCTTGATGCAAGCACAGTTGGTGACATCATCGCAGCCTACGATGGAGTTTCGAATTTTATATCCACTTAGATTTTTTACCCAATGAGAACACAGCTAGGTTAGATAGAACCGGTTCTGGGTGATTCAAGCAAAGAGAGAGAACGTCAGTCTTCGTTGAAACGCTGAGCAGTACACAGTACACTCAAGCAGAAATCTCTCTCCTAAGAAGATTAGACAGCAGTACTTGTTAAATATTCGAATTCAATCAAGTAGCCACGGCCTGACATTGTCAAACAGGTAAATGAACATACTTCTGTTTCATCGTGATGTATTTATATTATTGTTGAAATTTTGTTTGTGGAATTAATTTGCTATGCATAGAATTGAATTGTTAGTCCGACTTTGCCTGACCATGTGGAGAATCTGACCACGAGGCAAGCACGACCGGTTTTGACGCCATGTTGTATTATGTACGGAACCACTGTTGTTTAACCTGTATGTATGCTTGCAGACCAGTGGCTGTACCCAAGAATGTTTATAATATAATTATTTCTTTATGTGTATAGTTAGCCACGATTTATATTTATATATGTATAGGACATCAGAGTGGAGATTCCAGTGGACCACAGACTTAGCAGAATGTTCGTCGCTTATGTATAGAGATGTGGAGCTATCACTGAGGGCTACTTTGGCCTTCAGTGAGATGCTCTGCACAGATCTATTATACAGGGTTGTGCAGAATTTAGTCTCAAATGTTACAGACGAGCAGGCGTTATATCGTGAGCCCAACTCAGCAAAAGACAAAACCAGTTGGCTGCCGAGGCATTTCCAGCATTGTGCAAAGATAGCCCAACCGACGAACCACAAAGTCAAAGACTCCACGACAACACAGTTTGTCCCAGAAGCGACCTCAACGCATCGCTTCAACCACGCAGTTAAGTGCCACAAGAAACAATGCACTAAAACTCTGTATAAACAGGACCACAGTAGTCCACTCTTCAAGAACTCTGACCATTAAGGCAGAAAGTATCCCGTGCCCTATGATGAAAAAGTAGCTGCCTAGATTATCAGCGAGCGGACCATTCGCTTTGACAATTGAACTTTAAGTTAGTTTCGTACTTCGAATATCGTGTATAGAGTAGAAGAAATAAATGTGTGATTTTTACTGTTATCAAGTGGCTGGACTACATATGATTCATAGCCGTGTGGAAGCTAGTGTGACAGTGATCTTTTACCCTTTTTCTATTTATCTCCAGGGCTCGAAATTAGCGGGGGCCCGGGGCCAAAAACCCGCAAAGTTGATTTCGGGCTCGGAAAGTTGAAAAACGAAGGGCCCGCTTGGCCCGCAAAATAATTCGTCTGCTACAGCTAGATCTAGCTATACTCGGCAGTTTCGTATTTGGGCCAAGGGAAGCAACACACACCGGTGCCCTAAAATTGGACAGAAAACAAAACAGAGAAAAGAAGCGAAAACCCTTTAATTTTGCATTCAAAAGTTTAATTTACACTTCAATATCTTTTTAATATAATAAACAAAAGGCTATGGCACAACATAAGCGCAAAATGTCCATCTTTGCAAGTACGAAAGTATGGCTACATATCGTCGCCATACAGTTGCTAAAACAATCGGCGATGGCGTATTTTCCAATGTTTGGGAAGCGAAAGACGCCAGAAGAAAACGTCGATGAAAGGAAAGAACAAGAAAAAGAGAGAAAAAAGAAGTATGAAGAGGAAAAAAGATCAAAGAACTACAATGAAGGGTGGAAAAAAAGATTTCCATGGCATGGCCTTGAAGTGAACGAGGAAGAGTACTGTTAAGTTTAGTTCCCTTTCATGGTTTTGTTTTGAACTTTTGTGCATTGAGGTCAGATTTTTTGTTAGGTTACTCATATTAAAAATTTAATGATGTGTATTGTAAAATACTCAGTCACAAACCTGAAAAGTATTATACGAGAGACTCACTTGATTTTTTTCTATTTTGTTTAATGGCCATTTCAGGCTCACTAGTCACTGGAATATGTGTGTTGCTGAATGTGTGTGTGTGTGTGTTTTCCCCTTTTTTGTTGGTAATGTTTGAAAGTGAAAGAAAACGCAAATAAAAATGACATCACTCAGCAAAATTGGAAATTCAATTGTTTTTATTTTAGATTATCAGACAAATTGTACTTTCTACTTATTATATTGTCAATAATTCTTTTGTTTTTGGTTTGCATTATTTTTCAAGTTGGGCCCCGAAAGTTGCTTGTGGGCCCTCAAATTTTTCAATCAAGGGGCCCGGTGGCCCCCAAAGTAAAAAGTTAATTTCTAGCCCTGATCTCTGTACCCTAGTGAGACAGTTTTCACTAGTCCAAGAATTGTCACTGCATACACAGAATTGCAAGATAATTTTATATCTCAAATTTAGCACAAAGTCCTCAAAATGTTCCAAAGAAATGTACACCACCACAATCACTAGAACAAGCTGAGAAAGATCATACCGAGCACCAAGAGATTAAACCAAAATTTAAAACGAAAATCCATAACATTGAGCAGAGCATTTCAACATTGCAATGCAAGGGCTCATGAACAGAGAGAGAGAGAGAGAGAGAGAGAGAGAGAGAGAGAGAGAGAGAGAGAGACAGAGACAGAGAGAGAGACAGAGACAGAGAGAGACAGAGAGAAATAGAGACAGAGAGAAAGACAGAGAGAGAGAGACAGAGAAAGAGAGAGATGATAAACATACAACGTCCCCCTAAAATGCCAACAACATCATAAAGTACATTTTTAAAATCGATTCATTTCTTACAATTCGCGGAAACGAGCAAAATGCATTCATCATTGCTGCACGTGCGTATCTGCTGCACAGCAATTTAAAATAATGATTGAAAGCAAAACTATCAGGTCTATTTTCTACAATAGGCTTTAATGCGCATTTCTTTAAAACCGCGTTTGCAATGTTTTGATAAAATAAAAATAAAAATAAAAAGACGGTATTTTCTCAAGAGTCCAAGTCTTGCGGATAATGTCTATTAAAAGTAATTGTCCAAGGTCTTTTTCGACCGACTCTATTGAGTAAACATCCCAACCCCACCCGACTCAATGACACCCCTCACCGCTCTTCCTCTTTTCCTTCTTCTACTACTTCTCTTTCTCTCAATCTTTCTTCATTTCTTTCTTTCTCACTTTCCTTCCTTTATAAGTAAATTCTTCTTTTTCCATTTCTTCTTCTTTCTTCTTTTCCTTTTTTTTCTTTTTTTCCATTTCTTCTTCTTTCTTCTTCTTTCTTCTTTTCCTTTTTTTTCTCTTTTTTTCCATTTCTTCTTCTTCTTCTTCTTCTTCTTCTTCTTCTTCTTCTTCTCCTTCTTTTTGTTCCTCTTCTTCGTCGTCTTCATCGTCGTTTTCGTCTTCTCCTCGTCTTCCACCTTCCTCCTTTGTGTTTTACTTTTCTTTTTTTCTTTCTCCTCCTCTCTCGATTCTCCTCAACGTCTTTTCAAGAGAACCATCTAACGCGTATTGACCGCAAGTAGAACCGAGCGGGAAACTAAGTCATTAAGTGACAACAATTTAAAAAAATGTCACAGTTAACGACAAGGCCGAGGGTGATTGGTCTTTTAATAAAAATAAAATAATAAAATCATCGTCAGTGACTCCGCAGTGTCAGGACAAAACAAAATAGGCAAAGTCCATTTTTGTTCTTGTCAATAATGAGACTGTTTATCTTCAAAAAAGGACATGATGGGGAGACATCTGCAGTGCGAATTTTAACAGGCACCTGGACTTAAGATGGCAAAATCAAACACATATGACAATGAACGTGATCAAAACCCAAATGAACGCCCACAGGAGAAGGGTCGCTGCGCTGCAACTATATGGAAAGTTGGCTATCAGGTTATTAATAAAGGCTTGTGCGTGCTCACTGAAGTTTGGAGAACTTGACGTTGAAGGCGATGAAGAGGATGGCTGCCACGAAGCCCACAAACGACAGCGTCGTCATCACTGCCGTCGCTGACACCGGAAGATAGCGATAGCTGCGGCTGCGCAACGGACCGTCACGTGGTACTATATTCCCTGCACAGCCAAGACTATGAGGATATTCAGAAAAGAAAAATAAAGAAAAGAACAAGAGAGAGAGAGAGAGAGAGAGAGAGAGAGAGAGAGAGAGAGAGAGAGAGAGAGAGAGAGAGACAGAGACAGACAGACAGACAGACTGACAGACAGACAGGCAGACAGATACTAAGAGAGCGAGAGACAGAAAACAGTCAGAAACAGCGAGAGACATAATGAGAGAAGGCCTAGCTGATCTATATTCCCATTTAGTTTGGGTAAAGGAGTTCAAACATAAAACGCAATGAGCATGCCATTATATCGTGGAATATATTCGGTATAAAAAAAAAACACCCGGTGTCATTCATTCTTAAATTAATTAGGCCTGTAAGCAGCGAAGATCTTAGACAAATGAGAATCAATTCAAGGGCTGAGACATCCTCTTGGTAATGTTAAGGTTAAGATGCCATGTTAAGCACTGACTCCTAATGGGATAATTTCCATGGCCAGTGATTACGGCACTTAACCTAGCTGCCATATTGCCATGCACATTGATCCCCCAACTTTGCAATGCATTAAATGGTTTGCCCTGTTCGTAGCCTATTAAGATCGCTGCAAATTAAAATAAATATGGCCCAAATTAGCGTACTGTCTTAATGATGATGATGATGATGATGATGATGATGATGATGATGATGATGATGATGGTGGTGATGATGATGATGACAATATAACATCAACAATGCACATTCATTTTTGACCTATCCATCATCATCATCATCACCATCATTATCATCACCATCATTATCATCATCATCATCTATTATTATTATTATTATTATTATTATTATTATTATTATTATTATTATTATTATTATTATTATTTTTGCGCGCCTTGATCCTAAATCAGACTCAAAGCGCGGCGATCTGTAACCAATCTATACACGCTCACATGTTACACACACTGCTAACTACATACAAAACAAACACACAGCCCTGTTGTGTAAAGGCCAGTCGCTAATGGAAGACTACAAAGCAAAATGAGTTTATGGTTGAAATTTTGTGAGAAACCCTTATTACAGGGACGGAGGAAATCGGAGTATCCGGAGACGAGAAAACTCTCGGTGCGTGCAATGTCTTGTACCCAAGTCACAAAAGTTGGCACCCCCTCCCTTTCCCCCATTCCTTCACCTCCACCCCACTCCCTCTCTCGCCAGCCCGTCCCCTCATCCCCCTTCCCTAGCCACCTCACCCTCCCATCTTGACGAGAAACTGAACTTCACTGCAAACACCCAGGCCATCCACACAAAAAAATGTCAGTCTATAGAATTTACTGCCTTCAAAAACTTCGAAATCTCCAAGTCAGTAGCCGCATCCTTCAGACCTTTTACATTTCTTTCATCGAGTCCGTTCTTAACTTTTCTTTTTTCTGCTGGTATGGAAGTTTGTGTGTAAAAAAAAACAAAAGTGTGCTGGATCGAGTGGTGAAAGTCTGTGGGAAGGTTGTGGGAGTGAAACAAGAGAGTCTGCGGGTGTTGTATGAAAGACGTGTTGTGCGGAAAGCCAGTTGCTTTGTGCTGGATAGCACTCATGTGCTTGCGCACCACTTCCAGCTCCTGCCTTCTGGAAGGCGCTACAAAACACCAAGGGTCAGTACTCTCAGAACGAAAAACAATTTTATTCCAAAGGCTGTCTCATTACTTAATAAATGCCACGTGTGTGTGAGCGTGTGTGTGTGTGTGTGTGTGTGTGTGTGTTTGCCCAAAATAATTTCATTTAACATTTGCTGTCGTTTAATGTTAGCATGCATAAGTGTAATTATATTCATATGTGACTGTGCATTTTTATCCGAATTGTCATTATGATTGTTGTTATTATTATTGTCTTGTTGATTGTAATTGTACACCACAATATAATTTCTTGTAAAAGATAATACAGTTGTCTTATCTTATCTTATCTTAACTGCGAGGTTGGAATCCGGTGTAACATCGCCAAAGTTCCGGGTGTCTCACTTTAGCCGGGCCCCTTTGCGCATGCGCCAGGTCAGGTCGGGCCGGCTTTTTCACGATGTTCTTAGGCGTCGTAAACCCTAACCCTAAACCCTAACTCTAACCCTAATTCTTACAAAGACTACAATAGCACTGTGCGCATGCGTCGAATTTTGTAATGCGTCGACCAATCAGAATGCTCCCAGTCGCTCCCAGCCCAAATTAGAGACTAGGAACTTTGACGATGTCACACCGGGATCTTCGGCATAGGAAACCATCACAGGCGCTTGTACCAGGACACGCGAGCGCCTATGCCCGTGACGCGTCTCCCTTTGGTTATCTGCAAAGGGTGCCGCGTCACAGGCATAGGCGCTCGCGTGTCCTGATACAAGCGCCTGTGGAAACCATCGTCCTAATTGCGCTATCAGGTAAAACTTCTCATCACTTTGCAGAAAAGGGGACTGTTACACTCAGTTTGATGTTGGTGTTTTCTATCAGTATCTGATTCAGCCCCGATGCTTGAATTCCTGATAGGGTGTAACTCAGATTCGTTTATTCACACAGCCCGTCCAAACAGCATACAAGTCACAAAGTCGACGTATGAAGTTTTCCACTTTTATTCAGCACACATCAACAACTGCATACAATTCTCAATTCAACTCAACAACTTTCACAGCAACTTTCCAAATCACTATCAACAACTTTACTCTCTCAACAATCTCGGCACACGATTAAATAACCTCTCTCTCTTCCGGAAGGATTTCGAATACTGTAGAAATGACGCACTGCCACCAATCGAATAAAAGATCGTCATCACTGACTTACGTCAATACATATTTTTATATCTTCCAGAACGACCTCTTGCTTCGACATGTATCGGGAAGTTTCTATCAAGAGTAAACACGCATATCCAGAAGATTCTCAAATAATATCGACTAACGCAAATTATCAACGTTATACAAAGCCTCTCCTAACAACAATGCAAACTCAAATCAAAGGTAAATAAACTCCATTATTGAATACTTTGCAAAACGAAACGATTAGATCTATCGTGCGCGCTTTAGACACACTTTCGTTCGTTTCAACGTAACATAACCCCCCACTCAAGAAGAAATTTACCCAATTTCTTTCAACAACGTTGAAACGTAATGCACAAACAAAGTCCACAATTGAAACTAATTTAAGACTTTCTGAATACTGTAATTGCGCTCAGCTTATCTACACAGAGTCAATGGTTTTCATCTTCAAATCTGCCTGGATAATGTCAATGTTCACAGTTCATTCACACAGAGTCAAAGTTTCTCATCTGCAAGTCTTTCTGGATACTGTCAATGTTCACAGATCATTTACCCAGTCAACGTTTTTCATTTTCAAGTCTGTCATTACCAATATTCTTAGTTCATCCACACAGTCAATGTTCTTTCATTCGCAAGGAAACGACGCCCTCGTCAGTTGCGGTCGTCATCGGCCCAGGGTCAAAGACGATGATCACGTGGGCTTCCCTGGAATCAGTGCGTCCTCCGTTGTCTCCTTCTTCCATCGGATGTCCGACGCAGTCGACGTTGTCAGCTCTCAGAATGCATTCGCCGGGTCTCACGGTCAGGTTGGCTTCTGCGGGACGGTGGAACAGCTCCCTCAAGGTCTGGGTGTAGACTTCATGTTCGACCAAAGTCGTAGAGCCTGGGACATCGCTGAAACTATGGGGAAATTCGCCCATAAGGTCCTTGAGCTCCAACTTTTGACCTTCCGTCAAGCCTGGTCCTAGCTTAACGTCATCGATGCCTTCTTTGCTGTGGAAGTCTCCAAGTTCCAACAGTTCTTCGCTGTCAAAGCTGTCGTCGGTCACAGCTGCTGTGGCTGCGTGCACAGTCTCTGATGGCCTTTCCACGTACAGCTTAAGGAGGTTGGCGTGGTATATCTTGGAATGCTGGCCGACCTTCACCTTGTAGTCGTTGATTCCCACCACGGTCTCCACTTCGTACGGGCCTCTCCACTGCATCAGCAACTTATTATGATCAGTAGGTAGCAGCACCAGCACTTTGTTGCCAGGTTTGAACTTCCTGTTCACAGCCCTACGATCGTAGTAGTGCTTTCCACAGTCTTGGGACTTCTTCAGGTTTTCTCTGGCTATCTCGAGAGTCTGCTCCAGCTTCTCCCGTAGCTCAAACACGTACTGGTAACTGTTCTTCACCTCTGGGGTGTCCACTTCTTTCGTCCACAGTTCCTTTAGGATGTGCATCGGCCCTCGGATGGTTCTTCCGTACAGCAGCTCGAACGGAGAAAAGCCGGTGGACTCCTGCGGTACTTCTCTGTAGGCGAAAAGTAGGGCGTTGATGTAGCGATGCCATTGTCTGGGCTGCTCGCTGCACAGTTTCTTCAAGGTGGACTTCAGCGTAGCATTGAACTTCTCGACGAGCCCGTTGCACATTGGATGGTAGGGTGTCGTAGTCAAATGCCGGATGCTCAGCAGTCGGTTGACCTCCTTCATGCAGTCAGAGACGAACTGCGTCCCGAGGTCTGTCAGAATTTCTTCAGGCACTCCAAGCCTACTGAACATGTCCACCAGTGCCTCTGCTACAGTTTCAGTGTCAATCTTCTTCAGTGGCACTGCTTCTGGGTACCGAGTCGCATAGTCCACTAAAGTCAGTACCCATCGATGACCTTCTTCACTCGGAGGTCTTATTTCGCCGATTAAGTCTAAGGCCACCCTCTTGAAAGGTCGGTCGATCAGAGGCATCCTCTGCATAGGCACTTTCGGGACCCTTCCTCGAGGTATGGTCTTCTGGCAAATGTCACATGATCGGCAGAAACGGCTGACGTCCGCATGAAGTCCTGGCCAGTAGAATACCGCCTGGATTCTATCCGACGTCTTCTTGATGCCTAGGTGACCTCCCATGATTGAGTCATGCGCTACTTCCATCACCTGGCGCCTTAAGGGTAATGGTACCAGTACTTGACGTAGTGGTTTACCTCCGTTGACCCTCGGGTGCTGGAAGATTCGGTACAGGATCTTGGCCTTCACCTCAAAATAGACCGTACCACTGCCTTTGGTCACGTGGTCTTGGCGGTTCCTGTACTTGTTTAAAGTGCTATCAGCTTCCTGGAGCTGGATCAGCTTATCTCTGTCCACGATGGCAGCTTTGGAGTTGTCGGCGACCTTCAGTGGCGTAGACGTCTTGTCTCTCTTGGCCTGGGACCTGGTTGTAACGGCACCGACGATCTCTGGTCGGCAGGGCTGAGCCGGAGTAACCACATTGTCCCGTAGCAGCTCTGAAAGGTCTCCATCGGGAAATGGCAACGGATCCTCCTCCGCAACTTCGACATGTTGGGTTGAGGCAGGACTCCATTCTGAATCGGGGTCGTCGGGTCGTCTCGCGCCGTCGATATTCCCGATCATCAAATCGTATAGCGGCTTCTTCAGGCAAACCGCTTCGACTTCGCCTACGTAGAAAGGGGTGTTGACTTGAATCTTTGCAACTGGCGCTCTCACACATTTGCTGTCGGCCATAAGTGTCCATTTAGAATCGCCAGTGAACTGTTCTTTAGCGATTAGGTCTTCTTTGACGATGACCCCACTGCAGCCAGAGTCTCTTAAAACAGTCACTTCATGATTTCCGACGCGTCCCTTTGAAACAGGCATGTTCTGTACGGTCACAGCTGCGCTGGCGACGACGGGGATGGATTTCCCGTTGGCAAGGAGGAGTTGGCCATCAGTCATGCACTCTTGCACGTCCGCAGGGGTAGCTGTGCGCTCGGTCTCACTCGGAAGAATGACGCTCCCGCCGCACACTTGATGGTCAGATCTACTGGTTTGCCGTTGATTGGAGAAACGTCTCTGTCGGTTGCCCACCGCTGCATTGTCCGTACTGCTCCGCTGTCCGCTACTTTTGTTTTGAGGACAGTTAGCCGCTCTGTGGTCTGTAGCGTTGCAAGTGAAACAGCCTCTTGAATGCCCTTCCCTGGGAGGAGGCGTGGAGTCCGTCTGTCTCTGGTTCGTCTGGCTCCCCTGGATCTGGTTCACATGGTTTCCAGTCTTCTGAAAATGTTTCGTCGCGCTGGGTGGCCCCAGGGTCTTCCCATGAGCGATGAGATATCTTTCAGCAGCCTCAGTCACATCTTTAAGCGTCTGCAGCTTTTGTTCTTCTAAGTGGGTCGCTAAGTCCTTGTGACAGGCATTGAGAAATTGTTCCTTCACGATCAGGTCATGGAGACTGTCGTAAGACTTCGTTTCGCCTGATAACTCCACCCACTTGTGTAGATATGACGACAGGCGCTCCACAAACTGCTTTGGCGTCTCGTCTGACTTAGGCCGGCATTCACGGAAGCGTTTACGGTAGCCCTTCTCTGTAAAGTTGTAGCACTGCAACAGGGCCTCTTTCAAGACGTCGTAGTTTTTGGCGTCATCGTTCGACAGTCTGGTGTAAACTTCGAGAGCTTGCCCCGTCAGAAGTGCACTCAGTCGAATTGCCCAGTCTTGAGGTTGCCAGTTGGAGCTTTCGGCGAACTTTTCGAATCTCGCCAGATAACTGTCAATCTGGTCCTTCCCGTCGACGAAAGCTGGCAATTTTGGAGCCGTGTTGTCACTGATAACTTGTGGCGCATGCTGCTGTTGCTGGATGCGCGCCAACTCTAGTTGGAATTGCCGATCAGCTTCTCTTTCCTCACGCCTGCGCTCATCTTCTCTTTCTTGCCGCTGCTGTTCAATTTCCAGACGCTTCAGTTCAAATTCTCTTTCTTCACGGCGACGCTGCTCTTCTACTTCTAGACGCTTCTGTTCTAATTCTATTTCTCTTTCTTCACGCCATATTCTCTCTTGAGACTTGACGTACTCCGTCAGCTGTTTTCCTTTTAGATTTAGTTCAACTCCTTTCTGCCAGAAATCAGCCATCTTAATGCTTTTCTGGAAAGTTCTTTTCCGGAAAGTTCTTTTCTGGAAAGCTCTTTTCTGGAAAGTTCTTTTCTGGAAAGTTCTTTTCTAGAAAGTTCTTGACTGTGCTGCACTCTTCTAGACTGTTTTAGAACAGCACGCTTTCTGCAGTAGCGCTGATGCTTGCCACTAGTCGCCTTCGCTGACGCAGGTCCCGCTGTCCTCGTCGTATGCGACGCTGCACCACGCTGGTGTTGATGTATACGCTCCTGTGCTGAAGTAGACTCGACGTCCGTACGTCGCTCTCTCTAATACTGGCGATGTAGCTCCGAGACTGTCCCTCGACGTAGTCTTACGGCAGCCACGTAGTCCCGCTCTGTTGTTCGCTCACGAAGCAACTCTTCGGCGACTACACGCCCTTGCAGTCAACCCGAACCTATCGGTGATGTAGTCCCAGTATGTTGGCCCCTCTCGACGCAACTCGTTGGCGGCTACCCTCGATGACTGCCTCTCGTAACGTTGACTCGCTTGTTGTAGCAGTTGAACCCTTGGCTATGGCGTGAATTCCGGCTTGGCCCCCAAAATGTTACACTCAGTTTGATGTTGGTGTTTTCTATCAGTATCTGATTCAGCCCCGATGCTTGAATTCCTGATAGGGTGTAACTCAGATTCGTTTATTCACACAGCCCGTCCAAACAGCATACAAGTCACAAAGTCGACGTATGAAGTTTTCCACTTTTATTCAGCACACATCAACAACTGCATACAATTCTCAATTCAACTCAACAACTTTCACAGCAACTTTCCAAATCACTATCAACAACTTTACTCTCTCAACAATCTCGGCACACGATTAAATAACCTCTCTCTCTTCCGGAAGGATTTCGAATACTGTAGAAATGACGCACTGCCACCAATCGAATAAAAGATCGTCATCACTGACTTACGTCAATACATATTTTTATATCTTCCAGAACGACCTCTTGCTTCGACATGTATCGGGAAGTTTCTATCAAGAGTAAACACGCATATCCAGAAGATTCTCAAATAATATCGACTAACGCAAATTATCAACGTTATACAAAGCCTCTCCTAACAACAATGCAAACTCAAATCAAAGGTAAATAAACTCCATTATTGAATACTTTGCAAAACGAAACGATTAGATCTATCGTGCGCGCTTTAGACACACTTTCGTTCGTTTCAACGTAACAGGGACCCATAACTCCCAAGTTATTCACAACTTTCCGGCACCTCTCATAAAAACTCGTGGGTATCGCCATTATAAATTAAAACGAGGTTATATGAAACCTAGTTCCGGTTTAGCTTGTTTGGGTTTTATCAAAGCTTGATGCGTGACTTTTAAATATGGCAAATTGCCGAAAACGACGATTGTTAGAGCCAGAAAACGAGTGGGATAAGTATAAAAACAGTGGAGGAAGTACCCAGTTCAGTACGGCAGAGTAATCAACCTGATGATTGAGGCCGTCTAATGGATGAAGATGAAGACATGCTCAGTGAAAGAATGCAAAAAAACAATCGTAGAGGCCTGTATTTGTGGCGACTTCGGAGGTGCGTCGATCATCGACAGAAAGTGAAACAGGACCTGAAAACTCTTGTAGTTTTCCATTGCTTCGCCGTCGCAACCTTTACAAAACACGAAGTAACTGACTTTGTTAGGCTAGCGTTGTGGCCAAGTGGGCTAAGGCGGGACTAACTTGCCTTGTCCACAAGCCAGAAACCAATGGCGCCTGACAGGTGTGGGTTCGAGCCAGCATCTGGGCGTTATGGTTTTCCGAATATTTTTCAAAAATTCACAAATAATGTTAGGTAGGTAGGGTTTAGGCGCGCCACTGGCGATAGAAAGGGATAATAAACTGCAGCAAAAAAAATAAAAATATGTGAGGGTACGATACAGGTGGCCAGTGACACATGTGATTATTCTTGAATATTTGGAAATAACTCACTAAAACACGCGTAGAAAAAAAAACGGAAGTATTTTTCATAGAGGGGATTCCCGTTGGTGCACAGGATAGCAGAAAAGTGTGATCAGTCATCCTACTTCCTTAACAAAATATGCTACATTTTCTCATTAACAGAATAAAAACGTTGAAAGGAAACGGTAACTGTCCCTGACTGTGATCATCAGAGTTTTAAAAAAAAAATCCGCTGACTGCACCTAACGGATTTATCGGCATTGCAATTTTACATCGACCAACATTAGCGCACTCCTTTAATAAAAATACTCACGCACACACACACACACGCACCTACACACACACGCACGCACACATTCACACACACATACACGCACGCACACACAACCGTGTAGAAACGCCGTTGTGATGACTTTCATGAAACTCTACATACGTTACTTTGACATTTTTACAAATTTGTCCATTTTTTGAAACTAACCCTAACCCTAACCCAAACTCTAACCCAAACCCTACCCCTTAACCTAACCCTAAGCCTAACACAGCCCTTACCCTAACGGAACACCGTTTTGACGTCAAAATAACGGGGTCCGTCAAAAGAAAATACATAGGGGTGCAAGTGTATGTCAGAATAAAGACGTTTCTACCTAGCCACACACACACACACACACACACACACACACACACACACACACACACACACACACACACACACACACACACACACACACACGCACAGACACTTTTAAAACAAATTGGAAAAAAACAACAATTTTTTCAAATTTTCTCTACATGAATACAAAATGTTGCCAGTCTTGCAGAAACTCGTAATCTTTTTTTTTAAAATTATTATTCTTTTTTAATGTACACAGAGCAGTGGTGAATGTATTCCATATACACATTTGGGTAGGTAGAGACTGAAAGACTGTCTGGCAGGTTTGCGTGTTTGGTGACTAATTAACTTTCCATGCATTGGAACTATGTTTTCTTCTCCATTTTGTCTTTTATTGATGTTTCTCACATCACAGCATCCTAGCAATCTTTGAAGTCAAGCCAGCTAGTCCATTTTCTCTGTTTCATTCTAAATCTTGGTATCTGCCACAGGCGCTTGTATCAGGACAAGCGAGCACCTATGCCTGTGACGCGTCTCCCTTTGGTTTTAAATATATATATATATATATATATATATATATATATATATATATAGAGAGAGAGAGAGAGAGAGAGAGAGAGAGAGAGAGAGACAGAGAGAGAGACAGAGAGAGAGAGAGAGAGAGAGAGAGAGAGCGCTCGCGTGTCCAGATACAAGCGCCTGTGGCATCTGCTGTTTCTCAATCTCAATCTTTCACTCATCTCTCTCTCTCTCTCTCTCTCTCTCTCTCTCTCTCTCTCTCTCTCTGTGTATCTGTCTGTCTCTCCCACTGTCCTTCAATCACATTATTGTCTGTCTGTCTGACCGTCTCTCTCTATTTATCTCTCTCTCCTCCCCCTTTATCTCCCCACCCCACCCTTCCCCAACCCTACCGTACGTGCTCAGCAATAAACGTCTGTGTGGCGAAGAAATTCGAACCTGACATGCGCACTTACAGCAAGGCTGCGCTCAGATCGTTTTTTTTTTGTTTTTTTTTTAAACAGGCCATTGTAAAGGTAATGAAGCTTGATGCATAGCACGTATAAAGAAGTGTAGTCGTGAAGGCTTTGCAAACTTACCTGACCATTGAATGCTGTTGATCTTGTCCGGTGTGATGACGTCACTGCGAAGCTCCATGAATCCCACCACCCTCCTTTCTCCATCTGCACACACACACACCCACACACACCCACACCCACAAACACACACCCACACACAAATCAACCTAGTTAGTTAGTTATTCATTGCTTACAGAGAGCGAATCAGGACCACCAAATCAAGACCACAACCAAGCAGGACTCACCCCTGATCCACATAAAAGATCTGCTGAAATAACCCCAGTGGTAAGACTGAAGGCACTCCACCAGCCGGTCACTATACAATAAAGGCATCCCACGCAGGGGACGTTGAGGCTATGCTCTAATTTATCAAACCCCCGTTAACAAAAACAAAATAGAATATCATCAATATAAAATATCAACAAAACACATACATATAAAATGCCTAAATTGCCAAATAATAATAATTAACATCATAGGAAGCCCCAGTGACCACCTGGCATAAAGCGTACAATATTCCCAAGCTGATCCAACAGACCCCATACAGAAAGTGGTAACAAAGCAAAAGGAAAAAGTCATAATTATTATTTATGTACTTTCTTAAAGATGCTGATTGCAAGCATTTTTGCGTGTGTATTTGAGCTAGTAAGAGTTTTTGAAAGTTATCTCCCTTTGCATTGATTTTTGCAAATACAAATTACACATATTTCCTTCTAAAATTTTCCAAATAGTAAAACAAATGAGTCAGTTTTAAAAATTAATAAGTCAGTGCTGACCATTTCCTAGTAAGTTTATATCGTTACAGAAAGTGGTAACAAAGTAAAACGAAATAATCACAGTTATTATTTATGTATTTTCTTAAAGACGCTATATGTGACGTGGGCCTTTAATCTATCCCCCTAAACTTAACCTAATTATTTCATTCAGAGGGACCGGGTAGCTCAGTTGGTAAGAGCGTCTTGCTAGTAACCGAAAGGTCGCTGGTTCGAATCCCGGATTGGTCAACGTGTGATCATATTATTTACCCCTTTACCAACAACTTGCCCGCTGGTGTCAGTATAAATCGGTCCAGTAGTCACCTTTATGCGAAAGTGTCGTGTGACTATAATCTACAAACAAACAAACAAACAATTATTTCATAGTAAGTCTCCTCTGAAAATCCTTTCGGGAAGAGAGGGGACTATAAACTGATACACATACATACATACATACAATTATTTCATCAAAATTGAATAATCTTCAAAACAATTTGTGACAGGCTTAATACAAAATGTGAATGGCCTAAAATTTCATCAAAGTATGAACATTTCGATATAATCCATAGATCACAAGTAACCAAAATAAAGGTTGATGTTGAAGTCAGAACAAGGCTAAACGAAGATCATACGTTGACAAGCTCTAGAATATTTCAAACTATACACATCACAAAAAGTTAAGTACCACTTACATAAACGCAAGTAGTTTTTGTCTTGGCGGCATGTTCGTTTGGTAATGGTTTGTGCAAAATCGGCTGCTTATAAAGGCAAATGTGTGAGTAAAACACACAGCCAGACATTTCTTTCAGCATTTGCAACCAAACATTGCTCACCAAAAAGTTTGATATATCGGGCGTGGAGCACGGAAAACCAGTATTTTTTGGGTCAAATACGCAGCCTTTAGGCGTCTCCCTCAAACTGCTCGTGGTGCACGTGCAGCTGCAGTTGCAGTCATTGTACACTTTACAACCCTGTGCACCAAAGCAAAGTGACTGTGAAGATTAAAAATTAATTTAAAGGGTACTGGTAACAAAATTTAAATTTGGTCGAATTTTCATGGTGGTACTTAACTTTTTGTGATGTATATAAATGCCAGGCTGATATGGTAGTTAAAATTGTGGGATTCGTGTTGAAACATATTTTATTAGGTAAGTAATTATATACCATTTTACTTTCGTGTGGTTGTATAAATTGTTGTAATTGGGTTGCCGCTTAGACCATCACTGTCGTGTCGCTTGGTAGTTGTAATTTGTTGCGACAGGAGATACTGTATCAGTAGAATGAAAATTCGGGCGGATGTTATTGTGATTGACAATTTGGTATTGTATTGGTTGTGGTTTTTATTGCTGGAATCTTCTTGCTCCTTAGTCCTTTCTGGTCGAGATTGCATTTTTGTTGTTGCTCATTTGCTTTTGATAGTTACTGATCCTTCTCTTTTTGCAATGACGGATGAGAGAATAACTCAAATTATTGTTACTGCCAAAACAAAACAGACAGTTGGATTTGAGCAACCTGACTGTTTTCCGCCGACCCTAAAATCTTTTTTTCTGATTTCTTATCCAAACAATTACACATTTTGTGCCATTCCAAAACATAGGGAAGTAAGGAAACGGTAAAAAAAAAAAAATAATAATAATAATAAATAATAATAATAAATCGACCAACACTTTTGGTTTTTTTTTTTGGTGGGGGGAGGAGGGAGGGGTTATGTCACCCTTAATCAAAGCTATTTTGTTTTTATTTGGTCTAACAGCGAAAGCATTCATATAATTTGTCACTCAATAGTCCTACCATCTCTTATTCAGACCACAAGCACTTTTCAGTGACAAGCTGAGTTAATATCAAATTGTTAGCGATAGTACTGATTTGGTTTTCATGGAAAATATATAATTTTTCTTGGTGGTAAAAAGTTCTTGTTCTCTTAATAAATATATTGTAACAAAGGTGCATTTGTAGGTAACTTGTTCTGGCTCTAATACAAAAGAAGGGTTATAATGTTTAAAATCAGTTGAAGTCCAATGAAGAAGATCAACGTTGACTCTGAATTATTTGCCAGGCTGTTTTGACTGCATGCAGATGAGCTCTTTATAAATTGTGGAATTTGTTTTGGAACGTATCCGTTGATGTAAGAAATTATATCCCCTTTTAGTGCGGTCGGGGTGTACAAATTATTGTCATTGGAATGCTGTATTGACCATAACTGTCACTTCGTAGTTGTAATTTTGTTGCGACAGGAGATACTATATTAGTAGAATGAAAATTCGGGCGGATGTTATGTGATTGACAAATTGGTATTGTAGTGTTGTTGTAATTTTTGAATGCTCCTTGGTCCTTTCTGGTTTAAACTGGGTGTTGATTCCATGCTAGTGAATTGAAAGTTTTAAATGTCACATTATACTGTACATTAATGAAAGGATAATTTGAAATTGACTAGTGATTCTTATTGGTAGATTTTTAATACGCTTCAATTTCCATAGTTGGTGTGTACTATTCATGAGGAGATACAGACTAGCATTGTTGAATTTAAGTGCTAAATGTATTGTAACAAAATGTGTGTCACTGTCAGATTGATGGAATCTGCATATAATAATTAAAGATTTCGTGTGTAATACTGAGTAATGTGCGCTGCTGTCTGAATGACATACAGTCTTGTATTAATGAAGCTAAATGTAACGTAACAAAAATGTTTGTCAGGCTGTTGGCATTTGCCTTTATTTGGTGTGTGCTGTGTAGTGTGCGCATCTGTGTGAATAACAGACTTGTATTATTGAAATTTAAATGCTGAATGTAGCGTAACAAAATGTGTTTGATGGTATTCACATATAATATGGGTGTGTATTGTGCAATGATAGTGTGTGCATCTGTCTGAATAAGACAAAGATTTGCATTATATTGAATTTTAAGTGCTAAACCAAACGTGCGAGAGACTGAGAGAATTTGCATTTTCACGTAGAAACATGAAATGGTGTGTACTATGCAATGCGTAAAGCATAACGTTTTCTGAGATACAGATTTGTATTATTGTATTTTAAGTGTTACATATGTACTGTGTAACAAAATATGTGTGATCCGGAAGCAAACTTGTTTTTTCCAACCTAGTTCCAGTCATTCGCCCAAAAGGGCAATCACCGAAGTCGAACGAAGCTCTCCGATGTGTTACGAAATGATGCTTGCATGACTACGACCAGTTGACATTAAAAATGATCGCTGTTGCTTCTAATTCTGTTCGATTTACACAGATTAGCATTTCGCAACGGTATACTTTGTTATTATCGAACATATTTAATAGTTGCATTCCTTGATTTGCAATTTGTTAGTTCTCAGCAGTAGGCTAATAATAATTTTCTGCCTAGAACCAAGTAGACACTGTTATACAGTATACATAGGCTTAATCTATATTATATATTATAAGTCAGTCTTCGTGCAGCGAAGAAGCTCACTAGCTGAATATAATTTTATATTAGACCTGTATTGTTTGTTTTATATAAAATAATAATAAATATAAAATGCCCACATTGCTAAATAATAACATCATAGGAAGCCCTATAGTGACCACCTGGCAGAAAGCGTCCAATATTCCCAAGCTGATCCAACAGACCTCATACACAAATAAGGAGTCTTGTCCTGGAAGAGTTTTCAAGAAAAAAGGTAGGGGATTGGTCTAGCGAAGAAGAAGATAGTATAGCAGATTGATAGAACAGAGCAGGAATGTCGAGAAAGAGCAAATGAGAAAGACAGCGACAGTGGGAATTTAAAGCACTAAATTTCCAGAAAGTGGGGATACTATTTATACTGAAACCCCCGGCACCGCAACGGGGGTAAACACACACACATACATCAACCTAGTTAGTTATTCATTGCTTACAGAGAGCGAATCAGGACCACCAAATCAAGACCACAACCAAGCAGGACTCACCCCTGATCCACATAAAAGATCTGCTGAAATAACCCCAGTGGTAAGACTGATTTAAGGCAGTCCACCAGCCGGTCACTATACAATAAAGGCATCCCACGCAGAGGACGTTGAGGCTATACTCTAATTTATTAAACCTCCGTTAACAAAAACAAAATAGAATATCATCAATATAAAATATCAACAAAACACATACATATAAAATGCCTAAATTGCCAAATAATAATTAACATCATAGGAAGCCCCAGTGACCACCTGGCATAAAGCGTCCAATATTCCCAAGCTGACCCAACAGACCCCATACAGAAAGTGGTAACAAAGCAAAACGAAAAAATCATAATTATTATTTATGTACTTTCTTAAAGATGCTGATTGCAAACATTTTTGCGTGTGTAATAGAGCTAGTAAGAGTTTTTGAAAGTTATCTCCCTTTGCATTGATTTTGCAAATACAAATTACACATGTTTTCTTCTAAATTTTTCCAAATAGTAAAACATATGAGTCTGTTTTAAAAATTAATAAGTAAGTGCTGACCATTTCCTATTAAGTTTATATCGTTACATAAAGTGGTAACAAAGTAAAACGAAATAATCACAGTTATTATTTATGTATTTTCTTAAAGACGCTATACGCTTATGTGTCCGGGGACATTAATCTATTTTAACTAACTATTACATCATCGAATATAAATTGAACAAATAAAGTAAAAGACTTTATAAATTTGTGACAGGCTTGATACAGAATGTGTATGGCCTAAGATTTCATCAAAGTATGAACATTTCGATATAAACTAGAGATCACAAGTAACCAAAATAAATGTTGATGTCGAAGTCAGAACAAGTCTAAAGGAAGATCATACGTTGACAAGCTCTGGAATATTTCAAACTAAATGCCAGGCTGTTACGGTAGTTAAAATTGTGGGATTTGTGTTGAATCATATTTTATTAGGGAAGGAATTATATACCATTTTACTTTCGTGTGGTTGTATAAATTGTTGTAATTGGGTTGCCGCTTAGACCATCACTGTCGTGTCGCTTGGTAGTTGTAATTTGTTGCGACATTACATTACATTATTATTGCTTTAGGTCCAGCGGACTCTTCCGAGCCAAATCAGGACCGGACAACCCCCGATCCGCATAAAAGATCTGCTGAAACAACTCTTGTGGGAAAACCGAAAGCTCTCCACCAGCCAGTCACTTTACAATAAAAACATCCCACGCAGGTGACGGCTGAGGCTTCACTCCAACTTATCGAACCCCCGTTTACAAAAACAAAATAGAATACAAACATCATTATAAATTATCAACAAAACACATACATATAAAATGCCCACATTGCTAAATAATAACATCATAGGAAGCCCTAGTGACCACCTGGCAGAAAGCGTCCAATATTCCCAAGCTGATCCAACAGACGTCATACACAAACAAGGAGTCTTGTCCCGGAAGAGTCAAGAAAAAAAGGTAGGAGACTGGTCAAGCGAAGAAGACGATAGTATAGCAGATTGATAGAAAAGAGCAGGAATGAGAAAGAGCAAATGAGAAAGACAGCGACAGTGGGAATTTAAAGCACTAAATTTCCAGAAAGTGGGGATACTAATTATACTGAAACCCCCGGCACCCCAACGGGGGTAATTTGTTGCGACAGGAGATACTGTATCAGTAAAATGAAAATTCGGGCGGATGTTATTGTAATTGACAATTTGGAATTGTATTGTTATTGTTTTTATTGCTGAGTGGTCCTTAATCCTTTCTGGTCGAGATTGCATTTTTTTGGTTGCTCATTTGCTTTTGATAGTTACTGATCCTTCTCTTTTTGCAATGACGGATGAGAGAATAACTCAAATTATTGTTACTGCCAAAACAAAACAGACAGTTGGATTTGAGCAACCTGACTGTTTTGCTTACAGAGAGCGAATCAGGACCACAAAATCAAGACCACAACCAAGCAGGACTCACCCCTGATCCACATAAAAGATCTGCTGAAATAACCCCAGTGGTAAGACTGAAGGCACTCCACCAGCCGGTCACTATACAATAAAGGCATCCCACGCAGGGGACGTTAAGGCTATACTCTAATTTATTAAACCCCCGTTAACAAAAACAAAATAGAATATCATCAATATAAAATATCAACAAAACACATACATATAAAATGCCTACATTGCCAAACAATAATTAACATCATAGGAAGCCCCTATGGGTGTACGAAGGGGTGTCGGATAGTGCAGTGGTTGGAACACTCGCTACTGTGTCGAAAGTGAAGCACCGTCCGGTGCGGTTAGCACTTGGATGGGTGACCGCTAAGGTGAGAAGCGACAAACAACAACGCCCCCAGTTGACTCAACTGTGATTGAGTACCTACTCTCTTGAGGGTGGGGAAGGTAAAGCAGCGAGGGAGAGAGTTGGGCATCGCCCTCATTACGCTGGCCCAAGATAAGTGTGATCTCCAACATCACGCTCCCCTACGGCCACAAGGCTATGGGACTACCTTTACCTTTTTTTTAGAAAGCCCCAGTGACCACCTGGCATAAAGCGTCCAATATTCCCAAGCTGATCCAACAGACCCCATACAGAAAGTGGTAACAAAGCAAAACGAAAAAATCATAATTATTATTCATGTACTTTCTTAAAGATGCTGATTGCAAGCATTTTTGCGTGTGTAATAGAGCTAGTAAGAGTTTTTGAAAGTTATCTCCCTTTGCATTGATTTTGCAAATACAAATTACACATATTTCCTTCTAAAATTTTCCAAACAGTAAAACATATGAGTCAATTTTAAAAATTAATAAGTAAGTGCTGACCATTTCCTAGTAAGTTTATATCGTTACAGAAAGTGGTAACAAAGTAAAACGAAATAATCACAGTTATTATTTATGTATTTTCTTAAAGACGCTATATGTGACGTGGGACTTTAATGTATCTACCTAACCTAACCTGAAAACATCATCTATATAACAATTTGCACTAAGAAAGTAAAAAACTTTTAAAAATTTGTGACAGGCTTGATACAGAATGTGGATGGCCTAAGATTTCAACAACGTAAGAACATTTCGAAATAAACCATTAATCACAAATCACTAATACAAAGGTTGATGTTGAAGTCAGAACAAGTCTAAAGGAAGAAGATCATACGTTGACAAGCTCTGGAATATTTCAAACTAAATGCCAGGCTGTTATGGTAGTTAAACTTGTGGGATTTGTGTTGAATCATATTTTATTAGGTAAGGAATTATATACCATTTTACTTTCCTGTGGTTGTATACATTGTTGTAATTGGGTTGCCGCTTAGATCAGTAGAATGAAAATTCGGGCGGATGTTATTGTGATTGATAATTTGGTATTGTATTGTTGTTTTTATTGCTGAGTGCTCCTTAGTCCTTTCTGGTCGAGATTGCATTTTTTTTAGTTGCTCATTTGCTTTTGATAGTTACTGATCCTTCTCTTTTTGCAATGACGGATGAGAGAATAACTCAAATTATTGTTACTGCCAAAACAAAACAGACAGTTGGATTTGAGCAACCTGACTGTTTTCCGCCGACCCTAAAACCTTTTTTCTGATTTCTTATCCAAACAATTACACATTTTTGTGCCATTCCAAAACATAGGAAAGTAAGGAAATGGTAAAAAAAAAAATAAAAAAAATAAAAATAAAAAAAAATAAAAAAATAATAATAATAATAATAATAATAAATTGACCAACACTTTTGGGGTTTTTTTTGGTGGGGGGAGGAGAGAGGGGTTATGTCACCCTTAATCAAAGCTATTTTGTTTTTATTTGGTCTAACAGCGAAAGCATCCATATAATTTGTCACTCAATAGTCCTACCACCTCTTATTCAAACCACAAGCACTTTTCAACTCTCAGTTTCACTATCAACAACTTCACTCTCAACAACAATCTCGGCACACGATTAAATAACCTCTCTCTTTTCCGGAAAGATTTCGAATACGGTAGAAATGACGTACTGCCACCAATCGAACTAAAGATCGTCATCACTGACTTACGTCATTACACATTTCTTCTCCTTCCGGATCGTTCCTTCAAATTTCTACAATTATCCCGAATCTTCGATCGATAGTAAACAAGCCGATCCAGAAGACTCTACAACAATATCGACCAACGAAAATTATCAACGTTATACAAAACCACTCCTAACAACAATGCAAACTCAAATCAAAGGTAAATAAACTCCATTATTGAATACTTTGCAAATCGAAACGATTAGATCTATCGTACACGCTTTAGACACACTTTCGTTCGTTTCAACGTAACATAACCCCCCACTCAAGAAGAAATTTACTTAATTTCTTTCAACAACGTTGAAACGTAATGCACAAACAAAGTACAGAATTAAGACTTATTTCAGACTGTCTGAACACTGTCAATGTTCTCAGCTCATTCACACAGAGGCAATGGTTTTCATCTTGAAATCTGTCTGGATATTGTCAATGTTCACAGTTTATCTACACGGTCAATGTTTTTTTACTCACACACTCTGCTGAGGAAGTCCGCACCAACATTGTCTGATCCTTTAATAGATTCTACTCGCATGTTAAAGTTCTGCAAGTACATAGCCCATCTCATGATGCGACTGTTCACAAACTTGGCAGAGTTCAAGTAAGTTAACGGCTTATGATCAGTCTGCAGCACGAACTTCACTCCTTGAAGGTACAGTTCGAACTTCCGGATTCCCCATATGATGGCAAGGCACTCTTTCTCCATGGTCGAGTAATTTTTCTCAGCCCTGGACAGCTTCTTGCTGGCGTAACTGACCGGAAATAGTTTCCCTTCGTGCTCTTGCATCAGTATGGCGCCGATGCCTTCGTCCGCTGCGTCTGTCCTTAAGACGAATTCCTTGGAAGTATCGGGCAGTCGTAGCACCGGATCCTTCGAAAGGAGGTCGCGCACAGTCTGGTATGCCCTCTCCTGAGACGGTCCCCACTGCACTTGGTTTGGACAGCCTTTCCGCACCAGGTCCGACAAGGGTGCTGTGATGGCGGAGTAGTTTGGTACAAACTCCCTGTAGTATCCAGCCAACCCCAGGAAAGATCGCACCTGCTTCTTGGTTTGGGGACGTGGAGCGTTCAGAATCTTGGTGACGTTTTCTAGTAGAAGCCCCTTTTGTCCTTCTTTCAGCGAATGGCCGATAAAGTCTACGTTGTCAGTCCCCAGAATGCACTTACTGGGTCTCACGGTCAGGTTGGCTTCTGTGAGACGGTGAAACAGCTCCCTCAAGGTCTGCAGATGCTCTTCCCAGGTGCGAGTGTGGACTAGCAGGTCGTCCCAGTAACACACGACATTGTCCATCCCTTTGAGCATCTTCTTCATCCCTCTCTTCAGGGAAGCTCCGCTGTTGACCATGCCAAAGGGCATCCTTAGGCACTCGTACGTCCCATCAGGGGTTATAAAAGCAGTCTTTGGTATGTCCTGTTGACGCACGGGGACTTGCCAATAACCTTTGCTGAGGTCAATCTTTGAGAAGATTCTACTCCCCGATAATTGGCGGAAGAGGTCTGCTGCGGTAGGCATCGGCTCAGGGTCGAAGACGGTGATCTTATTAACCTTCCTGTAGTCGATGCATATTCGGTTGCTCCCGTCCTTCTTCTTCACGACCACGACAGGGGACGCGTAGGGGGAACTGGACTCCCTGATGATGCCCATCTTCAGCATCTCATCGATGTCTTTCTTCAAGGATTCACGGGCCTTGAAAGGGATCGGGAAGGGCTTGGATCGAACAGGGATATTCGAAGTGAGGTGGACTTCGTGTTCGACCAAAGTTGTAGAGCCAGGGACATCGCTGAAGTTGTGGGGAAACTCGCCCATAAGGTCCTTGAGCTCCATCTTTTGACCTTCCGTCAAGCTTGGTCCTAGCTTAACGTCATCGATGCCTTCTTTGCTGTGGAAGTCTCCCAGTTCCAACAGTTCCTCGCTGTCAAAGCTGTTGTCGATCTCAGCTGCTGTTGCTGCATGCACAGTCTCTGATGGCCTTTCCACGTACAGCTTAAGGAGGTTGGCGTGGTATATCTTGGAATGCTGGCCGACCTTCACCTTATAATCGTTGATCCCCACCACGGTCTCCACTTCGTACGGGCCTTTCCACTGCATCAGCAACTTATTATGATCAGTAGGTAGCAGCACCAGCACTTTGTTGCCAGGTTTGAACTTCCTGTTCACAGCCCTACGATCGTAGTAGTGCTTTCCACAGTCTTGGGACTTCTTCAGGTTTTCTCTGGCTATCTCGAGAGTCTGCTCCAGCTTCTCCCGTAGCTCAAACACGTACTGGTAACTGTTCTTCACCTCTGGGGTGTCCACTTCTTTCGTCCACAGTTCCTTTAGGATGTGCATCGGCCCTCGGATGGTTCTTCCGTACAGCAGCTCGAACGGAGAAAAGCCGGTGGACTCCTGCGGTACTTCTCTGTAGGCGAAAAGTAGGGCGTTGATGTAGCGATGCCATTGTCTGGGCTGCTCGCTGCACAGTTTCTTCAAGGTGGACTTCAGCGTAGCATTGAACTTCTCGACGAGCCCGTTGCACATTGGATGGTAGGGTGTCGTAGTCAAATGCCGGATGCTCAGCAGTCGGTTGACCTCCTTCATGCAGTCAGAGACGAACTGCGTCCCGAGGTCTGTCAGAATTTCTTCAGGCACTCCAAGCCTACTGAACATGTCCACCAGTGCCTCTGCTACAGTTTCAGTGTCAATCTTCTTCAGTGGCACTGCTTCTGGGTACCGAGTCGCATAGTCTACTAAAGTCAGTACCCACCGATGACCTTCTTCACTCGGAGGTCTTATTTCGCCGATTAAGTCTAAGGCCACCCTCTTGAAAGGTCGGTCGATCAGAGGCATCCTCTGCATAGGCACTTTCGGGACCCTTCCTCGAGGTATGGTCTTCTGGCAAATGTCACATGATCGGCAGAAACGGCTGACGTCCGCATGAAGTCCTGGCCAGTAGAATACCGCCTGGATTCTATCCGACGTCTTCTTGATGCCTAGGTGACCTCCCATGATTGAGTCATGCGCTACTTCCATCACCTGGCGCCTTAGGGGTAACGGTACCAAGACTTGACGTAGTGGTTTCCCTCCGTTGACCCTCGGGTGCTGGAAGATTCGGTACAGGATCTTGGCCTTCACCTCAAAATAGACCGTACCACTGCCTTTGGTCACGTGGTCTTGGCGGTTCCTGTACTTGTTTAAAGTGCTATCAGCTTCCTGGAGCTGGATCAGCTTATCTCTGTCCACGATGGCAGCTTTGGAGTTGTCGGCGACCTTCAGTGGTGTAGACACCTTGTCTCTCTTGGCCTGGGCCCTGGTAGTAACAGCACTGACGATCTCTGGTCGGCAGGGCTGAGCCGGAGTAACCACATTGTCCCGTAGCAGCTCTGTAAGGTCTCCATCGGGAAACGGCAATGGATCCTCCTCCACAACTTCGACGCGTTGGGTTGAGGCAGGACTCCACTCTGGATCGGGGTCGTCGGGTCGTCTCGCGCCGTCGATATTCCCGATCATCAAATCATACAGCGGCTTCTTCAGGCAAACCGCTTCGACTTCGCCTATGTAGAAAGGGGTGTTGACATGAATTTTTGCAACTGGCGCTTTCACACATTTGCTGTCGGCCATGAGTGTCCATTTAGAATCGCCAGTGAACTGTTCTTTAGCGATTAGGTCTTCTCTGACGATGACCCCACTGCAGCCAGAGTCTCTTAGAACAGTCACTTCATGATTTCCGACGCGTCCCTTGGAAACAGGCATGTTCTGGACGGTCACAGCTGCGCTGGCGACGACGGGGATGGATTTTCCGTTGGCAAGGAGAAGTTGGCCATCAGTCATGCACTCTTGCACGTCCGCAGGGGTAGCTGTGCGCTTGGTCTCACTCGGAAGAATGACGCTCCCGCCGCACACTTGGTGGTCAGATCTACTGTTTTGCCGTTGATTGGAGAACCGCCTCTGCCGGTTGCCCGCCGCTGCATTGTCCGTACTGCTCCGCTGTCCGCTATTTCTGCTTTGAGGGCAGCTGGCAGCTCTGTGGTCTGTAGCGTTGCAGATAAAACAGCCTCTTGAGTGCCCTTCCCTGGGAGGAGGCGTGGAGTCCGTCTGTCTCTGGCTCGTCTGGCTCCCTTGGACCTGGTTCCCATGGTTTGCAGTCTTCTGAAAATGTTTCGTCGCGCTGGGTAGCCCCAGGGTTTTCCCATGAGCGATGAGATATCTTTCAGCAGCCTCAGTAACATCTTTAAGCGTCTGCAGCTTTTGTTCTTCTAAGTAGGTCGCTAGGTCCTTGTGACAGGCATTGAGAAATTGTTCTTTCACAATCAGGTCATGGAGACTGTCGTAAGACTTCATTTCGCCTGATAACTCCACCCACTTGTGTAGATATGACGACAGGCGCTCCACAAACTGCTTTGGCGTCTCGTCTGACTTAGGCCGGCATTCACGGAAGCGTTTACGGTAGCCCTTCTCTGTAAAGTTGTAGCACTGCAACAGGGCCTCTTTCAAGACGTCGTAGTTTTTGGCGTCATCGTTCGACAGTCTGGTGTAAACTTCGAGAGCTTGCCCCGTCAGAAGTGCACTCAGTCGAATTGCCCAGTCTTGAGGTTGCCAGTTAGAGCTTTCGGCGAACCTTTCGAATCTCGCCAGATAGCTGTCGATCTGGTCCTTCCCGTCGACGAAAGCTGGCAATTTTGGAGCCGTGTTGTCACTGATAACTTGTGGCGCATTCTGCTGTTGCTGGATACGCGCCATTTCTAGCTGGAACTCAAGACGCTTCAGCTCGAATTCTCTGTCTTTTTCTTGCCGCTGCTGTTCAATTTCTAGACGCTTCTGTTCTAATTCTCTTTCTTCACGGCGACGCTGCTCCTCTAATTCTCGTTCTTCACGGCGACGCTGCTCTTCTACTTCTAGACGCTTCTGTTCTAGTTCTATTTCTTTTTCTAGACGCTTCTCTTCCAATTCTCTTTCTCGTATTCTCTCCTGAGACTTGACGTACTCCGTCAGTTGCTTGCCTTTTAGATTCAGTTCAACCCCTTTCTGCCAGAAGTCAGCCATCTTGATGCTTCTGGAAAGTTCTTTTAAAGAAAGTTCTTTTCTGGAAGGTTCTTCTTCTAGAAAGTTCTTGACTGTAGAGTTCTTTTTTTTCTGGAAAGTTCTTGACTGTGCTGTACCTTTCTAGACTGTTCTAGAACAGCACGCTTTCTGCAGTAGCGCTGATGCTTGCCACTGGTCGCTTTCGCTGACGCAGGCCCCGCTGTCCTCGTCGTATGCGACGCTGCACCACGCTGGTGTTGATGTATACGCTCCTGTGCTGAAGTAGACGCGACGTCCGCTCGCCGCTCTCTGTAACACTGGCGATGTAGCTCCGAGACTGTCTCTCGACGTAGTCCTGCGGCAGCTACGTAGTCCCGCTCTGTTGTTCGCTCACGAAGCAACTCTTCGGCGACTACACGCCCTTGCAGTCAACCCGAATCTATCGGATGTAGTCCCAGTATGTTGGCCCCTCTCGACGCAACTCGTTGGCGGCTACCCTCGATGACTGCCTCTCGTAACGTTGACTCGCTTGTAGCAGTTGAACCCTTGGCTATGGCGTGAATCGCGGCTTGACCCCCAAAATGTTACACTCCGTTTGATGATGGTGTTTTTCTTTATCAGTATTTGATTCAGCCCCGATGCTGAAGTCCTGATAAGGTGTAACTCAGATTCGTTTATTCACACAGCCTGCTCAATCAGCATACAAGTCACAAAGTCCACGTATGAAGTTTTCCGCTTTTATTCAGCACACATCAACAACTGCATACAATTCTCAATTCAACTCAACAACTTTCACAGCAACTCTCAGTTTCACTATCAACAACTTCACTCTCAACAACAATCTCGGCACACGATTAAATAACCTCTCTCTTTTCCGGAAAGATTTCGAATACGGTAGAAATGACGTACTGCCACCAATCGAACTAAAGATCGTCATCACTGACTTACGTCATTACACATTTCTTCTCCTTCCGGATCGTTCCTTCAAATTTCTACAATTATCCCGAATCTTCGATCGATAGTAAACAAGCCGATCCAGAAGACTCTACAACAATATCGACCAACGAAAATTATCAACGTTATACAAAACCACTCCTAACAACAATGCAAACTCAAATCAAAGGTAAATAAACTCCATTATTGAATACTTTGCAAATCGAAACGATTAGATCTATCGTACACGCTTTAGACACACTTTCGTTCGTTTCAACGTAACAGTATTAAACCAAACGTGCGAGAGACTGAGAGAATTTGCATTTTCACGCAGAAACATGAAATGGTGTGTACTATGCAATGCGTAAAGCATAACGTTTTTTGAGGTACAGATTTGTATTATTGTATTTTAAGTGTTACATGTATTGTGTAACAAAATATGTGTAATCCAGAGAGATATAGGGAGCATATACTCTGTATGATTTTAACTCGTTTGCTTTTGATAGTAACTGATCATTATCTATTTTTGCTATTATATATATATTTATATGAATATAAAAGCAAATAATATACCTCTGCTTTTCACTGAAAAGTGCTTGTGGTCTAAATAATTAGCGGTCTGGTTACTGTGCGACACATTACACAAATGCTTTCACTGTTAGGCCAAATAAAAACAAAATATTGTATTAAGGGTGACATGACCACTCCTCCCCCCCCCCCCCCCCCCCCTCAAAAAAAAGAAGCGTTGGTCGGTTTATTATTTTATTTATAATAATAATAATAACAATAATAATACAGGATGCTATGTACGCGCCTTTCCCCAAGGCTCAAAGCGCGGCGATCTATACCAACATACACGCTCACCTGTCTCATTTACCCTCACACACACCAAATACACATACATCACTCAAACAGGTGGTGTAAAGGCAGGGAGATCGCTATTAGAAGACGGAAGAAAATCGAAGTTTTATTAAACAAGAAACAACCCTAGTGGGAAAATTGAATGCCCTCCACCGGCCAGTCACTTTACAATAAAGACATCCCACGCGGGGACGGCTGAGGGTTTACCTCAACTACTCGAACCCCCGGTTACAAAAACAAACTAGAATACAAACATCATTATAAATTATCAACAAAACACATACATGAATATATAAAATGCCTATACTAGCCTATAGTGCTAAATAATAACATCATAGGAAGCTCTAGTGACCACCCGGCAGAAAGCGTCCAAAACTCCCAAGCTGATCCAACAGACCTCATACACAAACAAGTAGTCTTGTCCAGGAAGAGTTTTCAAGAAAAAAGGTAGGTCATTGATCTAGCGAAGAAGAAGATAGTATAGCAGAGTGATAGGACAGATCAGGAATGGGAAATAGCAAGTGAGAAAGAAAGCGACAGTGGGAATTTAAAGCACTAAATTTCCAGAAAGTGGGGATACTATTTATACTGAAACCCCCGGCACTCCAATGGTGGTACTGTTGCCGCAGTGAATCAGTCATGCCTACAAAGGCAAGACAGGTTTTCAACTGGGGCTTTCACTTTTCCCTTTATAGGTTAGAACAATCTACAGTGGCAAGATTGCTCATAACATGCACTAATACACCACAAAACAAGAGCACCCAAGAAGAGACATATTCAAACGAGTCATGCTTCTTAACACTGGTGGGACATGTACTAGAAACATTTATTGTAGGAATATCAATACATTGATTTGTAGAAATGGAAGCAGCACATATAAAAGCAACGCAGCACGTTCACGCCTATAATAATAATACATTCATGGAAAGCATCGAACACACTAAAACTTAGGTATGCTCAATGCAGCGCACAAAAGCAAGGCAATAATGCACTCACATGATTGAGAATAAATTCTGTTGCGAAGATGATTGGTTGAATAAAATTGTTAATACACCTAAAAGCTGTTGAAAAAAAAAGGGGGGGGGGGGGCGGAGGGGGTAATGGTTCCTAATGGATTTGGGGAGACTACTTAAGCTGTTTACGGATACCCTTTGTTTTTTTTTGTGGTCTTAGTTCGCCTAAACGAGTCCATGATTGTCTTGCATTTGTGATACATCCTCACCTTGAAATAGAGGTGAACATCTACAAAAGATCTTTTCTTTCGTACTGTCTGACACATCAGTCTTGCATAAAATATCATACAAGCAAGTAGACACAGACTCTGACTGACTACATCTTTCAAGATATGTTTTAAATGAAGCATTCACACTTGATGCATCTCCAAACAACTCCCTGAAACACATTTCAAGAACCAGAAAAATCTGAACGCTATTTTGTTTCAGTTTGATCAAACCACCTCTGTCGAGAATACTTGTCAGTGTCTTTCTGGCACCTGCAGTAGCATCAGTTCCAGTTTTAGTAGTACTGTCACCATCACTGCATGTTAGTTTTTCCAGGCACTTGATGATCCTTGCCCCAACATCTTTATCTTGGAATCTTCTTGCATTTTTTCGGAGTTTTTGGATTACAAAACCACTAATGTACTCGACAATGTCATGCTCAGTGTCAAGAAGGGGCATGCTTATTTCAGAACACACTTGTTCAGGGTTCACATTGCAGCTGAATTAACAGCTCAAATGTTTTAAGACACAACCATGGGGCTACAATTTCTGATGACTTTTCTGCAACAGTGGACATGTTTTCTGTGCACATTTGATAAAACTTGGCGAAGGCACGTTCCTTTGCTGTATTTTTAGATTTGTGTCGTGGTACCAAGCAGCCATACAGGAACTGGAGAACAGGCAGCTTCATACTGCCTAAAAAAACAACCAACAACAACATTGTATTAGAGAACAGGCTGACATTCACTTTGCAGCAACGGTAAAACCAATTTCTCGTTCCTTTTATAATGTAAGCTCTTGCTCAAATAGATAGATATTAAAATAATGCCTGTTTCTATCAGAATCAAAATGCTTTTTTTGATACCACACAGGAATCAATTGATTATTAATTAAAATAGACCGCAATAGCACTGTCATAAACACATGGCTAAAATTGAAAAAGACATCCTGACCACACACAATTCATACACCTACACCACATTTACAATAACATTTTAATAAATATATAATGCACAATACTATGTATCCACACTATATAATTATCAAGTATAGTACTAAAACTCATTCAGACAAATTACAGCAATCACAGTCACTTCGATTTTCATTTAATAAAATTAAAAATCCCACGGCCAAAAAGGGAGTAAAAGAGTCCTCACAGAACACATCTCACTACAGAACAACGAATAAATTATGGTAGCAAAAATAAAAACAATGCTTGCACTACTCAGTGTACTCACACTCACATTGTGCATAATGTGAGTACTGCAAGAATTGTTTTTATTTAATGCTTTGTGAACCAGTACATCCACACCAATCGTAGATATTTCAGGGTGGAGAACAACTGAATCAAGAAATCTCTGAAATCCGGCCGGGGCCCAGGGGCCAAGCCCCGGTATTCGCCCCCTGGAAGAAAATGAATTTATGCTATTTTGAAAGTAATTTAGGGCCTCTCCTGAAAGCAAAAAGCACAAAGTAAACATGAATAGAAACCACAACAACCAAAAAAAAAGAATGTTTTATGCACATGTCTTTCAAAAAAGTTAAGAATCTTGATTTGTAGGCCTAACAAAGTTTGAGGTCCACCACTGTTACACACAAACTCCACATTTCAAATTTTACTGGGCACACGTTTGTCTATTTTTTAGCTGTAAACAGGCAAGAATTTTTATAATTTTAGAGATATTTAGGGGTACGTTAGTAAAAACACTACATCTTAGGTATTAGTGACTAGTGTATAGATTTAAATGAAATAAAATGCAAAATGAACAGAAATAAATCTCTTTTGATTATCTACCTTTTTATACTTCTCTTGTCATGTCTTGTTTTTGATTACTCCATGTGTATACAATAAAAAAAGTTTTAAAAAGTCCAAACAAGCCCCTCCTCTTCTTCACTTTCATGCCAGTCTGAAAGATCGTATGCATGCACACTACTGACACTAATTGTCTAATGTCAGTACCGATCTCTTCCTCCGACTCCAAGTCCATTTCTCTCACTTTAATGTCTGATAAATGGAAGCCTGTAAACTCTTCTTCATCAGTCGAAGAATCCAAACCATCCATTTTAGACACACACACAAGAAAATTTGAAAAAAAAAATCGAAAAAACGAACGCATCACAGAGAAAACTTGTGGAAATGCAGTCGAATGTTTTCACAACAGAATTTAACCGGAAGTCAATTGCCGGAAGTCTCGCAATCTTTCAAACAACGCGAGAATATAACCACATGGTTGATACGGACGCTTTTGGACGTTTTGCCTGTTTAGACCTTCGGCCGCTTTTGGCCGCTATGCCCAGTAAAGGGTAGCCCTCAGCTTCTCACACTCGGAACTCAATATTTTTTTCTCGGAAATGCAAATGCCTTCCGCGGAAATCCGCGGATTCGCGGAGAATTCTCCACCCTGATATTTAGATGTGCATTTTGTGTCATCCCACTGATTTCTGAACATTGTAGAAAGGTGATAGGCAGGGATAATGAGGGAACATATGAGGGTACGTACGGTCTAAGTTCTTGCAGATTTCACGAACGCTCTCTGGCATAGTCATCTCTTTGCAGCTCTCCGCAAGCCTGGTTAATAATATTCACCGTCAGCTAGGAAAATAAAAGGTTAACAGCGCCATTAATACATTATAGGCAATTAAAGAGAATGCAACATATCCATTGATTAAAAAACAGGCACTGCCACAGAATAAGTTAAACTAAGACCAATTAAAGTGTTGGCCTTCATTCTCTGTACCAATTTATTTAGTTCCTTTTTTGTTTTATAGTTATTTTATTGTTTGTGGAGGGGGAAGAGAGGAGGAACGTGTTACTTTAACCAAAAGTTTGTCACTTTCCCTCCACCCTTAGGTGAAAGATTAAAAATCAGTTCTTTGTATTGGTACAAATATTATTGATTAATACTTTTTGCACTAAAATGTACCTTGACAACGTTGGAAGTGGCGGGTCACGCCGAACTGGCAGCATCTGAGCATGCAGACATTCTCCAACATCATCTTGGTCCTGATCGAATTCCTGGTTTAGATAAATAAGTTTGTTAATACAGCTCGGTAGAATTATACTTTATTATAGTAGAAAGAATTTAATTACAGAACTGTCTAGATAGAAGCTACAGACTAATTTATGACAGATTTACAATACATTTAAATATATTTCAACAGTTTCCATCTCGTGTTTACAAGCGTAAAACTAATTCTAGAACACTTCACTTAAGTTGATCTACTCGGTACTCCAGCAGCCTATCACGTGTGACACAAATAAACGAAAGAATGCACAAAGGAAGATTTAAATCGAAATAAAAACCGTCCTAAAACAAAAAAAGACTACCATGTATGCCCCTATTTATTGAATAAGTGTTCAAGGTGGAAAATCTTGGGTATGTTTGCTCCTCTTTACCTGCAAAACAGTGTCGGTCTCCATTGTTGTTCTGTGTGAAAAGAAAAAGCGGATGCGTAGGTTGACTAAATCAATTGACGCATGCGCGACGAGAGTTCGGCATGCGGTTCGTCTGTTTCTCGGCAAAGAGATGCTTGTTGAATGTCCAGTTATTTGTTAGGGCTGGACGGTTTTACCGATACGTAAGAGGGGCCGGGTAGCTCAGTTGGTAAGAGCGTCTTGCTAGTAACCGAAAGGTCGCTGGTTCGAATCCCGGATTGGTCAACGTGTGATCATATTATTTTCCCCTTTACCAACAACTGGCCCGCTGGTGTCAGTATAAATCGGTCCAGTAGTCACCTATATGCGAAAGTGTCGTGTGACTATAATCTACCAAACAACTACCGATACGTAACACTGTATTCAAGTTCGGAAACGCGACGGTACGATATACCGGTGCGAGTGTCCAAGGTCCGGTTAACTGGGAAATCTCGACAACACATAACTCGACAATGGGCCACATCTTGTCCGCCCAGAGAGCGAGCCTAAAGCCCAAACACGTGGATAGGCAGCTGTTCATGAAGAAGAACTTATAGGAACAGCAGCTTACATCCACGTGTTTGAGCATGATACCAGTCGCCAATCCTTCTGAACTCTTAAAGTTCTGAAAGACCTTTCCCGTTGAATGTTTTTTATTTTTTTTTTTTTTTTATTTTTATTTTGTGGTTTAAAGTTTGCTGACGTTATAAACAATGATTTATCATACTTTGTTTTGAAGGCGTTCAAGCAATAATAAAGCTTCAGTTTTTATGGAATTTATGTGGTTTTTGAAACTGTTTTGAAGTGTATGACAATCTTTCTTTTGCGTCGGTCACTACTGTCAGTGCCATATCCCATTTGATTGTAACACTTAAAATCGCAGTATACCGGTACGAAATACCGATACGACCTAAAAAATACCGCGGTAATACCGGTACGACTTTGACCCACGGTGTTACACTCTGTTCGATGTTGGTGTTTTCTATCAGTATCTGATTCAGCCCCGATGCTTGAATTCCTGATAGGGTGTAACTCAGATTCGTTTATTCACACAGCCCGTCCAAACAGCATACAAGTCACAAAGTCGACGTATGAAGTTTTCCACTTTTATTCAGCACACATCAACAACTGCATACAATTCTCAATTCAACTCAACAACTTTCACAGCAACTTTCCAAATCACTATCAACAACTTTACTCTCTACAGCAATCTCGGCACACGATTAAATAACCTCTCTCTTTTCTCGAACAATTTGGTACGTGGTAGAAATGACGCACTGCCACCAATCGAACTAAAGATCGTCATCACTGACTTACGTCATTCACATTTTCTCTACTTCCGGGAACATTCACGACCTTCGATATCCATCCGGAAATTTCTATCAAGAGTAAACACGCATATCCAGAAGATTCTCAAATAATATCGACTAACGCAAATTATCAACGTTATACAAAGCCTCTCCTAACAACAATGCAAACTCAAATCAAAGGTAAATAAACACCATTATTGAATACTTTGCAAAACGAAACGATTAGATCTATTGTGCGCGCTTCCGACATACTTTCGTTCACGTTTCAACGTAACATAACCCCCCACTCAAGAAGAAATTTACCCAATTTCTTTCAACAACGTTGAAACGTAATGCACAAACAATGTACAGAATTAAAACTTACTTCAGACTGTCTCATTTACTGTCAATGTTCTCGGTTTATATACACAGAGTCAATGTTCTTCCATCCGCAAGTCTATCTGGATATTGTCAATGTTCACAGTTCATTCACACAGAGTCAATGTTCTTTCAACCGCAAGGAAACGACGCCCTCGTCAGTTGCGGTCGTCATCGGCCCAGGGTCAAAGACAGTGATCTCGTGGGCTTTCCTGGAGTCAGTGCATCCTCCGTTGTCTCCTTCTTCCATCGGATGTCTGACGCAGTCGACGTTGTCAGCTCCCAGGATGCATTTGCTGGGTCTCACGGTCAGGTTGGCTTCTGCGGGACGGTGGAACGGCTCCCTCAAGGTCTGCAGATGCTCCTTCCAGGTCTGGGTGTGGACTTCATGTTCGACTAAAGTCGTAGAGCCTGGGACATCATTGAAGTTATGGGGAAACTCGCCCATAAGGTCCTTGAGCTCCAACTTTTGACCTTCCGTCAAGCTCGGTCCTAGCTTAACGTCATCGATGCCTTCTCTGCTATGGAAGTCTCCCAGTTCCAACAGTTCCTCGCTGTCGAAGCTGTCGTCGGTCACAGCTGCTGTTGCTGCATGTACAGTCTCTGGCGGCCTCTCCACGTACAGCTTAAGGAGGTTGGCGTGGTATATCTTGGAATGCTGGCCGACCTTCACCTTATAGTCGTTGATCCCCACCACGGTCTCCACTTCGTACGGGCCTTTCCACTGCATCAGCAACTTATTATGATCGGTAGGTAGCAGCACCAGCACTTTGTTGCCAGGTTTGAACTTCCTGTTCACAGCCCTACGATCGTAGTAGTGCTTTCCACAGTCTTGGGACTTCTTCAGGTTTTCTCTTGCTATTTCGAGAGTCTGCTCCAGCTTCTCCCGTAGCTCAAACACGTACTGGTAGCTGTTCTTCACCTCTGGGGTCTCTACTTCTTTCGTCCACAGTTCTTTTAGGATGTGCATCGGCCCTCGGATGGTTCTTCCGTACAGCAGCTCGAACGGAGAGAAGCCGGTGGACTCCTGCGGTACTTCTCTGTAGGCGAAAAGTAGGGCGTTGATGTAGCGATGCCATTGTCTGGGCTGCTCGCTGCACAGTTTCTTCAGGGTGGACTTCAGCGTAGCATTGAACTTCTCGACAAGCCCGTTGCACATCGGATGGTAGGGTGTCGTAGTCAAATGCCGGATGCTCAGCAGTCTGTTGACCTCCTTCATACAGTCAGAGACGAACTGTGTCCCGAGGTCTGTCAGAATTTCTTCAGGCACTCCAAGTCTACTGAACATGTCCACCAGTGCCTCTGCTACAGTTTCAGTGTCAATCTTCTTCAGTGGCACTGCTTCTGGGTACCGAGTCGCATAGTCTACTAAAGTCAGTACCCATCGATGACCTTCTTCACTCGGAGGTCTTATTTCGCCGATTAAGTCTAAGGCCACCCTCTTGAAAGGTCGGTCGATCAAAGGCATTCTCTGCATTGGCACTTTAGGGACCCTTCCTCGAGGTATGGTCTTCTGGCAAATGTCACATGATCGGCAGAAACGGCTGACGTCCGCATGAAGTCCTGGCCAGTAGAATACCGCCTGGATTCTATCCGACGTCTTCTTGATACCTAGGTGACCTCCCATGATTGAGTCATGCGCTACTTCCATCACCTGGCGCCTTAGGGGTAACGGTACCAAGACTTGACGTAGTGGTTTCCCTCCGTTGACCCTCGGGTGCTGGAAGATTCGGTACAGGATCTTGGCCTTCACCTCAAAATAGACCGTACCACTGCCTTTGGTCACGTGGTCTTGGCGGTTCCTGTACTTGTTTAAAGTGCTATCAGCTTCCTGGAGCTGGATCAGCTTATCTCTGTCCACGATGGCAGCTTTGGAGTTGTCGGCGACCTTCAGTGGTGTAGACACCTTGTCTCTCTTGGCCTGGGCCCTGGTAGTAACAGCACTGACGATCTCTGGTCGGCAGGGCTGAGCCGGAGTAACCACATTGTCCCGTAGCAGCTCTGTAAGGTCTCCATCGGGAAACGGCAATGGATCCTCCTCCACAACTTCGACGCGTTGGGTTGAGGCAGGACTCCACTCTGGATCGGGGTCGTCGGGTCGTCTCGCGCCGTCGATATTCCCGATCATCAAATCATACAGCGGCTTCTTCAGGCAAACCGCTTCGACTTCGCCTATGTAGAAAGGGGTGTTGACATGAATTTTTGCAACTGGCGCTTTCACACATTTGCTGTCGGCCATGAGTGTCCATTTAGAATCGCCAGTGAACTGTTCTTTAGCGATTAGGTCTTCTCTGACGATGACCCCACTGCAGCCAGAGTCTCTTAGAACAGTCACTTCATGATTTCCGACGCGTCCCTTGGAAACAGGCATGTTCTGGACGGTCACAGCTGCGCTGGCGACGACGGGGATGGATTTTCCGTTGGCAAGGAGAAGTTGGCCATCAGTCATGCACTCTTGCACGTCCGCAGGGGTAGCTGTGCGCTTGGTCTCACTCGGAAGAATGACGCTCCCGCCGCACACTTGGTGGTCAGATCTACTGTTTTGCCGTTGATTGGAGAACCGCCTCTGCCGGTTGCCCGCCGCTGCATTGTCCGTACTGCTCCGCTGTCCGCTATTTCTGCTTTGAGGGCAGCTGGCAGCTCTGTGGTCTGTAGCGTTGCAGATAAAACAGCCTCTTGAGTGCCCTTCCCTGGGAGGAGGCGTGGAGTCCGTCTGTCTCTGGCTCGTCTGGCTCCCTTGGACCTGGTTCCCATGGTTTGCAGTCTTCTGAAAATGTTTCGTCGCGCTGGGTAGCCCCAGGGTTTTCCCATGAGCGATGAGATATCTTTCAGCAGCCTCAGTCACATCTTTAAGCGTCTGCAGCTTTTGTTCTTCTAAGTAGGTCGCTAGGTCCTTGTGACAGGCATTGAGAAATTGTTCTTTCACAATCAGGTCATGGAGACTGTCGTAAGACTTCATTTCGCCTGATAACTCCACCCACTTGTGTAGATATGACGACAGGCGCTCCACAAACTGCTTTGGCGTCTCGTCTGACTTAGGCCGGCATTCACGGAAGCGTTTACGGTAGCCCTTCTCTGTAAAGTTGTAGCACTGCAACAGGGCCTCTTTCAAGACGTCGTAGTTTTTGGCGTCATCGTTCGACAGTCTGGTGTAAACTTCGAGAGCTTGCCCCGTCAGAAGTGCACTCAGTCGAATTGCCCAGTCTTGAGGTTGCCAGTTAGAGCTTTCGGCGAACCTTTCGAATCTCGCCAGATAGCTGTCGATCTGGTCCTTCCCGTCGACGAAAGCTGGCAATTTTGGAGCCGTGTTGTCACTGATAACTTGTGGCGCATTCTGCTGTTGCTGGATACGCGCCATTTCTAGCTGGAACTCAAGACGCTTCAGCTCGAATTCTCTGTCTTTTTCTTGCCGCTGCTGTTCAATTTCTAGACGCTTCTGTTCTAATTCTCTTTCTTCACGGCGACGCTGCTCCTCTAATTCTCGTTCTTCACGGCGACGCTGCTCTTCTACTTCTAGACGCTTCTGTTCTAGTTCTATTTCTTTTTCTAGACGCTTCTCTTCCAATTCTCTTTCTCGTATTCTCTCCTGAGACTTGACGTACTCCGTCAGTTGCTTGCCTTTTAGATTCAGTTCAACCCCTTTCTGCCAGAAGTCAGCCATCTTGATGCTTCTGGAAAGTTCTTTTAAAGAAAGTTCTTTTCTGGAAGGTTCTTCTTCTAGAAAGTTCTTGACTGTAGAGTTCTTTTTTTCTGGAAAGTTCTTGACTGTGCTGTACCTTTCTAGACTGTTCTAGAACAGCACGCTTTCTGCAGTAGCGCTGATGCTTGCCACTGGTCGCTTTCGCTGACGCAGGCCCCGCTGTCCTCGTCGTATGCGACGCTGCACCACGCTGGTGTTGATGTATACGCTCCTGTGCTGAAGTAGACGCGACGTCCGCTCGCCGCTCTCTGTAACACTGGCGATGTAGCTCCGAGACTGTCTCTCGACGTAGTCCTGCGGCAGCTACGTAGTCCCGCTCTGTTGTTCGCTCACGAAGCAACTCTTCGGCGACTACACGCCCTTGCAGTCAACCCGAATCTATCGGATGTAGTCCCAGTATGTTGGCCCCTCTCGACGCAACTCGTTGGCGGCTACCCTCGATGACTGCCTCTCGTAACGTTGACTCGCTTGTTGTAGCAGTTGAACCCTTGGCTATGGCGTGAATCGCGGCTTGACCCCCAAAATGTTACACTCTGTTCGATGTTGGTGTTTTCTATCAGTATCTGATTCAGCCCCGATGCTTGAATTCCTGATAGGGTGTAACTCAGATTCGTTTATTCACACAGCCCGTCCAAACAGCATACAAGTCACAAAGTCGACGTATGAAGTTTTCCACTTTTATTCAGCACACATCAACAACTGCATACAATTCTCAATTCAACTCAACAACTTTCACAGCAACTTTCCAAATCACTATCAACAACTTTACTCTCTACAGCAATCTCGGCACACGATTAAATAACCTCTCTCTTTTCTCGAACAATTTGGTACGTGGTAGAAATGACGCACTGCCACCAATCGAACTAAAGATCGTCATCACTGACTTACGTCATTCACATTTTCTCTACTTCCGGGAACATTCACGACCTTCGATATCCATCCGGAAATTTCTATCAAGAGTAAACACGCATATCCAGAAGATTCTCAAATAATATCGACTAACGCAAATTATCAACGTTATACAAAGCCTCTCCTAACAACAATGCAAACTCAAATCAAAGGTAAATAAACACCATTATTGAATACTTTGCAAAACGAAACGATTAGATCTATTGTGCGCGCTTCCGACATACTTTCGTTCACGTTTCAACGTAACACACGGTACCCAGCTCTATTTATTTATTTAATCAGTTTATAGTCCCCTCTCTTCCCGTAAAGGATTTTCAGAGAGGAGACTTCTGATATTATTTATGCATGGTCTATGTAGCCTACAAACTAACTTTTAGTAAGGTATCAAGTTTTTTAAAAGAAATAAATTAAAAAAACAACAACTACATATCTTATGGTGAACAGGTTGATATTTATACAGAGAATCAACAGAAACCATTAATTTTTTTAAAGATTGATTGCACCAAGGACAAAACTGGAGTACTAAGAATAAACCTTGGAAAATTCATAATCTCATTCTCAAATATCACAAGGTTCAAATAATTCATTGGTTGTTTCCCTTGAAGCTGGAAAAAAACTAACATGATAAGTAACATTCACGTACATGTAGAGAGTTTTAAACTAGCTGAGCAGCGAACTTGGTACACACACACACCCACACACTTTCACACAGAGGCACACTGTAACGAAAGGGGTTATATGAAGAAACTGCGTGTATGCGTGCGTGAATATTCTGCGTGTTCTCCCGTCTCACACTCCCTAACTCTCAAGAATTCTTTTGTCGTCACACCCCCTTTCTATTACTAGAAAATAAACAATAATCAACAAAGTTCACATAAATACATACAATTCAATCAATAATATGGAAAATATATATGTATAACTTTGTACTCACGTACTATGTAGAAATAATCCGTGAATCTTATCATTCACAAAACACACACACAAGTCTCAGTTAGATCATCCACGAATAAAGTCACAATCACCAAAAACCACCACAAAAATCCCGGTAAGATAATCCGAGTATCACCAGTCTCAATAAACACCAATATCGATCTGGTCACCGTCGACAGAGAGAGTTACCAAGAGTCTCATGGAGGACAGAATTCGCTGTCTGTCTTTTGTTTCCTTTTAATCCTCTGTCTCTGTCTATATCTATACACTATCTTCCTTCTCCTTATCCTTGGCCTTTTTATCTATCTATCCTGGGTTCTCTCCCCTCTCTATCGTCGCTGTCGCTGCTGCTGTTGTGGCCGCTGTTGCTGCTGCTGCTGAGGTAGCAATGGTTGCTACTGCTGCTGATGTAGCAGTGGTTGCTGCTGCTGATGATGTAGCAGTGGTTGCTGCTGCTGATGATGTAGCAGTGGTTGCTGCTGCTGCTGATGTAGCAGTGGTTGCTGATGCAGATGATGTAGCAGTGGTTGCTGCTGCTGCTGATGTAGCAGTGGTTGCTGATGAAGCAGTGGTTGCTTCTCTCGTCTTCTTCTTCGTCTTCTTCTTTGGCTTCTTGATACTTCCACCCCTTCTTCTTCACGACTTCTTCTTCTTCTTCTTCTCGTCTTCGTCTTCTTCTTCTCCTTCTCTTCTTCTTCTTCTTCTTCTTCTTCTTCTTCTTCTTCTTCTTCTTCTTCTCGTCTTCGTCTTCTTCTCCTTCTTTTCTTCTTCTTCTTCTTCTTCTTCTTCTTCTTCTTCTTCTTCTTCTTCTTCTTCTTCTTCTTCTCTCCTTCTTTCTTCTTCCTTCTTCTCCTTCTCTGCTTTCTTCTTCTTTCTTCTCCTTCTCTTTCGCCTCGAGGCCCCTCAGCCGGAGACTTCTGAAAACATACAAGTTTTCCCCCACTAAATATCTTGATACATAGACTTTCTGTATTACCACATATACCTTTCTCTCTCTCTGTGACAGGACCAGACCAGCAACATATAATTCAAAACTCATATGTGTAGAACACAGTTCACACATACGCAAAAATTGTAAAACTAATTATAACAACTAATTATTACATTCTTGCCGCTAATTACTTTCATTCACAGAAATAAATATAATGCTATACATTGCGAGTTGAGGTTTCACCTTCAAATCAAATACTAATCCAACTTGAATTCGTTCATCAGAAATATACAACGATCCACCATCTCCATCCTCCTTAATCCATCCTTCATACTAATATCAAAAATTATCTACTCTTACTTTTATTCCACCACAAGTAGATAGTCATGGTTAAATATTCTTACGTTTCATAATACAATATTTCAATGATAAACCAATAAATATATACCTGCAGACGCAGCTGCCAGAAGTACAAACACAACCACACTGTGGTACACACCAGAAGAGACTGCTTCACGTTTGAATGTGATTGGCCAGTCGTCACATGACTAGCTCAGCCAATCAGCATTCAGTTTTCAATAAAAAAAAAACAAACTATTATGTATGTCTTCACACAGGAATAGACTACAATACACCAAAAAGTCATCGGACCGAAATAGTATAAAACCGGTCCGTGACACACACATTCACACATACACACACACCCACACACACACGCAGAGTTTCTACCTTACACACACACACACACCAACACACACGCGCACACACACACACCGTTCCTTCAAACGTTAACAGCAAACAAATTCATTTGAGAGATTCAACAATGAGCCGAAATTGGGTGTAAATACAAAATAATCACTGTTAAATTTCCAGCATTACAGTTAAATTTACCAAATCCAAAGTCTTGATTGAAAGTTTAACTTGTAATAATGTCAAAGACCACAACGGTGTGATTATTTGATTGATTAATAGAGACCAATGCTTTTGGAGAAAAGGAACTGAGAGAGAGTAAGAAAGAGACAGAGAGAGAGGGATGGGGGAAAGAGAGAGAGAGAGAGAGAGAGAGAGAGAGAGAGAGAGGGGGGGGGGGGGGCAGAAACAGAGAAATGGTAAACATACAATGTCCGTCTGTAATGTCAACAACATCATAAAGTACATTTTAAAATCAGTTCATTCCTGTGGAAAAGTGCACAATGCATTCAACCTGGCTGCACGCGTACCGCTGCTGCACAACAATTAAAAGTTGAAGTTGCAAAGAAACTTTATTCGGATTAAGGTTTCAGACATAGCCTAAGCTTACAACCTGTCCTTAAACTTTATCAAAATTAACATTTACAGTAACTATATAATGAGAGAGAGAGAGAGAGAGAGAGAGAGAGAGAGAGAGAGAGAGAGAGAGAGAGGCAGACAGACAGACAGAGACAGAGAAAGAAAGAGAGAGGAGAGGGAGGGGGAAGCTGTTGATGGGAGAGAAATAGATAGGGAGAGAGAGACAGAGACAGAGTCAGAGACAAACAGACAGAGAGACAAGAGACAGAGACGAAGATACTGTTGATGTTGCTGGCGGGGACTGCTCGTTTTCTATAGCTAATAATTATGAGGCTTATATATCATCGTATACTCTCCTTCACGCGCACCGTATAAAATTAGTACCTTGCGATTGCTGAAGTTCGGAGATACTTAGTCTGTTGCCCACAGAATCAAAGCCAACAGAACCCTGCAACACAAACGCCAAAATATACGTAATGTAATAATAATAATAATAATAATAATAATAATAATAATAATAATAATAATAATAATAATAATAATAATAATATATTACATGGTTATTGCTTTAGGTCAATAACAACAACAATAACAACAACAATAATAATAATAATAATAATAATAATAATAATAATAATAATAATAATAATAGATGCTATATACGCGCCTTTCCCCAAATCAATCAGGCTCAAAGCGCGGCGATCTATACCAACATACACGCTCACCTGTCTCCTCCACCCTCACACACACCAAATACACACCAAGGGAGATCGCTATTTAAGACGGAAAGAAACTCTAATTTTTTTTATTTTTTTTATAATTAACAGTGGTGGTTCACCCGTCCCCTATACGCTTAATGTGTCCGGGGACGTAAATTTACTCCATAATTTTTTTTTATTTTTGAAATGTGTAGGCCTAAATTGACTGCGTCCTGTACCATTATTGAAGGAGGAAAAAAAGAGAAAAGAGGAGAAAACCCTCGGTGACCTCAATAGTCTCGTACCTAAGTCACATACGTTCGGCCCTTGCGGGAATCGAACCCGCGACCTTCGGCATAGGAAACCGACGACTTATCCACTGCGCCACGAGGCCACCCACGATAGGGACTGAAAAGCAGATTGATGTTGAGAATATGAGGATGCACAGTGAGATGTGAGTCCAGTATTAAGCCCAAGTTGTTGGCCCAGTCAGAGAAAGAAACATCACAGTTACCGGCAAGAAGAGAATTAGGCAGACGATTTGTTGTTGACATTTGTATAGAGAAAATAATCATAGCTTCTTTCTTATACTCAATTAGTTTAAGTCTATTGGAAGTCATTCAGGACCTGATATCGCATATGCAATCTTACATATAACTAATAACTAACACAGTGCATAGTTTCAAATATTTAGAAGCCATTGTATCAGACAATGGGTCCCGACAGGAAGTCCTCTCCAGGATCGCACAAACAACTGCTGCCCTGGCGAGGATGAAGCCAATTTCGAAAGACTGGACCATCAGTTTACATTCCAAGTGAGACTGCTGCACTCCCTTGTCATCTCCATCTTCCTATATGCTTGCGAAACATGGACCCTCACAGCAGATCTACAACGAATACAAAGCATGGAGATGAGGTGCTACAGAAGACTTCTGGGCATTTCCTATACCCAGCACATCACCAACGACGAAGTCCGACAGACCATCACACAAGCCATTGGACAACACGATGACCTGCTCACAGTGGTGAAGAAACGAAAACTCCTATGGCATGGCCACGTCACCAGATCATCAGGTCTTGCAAAGACCATCCTGCAAGGCACGGTGCAAGGAGGTAGAAGAAGAGGGGGGACCAAAAAAGAGGTGGGAGGACAACATTCGAGAATGGACTGGTTTGACACTGAGTGAAAAAAATCAGTGTTGCTGAGGACAGGGAAAGATGGAGTATGCTGGTTAAACGATCATCTGTGGTGCCCCTACGACCTCCGAGTTACGGGATAGGATAGGATAGCATATAACCAATAACAGAACTTACGTCCTGGAGTGCAGCAGACGTCTGAAGCCGAGTGTCATAAGCAAAAGAATGATAAATAACTGAATAATATCATAAGAGGAGTGGTGAGCATGTACAAAACAAACAAGACAGGACCCAACACAGAACCCTGCGGCACGCCATAAATAATCAGAGCTGGACCAGGGCTGTTGTTGTCAATGTAAACAGTCTGCCAGAGAGGTAAGAAGTCAACCCGTCAAGCCCACAGCCACACAATATCAGTAGCAAACAGTAACATTAAACAAAGGCGGTCAGACAATGTTTTGTGACACACAATCCGTTGAGAATTATATTGTTTTTGACATACAGTATATATGAGTTGTTTAGAGACAAAACACGCCCTCCTAAATTATATTTAACACTTCCAAAACACATATTTAAGAAAGACATGTAAAAGGGGTTGACGGAGATACAACAGACGAGATTAAAAGATTCGCTATATATATGTGAAATTTCAAAAATTCACAAATAATGTTAGGTAGGTAGGGTTTGGGCGCGCCACTGGCTGCGACCACGCCTTCCCCGGGGGAGGCGGCCCAGAGTTTCCCGATATAAAGGGATAATAAACTGCAGCAAAAAAAAAAAAGTACATATCTAAAAATGCTTCTTCATGAATTAAATAACACTTAGCACTTTAATCGTATAGTAACCATTTGAAAAGTTGTTCTCCACCCTCCCACCCCCTCCATCCCTGTCAAATTACAAATTATGGAGACTTCACAGTGATTATATATAATTGAACACTCTGGCTCGTCATTTTCTGACTGGCCACTGCTTGCGCACTTATCTATATATGTATCTAAACCTATCCTATCCTATTCTATCCCGTAACTCTGAGGTCTTTGGGGCACCACAGATGATCGTTTAACCAGCATACAGATACTCCACCTTTCTCTGTCCTCAGCAACCCTGATGGTTTCGCTCGCTCTATCTATACAATTATGTATAATACAATAATAATACCGGATGCTAATACGCGCTTTACTTCGAATGATTTCGAACTCAAAGCGCATTTATCTATACATCTATCCTCTTTTAAGGTGACAACCATTCTAATTCATTTTTCCACCTGTCCATGTGCAGAACTAAACAAGTGAATTATAATATATCTCAATTATTTTAAAATCATTAGTGTCGTGTTTTATGTTTTATTTGCAGTCACTTAAATATCCCAGTATTAGAGGAGAGAGGATAGAAAAAAAGGTTACAATAAAATGCATAACATAGAGGGAGACAATCTCTCTCTCTCTCTAATATATATGTATGCATATCTCTCTCTCTCTCTCTCTCTCTCTCTCTCTCTCTCTCTCTCTCTCTCTCTCTCTCTCTCTCTCTCTCTCTCTCTCATATATATATCCTATCCGATATCTCGAAGGTCGTTGGGACACCGCAGATGATCATTTAACCGGCATACTCCATCTTTGTCTGTCCTCAGCAACCCTTATAGCTTCGGCTCAATGTCAAGACCGTCCATTCTCGAATGTTGTCCTCCCATCTCTTTTTCTGTCTCCTTCTTCTTCTGCGTCCTTGCATGTGCCTTGCAGAATGGGCTTTTCAAGGCCTGATGCTCTGCTGTCGTGGCCATACCATCGGAGCTTTTTGTTTCTTCACCACTATGAGCATGTCATCGTGTTGTCCAATGGCTTGTGTGATGGTCTTTCGGACTTTGTCGTAGGTGCTGTGCTGGGTATAGGAAATGCCCAGAAGTCTTCTGTAGCACTTAATCTCCATGCTTTGTATTCTTCGTTGTACGTCTGCTGTGAAGGTCCATGTTTCGCAAACGTATAGGAAAGTGGAGATGACAAGGAAGCGAAATTTAATTATCCTGCTCTCAAAGGTGGACAAAAAAATCCGATTCAGAGTGGTCTTGCAACTCTCGAGATATATATATATATTTTTCTTTATATATATATATATATATATATATATATATATATATATATATATATATATATATATATATATATATATATATATATATATATATATATATATATATATATATATATATATATATATACAACTCTGCAGCAAATGAGAAAAAAAAACCCGAACCTATAAAAGAGTTTACACAGCAGAAGCCGCCTGAACAAAAGCACTAAATCCTTTTAGCCACTCAGCAACTTTCTTCCGTCTGATAATAAAAGCTGCAAGTTAAAATATTTATGTCTCTGAAACACGGCCTTGTCCTTTTCTAAAGGTCTGGAGAAAAACAGGAAACATAAAACTCTCTCTCTCTCTCTCTCTCTCTCTCTCTCTCTCTCTTTCCCTCCCCCCCTCCTCTCTCTCTCTCTCTCTCTCTCTCTCTCTCTCTCTCGTTTCTTTCCTTCCTTCCTTGTTCTTTCTCTATCTCTTTCTTTACTTTTATCATCTCCTCCCATTAGAATACTCATGGAGAAATTCTTCCAGGTCACAAACAGAGAGCGCAGATCGTAAGTCTGGGTGTGGGGTTTGAACCGACGTTTCGGTGCCTGGAGGTTCAGAATTTGCACACAAACAGCTACGTGCAGATGCACTTTGCTGCCGTCATCAGTCGCAAGTGTCAGCATATCAAAAGCAATAAAAGCCTTGTTAGACATGCTGACCACTGAAGATGGAGACATCATGTGGGATCGCAGTGAGGTGCATGCTGGGGACTACCACTTAGTGCCGGATGATCTGCTTAAGATGGCCGAGAGGGAGAAAAAGCTTGCGGAAAGCTGGGTGAACAAGAGTGTTCCTACGCTGTTGAGCTCAGAGTGTGTTTTGGTCTATGTCAAGGTCGGCTACATCAAGTGGATCTCCCAGCATTTTCATACCGCCATGTTTATCAACTATTAACAGCTAAAAACGGGGGGACAGGTGATGACTGATAATCTCAAATCCAGAGACTGCTTTGTGCATGATCTGGCCGCGTACCTCAGTCTTGACCATCAGAAACAGCGGTTAGCAGGTCAGGGAAGGACAGGGGCCACAGGACTGGCAAGGACAGGGGCCACAGGACTGGCAACATGCTGACCGTAGACAAACACATTTCTCAGGCTGACATACACAGGATAAACAAGATGTGTATTTTGGTATGAGCAGGAGCGAGTTGAGATAGAGAAAATGGAGTTTCTGGACAAGCAGGAGTTGTTGGAACCGTTGTAGAATCACTGCTCCCTTGTGTAGGCCTGCCAGGATGCTGCCAACGTGAGACTGCAGGACATTGAACGGTGATAATCACTTTTCGCCTCAAGCTTATGTTTTTTTCCACGCACCAGCAGTTACTTTCTAAACATACCCTTGTTCAAAACTACCCAGACCGCAATCCTTGATTTCAGAACTACTTTTTGGCAAATGATCGAATTCTTTTTTTTAAAAATTAGGTTCTTTCCAATTTCCGTTGCCAAACAGCCACATTGGGGATACTCTGTTCGCATGAAGACTTCTTTCCTGAGGTTTTCATTCAGGCGTCGTCTAATGCTTTGGAAATTCAGTCCCTTGATGTTCAGCAAGCCTCGCTGATGCACTGACGAGCTGAGAACACAGAGAGATGGCCGTCTGGATCTATGGCACACATCCACTAATGCAAATCATTGGCAGCAGAGGAGGGGAGATAACTCTTTCCTATCAGTCCCTCATTCCACGGAGGACAGCATTTAATAAGGATTCTATCCCAGATGTTATTAAAAAAAAAACAACAACTCCAGTCCCATCTCTTTAGGAGAAAGATACCTTCATCGCTTGTGTTTTACACAAACTTTCTCTTGCCCTCAGGCGTAGGCTTACAGCAATACATTTGGTACCTGCCAAAAGCTGTGATAGGGTGATTGCACGGTCTTCAAAGATCCTGACCCTCACGTCCTAGATGGGAGAGTACTAGCTAAACCAATACGAGCCAATAAGCACCAAGGTATCTTTTCCCCCAATCTCAGGTCACCCAGGGTTGTGCTCAGTTGTCGGAGCATCAGGAGATGCACCTAAAGGCTGCAGGTGGGCGCCTCTGGTGGCATCAGTTAGATCCTGTATCCGTCAGCGCCTTGAGCAGCTGTTGAGCTGGAAAAGCGCGATATAAAAACCAAATAATAAAATATCACATAATTATTTTTCTATATCGTCGATACACATATTCACACTTTTCTGCTATCCTATGCACCAACGGGAATCCCCTCAATGAAACATACTTCCGGTTTTTTTTCTCCGCGTGTTTTAGTGAGTTATTTCCAAATATTCAAGAATAATAACATGTGTCACTGGCCACCTGTATCGTACCCTCACATATTTTTATTTTTTTTGCTGCAGTTTATTATCCCTTTCTATCGCCAGTGGCGCGCCTAAACCCTACCTACCTAACATTATTTGTGAATTTTTGAAAAATATTCGGAAAAACATAACGCCCAGATGCTGTCAGGCGCCATTGGTTTCTGGCTTGTGGACAAGGCAAGTTAGTCCCGCCTTAGCCCACTTGGCCACAACGCTCGCCTAACATAGTCAGTTACTTCGTGTTTTGTGAAGGTTGCGACGGCGAAGCTATGGAAAACTACAAGAGTCTTCAGGTACTGTTTCACTTTCTGTCGATGATCGACGCACCTCCGAAGTCGCCACAAATACAGGCCTCTACGATTGTTTTTTGCATCCTTTCACTGAGCATGTATTTCCTCCACCGTTTTTATACTTATCCCACTCGTTTTCTGGCTCTAACAATCGTCGTTTTCGGCAATTTGCCATATTTAAAAGTCACGCATCAAGCTTTGATAAAAGCAAAACAAGCTAGACCGGAACTTGGTTTCATGCAAACCTCGTTTTAATTTATAATGGCGATACCCACGAGTTTTTATGAGAGGTGCCGGAAAGTTGTGAATCCATCAATTAATGTAGGTGTGTCACCCGCCCACAAGAGCACTAAATCATTGTAGTAGTAGTAGTAGTAGTAGTAGTAGTAGTAGTAGTAGTAGTAGTAGTAGTAGTAGTAGTTGTAGTAGTTCTTCTTCTTCTTCTTCTTCTTCTTCTTCTTCTTCTTCTTCTTCTTCTTCTTCTTCTTCTTCTTCTTTTTCTTCTTCGTCTTCTCTTCTTCTTGTTTTTGTTCTTGTTCTTTTTCTTGTTCTTTTTATTTTTCTTGTTCTTGTTCTTGTTCTTCTTCTTCTTCTTTCTTTTATTCTTCTTCTTTTTCTCCTTCTCCTCTTCTTCTTATCGAGGCCCATCAATCAATGTAGGAGTGTCATCCGTGAACGGGAGCACTAAATCATTGTTGTAGTTGGCATAGTTGGTCTTCTTGTTGTTGATCTTGTTCTACACTTCCTCCTTTTCCCTCTTTTTTTCTTCTCTTCCTCCTCCTCCTTCCCTCCCCACCCCTCTCCTCCAAATCCTAATCTTCCTTCTTTCTTCAGGAATTTTGAAGCTCGAAACGCGCGACTTCCTGCCACCGCTATTTTGATCTCTGCTTTCCTTTCTTAGATTTGGGCTGCAGCCACAGGCACTTGTTTCTGGACACGCGAGTTCCTGTGCATGTGATGCATGCAAAAAAAGCCATCCTTGTCTTCCAGGTCGCTTGGCATAAAAAACTTCAACACTGTGAAATAAGATCGCAACGTGGGAGTTTCACTATCACGCTGCTGTATTTTAATTACCACTTAAAACGTGAAATAAGCTGGCATGGTACACGTCATTTGAAAGTTGCGGTCACAATAAACGCTTTGGTTTGGCGACTACTTTTCGCAATAAAAGAACAAGCGTAAAAGGCATTTGTCAGGCCCATACAAGAGTACGCTTCAACGGTATGGGATCCTCACACCCAGAAGTCCATTGACAGGCTGGAGGTTGTACAGGGACGGGCTGCACGTTTTGTCCTCAATAGATACCACAACACTTCAAGTGTCAATCAGATGTTGGATTCGCTGGGGTGGTCGCCTTTGGAATTGCGCAGGAAGACATCTCGCCTATCGATGTTATACAAAATCAACAGAGGACTGGTGCACTGTCCCTCCATCCTCAGTAAGCTGATCCCACTGTCTCTCCGCCAACGCAGAGGCCATGACAGCCAATTCAGCCGCATCACCTGCCGAACTGAGTACCGTTCCTCCTCTTTCCTACCCCGTACTATAGAAGGCTGGAACGCCCTTCCCCAGGAGGCAGTGGAGGCCAAAACTGTTGATGCTTTTGCATCAAGAGCCTCCCACCGACCAGAATAGACAGTTAATCAACAACACTACAACTCCCCCCCTCCCCCAAATCCCTCTGTCACTAATCAGATCTGGACTGTCCATGAACTAGGAGAACTGCCTTTTGTGAAACATGTGCAAAGCCCTCACAGTACCAGTATAATCAAGAAATATGATTGTTGGCGCCTACGGAAAGACAAGACAAGACAACAAATAATGTGGATGAAAAATAATAGTGTCACTATCAATGGGCGAAAATGACATAATGAGTTTCCATATAAAATAATGCCATTAAGATATACAATCACATTAATGTATTACTAACACTAATGAGAGGTATTCTCATGCAAATCCAACTCCGTTCCAATGTTTCATTGTATCTTGACGAAGTGTCCTTAGTATGATTATTTTGAGCGACACTCTTATTGATCAAACAACGCATCATACCTTGCGTGGTCTTTGTTTATTTGATGACTTTGGAGACCATCGTCACAAGGGCGAAATAACATTTCAGGGATTTGGTCATGAGAGGTTTCATCTCCAAGTCCAACACAACTGTTGCGCGCGACCATATTTCACGAGGATCTCTGTGCCATCCTACACCCGTAGACTGATAACGATTTGTCAAATTATGTAGCCTGCATCCACGAAATGTTTGCCAGTCATTTTATCGACGACATTGACTCCAAAAGCCAGAAAGTCAGAAATATCGCCAAGGCAAAAAGGTCGAAAAAGGAAATGTGAGAATGTTCTCACCTTTTTAGAACGCTATAGTTCGATCGCAGCTGTCACAGTGTGACACAATTTCAATTCAGCGTAGGACCGAAATGCCCCTATCAACGGCTGAGCCGTGACTTCCCGCAAATAAGACGTGTGTTCGATATTCAAGCAGAACGTTTTGAAGTATTGTCGGGATCAATGCTTAGTCGAGTTTTACGTCATTGGGCTTGGTGCCATGATATGCGTAATAATGCATAAAGAGGTTGAGAGGTGAGTGGGTATGCTGGGGGAGGGGAGGGGCTGGGGGCGGGGGTAAGGGGAAGGGAGAGGGAGGGTGTGTGCAGGGGTGGTGGGTGGTATGAGAGTTAATTAAACAAGGAGATGTAGAGCTATTTCCTATTGTGGATGCTGGGTCTGGATGGCCAGAATGATGCTCATTGAGCAACTTGGCTTGCACTAGGTAAGAAGTTACGTTAACATAAGAATAACGCATCGATCCATCTATTCACAAGCGACATGCATAGAAATCGAGACACAATCAACCAACCAAACAAACAAAAACCAGCAACAACAAACAAACAAACAAATTAACCAAGAAAAACACTCCAAAGAACAAGCAATAAACTCACAAATAAATAACATAAATAAATAAATAAATAGGACAATCCAAAGAACAAACAACAAACTCACAAATAAATATACAGCCTAAATAAAACTGAAGTACATAAAATAAAAATACAGTATAAATATATATTTTTTAAATTGTTACCGAAATCCCCGTGATGTCCAGCTTGAGCAACTCCTCCACAAAGATCCGGGAAAAGTTGACACTGTCGTAGGTGAAGGTCGAAAGGTTAAGACCTCGTTCCCGTGATGCCGAGTGGAGCACGTGACCAATACTCAACATGGCGTCGAAGGCGTAGGCTGTGTAGTCTGATTCAGAACCGATGCGCGCTATCATCAGCTCTCGAAAGTATTTCACTGTCTGAAGATGGACGAAGCGAATGGCCCTTTACTGAGTCCATTAACACATTTGTTTTTAATCAGGAATTTTCACAGTTCTAGGCAGATAAGAAGTACATGTATACTGTTTTGCAAAAAACTAAAGTTGCACTGCAGGACATTACATTAACAGTGCAAAAAAAAATTTCAATACAATACAAAACAATGTCATACAATACAATGCAATACAATACAATACAATACAATACAATACAATACAATACAATACAAAGCAGCAAGTCTTTTAAATACATCGCAGGAATTAAGATACACATACAGCCATTCTGTCACAAAGACAATACGTCGATTAGAAACAACAACAACAACAAAACAATAACATCAGAATAACCCAAGATCTTCTATGCACGCAGAAGAAGAAGAAGCAGAAGAAGAAGAAGAAGAAGAAGATGGTTGGTTGGTTGTTTCTATTAACGTCTTCTTCACTGAAATGAAACGACACACGCACTCAGGCGTGCACGCACACACACACGCACACACACACCCACACACACAATCGCACACACACATACACACACAGACACACACACACATAAAAAAAATCTAATCAAATGAACCTAGCAGCTATAGGAGGATCAATTCAACCCTTGCTAACCTAACGTTAACAAAGCTTACGTTATTAATAAAACTCATATTATTATATAAACCATCTGACAAAAAAGGACGAATATGAAAATATCCAAGTAATATATTCTTCAAAAATATAGATTCATTATATAATTATTCAATTCACAATTCTACAATATTTAATTTTAATTGAGTTTAGTATTATTCTATATGCCCTGCTAAAAATTGATCTGGGAGTTCCACAAAGTCTGTCATAACTGAGATTGAATTTTTATATCGTTAATACATTTATTTTCTATAGACCTTTGAATTTTTTTAAAATAGAAAATAACAGTATTGACGTGCTTGATTCACCTAACAGCGGTGATGCTCCCAGATTAGTGCAATCACAGATGATCGGGAGAGTGAACGGACAAAACATGGTAAAAGTTGATAAAAAATTCCGAGAGGCCAAAGTAGAGGACAAGAAAATGAGAGGGAGAGGTAGAGATATAAGAAGACTGCGGGGTGCAGCTGATAGTAGCGGTGTTGGGGGGTTGCATAATAAGCCTTCTACTTTTCAGCAAAGTCACGAAGACAACTGTAACAGTAGTGATGAATGGGTTTCTCAGAAAGGGTCAGAAGAAGAAGAAGAGGAAAACATATGGAAATAATACTTCTTGTAATTAACTATGGCGATGTGAGAATGCAAGTTGTTACATTATAGTTGTTGATACCATAAATTATGTTTGAGTCGACCCCCTTTAAAGTCAATCACACCTCAGTATAGTAAACAAAGAATGAACCAATGGGGATCAAGAGCCTGTTTTCTGTACGTTGTGTTATTGTGCACAAAAGATGGCAGACGAAGTGTTGGTGTTTACACAGTGACTTGTGCTTCGATTTTTCTTTCCTTCACTTACCATTAGATAATATTTGTGGATTAAGGGATCTTCGCCATTTGGGTCTAGGTTATGATTCAAGCAGGGAGCGGTGAGTCACCAAAAAAATGTTCCTTTCTTTTCTTTTTTCCCTTGTGTTTTCCTGTGTTTGTGTCGGCAAGTGTATTATCTGTGGTGGGAGTGGACTTGTTGTCGGCTCAAACTCCTTGTGTTTGTGTTTGCTTTTTTTTTGTTGTTTGCCCTCAAGACTGCTGGTTTGTTATTATGTTATACATGACATGTTTACCTTTTCGTTAATTGTTTACTTTGTACGCTGCGACCGTTTAATAGAGCGGACATGTATTATGGTGCATCTGCCCATAATTAGTTCTTCCTTCCATATAGTATTGGTTATGAATGATATATGTATGATTGATACACTTTTTGTTTGTGATCAATGAATGCCACAGAAACCAAAGATGTATTTCGTATTCTGTCTTTTAATTGTAATGGTCTTGGGGACCATGTGAAGCGAAAAGATGTGTTTGATTTTTTGCGTAAACAGAAATGCAAGTTATTTTTTTTGCAAGAAACACACTGGAAAACTGATTCACAAAACTTTATCAGGACATGCTGGGGCTATAACTGTTTTGTGGCAGGAAAAAATACAAATAGACATGGAGTAGCAATACTAATTGACAGTAATTTTGACTATAAAGTTCATAAAGTTATTAAGGACGATGAGGGTTGTTTTTTGATGTTAGATATTGAATTTAATAATATGAGATTAACCTTAGTGAATGTTTATGGTCCTAGTGATGGTGATAAACCCTCTTTTTTTGCTAATGTTTTTGAAAAAATTGAAGGGCTTGGTAATTCACAGATAGTGATTGGAGGTGATTGGAATGTGATTTTAGATCCACACATAGATGCAAGGAATTATAAAAGCTTCGCTTCTCGTCCCAGAAGTAGGACTATTATAAAGGATTTAATGAACAATTTTGAACTTTCTGATGTTTGGCGTGAAATGCATCCTGATAAAAGAGGATTCACTTGGAGAAGGTTCAATTCTGTGCAACAAAGTCGACTGGATTATTTTTTAATTTCAGATGTGCTACTGCCTAGTATCAACGAGGTTAAAATATCATCTGGATACCGTTCAGATCACTCAGTTATTACAATTGGTTTCAAAATTAAAGATAGAGGCACGAGAAGGCATCAATATTGGAAATTTAATAATTCTTTACTACAAGACAAACAATATATGGAAGTAGTAAAACAAGTTATTCTTAGTGTAAAAAGACAGTATGTGGTGCCTGTATACAATCATAATATCTGCAGTGTTGCAAATGAGGATATACAACTTGTAATCAATGATCAACTCTTCTTTGAGACACTTTTGATGGAGATTAGAGGTAAGACCATCTCCTATTCCACTTTTGTGAAAAAGAAAGAAAACATGGAAGAAGAAAGTTTAGTGAAGGAAATTTTAGAGTTGGAATCAGGAGATGCCCTTAATCAAGAGTCTGTACAACTTTTAGAAGAAAAAAGAATGATGTTACAAAGCTTAAGAGAAAAAAAAGTTAATGGTATGATTATTCGTTCTCGTTTACAATGGATTAATGAAGGAGAAAAGCCTAGTAAGTACTTCTGTAACTTAGAAAATAGGAACTTTTTGAACAAGCACATGTGTTTTTTGGACAGAGGTGATGGGGAGATGATTTTTGATGAACTTCAAATATTGAATGAAACTAAGTGTTTTTATGAGAATTTGTACAGTCGGCATAGTGTATCACAGGTTGATCTTAATAACATAGTACAGGAGATGCCAAAATTAGATGATGATGAGAAGACTATGTTAGAAGGTTACATAACTTTTGATGAAGCCCTTAATGCTTTACGTTCAATGAAAAATAATAAAAGTCCTGGAAGTGATGGGTTCTCTGCGGAATTTTTTAAATTCTTTTTTAGTGATATTGGTGCTTTCCTCGTACGCTCTCTTAATTGTGGCTTTTTGAACAGACAATTGTCAGTAACGCAGCGTCAGGGTGTTATAACTTGTATCCCTAAAGAAGGAAAACCTAAACAGTTCATCGGGAACTGGAGACCTATCTCATTACTTAATACATCATACAAAATTGCTTCAGCATGCATTGCAAACAGAATTAAAAAAGTATTACATAAACTTATACACACAGACCAGAAAGGTTTCATGAAAGGGAGGTATATTGGTGAGAACATACGTCTAATATATGATTTACTGTTACACACTGAACAGAAAAAGATTCCAGGATTGTTGTTACTTGTGGACTTTGAGAAAGCATTTGATAGTATTTCGTGGGAATTTTTAGATAAAACTCTGAATTTCTTCAACTTCGGGGCAGATATAAAGAATTGGATAAAAACCTTCTATACCGACATCAAATCTTGTATTTCTTTGAATGGTCAATACTCATCCTGGTTCAATATTTGTAGAGGAGTAAGACAGGGAGATCCTTTGTCACCCTATTTATATCTTTTGTGTGCTGAAATTATGTCAGCAATGCTGCGTGAGAATGAGAAAATTGAAGGTATTAAAATTCGAAACAAGGAATTTCTTTTGTCTCAGTTTGCCGATGATACCGCTCTATGTTTAGATGGGAGCGAAGAGTCATTTGAGGAAGCGGTAGAGGTTCTATGCAGGTTTGCGGAAATGTCAGGCTTAAATATTAACTATAAAAAGACACAAGTTATATGGCTAGGTAGTAAGAAAAACTCTGAACAGAGATTCATGCGTGATAAAAATTTTTGCTGGGATCCCGGTATTTTTAAATACTTGGGTATTTTATTCACAACAGATACCGACAACATTGTCAACATAAACTACGATGGGAAATTGGATGAAATTAAAAAGCTATTGTGTACTTGGCAAAAGCGTCAGCTTACACCATTTGGCAAAATTACAATTGTGAAAGCACTTGCTGTCTCTAAATTGACATATTTATTTATAACTTTGCCAGACCCGGATCGTGTATTTTTGAATGAATTAAACAGGTTGTTTTACAAGTTCTTATGGGATGGCAAACAAAGCAAAATAAATAAAGCAGCTGTGTGCGACTCATATGAGAATGGGGGATTGAAAATGTTGAATGTTTTTGTATTTTTGTCATCATTGAAAATAAGCTGGCTGCGAAGGTTATTATCATCGGAGTCGTCTTTAAAAGAAATTGTTTCATGCTTGTACCCAGAACTTGACAACCTTTTTATACTGGGGGGTGAGTTTGACAATGGGCTCACGCACACATTGAAAAATCCCTTTTGGCGCGATGTTCTGAAACACTTTAGAAATTTAAGCTTAAAAACTAGACCTAAAGACATAAGTGAATTTAATGCAGAACATATTTTTTACAACATAAATGTAACTGTAGGCAATCATATTGTCTATAATAAAGATTGGATTGAAGCAGGAATCAACCATATATATCACTTACGTAACGAAAATGGATTTTTCATGAATTTTGAGGAATTTAAGCTGAGATTCCCTGATGTACTGCATACCAATTTTTTACAGTATAGAGGCATTATTGATGCAGCTAACGAATATCAGAAGAAAATGAATTTTTCATCAACAGCAAATTACAATCTCTTAGCGCCAAAAATATGTACAATCATAAAAGGGGGAAATAAAAGTGTGCAGGCTGAGCTCCTAAAGGCAAAGTCACTCCCACCCGGTCCAACCAAATGGAATTCTATTTTTGATTAATTGAATTGGAAAACTATCTTTGAAAAATGTTATAAAACGACAAAAGATTGTAAATTAAGATGGTTCCAGCTAAGATTACTTCATAGAATACTACCTACAAATCGTTATTTATTTTTAAGAAAAGTAATTGACTCTGCTTTGTGTACATTCTGTGAGAGGGAAGAAGAAACAATAGGACACCTCATGTGGCATTGTCAATGTGTGAATAAGTTTTGGACAGACCTTGGACAGTTGTTAAACAGTAAATGTAGGCATGTTGTAAATTTTCAGTTTACTGAACGGTTAGTCATGTTTGGTGTACAGGAAAATGTTTCAACTGACAAAGTACTGGATATGATTCTTGTTTGTGCAAAATACTATATTTATACCAGTAAATGGCAACAATCAAAACCTAACATACAAAGCTTTTTAAGAGTCCTAAAATATAGATTTTGCATGGAAAAATATCATTGTACTGTAAAGGAGAAACTACATCTTTTCCAGTTGAATTGGGAACTATATCTGAACTTGTTCATACAATAATCATTAGTAGATTTAGTGTAACTTTCGGTGGACCTGGTTAGCCTTAGCCGCTTTTCCTTTTTCTAAATAATTATATAGTTCATTTATTTATGTTTTGTATAATTTTATTAAGACTACAATAGAAAACACAGCAGTACCTCCTTACCTACCCCCTCTAGTTTTATGTGTGTGTGTTGTATTCTTTATTTATTTACTATAAATGTGTATGTGTGTATAAGTATGTGTATGTGTGTGTATGTATGTGTGTATGGGTATGTGCATATATTTGTGTGTGTGTGTATGAGTTTATCTAATGTTTATGATTTCAGTGATATTAATGAAATTAATGTTATCTTGGTTTGTTTATGTTGAAGAGTATGTGTAAGAATTAATATAACCCACTTTGCTGGGGACAAAAAAAAAAAAAAATAAAAAAAAAAAATAACAGTATTGTTACTGTTTGAGAGTATTTGAAGCTCCACGTCTTACAGCGCGATCAATCCAGTAATGATAAAGAAATCCAAACTGTGATGGATACCCAGTAAAACTAGAAGAAGAAGAAGAAGAAGAAGAAGAAGAAGAAGAAGAAGAAGAAGAAGAAGAAGAAGAAGAAGAAGAAGAAAGAGGAGGAGGAGGAGGAAAAGAAGAATAAAATAAAGAGGAGGGTTAAAAAAAGAGAACAACAACAACAACAACAACAACAACAGCAACAACAAGTTACCTTTGCGTGCTTTCTTTCTCTCTTACACACACACACTGCATGTTAGACAATAAAGAGGAAGGACAAAAATAGAGAAGAAGTTGGAGGAGGAAGAGGATATAATAATAATAATAATAATAATAATAATAATAATAATAATAATAATAATAGTAATAATAATAATTTATATATTTATTATTATTATTATTATTATTATTATTATTATTATTATTATTATTATTATTATTATTATTATTGTAATTATTATACAAACTTTGCAGGCTAATGCCAGTTACATAAATACGACGATTGAGGCGTTAAACGATGCGCCTACATGTATGAATGCAAGCCTTAAACGGCTTGAATTAGATTTTGTATCCACCAGTGCCTAGAGAAGCTCTTCAACTGGACGTCCTTGCAGTAGCTTAGAAGAAAATAGGATTTGAAAAAAAAATTATGATGTCACCGATATGCATAATTCTTTTTGTGTGTGTGTGTGTGTCTTTTTGTAGGTTTAATAATATTGTAACTAAATACCAAATTTCTAAGAAATCCGTCCCTTAGCTTCAGACAAAAGTGCGCACATTAAATAAATAAACAATAGTTCGCAGAGCTTTATATCTCGGGAACTAACAACAACAACAACAACAACAACAAAACAACAACAACAACAATAACAACAACAACAAACAGTATACAAAGAATGATGCTTGACAGAGAATTACAGTTTACATTATGTAGATTGGTGTAGCAGGTGAGATGAAAGGGTTGGAAGATGTGTAGAATATTTTTATAACTGACAAATACTATTATTGATTGATTCCTTTGCTTCCTTATTCATATTATTCGCTTCTTCTTCTTGTTCTTCTTGTTCTTCTTGTTCTTCTTCTTCTTGTTCTTGTTCTTCTTCTTCTTCTTCTTCTTCTCCTTCTTCTTCTTCTTCAATCGTATTGTACTTTTAAAGTGGAGCTTCCTTTATGTTAAATTGTTTTCGTGATATATAAAAAAGTTGATAAACAAAAAAATTAGACTTCTGAAACTTTCAAAGGAAAACAGGGGAAAAAATGTAATTAAAATCCAGACTCCAATCTGCTATTTTCATTTTCTTTAATATAATTACCCAAAATACTTTACAACTGTGAACTGCATATGTAATGATTTTTTTTTTGCTCAAAGGCAATATGGAAACACATTATTATCCATTTTTATAAAAAGCCAATGCGAAACCTTACTTCTAATGACTGGGTTAACAATCAACCGAAAATAGCGGAACGGCGCTTAAAAATAATGCTACATGTATCACAATATTTGTAATGCCAATCTTCTTCTTCTGTTCATCCTCTACTTCTTCTTAAACTTGTTTATTTGTTGTTTATTTATTTCATTTACCGTCTATTCACCGAAGTGATTTTAGACTAGGAAAGAAAAGGAAAGTGGGGAAAAAGGTTATTTTCTACTTGGATGGGGGAAAGCAGATAGCATTGAAACAAAATATTACAGTAACATAACATGAAATACAATTTTTAAAAACTGAAGGAGTCAAACTAATATTGTTAAAAAATTGCAATAGAACATATCAAACTAGTGAAATGTTCATGTACAGAAAGTCAATTTAAACTTTAACGTGTGCGTGAGTGAGTGTGTGTGTATGTGTGTGTGCGTGTGTGTGTGAGTACGTGTGCGTGTGTATGTTTGTGCGTGTGTTAGCCTAGGTGTTTAAGAGTGTGTATGTGTATGTGTGTGTGTGTATGTTTACTCTAGTACGACCTGTGTTTAATTGTGTTGTGTGCGCCTGTAGCCAATTAAAATGACATCTATACAAAGATTACTCAGTCGTGTACAACTTACAATTACGGCTATTTTCTTTTTTTTTTAGAACGGCCGAATACGCCCTTAAGATGAAACATTCTCAAAATAAAATATGAATGTATTAGCAAATAGTCCTTTCTTAGGGAAATTACAAAATTTTAAAAGTTGTGTTTTTCGCATTTTGATCATTTTCTACCTATACGCTTTCAAGTTTTGCATTACACATTTAGCTGTAGCTGTACCCTTAAAGTAGGTCTGCCCAAATTGTTCCTGCTGGTGAAATAACGATTTGTTGACTTCTTAAACTACTACTACTACTACTACTACTACTACTACTACTACTACTACTACTACTACTACTACTACTACTACTACTACTTCTTCATCTTCCCATCCTTCTTCCTTCTCCTCCTCTAATACTTTTGTCCTCACCACTCACCACCTCCACGCCACTTCCTGGCCTCTACGTCTTCCATGTAAACAATCAGAACAAAACATTAGTGTACATGCAGATGGCGTCAAGGCAGAAATGTCAGTGAGACTGCGCACACACTGTAGGAAGAAAAGGACGATTTTTTTAAACGACCAGTAATTCAGCATTTTATAGGCTACGACACGAGATTTAGGCATTCTACCTTTAGGCTTGACTTACTTTTTGTTCTTATAGAATCCCTGTTCTTACATGTATATAGCGATTTTTCCAGCTCAAGAGCTGCTCAAGGCGCGAGCTGACCGATAAGGGTCCAACTGGCTCTTTTAATGACAGTATTCAATTAAATCATTTTTGGTTAGGTCTGTTCACAAATTAAGTGATGTTAGGCTATTAAACCACCCCTTCTGCCCTCTCCCGCTATCCAAAAATAAATAAATAAATAAAATTATTTTTTTTAAAGATCAATACATAAATTTAAGGAGCTGTGACGATTACACAAATGCAACTTAACGTGAAACACCATCATCATAATATGCTAATTATAATATTGTAATAATTATTATTGACGATATTAAAATGTTCTGTTGCATGCATGGCTCAAATTACAATTTAGTGACCAGACATCATGCTTTAGCTGCGAAGAGAAGACGAAGAAGACCGTCTTTTGGAAATGGGAGGTAACTCGTCTCCTTTTGCTTTGCTTTTAGTTACCTAGAGTTATCCGGGCGGACATTCGCCTTAGAACACTAAGAAAGCTACCCCGAGCTGCAAGCTTTTCTTCGGGAAAGTGGGGTGGGGTGAGGAAGGGGGGGGGGGGTCGTGGATGCCTGGCAGTGCAAGGCCGAACTAGCGGAGCTAACTAGAATTGCAACTGAAATCAACCTTTTGGTTGATCCGGAAGGTTTGATGGAGGACACAGCAGAAATTGTAGGCGAGAAACTGTGTCCCTTTGCAAAGGATGTCCGGCTCAACGTTAAACAACTCTGGCGCAACATTCGGGCAAGCCGCCCAAAGTTGTTTCCCTTCGTATTTCCTAGCATGGTCTAGTCCTGTCATTTATTAATCGCTATTTGTTATTCTCACATTAATGCATACCAACTAAATACGTCTATTTGACAAACCGTTTCAAGGCGGAAATGCTTAAAACTGAATGACAGAAATTACCATTTTGTTGATACAGGGTTTTCGCATGCGTTAAAAAGTATACCATTATTTCCGTACCCTCTAATTATCACGATCTCTAACATTTTCTAACGGGAAAAACAAACAGATGCTTGCCGATGAAAAACCAAAGACCATAGATGCATCCGGAAGATAGTGCAAGTAAATTCGCTGACGCCGACATCACTGGTGTATCCACATTAGCGATATTGATACACCTATTTTTCCTAACGCCACCAACAGTGTCAACTCATTGTTTATTCCATTGAGTAGATATCCCCGTTTGCACTCAGCTCCCAAAGGCCGAGTCCTACGATTTCCAGACGTCATAGATCGATGACGAAACCGTTTGCTACCAGCGTCTATGCGATCGGCCTATTATTTTATGTGTACTTTTTCAGGTAAACTGCAATGTATTTTGGTAATTAATTTTATAGACTCGTGTTCAGCGGTTCGTAGCCTGTAGTCCAAACACCTTTATTTAACCAGATCAGGACATATTCCATCCCATAAATGAAAGGAAATTACAACCCCTCCGCAAATGCCTTTATTCATTCAGACCATATTTTTCAATGGAAAACTACCTGCCACTAACGGAAACACATCTAGACATGCACAGGTAAGCCTATGTATATGATGGTTGACTAAGATAGCCCCAACACACCACCCGCACCCCCACACCCCCACACCCCCCTAAAAAATCATCGTTTGGACAGTTAGGATCCCGGTCAATGTAGACTGAAGCTAAGTGGGATAGCTTGATAACTCAGTTGATAGAGAGTTGGTTTCCTGTGCTGAAGATCGCGGGTTCAAATCCCACAGGGGACGAACTTATGTGACTTTAGGTACGAGACTTTCAGCTCATCGTGGGTTTCTGCCGGTACTTTGGTTTCCTCCCGCCCTTCAGTAATGGTATTGGACGCAGTCAAACTAAAATTTCAAAAATACGAAATTCCAATTCCTTTCCGTCTTCTCATAGCGTGCCTTTACACCATACGTTTGAGCGATAAATATGTGTTAGCTAGTGAGGGTGGTCGAAATATTTGAGCGTGTATTTTGTTATAAATCGCTGCGCTTTGAGCCTGGTTGGTAATCTGGGGAAATGCGCCTACATAGTATCCATTATTATTATTATTATTATTATTATTATTATTATTATTATTATTATTATTATTATTATTATAAGAAATGTCCGCAACTCTACAAGGAAAATTTGCGAGTCATTTGGGGTCAGACAAACATAAAATGAAAGGCAGACGGTCAGACTGACAGTGAAGGGAGTGCCACACAGCCTTACCAATCCCATGACAGTCGTGTTGTCGTTAATGGAAGTGGTGTAGGAAAAATAGTTCAGCGCCAGGTGACCGTCTTGTACTTGCTGAAGAAAACAAAGGGAAGTAATACATTATACAATAGTTAGAAATCAATCGACCGTACAATACGTAGTGTATAATTAGTAACTCTACCTGTCAGGATTATACTTATCCAATGTAAGAAGTATTCACGTATGACCAGAGCAAAGGATCTACATTCATGTAGGCTATATTAACTGATCACCGTGTCTAAAGGTAGGCTTACACGTTGTCATTTATTTAGACGGTGTTTCGCCTGAGTGGTACGTTAAAGAACTCACCATGCTGTCATCGTTGAGTAAAACGAGGATACAATAAAATAAAATAATAGTAATATTTTCAAATAAAATACAATACCAAAAAAGGAGAATAAAAAAGGGGAAAAAATACAATACAAATAAAACAAAATTACTTGCATGCAAAGCAATTTTAGAAAAACAATACACACAAATAAAATAAATAAAATAAAAGACTAAAAGTAAGTAAATAAATAAATACAATAACAAGAATTAACACAGAACAAGATACAATAAAACAAAACAACAAGAACATAAAATTACTTACTATTACATGAAATTAAATACAACATAATTAATAAATAAAATGAAATGAAATAAAATAATGAATATAAATTTTAAAAATATAATAATAATAATAATAATAATAATAATAATAATAATAATAATAATAATAATAATAATAGAATTTTATTTATAAAGCATTACAATCAAACAGCTCTGTCGGCTCAAAGCGCGTACCAAAGAAGTAAAAGAACGCACAATTAAAAAGTATATATATAGGCCTATTAAGTGACATTGTAATGCCCTGAAGAAGGTTATTAAAACCGAAAATTTGGCAATTCAAATTGAGTGGATAACATGTTGTCGTTTTAAAAGTGTTATATATATATATATATATATATATATATATATATATATATATATATATATATATATATATATATATATATATATATATATATATATATATATATAAATATATATATATATATATATATATATATATATATATATATATATATATATATATATATATATATATATATATATATATATATATATAATACATTAGCTCTCAAAATGGCTAACACCATACAGCAACCATTAAGGAGCAAGGAATAAAACAGGCGAAGGAAAGCACGTTGCTTTAAACATCAAGAAAAATATATATAACAAATAAAAATACAAACAACACACAATCCAAAAACTCACATTACACACTCACATTGATGTCACACAGAAAATAGTGACAATACAATATTTAAAACTAGCCAACAATTGCAGATTGAAAGTTCACATTTTCAGCTGCAGATTAAAACAAACAAAAAAAAATGTTAGAATAACACATGAAATCAAGATTCGAGATTTTAACACTTGCAACCCCACCCAATACAATTCTAACTGAGGTATTTTGTGAAAAGATGCATCTTCAGATTTTTTGTTGCGGGAAATGGTGAGGTTTGTCTAAGAAGAAGGGGTAGTGAATTCCAGGTGTTTGTTCCAAAATGCAAAAAAAAAGCTCTTGCTCCAACTGTTTTAGAATAACATAACACAAAGAAGCTAAAATAAAATACAATAATTTACATAAAATAAAAAAAAATAAAATATAAAAAAGTAACGCTAGAATGAAACGTTGCGATGTTCACTGACCGTGATTTGTTCAGGAGTGCAGTTGAAGCGGGGATCATCATTAGCAACCTTCCACCATGGTTGGTTGCCAGCCCAGCCTGGCACGATCCAGACGTACTTGGACCCATACAAACCTCGGCGATACGCCTGTGGATACAAACATTATACAAACATAGTATATTGATAGACCGATATGGAGTTGCTCAAACACTCAGTCACACACACTTGTACAGACAGACACACCATGAGCCAGCATGACAGAGAGACAGAGACAGAGAGAGGGAGAGAGAGATGGTGGGGGGAGAGAGAGGAAGAGAGAGGAGGAAAGAGAGAGGGGAGATGGAAAGAGAGAGCGAGAGGGATAGAGAGAGAAAGAGAGAGAAAGTGCGTGAGAAAGAGAGAGAGAGAGAGAGAGAGAGAGAGAGAGAGAGAGAGAGAGAGAGAGAGAGAGAGAGAGAGAGAGAGAGAGAGAGAGAGAGAGAGAGAGAGAGAGAGAGCAAAACACAACACACACAGAATACAGACAGCCGGACAAGCGCGCGCGCACCCTCCCCCTCTCCGCCCTCCAACACACACACACAAACACACGATTATTATTAAAACAAACAGCTTTTTACATGAAGTCTTGAAGTAATTTTAAGCCAACCAAAAATCTATCACGTAGATCTCAATAACCGCCTGAACTGAAAATGTGAACGTGGTTATTTTAATAATAACTGGCATTCTGTTTCATTGCCACAGGTATACACAGTGATGTTGCTAGAAATTTTCAGCTTAGGCCATTTGGCCGATTCAGTCACAAACCTTTAGGACATTTTGAAAATCTTTCGGCCATCATTTTGACTTCTTTCCAACACCAAACGAGAGGCCACTGATAAGTTTCGGTTTCTTTTTCGGCGGCATTTCGAAAACGAAAAGTTTTATTGCCGGAAGCACGCCGTTCGCAACAAGGGGAGTTACTCTAACTCTCTCTGCTGATGCTTGTGTCGTCTGCTTGGCGCTTCCGATATTCACACTTTTCTGCTATCCTATGCACCAACGGAAATCCCCTCTATGAAAAATACTTCCGTTTTTTTTTCTCCGCGTGTTTTAGTGAGTTATTTCCAAATATTCAAGAATAATAACATGTGTCACTGGCCACCTGTATCGTACCCTCACATATTTTTTTTGCTGCAGTTTATTATCCCTTTCTATCGCCAGTGGCGCGCCTAAACCCTACCTACCTAACATTATTTGTGAATTTTTGAAAAATATTCGGAAAAACATAACGCCCAGATGCTGGCTTGAACCCACACCTGTCAGGCGCCATTGGTTTCTGGCTTGTGGACAAGGCAAGTTAGTCCCGCCTTAGCCCACTTGGCCACAACGCTAGCCTATCATAGTCAGTTACTTCGTGTTTTGTAAAGGTTGCGACGGCGAAGCTATGGAAAACTACAAGAGTTTTCAGGTCCTGTTTCACTTTCTGTCGATGATCGACGCACCTCCGAAGTCGCCACAAATACAGGCCTCTACGATTGTTTTTTGCATTCTTTCACTGAGCATGTACTTCCTCCACCGTTTTTATACTTATCCCACTCGTTTTCTGGCTCTAACAATCGTCGTTTTCGGCAATTTGCCATATTTAAAAGTCACGCATCAAGCTTTGATAAAAGCAAAACAGGCCAAACCGGAACTTGGTTTCATATAACCTCGTTTTAATTTATAATGGCGATACCCACGAGTTTTTTATGAGAGGTGCCGGAAAGTTGTGAATTGTTCAACAATAACTCATAACACTTTTATTTATCCGATAGGAAATTAATATGGCCAGAAGCAATAACAACGAAACAGACATGAGACAAGCAAACAAAAAACGGACAAAGGGTGGCCGATTGAGGCGTAAAACCTTAGGACAGCGGGCCGATCAGAACATGTCTCTTTTGGACATTTTGGAATTTTATCGGTGAATGGCCGATTTGCCGACGAAAACGACATCATTGTATACATATAACAATATCGCGTTGATTGCTGAAATGCTCCACACCCTACTTTCCACTTCCCAAAAACACACCCACACACACACGCGCACACACACACACACACCCACGCACAAACACACACACAACGTGGCGATCTGTACCTAGCAGACACGCTCACACGTTACATGCACTCTTACACACACAACAAATACACATTGATTATCCCTCAAACATGTGACGTAAAAGGCAGGCAGATCGCTATTAGAACAATGAGCACGGAAATAAACTTTTATTTAGAGAATTGTTTGTTGTTGTTGTTTTTTTAAAATTGATTACAAGCATTCAATACCATTTTTGAATGGAGGGAGGCCACCCTACTAATTTCGTCAGACTCCCCAGAACTGTACTGTTATTAGTATATTTTGAAAAAAGTAAGACTGTACTGTTATTAGTATATTTTGAAAAAAGTAAGACTGTACTGTTATTAGTACGTGTTGTAAAAGTAAGACTGTACTGTTGTTAATACATTTTGTAAAAAGTAAGACTGTACTGTTATTAGTACATTAGTAAAAAGTAAGACTGTACTGTTATTAGTTCATTTGTAAAAAGTAAGACAGTACTTTTATTAAAACATTTGTGAAAAGTAAGACTGTACTAGACTGTTATCAGTACATTTTGTACAAAGTAACACTGTACTGTTATTAGTACATGTTGTACAAAGTAAGACTGCACTGTTATTAGTACATTTTGTACAAAGTAAGACTGCACTGTTATTAGTACATGTTGTACAAAGTAAGACTGTGCTGTCATTAGTACATTTTGTATAAAGTAGAACTGCACTATTATTAGTACATTTTGTACAAAATAAGACTGTACTGTTATTAGTACATTTTGTATAAAGTACAACTGCAGTGTGCACTATTATTAGTACATTTTGTACAAACTAAGACTGTAATGTTATTAATACATGTTGTACAAAGACTGCACTGTTATTTGTACATTTTGTACAAAGTAAGACTGCACTGTTATTAGTACATGTTGTACAAAGTAAGACTGTGCAGTTATTAGTACATTTGTACAAAGTAAGACTGCACTGTTATTAGTACATTTTGTACAAAGTAAGACTGTGCCGTTATTAGAACATTTTGTACAAAGTAAGACAGCACTGTTATTAGTACATTTTGTACAAAGTAAAACAGCTAGACTGTAAATTGACATTTACAGACAGCCGGCGTTATATTCGTCTGCCGGTGTAACCAATACTCGCGCCTTAGGCGGTGTTACACTCGATGTTGTTTTTATCAGTAGTTGATTCAGCCCCAATGCTTGAATTCTCCTGATAGGTGTAAACTCAGATTCGTTTATCCACGCAACCCGTTCAGTCATCAATAAGTCAGGAGTCGACGTATGAAGTTTTCCACTTTTATTCAGCACACATCAACAACTGCATACAATCGCTCAAACGCTTTTTCCACTCTACAATTCTCAACTTTGAACTTTCCACTTTTTACAACTTTCTCAACTGTAATACAACAGCTCTCTCTACCGTCAACTCTCTCTAAAAAACCACCACCACCTTTTGAGGAGGAACAACGAAGCTTAACGTCCTATTGCATCAGCGTTAAGGACGATCACCACGTCGCCACCCTGACAATAATGATTATCATCATCATATCAAAGATGAGATCCTACGGATCTCTTTTAAACGTTCCACCTTTTGAAACAGTGCGGCACTCTCTATATATATATACTCTCTCTAAACTCCAGAAAGAGCGAGAATACCCCCCACGTGACACACCTCAACCAATCAGAAGTAATTTCATCATCACTGTCTCGCGTCATACAACCCAATTTGGGATGGAAGCTTCCATGGTAACCACGAGAACTATCCATACGCTTCGATCGATAGTAAACAGCCAATTCTCGAAAATTCTCAAATAATATCGACCAACTAAAATTACCAACGTTATACAAAGCTTCTTTTAATAACAACGCAAAATCAAATCAAAGATAAATACACTCTATTACTGCATGCGTTGCAAAATAAAACGAACAGATCTATCGCGCGCGCTTCACACATAATTATAATATCGTGCGCATTTCACACGTTCCATCATGCGCGTTTCAACGTAACAGGCGGCAATCAAGATGAAGAAGAACCAGAAGGGTATAGTCTGCTTTGCGCATCGGGCCATAGACCGTGCATTCTTAGAAGAAAAAAACACCATCAATCAGAACGTGAAATGGCTTGAGTTTTTATTTTATTTTTATTTAATCGTTCTTATATAGCGCTTTTCCAGCTCAAGAGCTGCTCAAGGCGCTGGCCGATACAGGATCTAACTCAAGGCGCCCGAGACGCCCACCCGCAGCCTTTGGGCGCATGGTCTGACGCCCGGACAACTGAGCACAATCCTGGGCAGCCAGGGATGGGGGAGAAGGACCTAGGTGCATGCTGGGTGTGTTCTTGTCACCGGCACTCACCCGTCTAGGACATGAGCGTCAGGATCTTTAAAGTCCGTTATGATGGAATGTATGCGACACAGACTAGACCTCGGTTTATACTCTCATCCGAAGGAGTAGGAAAACAGGAGTAAAGTGTCTTTCCCAGGGACACAACACAATGGCCCGGCCAGGGCTCGAACCCGGGACCTTCCGATCCGCAAGCCGAAGCACTACCATTAGACCAGTTACAAGGGTTACCTTATTTCTTAGTTTGTTTTACGTGGCAGTGAGTTATTTGGGACTGCGCACGGTTCTCACATACTACTACTACTACTACTACTACTACTACTACTACTACTACTACTACTACTACTACTACTGATAATAATAATACAGTGAGCACACGTTTAGGTCATGAGCCATGGTCTTTAAAATCGGTGTGACGAAATGCCTGCGTACAGACTAGACCTCGACTTATGCTGCCACCCATCAATCTTTTCTCATTAAATGGTATTAGAGCTTTATTACGCAGTTGTGCGCCTAGCAAGGTTTGGAAATGCAAGATAAACTCTGCTGCCCCTCTAAAGTAGCGCCACCTTCCTTTCGTTACACTGGATGTTATTTTTCTATCAGTAGTTGATTCAGCCCCGATGCTTGAAATCCTGATAGGTGTAACTCAGATTCGTTTATCCACGCAACCCGTTCAATCATCAACAAGGCAGGAGTCGTCGTATGAAGTTTTCCACTTTTATTCAGCACACATGAACAACTGCATTCAATCGCTCAATCGCTTTTCACTTTACAATTCTCAACTATCAACTTTACACTTTTTGCAACTTTCTGAACTCTAATACAACAGCTCTCTCTACTTTCAACTCTCTCTTATTTTGAAACAGTGCGGCACTCATATAGTCTCTACATACTCCAGAACAAGCGAGAATACCCCTGCATGAAACACCACAACCAATCAAAAGTAATTTCATCATCACTGTCTCACGTCATACAACCTTATTTGGAATGGAAGCTTCTATAGTCACCACTAGAATTATCCATACGCTTCGATCGATAGTAAACCACCGACTCCAGAAAATTCTCAATTAATATCGACCAACTAAAATCATCAACGTTATACAAAGCTTCTTCTAATAACAACGCAAAATCAAATCAAAGATGAATACACTCTATCACTGCATGCTTAGCAAAACAAAACGATCTGATCTATCGCGCGCGTCACACACGCAAGCCTATTATTGTGCGCATTTCACGCGTAAACCTACATGTACCATCGCACGCGTCTCCAACCTAACACCTTTCCTAACTTATTCTGCTGCTAATAAACGAACGTACCACGGCTAGTTTGCTTTCTTCCACGCTTGGTTGGCTGCATTAGGGATGTCATTATCCTGTAATAGAACGAACATTTCAGGCTGGAAAGTTTGATTGATTGATTTATTGTTGCTTTAGGTCCAGCGGACTCTTCCGAGCCAAATAAGGACCGGACAACCCCCGATCCGCATAAAAGATCTGCCGAAACAACCCTAGTGGGAAAATTGAATGCCCTCCACCGGCCAGTCACTTTACAATAAAGACATCCCACGCGGGGGACGGATGAGGGTTGACCTCAACTACGCGAACACCCCGGTTACAAAAACAAAATAGAATACAACCATCATTATAAATCATCAACAAAACACATACATATAAAATGCCTATAGTGCGAAATAATACAATCATAGGAAGCCCTAGTGACCACCCGGCAGAAAGCGTCCAACACTCCCAAGCTGATCCAACAGACCTCATACACAAACAAGGAGTCTTGTCCAGGAAGAGTTTTCAAGAAAAAAGGTAGGTCATTGATCTAGCGAAGAAGAAGAAAGTATAGCAGAGTGATAGGACAGATCAGGAATGGGAAAGAGCAAATGATGAAGACAGCGACAGTGGGAATTTAAAGCACTAAATTTCCAGAAAGTGGGGATACTATTTATACTGAAACCCCCGGCACTCCAACGGGAAGGAACTGTTGCCGCAGTGAATTAGTCATGCCTACAAAGGCAAGACAGGTTTTCAACTGGGGCTTTCACTGTTCCCTTTATAGGTTAGAACAATCCACAGTGACAAGATTGCTCATGACCCCAAGGGACAGGCTGGAAAGTAAGTGACCTGCATATTTTTTGTATACTTTTTCTTGTCTTTTTATTTTGGGTTAAAGGGCCACAATATTAATGATGTTTGTCCATGAAATTTTTATTTAGTGACAAGAAATGAGTTAACTTGGTAAATTGCGTCGTTGCCACATTGGGGGGAAAAAAAGAACACTAATGGGTAATCCTGACGCTCATGTCCTCCCCCATCCCCCTCTTTCTCAGAAGTACTCCACCCCATGAAATATTTATTTATGTATGGTTCCGGGGTTTTACAAGGGGAGTAGAACTGGGATATCCCAAAGAAAGCGTGGAGCAAAAGACTGAGTTTTTCTAGGTTGAAACCGGGTCTTTGTAAGTATTTTGTTTTCTTAAAATTATTTTTATTCCGTGGGTCACAACAATTGTCTTTTTGTATGTGGAATAAAGATTTGTTGAAATGGATTGACTTGACTTGACTAGTTATTCGCAAAGGTATTGTCTACGAGTATGTGAGTGTGTATTTTAAGGCTATGGTGTGTGTGGGCGTTTGTGTGTGTGTGTGTGTGAATGCGTGTATGTGTGTATGTGTGTGTGCGTGTGCGCGCGCGTGTGTGTTTGTGGGCGTGCGTGCGTGCGTTGGTGTAAGTGTGCGTGTATATTTGCGTGGGGCGAAGTTAATTTAATTTAATTTAAGACACGAAGCGAAAAGTCACATATCGTAAATTATCAGCCTGTTGGTATGTTGGTTTTTATATATAACACACATTTGATAAACACGCGCATTATTTGTATCAAAACAAAGCAAAATAATTAGCATTATGGTTCACCTCTTGCTAAATATTTATCACACTAATTTTAAAAAAAATAAATAAGCGGACATGATTATCATCATCACCGTCGCCATGAACGGCAATATTGCCAGCACGGAGAACAATGCAAGGGTAGCGATAGAATGAACAGAATCTGGTGCGGTCATATTACAATACAAGATTATTGCTTTAGGTCCAGCGGACTCTTCCGGGTGCGGTCATATTGAGTAGTTATTCTCTTGACTCAGATTCTATAATTTACCTTGCAATATTTCGACCGTATCGCACTAGAAGAAGAAGAAGAAGAAGAAGAAGAAGAAGAAGAAGAAGAAGAAGAAGAAGAAGAAGAAGAAGAACAACAACAACAACAACAACAACAACAAAACAAGAAGACAAGAAGAAAGAAAGAAAGAAACAAGAAAAATATGACGAAAAAGCTGCTTGTACTTCTGAAGAAGCTATTGATGATGATACAACTGTAAAAAAAAAAACAATATTATCTTATTTGGGTAATGTAAACTACCCCAAAGACATGCTCAATTATGCCGTGTCACGTCAAGCGCAAACAAGTCGCTGACAAAACAATGACTAGAAAAAAGGTAATGATCTGCGAACAAGGAAGATGAAAGTGTTTCCAACAATAAGAAAAATATTAGATCGACTTTTTGGTTGCCGGGTACAGTGGCTCGTTAGGGTAGAGGTAGATCGCAATAAACTTCGGATGTCAAAGTGTCCAATACCTAAAGCTGTGGTGAGTTCAGTCCCCCTCCCCCACCCCCCCACTCCCTCCTACGCACCCACCCTCCGAGACGAAAGAGGCCTATATCACATATGTGTGAGACTAAATCAGAAAACGGAGGATTTTATCTGGGTAAAATTACTCCGGTTTCCTACGCTGTTTTCTTCCATTCCCTCCACCCCAGCCCCTTTATTAATGTTTTACTTAATACAATTGCGTGAATACTGAAAGAGTACGAACTGGATGGCAAAACGTTTTATAAGAACGATTATAGATACATATAATTAATTTTTTTTAAAAATTTTGAAATTATCCACCTTACAAGCCTTACAAGGGGAAAGCACAAAACAAAGAAAGAAACAAACAAACAACCACTTAAAACAGTGACCTAGAAATTCCGGTAGCTTACTGCAAGAAGAAGAAGAAGAAGAAGAAGAAGAAAAGACGAAGAGGAAGAAGAACAAGAACAAGAAGAACATGATTATAAAAGCTTACCTCGCACGGAAAAAAGAGAAGAAGAAGAACAAGAACAAGAAGAACAAGAACACGAAGAAGAAGAACAAGAACAAAATTACCTCGCACGGAAAGAAGAAGAAAAAGAAGAAGAAGAAGAAGAAGATGAAGATGATGATGATGATGATGATGATGATGATGATGATGATGATGATGATGATGATGATGATGATGATAAAAATCTGACCTCGCAAAACAAGTTCTTGAGCTGTATATAGAAGACATGTGCGAAGATGATGCGCGCATCCACGTTCTGGAACATAAACCACACGGTTGGTCAGCAACAGGAACGTTTTCATCTGTGAAGGCTATAATTATGTTTTGTTTTACCGAAACAAAAACAGGGTACTCCCAAGCACCAGCGATCGAAAGCCATGTTTACACATTGTTTTCTTAATTACTGCATGTGAATTACAAGTCATCTCCGAAAATGGTTACCTCGCCTGAAAGACATCGACGCAATTGAAAATCTCCATTCATTTTCTTAGCGAGTTAATAATCAAGAGAGAGGAAGAAGAGAAGAAAGCGAAGAAGAAGAAGAAACATGAGGAGAGGGGAAGAAGGATGAGGAGGAGCAGAAGAATATGAGGGAGGAGGAGGAACAGGAACAGGAACAGGAGGAGAAAGGGGAACAGGAACAGGAGTAATAGAGGAGGATGAAACTACTACTACTCCTGTTGCAACTACTACTACTTTTACTACTATTACTACTACTACTATTACTACTACTACTACTACTACTACTACTACTACTACTACTATTACTACTACTATAACTACTACTATTACTACTACTACTACTACTACTACTACTACTACTACTACTACTACTACTACTATAACTACTACTATTACTACTACTTCTACTAATACCACTACAACAACAACAACAACTACTACTACTACTACTTCAAAAGCTGCGGGTTTCGGTTTAATTTGCATAGATATAGGCTACACATGCACGCACACGCAGACGTACCCGTGTACAGAAACGAGGACTAACCTTCAATTTCTCAATCGTGACGCCGTAGTCGTTTTCGTCCAGCTGCTCAAACATCGGTATCTCCACGTTTTGCTCCCGTAACAGCGCTTCCAACAAGACCACCGTCTGCATCATCATCATCTTCATCATCATCATCATCATCATCATCATCATCATCATCATCATCATCATCATCATCATCATCATCATCATTAGCAGCAGCAGCAGCAAAAGAAGAAGTATCAGCAGCATTAATAACATCATCATTATCATCATTATCATCCTCATCGTGCGCATATATCGTGCGCTTTAAAGTCCGTGCGATGGAATGTGTGCGTGCACAGACGAGGTGTCGGTTTATACTCACATCCGAAGGAGTACTAACAGCACTACAAGTATTTCAATATCGATCTCCGAAGCTTAGAATATAGCACTAAGGTTTGTACGGAGCTCTACCTCACTAAAGCTCTTAGCGCTTTACAGCAAGGGGTGGGAGTGAGCAGAGTACGAGAAATGGGGGGATGGGAGGATGGGGGAGGGGAATAATGCAAAAGCAAAACATTAAAAAACCAAATCGGAACACACACACACGCACACGCATGCATGCACGCACACACACAACAGAACACAACACACACGCATCACTGTCACAATAGGCTATTTAGACCCTGCACTACGGCTTCACGCCTTAAATAGTTCACCCTGCTGTAGCCTTTGTAAATTAAAGTCCCTGGCTAGCAGACGACACAAGTCAGTTGTGTGCTAAGCATAGGTAGGCCTTAGCCTAAGCCTGCTGACATAGATCCAGCCACCCCCGCATGAGGGCGCTCAGGTATGACTAGTTTTTGCGGGCTTTTGGCTGACCACAAAGCTAGGTGGTCATTCTTTGTCTAAGGGCGCGTCCACATGACGAGCTGCGCTTTGAGCTAGCGGTGGCGTAGCGTTGGACGAGCTTGAGCTTTGAGCGGTGGGTGGCTCAGCTGGCTGTAAGCTTGGTGACAGCTTGGGTGGCCACATGATAAGCTGTTACAGCTAGCTGCCTGCGAGCGTGATGCTAGCTGTCGTTCAGAAGTTTCTTATCTGTGGTTTTGCAAGGCATCGCAGACCCGCAACTAAACTTTATTTCTGTTGAAGTTGGAGCCTACGGGAAAGAGAGTGATGGAATATGTTCCAGGTTTCAGATGAAACTCTGCCTTGAAGGGAATACAGTAAATATGCCCCACTACCAAATTCCAACATTCACCTTTCCTATTTTTTGGGTAGGTAACCCAGCCTATCGCCCAAGCCATACCTAATAACACGCATCAACACAGTCGATATCATCTTCAATTATCGCCATTCTATGGCAAGCCGTTGTGTAGAATGCGGGTTTGTAGTGCTGGAAAATGGTGAGTGCTGAAAACAGCAATCTGCACAACGTGACCACTGCTGATAACATTGTGCTAGCACTGTTGCCTTGCACAATGCAGTCATCCATCATGAGGGCGCTGATATAAAAAAGGACACGGAGATCTGGGATGATATATTTATTTTTGTCCCCTGTACGCATTGTGTCCGGGGACGTTAATTTATCCACTGAACTGAACTGGGATGATACTCAAGTCCGTGGCGAACAGGACATACGGATGGGTGTTACTCAGGTTGTCTAAATCTAGGTTGAATTTGGGACAATAAGCACGGTTCTAAATCTGAGTGAAAACATCAAATGTGAATTCGCTTAATAGATCTAGATCTGTATTTTATTTGCAACAAATTGTGTTAAAACATAATAAAGAAAAAAAAAGCACTTACTGGGTACTATTATTGTTCAATGGCGACGGCACAAATGATAAAGCTGCAATTTTGTCAATTAGGCCTATACTATACGAAAAGAGCAATTGGTCATTTTATTATAAAATTTATAACCATCTTCACAATCACTAACTTGAGTGCCTTGCCATTTTAGGCACCTCCTGAAACAGCTTTGCTCAAACCTCCCTGTTCGAACATCTTTTTGTTTTTTCTGCCACAATCTCTTATTTTGTAGTTCTCTGATTCCGTCAGCGAAGGGTGGTAAGAAGACTGATTCAAGGCCAAGGACACAAAACCAATCAAGGTCAAGGACAAAAAAAACACCGCTTGAGCTTCGAGCGACGATAAATGCCGAGAACATTACCGGCGCTCGAAGCTAGCAACAACCGCGCGGCTACCGCTCATGGTGTGGACGCTTCTACGGTAATTCTAGTTAGACTTTTCGTAGCGCAGCTGAAGCGCAGCTCAATGCTTCCCTCGAAGCTCGTCATGTGAACGTGCCCTAACTCTCAACCAAGCAGGACGCACGCAGAAAGACCTCTCTCATAAGACTAGCAGGTGACGGGTGAAATTCAATTCATGGCAGTATAGACACAGCCTGACATTGTCGGGAAGGTAAATGATCAATCTTTTATTTCATCGTGAATTATTGATAATATTGTTGTATTATGCTTGTGAAGTCTTTCCATGTTTTATCTCTATAACCCTATCCGCACACAGACCGGGTTAAACATATAAATGTATTAAGATTAGTCACAGGGTGATTTTACTAGCTGATCCCCGCAGACAAAGACGAGTGGGTAATAGCATTCCATTGTGCAGAGCCCAGTAACAATAGACCCACCGTCACAATCACAATACAACACAACATTCACACGCAGCGGCTGTGACTGTGGTTTAAGTACGAAAAGAAGAAAAGAAGGTTAACAATCGAGATTTGAGCTGAGGAAAGACAATGTAGAGATTGCAATAATGAGCGTTATACCCCATTGTTTTTCTGACACCCTTTTATTGCAATTTATGGCTGTTTTATGAGCTTTTAAAAGGCGTGCCAAAGCACTCTGGGAATCCGGCATTTGCTAAATATAATACATATTCGTATATCTTGCGTCTTTGGTTAAAACAAAAAAAAATTACAACCCTTCTTCAAAAAAAAAAAAAGCATTCATTCCCTGCACAACACCAAGCACGCACAAGCCCACATTAAGCTGGGTTTGTAGTAGGCCCTAAATAAAATACTGTATGAGTTTACTATTTTCTCACGCACTAAGCTAGCCTTGACACACAAAGTAATTTACAGAATTTGTGAGCATGCGCACTGCTGTTGCACTATAAATAATCAGTATATACATTCACCCAGACACATAAACACATATTTCCTCATGCACCCAGGTAACCTTGAAATGCATTCTTGGTGACGCACTCTCCTGTAGCACTATAAATAATCTGTTTTTCTTTTTATTATCTATACAGTATTCGCCTGAACACACAAACACAGGATAGTGGTATTGTCTATTTTAAGTTCCAACACGGTAATTGTAATCCTAGCCCTATCTGTTAGTCCGTATATTTATCGCCTATTGTGTGCATGTGCAGGTGGTTGGAATGTAAATATAATATATTTTTTTTTAAAACATCGAAATAAATGTAAATGTATAAACAATTTACGCACAAACACACTCGCACACACACACAAACACACATGCAAGTAAATTAATTTTACAACTTAAAAAAAAATTAAGGCACAACACAGAATCGAACCCACGCCTTCTCAATTACAAGTACGCTGCACTACCTCGCAGCCATTAACGCTTGATGTTTGTACTGCGAAAATTAATCTATATAATCCCAAACAACTATACCAGACCAAACAACTATACCAGACCAATTGTGATACATGCCGCAGGTGGTTGGAATGTAAATATAATATATTCTTTTTTAAACATCGAAAAAATTACAACCCTTCTTTAATCATTTTAGGCGAAATCACAGTACTCAAACACGCACAATCCTGCCTGACGTCACGATTGTGCGGCCATGTTTACATCGATCGGGCTAGGACCGTGACAGTATTATGTTGTAAAGTTTTTTATTTTTTGTGCGACTTATACAAATGACACGAGTATTGAAATATTAAAAGACTATGTTGATTTGACATTATTAGATGATGAAATTTTGGCAGCTCAAACAGTGATTATGTTAAACCAGTACTTGAAGCAACTGTTGAATGTGTGAGAGTTTGAGAAATAAACAGTTGCACCACACTAACAGTGTTTGATTGGGAACGGCATGTTTACGTCGACAGCGCAAAGGTTAGTGTGACATTGCAGTGCAGTGATAAAATGTCTTATTCTTGTGTGATTGAAAACGTTGACGCAAGCATTAAAATAGTAGGCCTACAAGACTTAGTTGATTTGACATTATCAGACGACGAAAGCATAGACAGCGCAAACAGTGGTTATGTTACGGTTGACAGCACAGTCATTTTTCTCTGCCCCAACGGTTTATTGATTGAAAGGCCGCGTTAATGTTTACACAGTGGTAAAGCGTGTAGTGACGGCAATGCAACGAGGCATGACAAGTTTGAGATATAAAAAAAACGCTATTACGCATTCATAAGTAAAGTTGCGGTTGCTTCCCTTTGACTGTATTGGTCCGCGTGAATAAAATTCCCTAGTTAATTGTTTGTTTTTTTTAAAAAGTCAGTTTTTAATTAATTATGTTTTAATTTAAAGTTTTGTTATCAGTATAAAAATGACGGACACAAAAAGTCTTTCACAATCTCCTTTGTTTAAAGACATCTTTCAAACTTTACAACTTCAAATTTTTGACAGTCAAAATGTTATTAAATCTGTTTATAATAATTACGAATTTGTACTTAACAATTTTACTTTCAAATCCCCTGTTAAAATACGCATCCATGCGCAGATAACTTTTATTAAACCCGGCAGTATTGATGAAACGATGACTGTGTGGATTTCTTCAAGTCAAATTGAAGTGTTAAAATCTTCAGACCTAGACAATGCTTATAACAACATCTTGATCAACCAGTTACAAGACAGCATAGATCGCGCAACTTTGAAAGGGTCTGGATGGGCGGAAGGAAATTTAGAATCATTAGAACTGAACATTGCAAAGTATAATCCAATCAAAGGGAAATCTTATATCCCTCTTCCCAAAGAAATTCTTGACAAGAAGGCTGTATTGAATATTAAGAACACCGACGACAAATGTTTTTTGTGGTGTGTTTTGGCTAAATTATATCCTATTCAGTCGAAACAACATCCCGAAAGGGTGGCGCTATACAAAGATAAAATAACGAACTTAAATCTTAAAGACATTAATTTCCCTGTTAGCCTTGACGCCATTGACAAATTTGAATCACAAAACTCTCCTATAACAGTCAATGTATATGTTTGGGACCCTGAATCAAAACTTATGCCTTTACGAATCTCTCCTAATGCCCCATCGTTTTCAGACCTCAATCACCACGTCGATCTTTTACTAATAACCAACCCGCAAGATCCTAGCATGCAACATTATACACTGATACGAAACATATCTAGATTATTAGGACACACTTCAAAACATCATGGCAAACAATATTTGTGCAGACGCTGTTTAACTAGAGTCTCTAATCTCGAAGTGGCTGACAAGCACAGTAAAATATGCAAAACCATGACAGACATTCAAACCCGCCTTGTGTTACCAAAGCCGGGTTCTCAAGTATATTTTAAAAACATCAACAAACAATTCAAGCAGCCTTATATAGTTTATGCCGACTTCGAATCATTGATTTTAAAATACCAAGGCCCACAAGGATTTTGTACGCCTAATTCATTCCTCACACACCTTCACGAAGTCTGCAGTTTCGGGTATGTAGTTGTTAGAGCCGACGGATAACATACAGAGCCGGTAATTTACAGAGGGCCTGACGCAGCACGAAAGTTCTTAGATGAGATGAACAAAATATACAAATTGTGTTTATTGCAGCTAGATAATCCAGCGCCCATGATATTTACTGAATCTGACTCCCATAATTTTAAAGCAGCTACACATTGCCACATTTGTAATAAAGAGTTTGACCCGAAGGACCCAAAGACCCAAAGAGTGAGAGATCATTGTCACATAACAGGGGCATTTAGAGGTGCAGCTCATCAGAAATGCAACTTGGAATATGGAATCAAACATTTCTCTCTCCCTATTTTCATTCACAATCTTCGAAATTACGACTCCCATTTAATCATGCAGGCAGTGACGAAAGCATACAAAGTGTCATGTATTGCCGAGACAGAAGAAAAATATAAAACTTTCACTCTGAATAAATTAAAGTTTTACGACAGCTTTCAACATTTGTCTTCCAGTTTAGAAACACTAGCTAAGAACTTACCCAGCTATCCTATCACTAGCAAATATTTTCCAGACGTTACACTTATTCGGAAAGGCGTGTATCCTTATGAATACATGGATTCTTGGGAAGTGTTTGAAGAACTAGAATTACCCCCTAAAGAAAATTTCTATTCTTCACTCAATAAAAGTTTCATAACTGTTACCGATTACCAACATGCACACAACGTCTGGAATGCACTCAGCTGTAAAAACCTTGGTGACTACCACGACATATATTTAAAAGCCGACGTCTGTTTGTTGGCTGATGTGTTTGAAAAATACAGAGAAACGAGTTTACATCATTACTCCCTCGACCCTTCTCATTATATTTCTTCACCAGGAATGAGTTGGGATGCTTTCTTAAAACTTAGTGGTTCTAAAATCGATCTCATAACTGACCAGGTAATGATGACAATGATTGAGTCGGGCATTCGTGGAGGAATAAGCGTGGCAGCTCATAATTATTGCAAAGCCAACAATAAATACCTGAAGCACTATGACCCCTCGCAGAAATCTAATTATATAATGTACTTTGACGCCAACAATTTATACGGTTGGGCAATGAGTGAGCTTTTACCGGTTTCAGATTTCAAATTACTTGTTAATCCAAACCCCGCAAACTTGACTTGGTTAAACAGTATTTTAAATCACCCTAAAGATCATACTATAGGGTTTATTGTCGAAGTTGACCTAGAGTACCCCAATGCCTTACACGACCTACATAATGATTACCCATTAGCACCAGAAAGATTGCATGGTACAGACAAGCAACTTAAACTTATTCCCAACCTCTATAATAAATCTAATTACGTCTGTCACTACAGAAACCTGCAGTTCTACATCAGACACGGCATGAAGTGCACAGCGATTCATAAGCTTTTATACTTTAAACAAACGAATGTCTTGGCCAGGTACATCAATAAAAACACAGAGCTCAGAAAACAAGCGCAATCTACGTTTGAAAAAGATTTCTTTAAGCTGCTGAATAACAGCTGTTTTGGTAAAACTATGGAGAACCCATACAAGCGAAAAGACGTCAGGCTAATTACATCACCCAATCAAGCAATTAAATTAACATCTAAACCTCAATACCTTGGTTACAAAGAGTTTCATGACTCCCTGTATGCAGTTACCATGAAAACCACGCAAGTTAATCTAGACAAACCAGTGTTTATGGGGATGACTATTCTCGACCTTTCTAAATTATTAATGTTCGAATTTTACTACGATTACTTTAAACCTAAATACCCGGAGGCCAGAGTTTTATACACAGACACAGACTCCCTTATACTAGACATCCCTACTGAAGACATTTATAAAGACTTAGAATCGGAACTGCAACATTACGATACTAGTGACTATCCTGAAACTCACCCTTTGTACAGCAAAGCAAACCAAAAGAAAATAGGTTTGATGAAAGATGAAATGAACGGGAAACTTATTGAAGAATACGCAGGACTACGATCTAAGCAGTACAGTATTAAACACGAATCTGGGGAATCTTCAAAAGCAAAAGGCACCCAAAAAGCTGCAATAAAAAACAGAGATATCAGACACGAAAACTACTTGGAAGCCTTAGATGGGAAAGAAGTTAAACCATACCCTAACACAACTATAAAGTCTAAAAACCATATAGTGTCCACTGCTGTGACGACCAAAAAAACATTATGCGCTAATGACACAAAGTGCGTAAGAGTAACTAAGGAGTTCGCATACGCTCTAGGCCACTATAAATTACAGGTAGAAACTGCGACTACGACTACAACTGCGACTACGACTGCGACTATGAGTAAGGAGGAAGTCCTGGAAGGCTTGAGTAAATGTTAACTGTATTTATTCTGAAGCGCCAAGCTTTTTCTTCAAAGCATCTAGCTGCTCTTTCCGTCCCAGTAGTCTCCCTTCCTCTATTATTTTTTTTTTTAATTTCTTCAACATTAACAGGTGCAGACCTAGATTTAGATTGTATGTCGTGCTTCAACTTTTTATATTCTTCAAAATCTCGCTGGATAATTACAAACTCTTGGTCTGTAATCTGAGTGTCTTCTAGAGCTTTAGAAATTATTAAGTTCATGCTAGTAAGTTTAGCTATCGCAAGGTTAGAAATGAGGTCGTGTTTTTCTAGTTTCTTAGATACTTTAGTATTAATTACACCAAGAAAAACTGACATCACTGAAGATAATCCGGCAGCAACCCCTAATCCAATACTAATTGGTATACCAATTCCAGTCACCAATAATCCCACGCTGATAGCAGCTTCCGCTGCATTAATAACATTTAGACCAGTAGACACGTAATTTATTCCGCTATAAGCGCCGGAATACCTTCGTCTGCATCTAGAGTACTTTTGGATATCTGATTCAATTTGAGTCCTAACTTTTCTTATTTCTTCCAGCCTGAACGTTTGAACTGCACTTAAGTCTAATGTTGGAGCACTGGGTTGCATTGGTTGTTCATCCACTACTGCTTCTACTATAGCAGGATACAATTTTGTCGTCATATTTTTAGTGTGAAAAAAAGGGTTAACAATAATTAACTTGATTTTAGTTTATTAGCAAAATATTCTATTTGACTATCAGAAAATATCTGATCGCTGAAATAAAATGCTAACAGATCTACGTTGTCTAGGCTAATTTGCGCTATTCTGTCAATAGGATTTGGAACAGGGACAAAAGTTATCTTGGGTGATGAAGTAAATACGGAATACTGATCTTCGCTTTCTCTTTTCTTCATAAATACTGTAATTCGTCTGGGATTCTCATCTAAATCAGCCCAACTTAGAGACACTTGCGGAATTACATTAACATTTCTCTGCGTAGGCCTGTGAGCAATTATGTCCAGTGCTATCATGGCTGCACTACCTATCTGTAAAGGAGGCTGCAGAACAACTCTGACATTTTTCCCTGCGGTTTCACGCTTATGTAAAACATAGCTGCTTTTTTTGTAGCTTTGACTTCTATGTTTTCCCGGTTGTTTTCATCCGGCACTAGACTAACTAACATAGGCCCGGCGTTAATAATTTTCTTAAATTTATTGTCTGGTCCCATAAAAGTGTAAGGGCTTTCGCACTTGAATTTAATAAGCCAATCTAATTCTGTGTCTACAGGTGTTAAAGACCAGATATTTTCTCGTTTAGTAATAGCATACTTAAAATCGGGATCTACTTTACCGGCATTAAAATCCTTTAGCTGATCGATAGACGGTTTTTCTGACGGCGGCACTGACGGCGGCACTTGCGGCACTTCAGGCACTGCCGGCACTAGCGCTCGTTTATAATATCCATTTTGTGTAAATTCGAAACCGTAAATAGACCCAACAATAGCATTCGCATCAAAGTCAATTGTGTCTGCTAAGTCTTTCAGTTCAATGGTAGGACAGGTTACTGGAATTTGAGGGCCGATTGACATTGTATTTTAAAATTAAACTTTATTTTATCTCAAGAATAATTGTAAGATCTTCAAAGTCTACAATTTCGTTGTTTTGGTTAGTTATTTTGAAGCAGAAACTAGTATGATAGTCCTGACTTAAGGGGCGTTTTTGAGGCAGAAATTTTAATGAAACTGGATCGCAGTAAGATTCTCTCTGAGTTGAGATTATCCTTAGCAATGTACTAGGAGTTCCGTTTACTAAGTTTTCCGATGTCTTCAGTTGATGAAGGTACACAAACAATCTATTATTAATTAACAAATTCATAGGGTTTGATCCAATAAATCTTATAGAACTGCCGACAGTGCTGGAGCTGTCAGATAAAGATAATTCATTGCCACGGAAACCTAATATTTCTGCCAGCTTTGGCGCAAGTGTAACGCTGGTAATGTCTTTATGCTGGTTTTTATGGAAAGTTAAAGTTACTATCAAGTTTGCAGGGTTCATTTTTGCTTCAATCGAATGAGGTTTAAACAATTCTTCAGTAAGTCTGCAGAAGTCATAATAGCCGGCATGAATAAAGTGCCTTTTTTTATTAATCATTATCCAGTTGTTGTTTAGATCATGACTAATATTTAACCATTTAACCGTGTAGAATATTTCGTGAAGGATTACGTTAAGGTCCCTGTTTTTGTTGTCAATAGGATGCTGAAGTTCAATGGGCACACCTGATTTTACAGATTCGAAAGTTACAAACATTTTTTTTATTATAATAAAAATGTATGCGCCTTATAAATATAACAAAGCTGCAAAGTATACTACAGGGCCTTATTATTACGAAAAAGCAGTCGACCTAACCAAGCTGACAATAGCTGTGGCAGCCAACGTCCATTTTGATACTATCCCCCATAATATTTTTAATCATTACCTCAACCCAGACATTACGAGCGACTTTTTAGCTAACCAATGGCTAAACAACGGGGGTATGCAGTTCTTTCAGAATCAAATTAATTTTGCCGTGTCATGCGCTACAACTGGTTGTGGAGTTTCTTACGTTCATCACTTTAATCACCCAGATCCCATGTTGAAGTCTATTTATCTGTTCCATTTGTATTATCAAGTGAGGCGGGTGTTGTCTGAACTTCAGGCTCCGTTACCTACAGACAAAAACTTTAATCCCTTTAACAACGGCTTTGACAAGAAAGCGTATCAAAGGTTGTGCAATGAATTCGGAATTGATACTAAAACAGACTTCAGACAAAAACTAGACCTCAATCACGGGATGGGAACTTTATTTAGATACGCTGTAGGTAATTTATACACGGGGCCTTACGTACCTGGATTTACATCATTTAACCACAACAGCCAGGTTCCTTTACTGTATATCAGACAAAAACAAAGTACAGCATACAGCACTTTTATATTGGACACATCAAACGGATTTACTAAGCACAAACACGAAGTAATATCATTGGGGAAGGAACTAGCTTCGATGCACAAAAGCAGTTTTTAGCCAACATTGAAGATTCTATTAATTCGGCAGTAGATTTGCCCGCAAGTATTAAAAGATATCAGGACACTTTAAAGTATGCTAGATCGAAAGTAGATTACGTAATAGGTTTAGGACTGTATATGTTGCCTTCAGACCTTCAGCTTAGGATAGGAACTATATCAAACTACAACAACAATATAGTGATTGCCGACCCTCAGTTTCATATAGGCTACAATCCTACAATAAACACTTTGAATGCAGTGAATACAGTGAATACAGCAAATACGGTATTTACTGCTAGGCCTAATAATGAACCTTTAAGTTCGCCGCCACTTCCGAGCCTACCAAGCTTGCCGGAACTGCAAGGCCTGCAAGGCCTGCCGGTAACTGATCATGGGGTTTCGCGTCTAGCGCTTACAGGGGGTTTATTGTTTGCTGGGTTAATTGGGATTTACTATTTTAAGTAACCAGAGTAATATTATTATAAACAAAGACCACAGATGCTCAGACGCCCAAACCACAACTTTAGAAGCAGTATTAAATATCCATGAAAATACAGAACCTAATATTCCTGGAAGTGCGTCTACAAGTTTGTCACCTAAGCGTTTCAATAAGTTAGCTATGCTTTGTAACGTCTTTTTAATCCAGTCTTTAACCGGACTGCCGCCAGGTCCACCAGGTACGCCAGGTCCACCGGCACTGATGCCTACGGTTCTAGTCAGTGCTAAGACTAGTGTGCTTATTGTCATCCCAACAGCTGTAAGAATGCTAAATATTGTAACACCTTGCTCTCTGAACAGTGTTTGAATTCTTTCTGCAAGTGTAGTGTCTTCGTGTAAAATTTTATGCACCGTTTCTTTTATCCTGGCGAAATTAGTTATTAATTTTTCTCTGTTTATGGATAAGGCTTCTAGCCTTGCCGCGCGTTCTGTGTAAAGGTCTGCGAGCCTTTTTTGGATCATCTGTTTTACCTCAATGCTTAAGTTCGCGTCATCAGCTTCTGCTAGTTTATTTTTTTGTTTTTCTATATGTTTGTCGAGCTCGCCGAGCTTGGCTAAATTCATCATTGTCTTCCCTCTCACAGATTGTAAAGCTTTATCTAAGCCTTGAAGTTCACGCAGTGGCAATAATGGCGTGTCATTGATAGTTTCCATAACCTGATCAATATTGGTGTCCTCATTTGTTTGTAAGGTTTTTAAGGTTGTTAATTCTGTATTGACTTGTAACGCAGAGCTAGTTAAGTCAGTTAAGTCTTGTAGTTCTATTTCTGAATTTGGTAACGATGCATCTATTCGTTGAAGTGAAGCTACTGCTTGGCGATGCAACGCTGGCACTCTATTATCGGAAAGCCCCAATGATCGTATTACAGTCACTGGGAGTTTAGTTTTCAAAGTAGACCACGCATAAAATTTATCAGGATTCTTTAACATAGTTAACTGTACTCTCACTTTTTTACCGGATACAATAGTGTTTATAAACAAGTGATTATTTTTGTCTAGTTCGAAGTCACTGGGACTAACATAATCAGGTAACTCGCGCCCGATGTAATTGTAAAATTTATTGATTTTTCTGGCTTTTTGGGTTTCAGTTACTTGACGTAATTCTTCTCCTATACTTAGCCTTGTTTGGCTCATGTCGTCTCCTACCATAGAAAGAAGTCTGCTGGTTGTGTCAACGTCGAGGTCTTCATTAGGCTCATTTGGTTTAAATACTTCATCAAGAGCTTCACCACCTGTTGCCATTTTAAATATAATTTTTTTTAATCACACTAAAAATGCAAAGCTACGGAAACTTGTTAGACCCTACACGTCGATTGAGGACGCCTTTAGGCATCAAAGGTGAGAAAAGCACAATAATCATTACAAACAATCCAAGCAGCATAGAGCCTAATCAGCTACTAACCATAAGATTTCCAAATTTAGGTCCTGATGATGTAATAGTTCCAGGCAGTCCTAAATTGGGATTTAAAATTAGTCTGAATTCTGACGATGATCCTAACAGAACCATAGTCAACAATCTAGGTAGAGCTATAATTAAAAGAATGGTTATTAAACTTGATGGGCGAGAAATCCAAAGTATCGATGACGCCGGTGTTTTGTTTTGTTACACAGATCTGTGGCTGAAAGGGAAGATTTAGTTGGTCAGGGGATTCAAGCCGCCAATGTGGCAAAACTTCGAATCAAAGCTGGCGATGCTGTCACTTCTAACAAAGGTGAAAATGCATTAGCTGCTGTATACAAAAACAGGTTTTATTTTCCCCTCGATTTTGAACTGCTACACAGTCATCTGCCATTTCATCAAGGTTCATTTAACGACAGGCTTTCTTACGAAATTATTTTCAATGATTATTCTCAAGTAGTAATTAGCTCTGACAATGATGCTAGGTATACAATTACAGACATCACGCTTGAATATGAAGTGGTCACTCACGCTGAACTCAGTAGGATGATTAGGGGCCAATATGACAAACTAGCAATTTATTATGATAGGATCGTTCGCTACAGACAATTTAATAAAGATTTATTAGATGCACTCTGGACCATCAACATAAATTCACCTGCTCGAAGTTTTAAAGGTGTACTGTTGTTGTTTGTGAAAGAATCTAATTACAATCGTGACAGCGAGAATTTTATCAACCCTAATATTTCAAAAGCGTCTGTTGTGATTGAAGGTAAACCTAATCAATTATTTGCTAATGGAATGATGGGGTTTCAACAGTTTGATGAGATTAGGAAAATCTTGGGTGGAGGTAGATTGCGGACTGACACTGTGGATTTGATTTCTAAGGATCTTCATTTGTATGACACACGACTGCAAGATTATCTGGTGAATAAATTTGCGTTGTGGTTAGACTTTCGAACCATACCCACCAACGAACTTCATGGATCTGGAAGAAGAATTGAAAATGGAACAGATGGTATAACAATTGAATTGCATAGGGAAGCAAGTGCTAGGTCAGAATCAGTTACAGTATACATGTATATAATTATGGATGCTCAGCTAAACATTGAAATTGGAAGATTAAAAGATTTAGTATATTAAAAAATGACCTCTTTGTTACCACGTGATCCTCATTGCGGAATGATTGTTGGCATGACATCATGCGGAAAGACCGTCTTTGTTCTGGATTTGTTAGAAAAATATTACGCAGGCCACTTTGATTATATAATAATTTTTTGCCCAACTATTCAATATAATAAAACCTACTTAGATCGTAAGTATGTCTGGACAGATGAAAATATCTTTGTTGTAAATACCAATGGCAAGCTCAATGAGTATTTAACGTATTTTTATAACCTGTTTGAGAATGAGGGTAATACGTTATTCTTAATCGATGATTGCAGTGCAGAAAAAGATATTGTATTAAAACGGAACATATTGAGCAAGCTGCTTTCAGTGGACGCCATGTGAAAATTAGTGTCTGGTTAATCACGCAGAAATTTAATTCGATATTAAAGAATTTTAGAGAACAAGTAAAATTCATGTGCCTGTTTTATTGCAAAGACCGTGACAGCTTTGATAACTGTTTAAAAGAAAATGACGTAATTGAATCGAAAGAGGAAAGAACTAAATTAAAAGAACAGCTAAAAAAAGGCAAGCACTTAAAATTATTATTAAAAACTGACCAACCAACTGGCTATGAAATACTTATGTAAGTAAGTAAGTTCTTTTATAATTTAATTATTGTAAGTTATAAGTTTTTTTTAAAGTCGACTTAATTAAGTTAGATGTAAGTAAGTAAGTTCTTTTATAATTTAATTATTGTAAGTTATACGTTTTTTTAAAAGTCGACTTAATTAAGTTAGACGTAAGTCACTAAGTCAAAAAAAAAGGTTGAAGGTAAGTAATAGTGGTGATGATTATAGTTCATTTATCTTAATGGCTCTGTGTCTGGTGGAACAATCTGAAGTTCTTCTTTTACAAAGTTTCTTATAACAAAACTTTAAATAGTATTTTAAAACAACTTTAAACTGAATAAATTGAATTAAAAAAAAAACTAACCCTAACTTTAATATGAAAAGCCATCACATTTGCAAAGACAATAACAATCATGCTCACAGTCATGATCACATTCGCAGTCGGGTCCACAATCACAAACAGTTTGTTTGACTACATGAGGATTTAGTTTGCGAACTTGTTTAATAAAATGTAACCAAAAATATTTAAAGTAATATGATTTTGGGTACAAGTCACTTTTGTTGTATTCTTCTTTTGTAAGTTTATGAAAGACTATTGAGAAGTCACTTTTGCATTTAACTACAATACAATACAAGGTTATTGCTTTAGGTCCAGCGGACTCTTCCGAGCCAAATCAGGACCAATGCATTTAACTTTGTAATCTTCATTTATTTCATATTGTCCAGTGAAGGGGTAAGAAAAATCATTATAAATATCTGGATCATATAGTCTGCATTCAAAAAAGATTTTCCAGCGTTCATCTTCTAACATATGAAAGTGGGGAGAATCAAAAAGCATTTCTAAATCCTTACAGAACCTTTCTGTGTCCGTCATTTTTAGTCTTTTTTATTTTCTTAATTAGGAAATCTTAATGGTTCTGTGTCTGGTGGAACAATCTGAAGTTCTTCTTTTACAAAGTTTCTTTGTGGTGTTTTACGATCGCTTCTCGGTCTTAAATAATATACGGGCGGATCAGTAGATAATGCTCTGTCAACTTCATAAACGCTTAATGACCAAATTGGGTCTGTAGCTCGTCTTCTAGTGTCATTAGCAACTTCTCCAGGCTGATAAAGGTATCTAACAGTTTTGTTCATCAAAGTTAGATCTGGCTGACCAGGCTTTAAAACAGTAACAACAATCTGTTTCTTTTTAATAGCCTCAACTGGTTTTAATCCTGTAACTCTGGCTGGTTCTGAATTCATTTCCCTTAAAACTCGAGGCAGCCTAATAACCCATTCTGTATTAGTGGTTTCAGTAAAGAGTTCCTTTGAATACTGATAAGTGAATAATCTTTCTGCCAGTTGCCGATTAAAGTTTTCTACAATGCCTTGTGATCTGTGTAATCCAACAACTCCTCTTCTAACAGTTACATTATGTTTTAACAAAAGCTGGTTAACAGCTCCTTTGAATTCAGACCCTTCATCGCATTGAATAAGTCTAGGGAACCTTAGAGGCCCTCTTGAATAAATCGCATTTAAGGCTTGAGCGACCTCAGCTGAATTTTTAGTCCTAAGAGCATGAGCGTCTTTAAACCTGGTAGCTATATCAATAACAGTAAGGGCATACCTGTATTTCTTTCTATATATTTTGTCATGGGGAAGATATAACAAATCTATTTGGTGTGTGTCATTTGGTCTTGAGTTTTCAAATTTTGGTCTTATTATTTTCTTCGGGGGTGGAAGATAGATTTGCCATACAGCTTGCTTCAATAACCATTGTTTAACTACGTTTGCTGACAAGCCAGTCTTTTCTACTAGTTTATTAACTGCCGTCATCCCTTTCCAATATCCGGATTGAGAATAATATAATCTAGACAAACGCGAAGTCATATTTTATTTAGATTTATATTTTTGCTTAACGAGGTAATAAACTATTGTTATTCCAAACACAATTAAAATTAATTCTCCGGTTTCTGACATTGTAGGTGCAATGTTAGGTGTGTAGTAATCGGATAACACTGGTTGCTTTAATGAAGGTAGTGTCGTGCCAGTTAATAAATAATATTGGTGCAAAGCTTCATCAACGTCTTCGAATGTTTTATCAGCATGACCTTCTTTCAATCTTGTATTAACAAAATCAAGCTGCATTAGTCTGTTTTTCTCGTATTCGGCCTGATCTTGTTGTAATTTTTCCATTGCTAAGTTATGCCGTTTTGATTCTTCTTTACTGTCCAGTTTTGAAAACAAATAATTTGATCCTGAAAAGGCTAAGGCATTTACAGCAGCAGAACCAAGCACCATTGCAGCACCAGCCATTTTTTAATTTAGTTTTTTATTTTATTTGTATTTAAAATGAATTGTGATGACTTGTTAATGCAAGAAGCTATTAATGTTACAGTTACAGGTGTTGACAATGAGAAAAGAGACAGGCTGGTTGCATTAGTAGCTTCCGGAAAGTCAAAGTATTATCTCGGTGTTGACTTAACTACTGAACAAGTGCAAAGACTGAGGCCCGAAGACATCATTATATTACATAATAAATATGATAAAGTTCTCGGTGCTTTAATGGTTAAGAGTTTAGGGCGTTCGATTGTGAAGTTATATACCAAAGCTGTGTCGACCTTTGTTACTTTAGATTGTGAGAATGATTTATTTGATGATTTGATTAAAGATCCAGTTATTGTTAATGGGATTAGTGAGGCATCAAGAAATTTGTATTATAAGTTTGGAAGCTTGTTGACCCCATTTTCAGCCGGGCTAATTACTTTTCAACACATAAATTTCTCTGCTATTAAAAATGGACTCTTCCAATCCGGAGATGGAGAAGGAGACGGAGGTGAAGAATTCAGAGAATCAACAGAACCCAGTGACAGTCACTAAACAAAAGAGCCCAGGAAGAATTGCAGCTGGAAAGAAGTTAGCAGAATTTAACAAGTTACATAGATGGAACAGACAAACAAAAGCAAACATATTAGGAAAAAAGGAATCACCAAAAGAAGAAACAATAATGCAACAAACATTAACAACAAATAAAGAAGAATTAATACAACCAATACAACCAGTACAATCTTCAAATAACATATGAAGGCCTCAACGGAAGAACGATCAGAGTCACACATTTCCTGTTTTGAGAAAATCGATTTTTAAGATTTAAAACACCATTATGTAGTACAATGAATTAAAATCACCCCAAAAATCATTTTATTTAAGAAAACATTTATTTCTCAATATAGCAATTCTAAATTTTATGTGAAAATACTGATTTATATATTTGATATTGCTACTCTAAGAGGGGAACCGCTGTTCGGACTTTGATCGTTTTGCTGTTGCATAGCTCCAATACAAGCCAAAATATTCCACATTTTAGGTCCTAGAGACTCATTGTCATAACAGGTTTTCTTAATTGATTTCTACTTACACCTAACACAACAGAATCGAAAGACACTAAAAATATTGCTTTACAATCAAATTTATTACATGAGTGTCATCTTTATTGCAGGTACCACCCAAACCAAAGAATACAAGTAGGGGAGGGGGGCGCGGGAGGAAAATAATAAAAACACACATGTCATGTGATAGCAAATAACTCAGCTGACAGCTAGCTTGATCGTTTTGTCGGTGTAAACATAGGACTCTGATCGTTCTGTCAAAGTGTGGTTATTTTAAAGTCCCATAACTCAGGACTCAGATCGTTTTTCCATTAGTCACTTCAGGTAGACAAAGTATGAACCCAGGGCTACAAGGAAAGGGCAATAACTCAAAAAAATCAAATTTGTGACTTTGATCGTTCTGTCGTTGAGGCCTTCATATATTATTTATGTATAGCCGGTGTAGTGGGTGCAAGTGGGTACATAATATATAAATACCGCCAAGGAAAAAATAAACAGAAACCCCAAAAACCACTTGTAGAAAAAGAAATTGAATCATCTCCATCATTGAAGCCATCATTAGATGTGTTTTCAATGCAGTAATAATTTATTTTTTTTTATTATATATAAAAATGAGTGTACCATATGAACAAACAATTGTTAATCTTGGATACCATAGTGTTGTCTTAGTGGGCTTAAATACAGCTTATGCTATGATTGCAAAATCTCTTTTAAAAATGAAACCTATTGAATTAGGAAAAATGGATCTTTCAGATGCTGGTAAACTGGTTGGTATCTTTTCATTATCGTTATTTACTCGGGACTATCTTGTATGGTATGGCCACGTCACCAGATCATCAGGCCTTGCAAAGACCATTCTGCAAGGCACAGTGCAAGGAGGTAGAAGAAGGGGGAGACCGAAAAAGAGGTGGGAGGACAACATTCGAGAATGGACTGGTTTGACACTGAGCGAAGCCATGAGGGCTGCTGAGGACAGAGAAAGATGGAGTATGCTGGTTAAGCGATCATCTGTGGTGCCCCTACGACCTTCGGGTTATGGGACAGGATAGGATAGGATCTTGTTAAACAAAAGATCATTCCAGCAGATATTAATGTGTAATGTTATACAACCATAATGTAGAAGGGTTGTAATTTTTTTTTGTTTTAACCAAAGACGCAAGATATACGAATATGTATTATATTTAGCAAATTGCGGAGTCCCAAAGTGTTTTGGAGCGCTTTTTAAAAAGCTCATAAAACAGCCATAAATTGCAATAAAAGGCCTCCTTTAGTAACTCTATGAGCTTTGGCGTTCAGAGCCCATTATTGCTATCTCTAATGTTGACAAAAAAAAAAGTGTGGTTTCAGTCCAGAGCGCAAGAAAAGGGATGATTCAGCAGAGCGCAGACTGAATTTTGTGGTGTGAACACTGACACTGTAGTAGACGTTGGCGCTATTGTACTGGTACAAGATGGCTACTCTCTTCCAGCCGTACTGCTTCACCAGCTGCATACGGAGAGGATTCAACATGGCGTCAGAAGGAATAGTGCGGAAAAAATAAGGATACATCTCTCTGTCTTCTAGCTGTGCGGACTGCCCAGCAAACGTCACCTGTAAACAAGGAATTAAAACTATCAATAATAATAATAATAATAATAATAATAATAATAATAATAATAATAATAATAATAATTATAAATAATAATAATAATAATAATAATAATAATAATAATAATAATAATAATAATAATAATAATAATAATAATAACAATAATATTAATAATAATAATAATAATAATAAAAATAATAATAATAATAATAATAATAATAATAATAATAATAATAATAATAATAATAATAATAATAATAATAATAATAATAATAATAATAATAATAATAATAATAATAATGGATGCCTTATTCCTAAATCAGTCCGCGCCCAAAACGCGGCGATTCTGTAACCAACATAATAATAATAATAATAATAATAATAATAATAATACAGGATGCTATGTACGCGCCTTTCCCCAAGACTCAAAGCGCGGCGATCTATACCAACATACACGCTCACCTGTCTCATTTACCCTCACACACACCAAACACACATACATCACTCAAACAGGTGGTGTAAAGGCAGGGAGAGATCGCTATTAGAAGACGGAAAGAAAATCGAATATTTATTGTTGAAATTTTTATATAGACTGCATCCTGTACCATTATTGAAGGGAGGGAGAAAACCGGAGTGCCCGGAGAAAACCCTCGGTGACCTCAATAGTCTCGTACCTAAGTCACATACGTTCGCCCCTTGTGGGAATCGAACCCGCGCCCTTCGGCATAGGAAACCGGCGACTTATCCACTGCGCCACGAGGCCACCACCAACATATATGCGCTCACATGTTACAGATACATCTACAAACACAACAAACACAACATTCATCACTCAAACACGTAGTGTAAAGGCAAGTCGCTCTTAAAAGACGGAATGTTGATTGATTGATTGATTGTTGTTTTAGGTCCAGCGGACTCCCCCGAGCCAAATCAGGACCGGTCAACCCCCGATCCGCATAAAAGATCTGCTGAAACAACCCTAGTGGGAAAACTGAACGCCCTCCAGCGGCCAGTCACTTTACAATAAAGACATCCCACGCAGGGGACGGCTGAGGCTTTACCCCAACTTATCGAACCCCCGGTTACAAAACCAAAATAGAATACAAACATCATTATAAATTATCAACAAAACACATACATATAAAATGCCTATAGTGCTAAATAATAACATCATAGGAAGCCCTAGTGACCACCCAGCAGAAAGCGTCCAATATTCCCAAGCTGATCCAACAGACCTCATACACAAACAAGGAGTCTTGTCCAGGAAGAGTTTTCAAGAAAAAAGGTAGGTCATTGATCAAGCGAAGAAGAAGATAGTATAGCAGAGTGATAGGACAGAGCAAGAATGGGAAAGAGCAAATGAGGAAGACAGCGACAGTGGGAATTTAAAGCACTAAATTTCCAGAAAGTGGGGATACTATTTATACTGAAACCCCCGGCACTCCAACGGGGGTACTGTTGCCGCAGTGAATCTATCATGCCTATAAAGGAAAGACAGGTTTTCAACTGGGGCTTTCTCTTTTCCCTTTATAGGTTAGAACAATCTACAGTGGCAAGATTGCTCATGACCCCAAGGGATTTAGAAGACGGAAAGGAAATCGAATTTTGTTTTTGACATTGTAGAAAGACTGCATCCAATTCCACTATTGAAGGGAGCGAAGGAGGAAACCAGAGTACCTGGAGAAAAACCCAGCAGAAGAAGAAGAAGCAGAAGAAGAAGAAGAAGAAGAAGAAGAAGAAGAAGAAGAAGAAGAAGAAGAAGAAGAAGAAGATGATGATGATGATGATGATGATGATGATGATGATGATGATGATGATGATGATGATGATGGTTACACACCTGCACAAGGTTCCAGCTGCTAGCAGCCACACCAATATGGATGCATTCCTTGGACAAAGCGGGTCCGAAGAGAAAGATCGTAGTTTTCTCGCTGTTGATCATGTCCAGAAACCGCCGCATGGCCGCCGACGCCGAATGCTGCACACGTCACCAAAGCTTACGTCATCATAATGTTATGATGTCATCAGATACAAATCATAAAAAGCCGTTCGCTTAATTATTTTTTTTAATGTCTTCTCTACTTAGGCTAATCAGAAAGTCTAAGTAATACTTATGGTTCAAAGTACTAAAAGTACAATGACGCTTTAGGGCGTTCAAAGAAGTGAAGAGCTGTGAGGATCAATCTCTTCAAAATCGTTGGTGACTGCTAAAAGAATTTATAATGCTCTCTCTCTCTCTCTCTCTCTCTCTCTCTCTCTCTCTCTCTCTCTCTCTCTCTTGATTTTAGCTTATATTTAGGCTGAATTTTAATAGCATAATCTCTCTGTATGTCTGTGTGCGAGGTGTTGTTTTTGTGTTTGTGTGAGTGCGTGTGTGTTTGTGTGAGTTTGTCTGTGTTTGTGCGAGTGTGAGATGATGTGTTGTATGATCTACAATTTAATGCTAAAGGTTAGTTCTGCATCTTGTTTACTTATGAAGGGACATAGGAAGATTAGACCTTCTAATTAGTTTAACCTAATATAATCCTTAATAAACGAAATTTTCACAAAGGTTTCCAGTCTCCCTCTCTCCTGATATTAGCTCATATTTAGGCTGAATTTAATAGCATAATCTGAGTGTGTGTGTGTGTGTGTGTGGGTGTGTGTGGGTGGGTGTGTGTGTGTGTAAGTGTGTGAGTGTGTGCGCGTGCTTGTTGTATGATTTCTAATTTAATCTTAAAGTTAGCTATGCATCGTGTTAACTTATCAAGGGAAAATGGGATGATAACACTTTTCGAATTAGAATTAAAAATATTAAGCCCTAATTTGAAATTTTAAAAAAGCAAAACAATTTTAATAAAGTTTCAATTCTCTCTCTCTCTCTCTCTCTCTCTCTCTCTCTCTCTCTCTCTCTCTCTCTCTCTCTCTCTCTCTCTCTCTCTCTCTCTCATAGAGCTGTAGAAAAGTAAAGATGCCTGAACATGTGAGAATAAAGCTGTGGGAACATTATACTGAGGGACTATAAGAACTAGAGCTGTGAGGACAGTAAAGATGACTCTGCTTTCATACCTCGGTGTCGTACAGGTTCAGATGGAGGTGGTAGTCAGGCAGAAGGTCGGTGCTGTTGTTGATTAGGTCCACCGCTAACTTGACGGCCGGTTCTGCCAGATGCGATACCGGGAACCCGACGCCTGTATACGGCAGAAATCCACCAATGTAGAGAGGGGCCGGCTCTGGCACTGTGCGCTTCAACATCAGCAGCAGCATCAACAGCAGCTGCTGCCGCAGTTGTAGTGTCCGTGTCATGGTAACTATCCACATTCCAAAAATGTGTGTGCGTTATACTACACCCATTGCCGAAAACAAGATTTAAAAAAAGAACGAATAAATGAATTTACCATTGTGCAAAGCGAAGAATGTTAAATAAAAAACAACCACTAATGATATTAGTAATATATTGTGCAATCAAGTAATGACTAAGCTGTGATATTGATACAAAATAATTGATTACCAAGTGAATAATACACAAGGCATGCATCTGGTCAACGCTGCAGCACCACACACAAAAGCACACATAAAACATAGTGAACAAGTTGACAGCAAATCGCAATAAAAGGATAAGAAGATAAAGATGAACTGTACAAAAGGGCAAAGATATAGTTGCTAATCAACACCCACACAAACACCCCCCCCCCCCCACACACACATATATATATATACTACCCAAAATAACTGAAGGGCCACTCTCATATTTCATTTAATTTAATTATTTTTTGATTCCATCAATAATATCGCTTATATTGCTTATTTCAAAACTTATCCTGTACAGTAACATTCAAGACAATCTTATTCTGACAAGTAATCACATGTGTGAGTTTTGAACTTTCTGCACTGAGTTGAAAAACATACCCAATTTTTACCAAAAAATGACCCTAATTTACTATTGTCTTGCTAATAAAGCAAAATTTTCAACATTAAAAAATGATTTGCACACGAAAGGCTTGCATTTTCAGAGTTCAGTTCAACAATCAGCGCTTTTTTTCTGGGTATAAATGGCAGCGCTTTTACTGCTTTTCTAACCATGCCCCTAAGGCGACGATTGACTGATGCGGATAGAGGCAGAGCTATTGCATGGCTTCAGGAAGGGGTGGGGGTGAGAGAAGTTGGCGGGCGGATGGGAGTGTCCCACTCCGTTGTCCAAAGGCTGCGGGAGCGCTTTAACAACACTGGAAGCGTCCAAGAACCAAGAAGGTCCGGACGCCCCCGCGTTACCACTGCAAGACAAGACCATTTCATCACCCTTTCAGCTCTGAGGATGAGGTCCGCTACAGCAAACACCATCAGAAGACAGCTTCACGCTGCCAGCAATGTTAACGTCAGCGACCAGACAATTCGCAACCGTCTACACGAGGCAAACCTGCGATCAAGATGACCAGCAGTACGGCCTTTGCTCACCCCAGCTCACCGTGCTGCGCGTTTGGCCTGGGCTCGGCGTCAATTGGTGTGGACTAGGCAACATTGGTCAAGGGTGCCCTTTACAGACGATTCTCGGTTCTCCTTGTGTTTCAACGACCGTCGAGTGAATGTTTGGAGGCGTCCACGGGAGCGTTTTGCTGATGCGACGGTGCGCGAGCATGACCGCTTTGGTGGTGGATCTGTCATGATGAGTGGTGGCTTCGCATTAAACTTCAGAACACCCCTGCTCCAAATTCATGGCAACTTAAACGGTATTGGCTACAGGGATGACGTCCTACAACCTAGGGTTCTCCCAGCTCTGCGGGCCATTGGGGAAGGTGCCATACTACAGGACGATAATGCCAGACCCCACCGAGCGCGTATCGTCAATGACTTCCTGCAGCAACAGCACGTCATAAGGATGGATTGGCCGGCTCGATCACCCGATTTGAACCTCATAGAACATCTGTGGGATGTCTTGGGTCGACAGACACGGGCAAACCTCCTCCAGGAGCTAACCTTGAAGTTCTGGCCCAAGTTCTCCAGCAAGAGTGGTTGGCCATCCCAGGAAACATCCTCCATAACCTGATACGGTCCATGAGACAACGATGCCAAGACTGCATTGATGCAAACGGTGGCCACACCCGATACTGACTCTATAGATTTTTGGTTTCTAAAGTTTTGATTTTGTAAATGATGGGTATGTCCAGTTAAATTGAATTTACTCGAATTTTAAGCGACTGATGTCTAAAATCTTTTCTGTTATTGATGCAGAAATGATTGCAATAAAATATGATGAACTAATAAATTGAATTCGTGTTTCTGATTTAAAGAGAGACCCATATGATCCAAGCGGCCCTTGTATTATTTTGAGTAGCATATATCTATATCTGGAGAGGGACAAGAACTTGAACAGCTGGTACAGAGGCTTAACACCACCTCCAGAACCTTTGGAATGGCAATAAGTGCAGAGAAGACCAAAATGATGACCAACACTAATGGCTTCAACACGGACATCAAAGTCCAAGGCTAATCCTTCAACACAGTGCAGAGCTTCAAACATTTAGGAGCATTGTATCAGACATTGGGTCCCGACAGGAAGTCTTCTCCAGGATTGCACAAACAACTGCTGCTCTGACGCGATTGATGCCAATTTGGAAAGACAGGACCATCAGTCTACACTCCAAGGTAAGGCTGCTGCGCTCCCTTGTCATCTCCATCTTCCTATACGATTGCGAAACATGGACCTTCACAGCACACCTACATTAAAACGAAGAATACAAAGCATGGAGATGATGTGCTACAGAAGACTTCTTGACATTTCCTATACCCAGCACATCACCAAGACGACGTCCGACATACCATCCCACAAGCCATTGGACAACACGATGACCTGCTCACAATGGTGAAGAAACGAAAACTCCGATGGTTTGGCCACGTCACCAGATCATCAGTTACGGGATAGGATAAGATAGATACAATCAAGCAATAATAGAAGCAATAGTAAGAATCATTTAAAATACTGATTATTTTTTTTAATTGTATAAATACGTGTGTGTATGTATGTGTGTCTATGTGTATATGATCGTCTAAAATCATTGTAACTTGTAAGAAATGAATAGACGTTACATTTTTTTTAAAAACTGAACTGAACTGAACAAAAACGAGAGACACAGAGACACAGACATAGAAGGACGCAGAAAAGAACTCAAACACATACACACATATGCACGTTGACAAACGCGCATTCACACAGGTACACACATAAACACACACAGAAACACACAAACACACACACACACAAACACATACATACAAGACACAAAAACCAATAGCAACAACAACAAAAACACAAGATTCATTAAAGATGCATCTCCTCCACAAAATCGGGTGTATTAGATTTCAATTCAGTTGGGTTTAATGAGGAATCAGAATTAATACTGAACTCCTTTGGTCCGCATTAAACACAGTGAGTGACGACAAACAATCAAGAAAAGCAATTTTTAAATCAAACAACGAACACACAAAATCAATAACTAATTACACTTTCAAGGCAACTGCATCATACATGTGAATTATATTCAGAGAAGGAGAGAGAGAGAGAGAGAGAGAGAGAGAGAGAGAGAGAGAGAGAGAGAGAGAGAGAGAGAGAGAGAGAGTTGACTTTTGACTTTTGACACTGCTTTTATTAGGCCTCCGGCCCATACAGTTTGGAGAGGGGGTTTACAATGGGAAGAATACACATAAGTCAACACACACACACTCACACACACACACACACCCACACACACGCATACACATGTAATACAATTCAATTGCAGAATAAGTAACATTCAAGGACTTTCAAACTTTACGTTTACTTAATTTCCATCTTTTTCTTATCTTTTCTTTCCACAACTTTTCTTTTTCATTTTGTATGTAACTTTTATAAATATTTTGTAATTTCTTGCCTCTTGTTTCTTTTTTTTCTTTCTATTTTTCCCTTTCTTATGCTTTCTTTCCATTTCATTTCATCTCATTTTCCCCACAATTTTTCTTTTGTTCTCATCATTAACATTTCCCTTCATTCCCTTTTTAGCTCTTATTTCCTTTATAACATCTATTTTTGAACACACATACGAATGCTAGAGGCAGAGAGAGAGAGAGAGAGAGAGAGAGGGAGGGATAGAGGGGGGGAGAGACAGAAACAGTGAGAGAGAGAGAGAGAGAGAGAGAGAGAGAGAGAGAGAGAGAGACAGAGAGACAAACAGACGGAAAGACAGAGAGAGTAATATGAACATCATCGTCATCATCACCTCAACCACCACCTCCAGGTAATACAGTGTCGCTGAAGTTGTTCTTTTCCTTATTATGTAAGCTAATTTGCATAATAATCCGCGAGAAATACCTACAGCACCAACATAATCTATATCATGTGTTTGTAGACTTTAAGAAAACGTTTGACCGAGTCTGGCATGCAGCTCTGTGGGCAACCATGAGAGTTTACAATTTCAGCCCTAAAATTATTGAAGTCATTAAAAGCCCGTATGACGAGGCTACCAGTGCAGTCCTCCACAACAGCGCCATCGGGAACTGGTTCAGAACAACAATCGATGTGCGTCAAGGATGCCTACTCTCTCCAACACTCTTCAACATCTTCCTAGAGCGCATCATGTCAGATGCCCTTGCAGATCACGATGGCACAATCAGCATAGGGGCTAGAGCTATCTCCAGCCTCCGTTTTGCGGATGATATTGATGGATTGCTTGAAGAGGAAAACGAACTTGAACAGCTTGTACAGAGGCTTGAAACCACATCCAGAGCTTATGGAATGGAAATAAGTGCAGAGAAGACCAAAATGATGACCAACAACACCAAAGGCATCAACATGGACATCAAAGTCCAAGGCCAATCCCTCAACACAGTGCATAGCTTCACATATTTAGGAGCCATTGTATCAGACAATGGGTCCCGACAAGAAGTACTCTCCAGGATCGCACAAACAACTGCTGCCTTGACAAGGTTGAAGCCCATTTGAAAAGACAAGACCATCAGTCTACATTCCAAGGTAAGGCTGCTGTGCTCCCTTGTCATCTCCATCTTCCTATACGCTTGCGAAACATGGACCCTCACAGCAGATCTACAAAGAAGAATACAAAGTATGGAGATGAGGTGCTACAGAAGACCTCTGGGCATTTCCTATACCCAGCACATCGCCAACAACGAAGTCCGACAGACCATCACACAAGTCATTGGACAACACGATGACATGCTCACAGTGGTGAAAAAACGGAAACTCCGATGGTATTGGCCACGTCACCATAGAATGAGACCTTGCAAAAACCATCCTGCATGCAAGGCACGGTGCAAGGAGGCAGAAAAAGAGGGAGACATAAAAACAGGATGGGAGGACAACATTCGAGAATGGACAGAATTGACACTGAACGAAGCCACGAGGGTTGTTGAGGACAGAGAAAGTTGGAGTTCGCTGGTTAAACGACCATCTTTGGTTCCCCAATGACCTTTGAGTTACGGGATAGAATAGGATAGGATAGGATAGGATAGGATTGAATAGGATGTTTGTTTTTTAAAAACAAATCCAGCAGAGGATGCAAAGCTGTTATAGCAATGTAATATTTCCGCTTTGATACACGCGTAAGCATCTAAATAAATTAATGATTGAGTAATAATTTCACAGCAGCGTGCATCAGCATCATCCTCCAAAATATAGATTGTCGTTTTTCCAGCTCAATAGCTGCTCAATTCAATTCAATTCGAATCAATTCAATTCAATTCTTTTATTTAACGTCTACGTCTCTTCACTTGCTGAGTGATATTAGACCAAAACACTTTCTCTCGCACAGACAAACAAACACAAAGGTCCATAAACATAAAAATAAATAAATAACATTCTATAACAATTTGTTGATCAGAGATTTACTAATGGTCGTAGCAACGTCAACTATTACATGATGATGTAATATAGAATCTAATGGTTTGTCGTTTTCAATCACTATTTTGTTTTTCTTTATATGTGTTAAGCAACACAGGACATTGCCGTACAATGTGTGTTCCACAGATAATCTTTGCGAGCAAACACACAAAATATTCTTAGAAAACTTGGTATTCCATGAATTCACCCTCAGCTTGTGAATAATCCTACTTATGTGTCTTGAACAAATAAAGTCTGGAGCTCTACAGCTTAAAGCTGAACGCATGTAATTTTTGGAATTACAGATATTATTTCATGAGCAGAGAGCTCAAGTTCAGAATGCTGAACTATGCATTTAGTTTTCTGTGCTCTGTTCTTGGACAGGATGTCTACTTTTTCGTTCCAGAAGAGACCACAGTGGGATGGAACCCAACAAAAACAGACATCAGTTCCTCTTGTCCGCAAAATATGAATTAATGCTTTAATTTCAAATAAATAATCAGAACGATTCTTACAATGCCACTTTTGCAATGAATGAAGAACAGCTTTGGAATCAACACATAATACAATTTGAAAACACGTAATAGGATAATCAGAAATATATTGCAATGCCTTTAGTATGGCAAACAATTCTGCTGTAAATATTGAGACATTTTTACCAATATAAAAAGATTTTTCAAATTTTAAATCAGGTATAACAATAACAGCATTAGCTTCAGACGATTCTAAAACAGATCCATCTGTATATATTTTTAAATTATTTTTATATGTAGTAGATAAATGCTCCCTAACTTCACACCCCTTGGGGTCATGAGCAATCTTGTCACTGTAGATTGTTCTAACCTATAAAGGGAAAAGTAAAAGCCCCAGTTGAAAACCTGTCTTGCCTTTGTAGGCATGACAGTTTCACTGCGGCAACAGTCTCCCCCCGTTGGAGTGCCGGGGGTTTCAGTATAAATAGTACCCCCACTTTCTGGAAATTTAGTGCTTTAAATTCCCACTGTCGCTGTCTTCCTCATTTGCTCTTTCCCATTCCTGATCTGTCCTATCACTCTGCTATACTATCTTCTTCTTCGCTAGATCAATGACCTACCTTTTTTCTTGAAAACTCTTCCTGGACAAGACTCCTTGTTTGTGTATGAGGTCTGTTGGATCAGCTTGGGAGTGTTGGACGCTTTCTGCCGGGTGGTCACTAGGGCTTCCTATGATTGTATTATTTAGCACTATATGCATTTTATATGTATACGTTTTTGTTGATGATTTGTAATGATGGTTGTATTCTATTTTGTTTTTGTAACCGGGGGTTCGCGTAGTTGAGGTAAACCCTCAGCCGTCCCCCGCGTGGGATGTCTTTATTGTAAAGTGACTGGCCGGTGGAGGGCATTCAATTTTCCCACTGGGGTTGTTTCAGCAGATCTTTTATGCGGATCGGGGGTTGTCCGGTCCTGATTTGGCTCGGAAGAGTCCGCTGGACCTAAAGCAACAATAAATCAATCAATCAATCCCTAACTTCACTCACCAACTGATTGATATTTTCAGATTTTCTGGTTAAAGTAAAATCAACATCAAAGTGCTCCCAAGAAGGAATTGTAGGAATTAATGGAGGCGTTTTAATGCCATTGTTACACTCCGTTTGATGATGGTGTTTTCTATCAGTAGTAGATTCAGCCCCAATGCGTGAATTCTCCTGATGAGTGTAAGTTCGGATTCGATTATCCACGCAACCCGTTCAATCAGCATACAAGTCACTGAGACTTCGTATGAAGTTTTCCACTTTTATTCAGCACACATCAACAACTGCATACAATCATCTTTTCACTCTCTCAACTTTTACTTTCCAACTCACTATCAACAGCACACTAACTAACTCAAAACAGTGCGGCACATAATTATATAGCCTCTCTCTTCTCCAGAACCCCTTGGAACAATCGCGTATGACGCAATTTAACCAATCGCTCTATACTTCGTCATCACTGTCTTACGTCATACATCTTTCTTCACGTTCCAGGAATGTTCTCACACATCTACATTCATCGGGAATCTTCGATCAACCGTAAACAAGCAAATCTAGAGAATTCTCCAATAATATCGACTAACGAAAATCATCAACGTTATACAAAGCTTCCTCTAACCACAATGCAAACACAAATCAAAGGTAAATACACTCTATTATTGAATACTTTGCAAAACGAAACGATTAGATCTATCGTGCACGCTTCAGACATACTATCCTTCGCGTTTCAACGTAACAGCCATTTAAATTGATGAGACGTGCTTCCAAATATCACTAACATAATTTCTAATAGGTAGAAGGTATGGAATTTCTCTTGCTTTACTTAAGTAAACCAAATTGCGGTCTATTAGAATTTCTTCTCTATTTGAATTAAATAATAATAATAACGGATTTTTATCTAGCGGGTACTCCAGCCTATGACCAGACTCACCACGCTTTACATAGTCATTAGATTTAAATACATGCACTCGATAAAACATCGCTTTTGCTACAATACACCAAACGACAGAACAGTAAAGGTACAAACTATTTACAACTATGTACACAAATTACAAAAAAAGACAGAAATAGACTATTTACAACTATGTACACAATTTTAGACACTGACAAACTTCTAATAACATACTTCGAGACATTTAGTTTAAGTTGTTCTAAGAAAGATAAAAAAAAAAACCGCTTCTTTATACGATTTTTGCGTACGAATGAACAGGAACACCTAAGGCTGCTTTAATTGCTCAACTATCTACGCATTGTAATTTTTCCAGTAAAATATTTGCTTACAGAAAAATACACTTCTTGACCATACGTTAGTGTTGACCTTACTAAAGTATTGGCCAAATGTAATAAAGTATTATTATCTTGACTCCAAGGTTGCGTACACAACAGCTTTAAGAAATTTAATCTCTTCGTTGCCTTGCTAATCCAATATTCTATGTAAATTTTCCAATTTAATTTGGATGTAAAATACACTCCCCAAACTTTTACCTTATCTGTATAACACAACAACAGCGCCATCGGGAACTGGCTCAGAACAACAATCGGTGTGCGTCAAGGATGCCTACTCTCTCCCACACTCTTCAACATCTTCATAGAGCGCATCATGTCAGATGCCCTTGCAGATCATGAAGGCACAGTCAGCAAAGGGGGTAGAGCAATCTCCAATCTTCGTTTTGCGGATGACATTGATGGATTGGCTGGAGAGGAACAAGAACTTGAACAGCTGGTACAGAGGCTTGACACCACCTCCAGAGCCTATGGAATGGAAATAAGTGCAGAGAAGACCAAATTGATGACCAACAACACCAATGGCATCAACACGGACATCAAAGTCCAAGGCCAATCCCTCAACACAGTGCATAGCTTCAAATATTTAGGAGCCATTGTATCAGACAATGGGTCCCGACAGGAAGTCCTCTCCAGGATCGCACAAACAACTGCTGCCCTGACAAGGTTGAAGCCCATTTGGAAAGACAGGACCATCAGTCTACATTCCAAAGTAAGACTTCTGCGCTCCCTTGTCATCTCCATCTTCCTATATGCTTGCGAAGCATGGACCCTCACAGCAGATCTCCAACGAAGAATACAAAGCATGGAGATGAGGTGCTACAGAAGACTTCTGGGCATTTCCTATACCCAACACATCACCGACGACGTGGTCCGACAGACCATCACACAAGCCATTGGACAACACGATGACCTGCTCACAGTGGTAAAGAAACGGAAACTCCGATGGTATGGCCACGTCACCAGATCATCAGGCCTTGCAAAGACTATTCTGCAAGCAAAAGTGCAAGGAGGTAGAAGAAGAGGGAGATCGAAAAATAGGTGGGAGGACAACATTCGAGAATGGACTGGTTTGACACTGAGCGAAGCCATCAGGGCTGCTGAGGACAGAGAAAGATGGAGTATGCTGGTTAAACGATCATCTGTGGTGCCCCTACGACCTCCGGGTTACGGGACAGGATAAGATAGGATAGGATCTGTATAAGATCAAGAGCTTTACAAGGAGCAGGCCGATACAGGATCTAACTGAAGCCGCCCGAGGCGCCAACTTGTTGCCATAGGCGCATGGTCCTCCGCCCCAGACAACTGGGCACTATCCTGGGCGACCGGGGACGGAGGAGAAGGGACCTAGTGCTTGCTTGGGTGTATGTTTGTAGCCAGGTAGCTTTTGTACCCGTCGAGGACATGAGAGTCAGGATTTTTAATATATGTGTGATGAGATGTGTGCGTGCACAGACTAGACCTCGGTTTATACAATAATCATCATCATCATCATCATCATCATCATCATTAGCAGCAGCAACACCACCACCACTGCCCACCCATTGCACATAGCTACGATCGAAAGAAAGTATACTCCAGGCACAAGCTGCGCAATAGGCCAAAGTATGTCCCTTGTCCCTTGAAGGGAGGTAAGCGAGGTTAGCAGCCTGCTCAGTTACAGTGTCGGTGAAAGACTACAAACGGAACGAACGAAAAACGATGCTTAACGTCCTATTGCATGAGGCGACTAATTAGGTCACGCTTTATTTGTTTCTAGGTCAACTGTCTTTTACGAACCGTTTGAGAATTTTTTCGAACCGTTTATTGACGCCGGATAGTGTCCTCACTTGGTTTCACAAATTTAAGAATCCTAGAAGGCAAATGGGTTTTTGGGACGGTAAAAGCATTTTTGTAGATAAAAGGGTTAGGGCAAGGGCTAGGGATAGATCTACAACTAACCCTTACCCGAACCCTTGTAGCAATATTCCGCTCTTTCCGTCACTTTTAAACAGTAGTGCGCTTCGCATCCGCGGCTAGCAGCGAGCCCAAAGTATACTTTGAAGGGATGGAGGGAATACTTTCACCTGTTGCTAGCTGGAGTTTTGGCGATACTTTGTACCGATAGCAGCAATGTGTATTACCTCCACTGCCATCATCATCATCATCATCATCATCATCATCATCATCATCATCATCATCATCATCATCATCATCATCATCATCATCATCATCATCATCATCGTCGTCGTCGTCGTCATGATCATCATCATCACACCACCACTCCCACCACCATCATCATCGTTTCTCAAATCACGAAAGTGGCGTCCGATTTCCACTTTGGAATATGATACATCATTAATCAATCTGTGATATGTTTAGACGCTATCTGTAAAATTAATGTCAGCAGCAGTATTCGCACGAGGCTTAGTAGAAAATGAATCCTTCGATACATGATCCAAGAGCCTTCTTCTTCAATTACTGTCTATCTGTCGACTCCGATAATAATTACTGACACATGCAACTACCATGTGTATTCTACACAACCTTGTCCTCTCTCTTCTGACATACTCGTACAGGGAGGCAATATGTTGGTCGGCGCAGAAAGGCGCGACGTGTGAACAATATAAGATTAAGTGGACTCGAGACTCAAGACTCTTTATTATTCAATGAATTCAAACTGCGTATGATTTTGGTTTGGTGATGCAATAAAACATTCAGTCGCTCTTTACAAAACACAAACTGTTACGTTGAAACGCGAATGGCGCGTATGAAATGCGCACGATGTTGTGTGTGACGCGCGCGATAGATCTGTTCGTTTTATTTTGCAACGCATGCAGTAATAGAGTGTATTTATCTTTGATTTGATTTTGCGTTGTTATTAGTAGAGGCTTTGTGTAACGTTAGTGTTTTTAGTTGGTCGATATTGTTTGAGAATTTTCGGGAATTAGTTGTTTACTATCGATCGAAGCGTGTGGATTATTCTGTTGGTTACCATGGAAGCTTCCATTCCAAATGGGGTTGGATGACGTGAGTCACGTGATGATGAAATTAATTTTGATTGGTTGTGGTGTTTTATGTAGGATTATTCTCGTTTGTTCCCGTGTATGTAGAGACTATATAAGCGCCGCACTGTTAATTTTTTTTTTTTTTTTTTTTTTTTCTTTTTTAATGAGTCTCCTCTCTGAAAATCCTTACCGGGAAGAGAGGGGACTATAAACTGATTTAAAAAAAAAAAAAAAAAAAAAGTAGATAGTTATTGTTGTTGATAGTGAGTTGGAAAGTAAATAAGTTGAGAGTGAAAAGGCGATTGTATGCAGTTGTTGATGTGTGCTGAATAAAAGTGGAAAACTTCATACGTCGACTTTGTGACTTGTATGCTGATTGAGCGGGCTGCGTGAATAAACGAATCTGAGTTACACAACTATCAGGAATTCAAGCATCGGGGCTGAATCAGATACTGATAGAAAACTCCATCATCAAACCGAGTGTAACATTTTGGGGGCCAAGCCGGGATTCACGCCATAGCCAAGGGTTCAACTGCTACAACAAGCGAGTCAACGTTACGAGAGGCAGTCATCGAGGGTAGCCGCCAACGAGTTGCGTCGAGAGGGGCCAACATACTGGGACTACATCACTGATAGGTTCGGGTTGACTGCAAGGGCGTGTAGTCGCCGAAGAGTTGCTTCGTGAGCGAACAACAGAGCGGGACTACGTGGCTGCCGCAGGACTACGTCGAGGAACAGTCTCGGAGCTACATCGCCAATATTAGAGAGAGCGACGAGCGGACGTCGCGTCTACTTCAGCACAGGAGCGTGTACATCAACACCAGCGTGGTGCAGCGTCGCATACGACGAGGACAGCGGGGCCTGCGTCAGCGAAAGCGACTAGTGACAAGCATCAGCGCTACTGCAGAAAGCGTGCTGTTCTAGAACAGTCTGGAAAGGTACAGCACAGTCAAGAACTTTCCAGAAAAAAAGAACTCAGTCAAGAACTTTCTAGAAGAAGAACCTTCCAGTAAAGAACTTTCCAGAAAATAACTTTCCAGAAAAGAACTTTCCAGAAAAGAACTTTCCAGAAAAGAACTTTCCAGAAAAGCATCAAGATGGCTGACTTCTGGCAGAAAGGGATGCAACTGAATCTAAAAGGCAAGCAGCTGACGGAGTACGTCAAGTCTCAGATTGAACTGAAGCGTCTGGAAATTGAACAGCAGCGTCAAGAAAGAGAGTTAGAGGAACAGCGTCGGCGTGACGAGATGGACGAGAGACAATTAGAGGCTGAGCGTCAGTACCAGCTAGAGTTGGCGCGTATCCAGAACAATCAGCATGCGCCACAAGTCACCAACGACCATACGGCTCCATAATTGCCAGCTTTCGTCGACGGGAAGGACCAGATCGACTGTTATCTGGCGAGATTCGAAAGGTTCGCTGAAAGCTCTAACTGGCAACCTCAAGACTGGGCAATTCGACTGAGTGCACTTCTGACGGGGCAAGCTCTCGAAGTTTACACCAGACTGTCGAACGATGACGCCAAAAACTACGATGTCTTGAAAGAGGCCCTATTGCAGTGCTACAACTTTACAGAGAAGGGCTACCGTAAACGCTTTCGTGAATGCCGGCCTAAGTCAGACGAGACGCCAAAGCAGTTTGTGGAGCGCCTGTCGTCATATCTACACAAGTGGGTGGAGTTATCAGGCGAAAGGAAGTCTTACGACAGTCTCCATGACCTGATCGTGAAGGAACAATTTCTCAAAGCCTGTCACAAGGACCTAGCGACCAGGGGGTTCCACTTCCGGTCCCAAATCATCAGCTGGGCTAGGAAAGCACATCCTTTGTTTTTCGATATTTCTCTAAAATATTCGTGAATAACCTGAGGACTATTGATCTGTTTTTGTGTGTGAAAATGAAGTGTATTATTTGGATGTGCCATCTCATGGCGAAGTGGGCCTTATTCTACAAAAATATGTTACGTTGTGTCAAGCTTGGCCTTGGTGCAGAAAAAGATAGACCTACCAGAGAGGTGATTGTTCAAACCGAAGAACAATCTTTCCTCAGTGACTCCAGAGATGCTCAGGTTAGTTGCGATAAACTTTTTTCAATGATGACAGATCTAAAAGAGCGAATGATGGCGATAGAGATTTTGGTGAGGAAGCAGGGAAATGACAAACTATCCGAATCTACGGTAGCCAGTGGCAACAACGATCAGACCATGAAAAAACCGCTACTAACCCCCATCTTCGCCCGATCTTACGCTGAGGTCGTGTCTTCCAGCAGGTCTGCTTCTCAGTCTGATCCTCAATCATTGTCAACCCTAGGTCTGTCATCAGGGGTCTCAAGAAAAAAGAAATCGGAAAAAAGTAAAAGTTACGTCATGGATACCAGGAAGAATGACGTCATGAAAGATATGACGACCAAAGAAAAACAAGACCACCTGCACTTGAATAAAAGCGCGGAGCTTCCGAAAGTATCCGTAATAGGAGATTCTGTGATCAGAAATGTTGATGGAAAACGGCTTGGAAGATCTTACGGGTTCCATGCGTTTCACAAGAAGGCATCTACAACAGAAGATCTATCGAAAATCCTTGAAGAGATTTCGGCTGACAAGAACCACGTACACAAGAAGATGTTCACTGCAGAATACGTTCCAAAAAACATTGAGGATCATATTGATGCTGCTGTTATTCACGTGGGGCTCAACGATTTGAAAAAGAAGGAGCCGAGAGCAGCTGCATTGAACCTGGCTACCAAGATCAAGAAGTTTGTAGCAGAGAAGCCTTTGACCAAGTTCGTCGTAAGCAAAATAGCGCCAACTTGTCATCAGGATTTGGAGAGAAAAAGATGTCTATTTAATGCTGTATTGGTGTCGGAATTGTTTGAAATCAAAAACATTTCATTCGTTCAACATGAGAATATGTCAAAGTATGACTGTCCTGATGGAGTACACCCCAACCGAAGAGCTACAGCAACCCTGGCGAAGAACATTGGGCGTCACCTGAATTGGCTCCTGTGGGAAAAAGTTAGATCAAAAAGTGATCGTCGAAGGGAAAATTGGTGGAACAAAAATTGGCAGTTCTACTAATCGTCATGAAAAATACAAAGACTGGATTCACATTTGTGAAAACAATAACATGTAAATTATTCATGAAGAATTATAATACAAACGCACTTTTTGTTAAAATAAATAAATACAGAATATATATATATAGAGATATATATTTATTCCTCATTACAAGTAAGTGTAAGTTCAATAAATTACACTATTATAATTTATTAGAATAATTATGAAGCACAATGAAATAACATTTTTCCAGTGGAACTGCAGGTCACTGGGTACAAATTTATTATATTTTGAAAAATATATATCGGATGAGAATTTTCACGTTCTAGCATTACAGTCATTGAATATTGACCCGAAGAGGCTCCCTAAGTTAAAGAATTATTATTATCCTCCTTTGTTTCATGCTCTTGAATTCGACGACAAAAGAAAAGTACAGACAGCCTTATATATTAGGTGTGATTTAGATTACTGCTTATTTCCATCGCCTGTACCTACGTCGTTACAGAATATTTATAGTACTGCTGCAGCGTTGAAAATTAACAAGCATATTGTTTTAAATGTTTTGTCTTTATATTTACCAGAAGGACCGAAAGACGATAATACAGATTGGCTAAAAACATTAGTAAAGTCAAATGCTAAGTGGTTAATAATGGGGGACTTCAATGCGCATTCGCCGTGGTGGGAGCCAGGTTGTAATGTAGTAACAAGTAGCCGTTTAGTTGAAAATATTTTGGACTCTAAATTATGCCTCTTAAATGACGGTCAGTATACAAGAATTCCTGATGTTTCATACCACAGGCCCACGGCAATTGATCTGTCATTTACAACACCTGACTTAGCAATAACTTGCACTTGGTCTCCGCTAGACGATTGTTTAGGAAGTGATCATATACCAATTCTTATTAAGCTCAAGGATGTTTATTATGATAATGATGATAAAACAGAAGACATCATTCCTAAATTTAAATATAAATTTGCAATGTGGGATGATTTTCAAGCACATCTCAATGCCATCGATACTGACAGTATTATTCATGATGATATAGATGTGTTTTATTCAAATTTCAGAAATAATATAATAACAGCAGCAGAAAAATATATTCCAAAATGTAAATCTAAGAAACTAAATAACAAATCTGGAAATTCTTGGTGGAATAGTGAATGTGAAACAGCTGTAAATTTAAAAAAAGACTTATATAAGCATTGGATTAAAAATAAAACTGAAGAAAATTTCACAAGGATGAAATATGCTAAGATACAATGTAATAGGGTTATAGCTCGGGCCAAAAAACAGTATTGGTCTGAATTTTGTGTTAAAGAGGTTTCAGAAGCAAAGGATATGCAAAAGGTATGGAAAAAAGTTAAAGAAATGAAAAATGGATTTAAACTTCAGTCGTATCCAATTAAATTAAGCAATAATAATTTTCCAAGTGCTAAAGAAAAGGCTGATGCTTTTGTAAAGAATTTTGCAGAATATTCTTTATCATCTAGTCTTGATCCATCAGTGCAACAATTCAGAAAAGAAAAAGAAAATGAAAAAGAATATGAAGATCCTTTACCAAATAATTCTCATTTTATAAATGCCCCTATTGAATTTGAAGAGTTCTTAGACTGTTTACAATCATTTTCATCAAACAAGACTGCAGTTGGGATTGATGGAATGTCATATCAATTATTAACGCATTTGCCTTTGAAATGGAAAAAATTACTACATTCATTATGCCAACAGTGTTGGCAGAGTGGAACTCTCCCTATTATCTGGAAGCAGTCAGTAGTTGTTCCAGTACATAAGCAAGGTAAATCTCGTTCCTCAATTCATAATTATAGGCCAATTGCATTGAACTCACATGTAGGAAAAGTATTTGAAAAAATAATTCAGAAAAGAGTAACATATTTCTGTGAAAAGAACAACGTAATTCCTAAAAATCAGGCAGGATTTAGAAAAGGTCGATGCACAACTGACCACTTGGTAAAATTAACTAGTCATATTAAAAAACAGTTTGCTCATAGAAAAAGTACTCTTGCTGCATTTTTCGATGTCAAAAAAGCATATGACAGTGTATGGCATGCAAGATTGTTATATAAATTAAAAAATATTGGAATAAGTGGTCATATGTATAATTATATAAAAAAATTATTTAAATGGCAGATCTATATGTACACGTGTAGGAAACACTTATTCATCTTATCATAACATTGACATGGGAATTCCTCAGGGCTCTATAATTGCCCCATTATTGTTTTCAATACTTAATCACGATCTTCCCACTGTTATTTCTAATCCATTTAATGTTGTTCAGTACGCTGACGATATTGCCATGTGGATTAATACATCTCTTCGAAAACATACTAAACAGAGAGTAATAACACATGTACAGAAACTGTTTCAAGAAGAACTGACAAACCTTAATTTATTTATGAAAAATAATGGTCTGGAATTGTCATCTGAAAAAACATTTTTAATGCTTTTTAATAATGGTATTAATCCTAAATGTTTACCTGTTTTGAAATTAAATGATGAGATTCTTATATACAAGAAACAGGTTAAATTTCTTGGTGTTCAGCTAACTCCTAAATTAAACTGGAAATTACATATTGAACATGTAATAACAAAGGCAAGAAAATCCCTAAATTTATTAAAAATTATTAGTGTACAAAATTGGGGTCAGGATACCAAATCCCTCTTACATTTAGCAATATCACTAGTCCGTTCAAAGCTTGTTTATGGTCAGGAGGTGTACTTTTCAACAAACAATACATTATTAAATAAATTACAAAGCATCGACAGTAGAGCTATTAAAGTTGCATTAGGTGTTCCACTTCATGCTAATACAATTAAAACATACCAAGAAGCTGGCATCTTACCCTTAAACCAACAACGTCAATTATCAACTTCAAAATATGTACTAAGATGTTTATCTGTACCCAATTCAGTACAAGACGAAATTTTTATAGATGCAGAGGACTATCCCAAAAGAACTAAACATATTAATTATTTGCAGCCAATTAAGAACTACACAAAAGATCTTTTTGAAAAGTGTAACATTGATATCACAGCAATTCCTGTTATGCCATTAATATCACCTATTCCACCATGGGAGCACAGAAATGCAAATTTTAACATTGATTATAGTGTAACTAAAAAAGATGATAACACTAATCTCTTAGTTACTGAGGTAAAAGAGCATATTGCAAATACTTATTTACACCATTTGAAGATTTTTACAGATGGTTCGGTATTAGATTCTTTAGATAGTGGATCGGCCTTTATCATTCCTGCATTAAATGTAAGACGCTCATCTAGGAAAGGGGTTTTCTATCTTTACGAGTGAGCTTTATGCTATTGTAATGGCTCTAAATTACATTATGACTTTACCGTTAGAGCTCTTAGGTTTACTGATTTGTGTCGATTCAAAAGCGGTTTTGTATGCTTTAAAACATGGTAATTCCAAAGTAAGAAATGAATTCATATATGAAATTAAACATATGATCCATTGTATATTCTCTAGAGGTATAGTTGTTGATTTCTGTTGGGTTCCAGCACATTGTGGAATTCATTGGAATGAAGTGTGTGACACGTTAGCCAAAGAGGGAGCACTAAGATCATTAGATTCCATTTCTGTCAACAATTTGAGTATGTGTTGTTCTGAAATGTATTCCTTATTAGAAAAAGTAGTATGTCAAGATACTAGCATTAAAAAGGTTACTATACCGAACTGTTCACGACAGTTGTCAAAATTAATATACAAGTTAAGAATGAACTCATGGAATACTAAATATTCAGCAGATATACAGTGTATGTGTGGCAAAAATATATCAGTTTACCATCTTTTATTTGAATGTCCAGTTTTAAATGCAATGTACGAAAACCAAGGACATCATTTGACTGAATATGGACATTCTATAGATGATGTATTACATCATTCACAGATAACAGCAGTTGTGAAAATTATTGCAATGACTCCTATTGGTAGACTTTTATAGTTTGGTGTTAAATCCTTCTTACCCTTTCATTCCATTTTGTTATAAGATTTCTTAGTTGTGATTTGATTTATATTGTTATTGTTATTAATTAATGTCTAATATCACCTGAATGTGTGAATAGACAATAAATGAAATATTGATTGATTGATTGACCTAGCGACCCACTTAGAAGAACAAAAGCTGCAGACGCTTAAAGATGTGACTGAGGCTGCTGAAAGATATCTCATCGCTCATGGGAAGACCCTGGGGCCACCCAGCGCGACGAAACATTTTCAGAAGACTGGAAACCATGTGAACCAGATCCAGGGAAGCCAGACGAGCCAGAGACAGACGGACTCCACGCCACCTCCCAGGGAAGGGCATTCAAGAGGCTGTTTCACCTGCAACGCTACAGACCACAGAGCTGCTAACTGTCCTCAAAACAAAAGTAGCGGACAGCGGAGCAGTACGGACAACGCAGCGGCGGGCAACCGGCAGAGGCGGTTCTCCAATCAACGGCAAACCAGTAGATCTGACCATCGAGTGTGCGGCGGGAGCGTCATTCTTCCGAGTGAGACCAAGCGCACAGCTACTCCTGCGGACGTGCAAGAGTGCATGACCGATGGCCAACTTCTCCTTGCCAACGGAAAATCCATCCCCGTCGTCGCCAGCGCAACTGTGACCGTCCAGAACATGCCTGTTTCCAAGGGACGCGTTGGAGATCATGAAGTGACTGTCTTAAGAGACTCTGGCTGCAGTGGGGTCATCGTCAGAGAAGACCTAATCGCTAAAGAACAGTTCACTGGCGATTCAAAATGGACACTTATGGCCGACAGCAAATGTTTGAAAGCGCCAGTTGCGAAGATTCATGTCAACACCCCTTTCTACATAGGCGAAGTCGAAGCGGTTTGCCTGAAGAAGCCGCTGTATGATTTGATGATCGGGAATATCGACGGCGCGAGACGACCCGACGACCCCGATCCAGAGTGGAGTCCTGCCTCAACTCAACACGTCGAAGTTGTGGAGGAGGATCCATTGCCGTTTCCCGATGGAGACCTTACAGAGCTGCTACGGGACAATGTGGTTACTCCGGCTCAGCCCTGCCGACCAGAGATCGTCGGTGCTGTTACTACCAGGGCCCAGGCCAAGAGAGACAAGACGTCTACGCCACTGAAGGTCGCCGACAACTCTAAAGCTGCCATCGTGGACAGAGATAAGCTGATCCAGCTCCAGGAAGCTGACAGTACTTTAAACAAGTACAGGAACCGCCAAGACCACGTGACCAAGGGCAGTGGCACGGTCTATTTTGAGGTGAAGGCCAAGATCCTGTACCGAATCTTCCAGCACCCGAGGGTCAACGGAGGGAAACCACTACGTCAAGTCTTGGTACCGTTACCCATAAGGCGCCAGGTGATGGAAGTAGCGCATGACTCAATTATGGGAGGTCACCTGGGTATCAAGAAGACGTCGGATAGAATCCAGGCGGTGTTCTACTGGCCAGGACTTCATGCGGACGTCAGCCGTTTCTGCCGATCATGTGACATTTGCCAGAAGACCATACCTCGAGGAAGGGTCCCGAAAGTGCCTATGCAGAGGATGCCTCTGATCGACCGACCTTTCAAGAGGGTGGCCTTAGACTTAATCGGCGAAATAAGACCTCCGAGTGAAGAAGGTCATCGGTGGGTACTGACTTTAGTAGACTATGCGACTCGGTACCCAGAAGCAGTGCCTCTGAAGAAGATTGACACTGAAACTGTCGCAGAGGCGCTAGTGGACATGTTCAGTAGACTTGGAGTGCCTGAAGAGATTTTGACAGACCTCGGGACGCAGTTCGTCTCTGACTGCATGAGGGAGGTCAACAGACTGCTGAGCATCCGGCATTTGACTACGACACCCTACCATCCGATGTGCAACGGGCTTGTCGAAAAGTTCAATGCTACGCTGAAGTCCACCCTGAAGAAACTGTGCAGCGAGCAGCCCAGACAATGGCATCGCTACATCAACGCCCTACTTTTCGCCTACAGAGAAGTACCGCAGGAGTCCACCGGCTTTTCTCCGTTCGAGCTGCTGTACGGAAGAACCATCCGAGGGCCGATGCACATCCTAAAAGAACTGTGGACGAAAGAAGTAGACACCCCAGAGGTGAAGAACAGCTACCAGTACGTGTTTGAGCTACGGGAGAAGCTGGAGTAGACTCTCGAGATAGCCAGAGAAAACCTGAAGAAGTCCCAGGACTGTGGAAAGCACTACTATGATCGTAGGGCTGTGAACAGGAAGTTTAAACCTGGCAACAAAGTGCTGGTGCTGCTACCTACCGATCATAATAAGTTGCTGATGCAGTGGAAAGGCCCGTACGAAGTGGAGACCGTGGTGGGGATCAACGACTACAAGGTGAAGGTCGGTCAGCATTCCAAGATATACCACGCCAACCTCCTTAAGCTGTACGTGGAAAGGCCATCAGAGACTGTGTACGCAGCCACAGCAGCTGTGACCGACAACAGCTTTGACAGCAAAGAACTGTTGGAACTGGGAGACTTCCACAGCAAAGAAGGCATCGATGATGTTAAGCTAGGACCAAGCTTGACGGAAGGTCAAAAGATGGAGCTCAAGGACCTTATGGGCGAGTTTCCCCACAACTTCAGTGATGTCCCAGGCTCTACGACTTTGGTTGAACATGAAGTCCACACCCAGACCTGGAAGGATCATCTGCAGACCTTGAGGGAGCTGTTCCACCGTCCCGCAGAAGCCAACCTGACCGTGAGACCCAGCGCATGCATTCTGGGAGCTGACAACGTCGACTGCGTCGGGCATCCGACGGAAGAAAAAGACAACGGAGGATGCACTGACTCCAGGAAAGCCCACGTGATCGTCGTCTTTGACCCTGGGCCGATGACAACCGCAACTGACGAGGGCGTCGTTTCCTTGCGGATGAAAAATCATTGACTGTGTAGATAAATGTGAACATTGACAGTATCCAGAAAGACTTGCAGATGAGAAACATTGATTCTGTGTGAATGAACTGTGAACGTTGACAATATCCAGACAGATTTGAAGTGGAAGAACATTGACTCTGTGTGAATGAACTGAGCATAATGACAATATTCAGACAGTCTGAAATAAGTTTTAATTCTGAATTTTGTTTGTGCATTACGTTTCAACGTTGTTGAAAGAAATTAGGTAAATTTCTTCTTGAGTGGGGGGTTATGTTACGTTGAAACGCGAATGGCGCGTATGAAATGCGCACGATGTTGTGTGTGACGCGCGCGATAAATCTGTTCGTTTTATTTTGCAACGCATGCAGTAATAGAGTGTATTTATCTTTGATTTGATTTTGCGTTGTTATTAGTAGAGGCTTTGTGTAACGTTAGTGTTTTTAGTTGGTCGATATTGTTTGAGAATTTTCGGGAATTAGTTGTTTACTATCGATCGAAGCGTGTGGATTATTCTGTTGGTTACCATGGAAGCTTCCATTCCAAATGGGGTTGGATGACGTGAGTCACGTGATGATGAAATTAATTTTGATTGGTTGTGGTGTTTTATGTAGGATTATTCTCGTTTGTTCCCGTGTATGTAGAGACTATATAAGCGCCGCACTGTTAAAAAAGTAGATAGTTATTGTTGTTGATAGTGAGTTGGAAAGTAAATAAGTTGAGAGTGAAAAGGCGATTGTATGCAGTTGTTGATGTGTGCTGAATAAAAGTGGAAAACTTCATACGTCGACTTTGTGACTTGTATGCTGATTGAGCGGGCTGCGTGAATAAACGAATCTGAGTTACACAACTATCAGGAATTCAAGCATCGGGGCTGAATCAGATACTGATAGAAAACTCCATCATCAAACCGAGTGTAACACAAACACACATCCTTTTTCATAAACGTGGGCAGATTCTAATCGACATTAATTGCAACCGCTGCATATTGAGCTGCAGGTACTTACTTCTAGAGCCCCCAGGAACATCCCTAATGATGCCCTAGATCGTTGTTGCTAAAAACAAAAAATGCTATTTGAATTATTTGATTTAAGGTGTACATTTATTTACTGTCCCCACAATGAATCAGAAAGCGTTTAAGAAAATCAGCTTGCATCGCTTTGCGTAATTATTATCTGATCATATTGAACGGTAACGTTGTGTTTTCTATTCATGTAAGCTTCTAAACCAGCTCGGCCTTCCTATCCAATCCTATCCCGTAACTCGAAAGTCGTTGGGGCACCATAGATGATCGTTTAACCAGCGTACTACATCTTTCTCTGTCCTCAGCAACCCTCAAGGCTTCGCTGTGTCAAACCAATCCATTCTCTAATGTTGTCCTCCCACCTCTTTGTTTTGTCTCCCTCTTCTTCTTGCAGGATGATCTTTGCAAGGCCTTACAAAACCAAAACCACTGGCAACAGTAGATGGCAAATAGACAGTAGAGGGGCGGGTGTAGGGTGGGGGAGGGGGTCAGGTAGACCTTTTCTATCATACAACCTGTTTACCTGTAATGTATTCTATCTTACCCTATCTTATCCCGTAACTCTGAGGTCGTTGGGGCACCAAAGATGATCGCTTAACCAGCGTACTCCATCTTTCTTTGTCCTCAGCAACCCTGATGGTTTCGCTCAGTGTCAAGCCAGTCCATTCTAGAATGTTGTCCTCCCACCTCTTTTTTGGTCTCCCTCTTCTTCTGCCTCCTTGCACTGTGCCTTGAAGGATGGTCTTTGCAAGGCCTGATGATCTGGTGACGTGGCCATACTATCGGAGTTTCCGTTTCTTCACCACTATGAACAGGTCATAGTGTTGTCCAATGGCTTGTGTGATGGTCTGTCGGACTTCGTTGTTGGTGCTGTGCTGGGTATAGGAAATGCCCAGAAGTCTTCTGTAGCACCTCATCTCCATACTTTGTATTCTTCGTTGTAGATCTGCTGTGAGGGTCCATGTTTCGCCAGCGTATAGGAAGATGGAGATGACAAGGGAGCGCAGCATGTTTACCTTGGAATGTAGACTGATGGTCCGATCTTTCCGAATGGGCTTCAACCTTGCCAGGGCAGCAGTTGTTTGTGCCATCCTGGAGAGGACTTCTTGTCCGGACCCATTGTCTGATATAATGGCTAAAAAATATTTGAAGCTATGCACTGTTTTGAGGGATTGGCCTTGGACGTTGATGTCCATGTTGATGCCATTGGTGTTGTTGGTCATCATTTTGGTCTTCTCTGCACTTATTTCCATTCCATAAGCTCTGGAGGTGGTGTCAAGCCTCTGTACCAGCCATTCAAGTTCTTGTTTTTCTCCACCCAATCCATCAATGTCATCCGTAAAACGAAGGTTGGAGATTGCTCTACCCCCTATGCTGGCTGTACCTTCGTAATCTGCAAGGGCATCTGACATGATGTGCTCTATGAAGAAGTAGGAGAGTGTTGGAGAGAGTAGGCATCCTTGATGCACACCGATTGTTGTTCTGGACCAGTTTTCGATGGCGCTGTTATGGAGGACTGCACTGGTAGCCTTGTCATACAGGCTTTTGATGACTTCAATAATTTGTATAGTATAGAATAATATTGTATTGTATTGGATTGTACACATACACACACTGGTATACACCCACACACATTCACACACATTGACACATACATTACATTCTTTTACCGCTTTTAACCTTAACATATCCTTTTTTTTAAAGTTTGTTGGTTCATGTTAAAGTAGGATTCCGATTTTGAAGAAAGTTACCTTAAGATATATGTATAATTATTTCAACAGTAGTACACTGTTTTCTTCAGATCTATTAGCACTCCATGTAAACGTCAGACAGAACCTATTTTTTCGTTAACCTTGCATTCTAAAATTGTTTTAACAACGTAGTTACATTTGTGGTCTCCTATCGCAGTGTCTATTTAGCAATATTGCCAGGAGGCGGAGACATATTTTGTTCCAAACTAACTGCCTTCAAAAGTTCATACTCTGCAATGTTGCATCTTGGACTTTTTGTTTTGTCCAACTAGGTCTCTGTTAATTTAAAGACGCTCTCGGAGGTTAAAGAGCGTCACGGATGTTTTTTGAAGCTAGAGATGCGACTATATATGTATTATTATTATTATTATTATTATTATTATTATTATTATTATTATTATTATTATTATTATTATTGATGATGATTTTTATAGCGCACTTATCTCGCCGTACTTGAACAGACTCTAGGCGCTGGTCGATACAGGATCTAACTCAAACCGCCCGAGACGCCCACCCGAAGCCTTTGGGCGCATGGTCTGACGCCCGGGCAACTGAGCACTATCCTGACCAGCCAGGGATGGGGGAGAAGGACCAAGTGCATGCTAGGTGTGTTCTTGTTACCGGCACTCACCCGTATAGGACATGATCGTCAGGATCTTTAAAGTCCATTATGATGGAATGTATGTGACACACAGACTAGACTTCGGTTTATACTCTCATCCGAAGGAGTAGGAAACGGGAGTAAAGTGTCTTTCCCAGGGACACAACACAATGACCCGGACAGGGCTCGAACCCGGACCTTCAGATCCGCAAGCCAAAGCACTACCATTAGACCACCGTGCCTCTCAATATATATCCACGTGTTGGTAATGATCGAAAAAGAGCGGCTTTTGCATAGTGTTGCCCTCTTGCATCATGCTATTAAATGGGCCTGTGCTCTTCCCTGACTAAAATAATCAAAATTTTTGTTGTTTCCCCTGTTGCTTTGTAAATCCTTCAGCATTGAAAACCACAAAAAGAGTTCTTTTGTTTACCTCTGAAGCAGTGAGAGAACTTAAGCCGTAGCGTACCTGTTATCTGAAAACCGAACTTTTGAAAGGAAACTGTGATGACACGAGTTTTCAACGCACGATAACAGTAGTTGTGCCGTAGTTGCATATTGTGCAGAGTTGCACATCTCTAGTGATACAGTGTACAAAGTTTGTATCGGCAGTTTTTACTGCGTATGTAAGCCAAGTATGTATGATTTTCACGTGGGTAACGCATGCATAGCGTATAATGCATAGTCAGGGAAATTGGGCTACTGAGCGGACCTTAATACCGTGTATTGTGAACAGGGTAGATCTTGGCCCAGGAGAGGCAGGTTGGTAGCTATTGCAGGCAGACGTTTTGGGACAAAAAGACTGTGTTATCTTAGGATAAAGGAGAGTCGGATTTCGTAAGGGCAGTGTTTGTGTGATTCGAACCACCCAAGGTCTTGTGCCCTCGTCGGGACAAGAATGACCAGAAACTGTTACGGAAAGATTGTTACTGCCACTTATAAGTAATAGTAAGTGTAGAGTACCTTCTTAAGGTTGTGTGTCCTTCTATTAGGAACCTTCCAAGGCTCAGTTACCTCGCAAGTGCTGAGATGCTCCTGGTGCAAAGCATAGCAATAGCACGTTAACGAACTTTATTACTCTCAAACAGATCACATTTTGTGGTGTATTGTGTTGTCGTATTGTGGTGTTGGTGTGGTGTATCCGTGTGTCACAGGCCGAGAACTTAAAGGGTGAATGTGAAACCAGTAATTCTATTCCTTAGTGGCTATGCACTCCGAGCTTGCGTACGTGAATGAATGATGGTGAACGAGGGGGAAAGGGATAAATTTTGCTAATAGTATTTTTATATGATTTCCATATGATTTTCTTGTTTAAAGATGCAACTGAATTATGTTGTTGATGTTGTTGCTAAAATGGTGTCAAGGGGTGATGATAAAGTATATATGTTAAAATGAGAGAGAGAGAGGGGTGATGAATATGAGGGAAGGATGACGTTGTGTTACAGCGTGATAGAGAGAGATAATTGCGAATGAAGGGAGATAATCTACTATAACGTGGAGAGGGGTGATGAAGGTGAGAATGGAGATGAATTAAGATGGTTGATTGGAAGTTGATTGATTGATTTATTGTTGCTTTAGGTCCAGCGGACTCCTCCGAGCCAAATCAGGACCGGACAACCCCCGATCCGCATAAAAGATCTGCTGAAACAACCCTAGTAGGAAAATTGAACGCCCTCCACCGGCCAGTCACTTTACAATAAAGACATCCCACGCGGGGGACGGCTGAGGGTTTCGTTTACCTCAACTACGCAAACCCCCGGTTACAAAAACAAAATAGAATACAACCATCATTACAAATCATCAACGAAACATATACATATAAAATGCCTATATTGCTAAATACTAACATCATAGGAAGCCCTAGTGACCACCCAGCAGAAAGCGTCCAACACTCCCAAGCTGATCCAACAGACCTCATACACAAACAAGGAGTCTTGTCCAGGAAGAGTTTTCAAGAAAAAAGGTAGGTCATTGATCTAGCGAAGAAGAAGATAGTATAGCAGAGTGATAGGACAGAGCAGGAATGGGAAAGAGTATATGAGGAAGATAGCAACAGTGGGAATTTAAAGCACTAAATTTCCATAAAGTGGGGATACTATTTATACTGAAACCCCCGGCACTCCAACGGGGGTACTGTTGCCCCAGTGAATCTGTCATGCCTACAAAGGCAAGACAGGTTTTCAACTGGGGCTTTCACTGTTCCCTTTATAGGTTAGAACAATCTACAGTGGCAAGAATGCTCATGACCCCAAGGGGTGGTTGATTGGAAGTGTGATCATATTCGTAAGTTATATTTGTATAAACAACTGATTTAGGAGGGAAGAAATATGAATTGTTAGAATCGAGAGTTGCATTGATTTGTGTACACATGCACATAAAACAGGTCAAGATGGCGGACGGCGGAAGGAGATATTTGTTTGTATAGTGTTAACCTTCTGTATGAAATAGGTTAGTAAGACAATTTATTTGTTGACAGATTGGGCCTATTGTTATTCCTATTTCTACTTGGTTACATCTGTCACTTCCACTTGAAGTACCTGTGGGCTACGGATGTACTTCGCCAGGCTGGTCGAGAGTGCTGTCTGAGAGACTGTGAGGTTCATCGCCACCATTACACGTCGTTTGCTTCGGACGACAGGGAGATTACCCGCCTGGGCGTTTGCACATTCACACCTTAGTTCTTCTCTATGGCGTACGAACAGGGTCAAACGCGCGATGAAAAGTAGCGATGCTTTGCATCGATACTTTTTGAAAAGTATCGCTACTTTGCATCGCTCCGTTACGAAAGGATCGATCCTTTTCATCGCGCATTTCCGAGTTCTTCCGAATACACAGTATGCAAATTTTCCAAAAGTTTGATCGGAACTAAAGCGGAACACAAAACAGGCAATCGCGCCAATCTGCTTGCTTTCCTTTCGTTTTGCGTTACTTGAGGGGGGAAGATGGATGTAGATATTATTTATTAACTAATATTAATTCATATATTTAGCTATTTGGAAAATTATATTTATTAATTAATTTGCTCTTTAAAGGACAATTGGAACTGCGGAATGTTACATAATACATGTCTATTATTTCATTAGCTTGACCGATTTCAGTTTTGCAGAAACAGTGCGTTTCGCCTCGGTAAACTTCGGAACTGCGCGATGAAACTGCTCGAGCTAAAGTATCGATGCAAAGTATCGATACTTTTTTTAAAAGTATCTTTCAGAAAGCATCGATACTTTCGCAATTGGCGTTCCATTTGAGAAAATGTGCGATCCTTTTGAGAAAAGTAGCGATACTTTCCTAAACGGATGGATCCTTATGAGAATAGTATCGATGCAAAGCATCGCTACTTTTCATCGCGCGTTTGACCCTGTTCGTATGCCATACTTCTCAATTATATCTGCGTACACTCACATAAGCACACTTCATCGTTTGGATTCTGTGCAGTATACTGTATTATCTGAGCAGAGTGTCTTCATCTTATTTTGAGATTAGCTAGTGACAGTGTGCTACAACAGTAATTCAGTAAGCCAGCTAACCTAACAAGTTATTCATCAAGCTCTTTGCTGACTAGTAAATTAACTTGTGATTAAATTTATTTTGTTGCTTGATATATTGTCTGTTACCAATTGCTTATTGTTGTATATAATAATTGTTGCATATTGTTGTGGGGTATTTATTATGTACAATTCTGGGGTTTTCCGTTAGACAAGGGAGGTAATTGTTCGGTAAATACAGGTTGTGGGTCTTGACAGGGGTTGAGGGTGGTTTAGTATCCCATTATCCTGTGTGTGCGTGTTTATTGTTGAATAAAAGAGTGTGATTGTACATCTGGCATTTTGTGTAAGTCCTTTTGTTTGAGTTTGTATCCCTTCACTCGCTGTTTGAGCTGAACGTCACTGGTGACGTGACAGAAACTTTTAGCATCTCTTTTCCATAAATAAAGGTAAGTAGTGTAATATATAATATGTACGTTGTGTTAGCAATATAAGTTTGTTTATGCTATATAAACAAACCACGCTGATTCAGATTATATACTGAAGCTTTATTTGTCACGGTAAATTGCTATGTTGCCTCAGTGCAGCAGTGTGCACAAGAAGTAGATTTAGTCACAACAGGAACGTCGCTGACGTCAGAGTTTGGGACTCGTGTTATGAAATCAAAAGGTGTACCAATGTTTGATATAATTGAATTTAATGGTTTAGATCACAGTTATGTCCTTAATAATAATAATAATAATAATAATAATAATAATAATAATAATAATAATAATAATAACAATAATAATAATAATAATAATAATAATAATAATAATAATACTAATAATGAATTGCATTTATACAACGCATTTTTCATTAGAATAACAACTCAATGCGCTTACACACATCATTCGTACGCATCATCACAACATTCGCACTACATCATGTACAGCATCATTGAGAAAGTATTATTACTGTTCATACTATTACACAGAAAACGCCTTGCGGAACAAGTGCGTTTTTAAGCAGCTCTTAAAGGAAACAAGGTCTGTACAATGTCTTAAACCGGCAGGCAGCGCATTCCAAACCTTGGGTGCTTGAAAACTAAAAGACCGGTCGCCAACTGTCTTACGCAGACGCTTGGGCGTTTTCAACAGTTTTTTATCTGATGAGCGCAAAGAACGGGTTGTAGTGTAGGTAGTGAGTACCTCAGACAGATATAGTGTACTATGTGTATATTGTTTATTTTCCTTTCATTTTATTAGTCTGTAATTTTTTTTTTAATTAGCCCCTCAAACCACATTGTATTCTTATTGATTTTGATAAGATAAGCGCATTATAAATGTTGTAGCTGTATTATTATTATTATTATTATTATTATTATTATTATTATTATTATTATTATTATTATTTTTTATTATTATTATTATTATTATTATTATTATTATTATTATTATTATTATTATTATTATTATTATTATTGATACCCTTAGTTTGTTTGTTTTAGTCATGGATCCAGCTATGAAGGTGTGTAGCTGAATGCTGTGAAGTGGCAAGACAATAAGTGCGTGTGACTGCTGAGCACATACTGTGCTGTTGAACCCCTGGACACAGCAGTGAGATGGGACAAGAAGCAGAAGGACAACGTGACTGTTCCTCGGCTACACATCATCACCACCTACAACAAGTCCATGGGTGGCGTGGACCGTCTGGACAGTCTGCTGGCTCTGTACAGAATCCCAGTGCGGTCCAAAAAATATTACCACCGGATCATCTGGCACTATTTAGACACAGCTGTTGTGCAGGCTGTCACATGTAAAATGACAATGTATTATATTATGTAAAGTTTGGGAAATAAATTATGTGATATAATAAACCCGTGTTTGTCTGTTTGATAACTGTAGAGTATGGCCTAGCATGTTTTCTTCCGGAGGTTAAGTTTTATCCGTGTAATTCGTGCAAAATGCAAGTTTTGAAGAAAGTGAGCGATAGATTTCGAAAGCGCAGTAAGAATCGTCACTTCTTTTCCGTCTACTAGAGTAGAAACACGTTGTAACACGTTTGTGGTTTCTCGCTAGCTTAGCGAATATGTTTTTGTGAAAACTGGCGTTTGTTGTATTCGTTATTTATGCACAAATAACGGAGCGCTGTTAAAATTATAATTATATACTATTTCTGTGGCAGAGATAGGTTTGGTTTACAGCGTGTGCAGTTTTCAGTTGACTAAGCAAAGTGTTATGTAAAACTTCTGGACATTATTGCAGTGTCAGGTCAGGAACAGAGTGACAGTTGTGTCAGGACAGAACAGAACAATTTAGAATAAAAGCAGGTCTAGTCTTGTGGAATTATAGTAGGCCTGGACTATCTGTGACACATGCATCATTGGATACACTTTTATATAACAACATAATCTTTTGAGGTGAGAATTTATTATTTTCTTTTATCATTATTGATGCAGACAGTCGTTTGTTTACCCCAATGTTCTTTGCAGGATGACAGCAGTGCTGAATGCAGGGGCGTTTATTACCGTAATAAACGATGCACTGTTTATTTTTCTGATGGTGTGAACCTTGCCTGGTTAGGTAAGGTTATGGGAGTCGGGATACTGTATGGTCTTTCAGCATGTTGCAGATTTTCTCTTCTCTCGGATCCCGTGCCTGGGGAGTTTTTCCCGGATCCATAGCCAGGGGAAGAGAGGACCATACCACCAACCAACCAGCCGACCACACAACCTCACCACCATCCTTTCAGCCATACAACCACCTACCAGTCCACCACCACCAGCAGCACCAGCATCATCACCGACAGGGGCTACCACCGCACTTCCTAGCTCAGCTAAGTAACACTGCTGAAGCCTACGGTAGTTCCGATACCCCACCAGATGATGTGAACTATAAATCTGATTAAACTCCAAAGGATTTGGGGATACCAAACAAGACTTTAACTTAAAGAATATTTTAAGAATATTTCGGGGTTTTTGTACAGATTATTTGAAACATTTTCGGCAGATTTTGTGGATCGAGGTCCAGTAGTGTAGCTCAGCTAAGTAACACTGCTGAAGCCTACGGTAGTTCCGATACCCCACCAGATGATGTGAACTATAAATCTGATTAAACTCCAAAGGATTTGGGGATACCAAACAAGACTTTAACTTAAAGAATATTTTAAGAATATTTCGGGGTTTTTGTACAGATTATTTGAAACATTTTCGGCAGATTTTGTGGATCGAGGTCCAGTAGTGTAAATAATAACAAAAAAGGGAAATTTTACACTGTTGTTTCGAGTTTTCTTTACTTTTCAACTCTACCTTTTATCTAAACTTAACTTGTTCTTGGAACGAGACGTAGGAGGGTCACTACACAAAAACTCTCCACGTGACACAGGCCTAGCTGCTGTACAGGAGGGACGTAGGGGTTCTAGAGAGCAACAAGAAGGAGCAGTTGTCTCTGCTTGACTTCAAGGCTTCCATCGCCAGATGTCATGCCAGGGATGGAAAGGTGGTTGGAGGAGTCAAGCGTGGCCGGCCGGCCGTCAAGCAGCATGGATGTACAACTGGCTGCCAAGGCAAGAAGAGGCCCCATGGCTCCTGTCCCAGATACATCCATCCGCACTGGCCACTGGCCTGTCTATGCGGCCAGCAAAGGGCGGTACAAGAAAAACCCGGTTGCGAAGGTACCCCGAAGGTGAAGAGCGAAAAATGTGCAACCTACTTGTGCTTCACACCAGCTTCCAACTGCTTCAAAGACTTCCACACTTGCTGAGAATGTTTTTTTTTAGACTTGTTTTGCTACAACTGTAATATAAATAAATTCATAAAATCACACCTACTCGTTTATTCTATGTATACAGTCTTTTACCTCGGTTGCATAATGTTGCCCTCAGCCATCGTCCCCATATTACATAACCAAAAACTGAATATCACAAAAATGGTGTAAGTAATATGTTTCTAGCACTCCCATCGCAACATTTTTCAACAAGAGTTGTGTTTTTTAATGTCTTAAAAATAGTTCATTGCAAAAAAAGGGTTAAAAGGTTTTTCTACGTTCGACCTAATGCAATTAATTCTTTTGTAATTTATTTTCAACAAAGGCATACGGTTTACTCACCTAGAATTGGGTTCATGGAAGTAATAATGGATTGACTCAGAAAGTAAATGTAATAGAACCACCGATGGTGAATCGAGGGTGAACCCATAAAGTTATAATAGTAATGATAGCATCATTAATATGTAAAACCTCCTATCCGATGCCAGTTGTATTGCTCCTCCCTCCCACCCTCCCCCTTTTTATTTTTATTTTTATTTATAAACCCGCACCCCCTTTCCATTTATCTCCTCCCCCAACAAAACAAATAAATAAAAATAATAAATAAAATGAATAAATAAACACAAAATATTGCATCAACAAAATTGGGGAGAGTGTGCGCGATTTGTTGTCAGTTTGTGTAAATTAAATTTTTTTTTAAGAAATAAATATTACAAAAAAGTTTTTTTTTTTTTTAAATTAAATCAACAAAATTACGAGAGAGTGCGTGCGATTTGTGGTCATTTTGTTTGTGAAACATGTGTGCGTGTGTTGCATGATAATAATAAATGTGTTTATTGGGAATGTAAGAATGCGTTGTGAGTGATTAACGTACTTTTTTTTCTTTTTTGGTGTGTGTGTGTGTGTGTGTGTGTGTGTGGAGGGGGGGTGGTAATATTATGTACTCGTGTACTTCATATTGCATTTCGTATGTTCCATTAAGCTTATTATTATACGGTTCACTTCTTTCTTTTTCTTTTTTAAAATTGTATCCATGCACCAAAAGAGGTTTTTATAGGATAAAGAGTTTATGACTTGAACTGACTTGATCCTTTTCAAATGCATAGTGAGTGTTGACCCCACCGCATAAAAAAAAAAGTGAAGCCCCCAAAAATAACCTCTTTCAAAAGTAACAGTTTTGATGTAAATTCATGTGTTTATCTCCCTTTTAAGAACGCCAAGGTTGATACTAAAAAATAGCAGCGCTCGAAATTGTGCTTAGTAGGCCCAGTGTTGGTTGTTTACGCAACAAGGAAGAGACTCTTACATTTTAAAGCTTGGCGGTAGGTCTGGGCAACGATAAATTATTCATTATGTCGTGTCAGTTTCTGCAAGAAGGCAGAAGAAGAGGGAGACAGAAAAAGAGGTGGGAGGACAACATTCGAGAATGTACCGGCTTGACACTGAGCGAAGCCATGAGGGTTGCTGAGGACAGAGAAAAATGGAGTACGCTGGTTAAACGATCATCTGTGGTGCCCCAACGACCTTCGAGTAACGGGATAGGATAGGATAGGATAGGATAAGATAGAATAGTCTTACTGGGCGGAACAACCACCTGGTTTCTCAAGTACATAGGTTACTCATCGTTGATAACTTCGTTCTTTCTAACAAAAAAGAAACCGCTCTGATTCTTCGGCAGCGTGGCTTTACATACTAGCAATATAAACACAGTTTTTAATTTTTTTAATTTTTATTTTAATGTCTTTTGATGTTGTCGATTTATGGGGAAATTTCGGTTTGGTTTAGAGCTGTCAGCTTCTTTTAAAGATTTCCTTTTCTGAAGTCTAATAAATTAGGGTTCTACGTCAAATTAATTAGTTAGTTCATTAATTTATTTCTCTATTACTTTTTTTTGTTTTTTGTTTTGTGTCCGATGTTATTGCATTTTTTTTCTGTTATACTATAGTTATATGTTTGTTCTCTTTTCATTGTTGAAAAGATTAATTTATGTGCTTCTGTTTTTTTTTTTAAATTGCTTTGTACTTGTTCCTGTTCGCCAGACATTTCATTGTTGTCATTTGTCAAAGGGTAGCACTAATTTAAGCTTTGCTTTTGTGTGCCCTTTATGTTCTCCATGCCTGGTTTACTTGTTTCGTGAATAATAAAATTTGTTTAAACCAAATTAATTTGTGGTTTTTTTTTCTACGGGCGATCAACCTGATTTTTTTTCACTGTCTCTCCCTTCTGTCCACGATGGCAGCTTTAGAGTTGTCGGCGACCTTCAGTGGCGTAGACGTCTTGTCTCTCTTGGCCTGGGCCCTGGTTGTAACGGCACCGACGACCTCTGGTCGGCAGGGCTGAGCCGGAGTAACCACATTGTCCCGTAGCAGCTCTGTAAGGTCTCCATCGGGAAATGGCAATGGATCCTCCTCCACAACTTCGACGTGTTGAATTGAGGCAGGACTCCACTCTGGATCGGGGTCGTCGGGTCGTCTCGCGCCGTCGATATTCCCGATCATCAAATCGTATAGCGGCTTCTTCAGGCAAACCGCTTCGACTTCGCCTATGTAGAAAGGGGTGTTGACATGAATCTTCGCAACTGGCGCTCTCACACATTTGCTGTCGGCCATAAGTGTCCATTTTGAATCGCCAGTGAACTGTTCTTTAGCGATTAGGTCTTCTCTGACGATGACCCCACTGCAGCCAGAGTCTCTTAAAACAGTCACTTCATGATTTCCAACGCGTCCCTTGGAAACAGGCATGTTCTGGACGGTCACAGCTGCGCTGGCGACGACGGGGATGGATTTTCCGTTGGCAAGGAGAAGTTGGCCATCGGTCATGCACTCTTGCACGTCCGCAGGGGTAGCTGTGCGCTCGGTCTCACTCGGAAGAATGACGCTCCCGCCGCACACTTGATGGTCAGATCTACTGGTTTGCCGTTGATTGGAGAACCGCCTCTGCCGGTTGCCCGCCGCTGAATTGTCCGTACTGCTCCGCTGTCCGCTACTTTTGTTTTGAGGACAGTTAGCCGCTCTGTGGTCTGTAGCGTTGCAGGTGAAACAGCCCCTTGAATGCCCTTTCCTGGGAGGAGGCGTGGAGTCTGTCTGTCTCTGGCTCGTCTGGCTTCCCTGGATCTGGTTCACATGGTTTCCAGTCTTCTGAAAATGTTTCGTCGCGCTGGGTGGCCCCAGGGTTTTCCCATGAGCGATGAGATATCTTTCAGCAGCCTCAGTCACATCTTTAAGCGTCTGCAGCTTTTGTTCTTCTAAGTGGGTCGCTAGGTCCTTGTGACAGGCATTGAGAAATTGTTCCTTCACGATCAGGTCATGGAGACTGTCGTAAGACTTCGTTTCGCCTGATAACTCCACCCACTTGTGTAGATATGACGACAGGCGCTCCACAAACTGCTTTGGCGTCTCGCCTGACTTAGGCCGGCATTCACGGAAGCGTTTACGGTAGCCCTTCTCTGTAAAGTTGTAGCACTGCAATAGGGCCTCTTTCAAGACGTCGTAGTCTTTAGCGTCATCGTCCGACAATCTGGTGTAGACGTCGAGTGCTTCTCCCGTCAGAAGTGCACTTAGTCGAATCGCCCAGTCTTGAGGTTGCCAGTTAGAGCTTTTGGCAAACCTTTCAAATCTCGCCAAATAACTGTCGATCTGGTCCTTCCCGTCGACGAAAGCTGGCAATTTTGGAGCCATGTGGTCGCTGACGACTTGTGGCGCATGCTGATTGTTTTGGATACGCGCCAACTCCAGCTGGTACTGACGCTCAGCCTCTAATTGTCTCTCGTCCATCTCTCTTTCTTCTCGGCGACGCTGCGCTTCGAACTCTCTTTCTTCTCGACGTCGTTGCTCTTCTTTTTCTTGACGCCGCTCTTCTAGTTCTCTTTCTTCACGGCGACGCTGCTCTTCTAGTTCTAGACGCTTCTGTTCTAGTTCTATTTCTTTTTCTAGACGCTTCTCTTCCAATTCTCTTTCTCGTGTTCTCTCCTGAGACTTGACGTACTCCGTCAGCTGCTTGCCTTTTAGATTCAGTTCAACCCCTTTCTGCCAGAAGTCAGCCATCTTGATGCTTCTGGAAAGTTCTTTTCTAGAAAGTTCTTTTCTGGAAAGTTCTTCTTCTAGAAAGTTCTTGACTGTAGAGTTCTTTTTTTTTTCTTTTTCTGGAAAGTTCTTGACTGTGCTGTACCTTTCTAGACTGTTCTAGAACAGCACGCTTTCTGCAGTAGCGCTGATGCTTGTCACTAGTCGCCTTCGCTGACGCAGGCCCCGCTGTCCTCGTCGTATGCGACGCTGCACCACGCTGGTGTTGATGTATACGCTCCTGTGCTGAAGTAGACGCGACGTCCGCTCGACGCTCGCTGTAACACTGGCGATGTAGCTCCGAGACTGTCCCTCGACGTAGTCTTACGGCAGCTACGTAGTCCCGATCTGTTGTTCGCTCACGAAGCAACTCTTCAGCGACTACACGCCCTTGCAGTCAACCCGAATCTATCGGTGATGTAGTCCCAGTATGTTGGCCCCTCTCGACGCAACTCGTTGGCGGCTACCCTCGATGACTGCCTCTCGTAACGTTGACTCGCTTGTTGTAGCAGTTGAACCCTTGGCTATGGCGTGAATCGCGGCTTGACCCCCAAAATGTTACACTCAGTTCGATGTTGGTGTTTTCTATCAGTATCTGATTCAGCCCCGATGCTTGAATTCCTGATAGTTGTGTAACTCAGATTCGTTTATTCACACAGCCCGTCCAAACAGCATACAAGTCACAAAGTCGACTTATGAAGTTTTCCACTTTTATTCAGCACACATCAACAACTGCATACAATTCTCAATTCAACTCAACAACTTTCACAGCAACTTTCCAAATCACTATCAACAACTTTTCTCTCTTTTTTCAACAGCGACTCGGCTCACGATTAAATAACCTCTCTCTTTTCCGGAAAGATTTCGTACATGGTAGAAAATGACGTACTGCCACCAATCGAATAAAAGATCGTCATCACTGACTTACGTCAATACATATTTTTATATCTTCCAGAACGACCTCTTGCTTCGACATGTATCGGGAAGTTTCTATCACGAGTAAACACGCATATCCAGAAGATTCTCAAAAAATATCGACTAACGCAAATTATCAACGTTATACAAAGCCTCTCCTAACAACAATGCAAACTCAAATCAAAGGTAAATAAACACCATTATTGAATACTTTGCAAAACGAAACGATTAGATCTATTGTGCGCGCTTCCGACATACTTTCGTTCACGTTTCAACGTAACACATTCTTATATAGCGCTTGTTCAACTCAAGAGCTGCTCAAGGCGCTGACCAATGCAGGATCTAACTCAATCCTCCAGTCCAATCCTTTATTTGTGAAAACCGGGGAAATCAGCTAGATTTCATCATGACGGCACGAAGATCATTACGATGAAGGAAGCGGATAGCGAAAGATGAAGAAGAAATGGTGACAGAAGACGAGGTGAGGCAGGAAAAAGGGATGGAGCCGGCAACAGTGACTGAGGTCACAGAGGTCATTCCTGACCACGACTGCAGTAGTTGCCAAAATCAACTTCAAGTAAGTGAGCTCCAAGCAGTCATCCACACTATGCAAACTGAAATCAAAGAGCTGCACGTGTTGATTAGCGATCAATCGAGTTTGATCCAACAGCTCATCAACAAAATAGATAGGCAATCGGCATCCGCAGTGGAGGGTGGCGAGCAGACGATTCGACTGCGATCGACCATTCCTCAAGTCTCATATGCGACTGTAGTGAAGTCTAAATCACTTACTGTAGATGATAGTCCAAAAATCTCTAAAATCCACCCTTCACCGTCGCAAGTCATCTCTGCAGGTAATCAAAATGAAAAGAAGAAAGTAGTAAAACATTACCAACATGACGTAAATGATGACGTCAATGCAAAACATGACGCAATCAAGAAGACAGGGGTACAAGTAGGTAGGCCAAGTCAAATACAGCAAGCCTTCGATGATGTGGTCGCTGTTGCTCTGGAACGCGACTGTGTCATTCTACATGATTCTATACTGGGAGGAGTGCAAGAAGAGAGATTGGCGATGTCTTACAAGTTTTCAGTTTGCAAGAAGTTTGCTCCCACCATCAGTGACATTGTTCCTGCGTTCATTGCTACCCAAGATGAGCTTGTTGTTCCACCGAAAGTCGTCCTGTTCCATTGTGGGGTGAACAATCTAAAGAAGCAGGACCCGCGCTCCGCCAGCAAGCAGTTTGTTGAGGCCGTCCACACTGTGGCTGCGCGTAGCCCCATGTCGAAGCTTGTTGTCAGCCAGCTGGCTCCTGTCCTTATCCCATCACTCCAGAAGAAGCGTGATTTGTTTAACGCGATGGTGCTCACGGACTTGGCTGACAACGACAAGATCGTCTTCATCAGCCATGACAACTTGCCACCCTCTGGTCTTCGCTACGATCGCCTCCATCCCACCAGACGAGGCAGCAGTACCCTGGCTGGAAACATCGGTCGCAACGTCGGAAGACTGCTGTGGGAGAAGCCACGGAAAGCTGCGCGCAACTACCGTCATGCAGCCAACCCTCCTGGTTATTATGACTGGAGGGGTAACTTCTACCCACACTCTCCAATACAGTTTCCTACCATGTGGTACTGAGCGTGCTGGAGATCTACTTCCTTTCAGTCTCCATTGGCGTAGCACTAACAAAAAGAGCTAAAAGTAAGATGACTCTTTTTCTAGATCCAAGTTATAGTTATAATTGATTTTCCATATGTTTTTAGTTTTTGTAGTATGAAAAGTGAAAAACTTTCAGTATTTCAGTGGAACTGTCGCTCGCTAGTTACTAATTTACATTATTTGGAACAATATTTGTCTGAAACAGACCACCATGTTCTAGCCTTACAGTCATTAAATGTTAACAAACGCAAGCTACCAAAACTGAAGGGGTATTATTATCCCCCCATAATCAACACAAACAGTGATAAAGTCCAGGCTGCAATTTATATTCGTCATGACTTGGATTATGATTTATTGAGTCCTACCAGTATAAACGATTGTGATAGCTATTGCGCATGTGCGAAAATCAAGATAAATAGTCAGTTGTGTGTAAACATTTTCTCTGTTTATTATCTAAGGGAACAGATCATGCAAACCTTGACTGGATGCAATCTTGTAATGTGTCAGAATCCAGTATTTTTTGTGGAGATTTTAATACCCACTCGTCTCTTTGGGATGATAACTGTTACTTTTCCAGAAACCGTCTAAGTGAAAATATTGTTACCTCTGACTTTTTATTACTTAACGATGGAAGAATCACTCGCGTGCCAGATGTATCTACACATCAACCATCTGCCATTGATCTATCTTTTACTACTCCTGATCTTTATGCAGACTGTATATGGGAGGTTGAGACGGATACTTTAGGCAGTGATCACCTTCCTATCGTAATCACTTGCAATGATTGTGTTGAAGTGGGCATTGAGCAAGATCCTGTGGCAAAATATCACTATGCTCTGGCTAATTGGGATAACTTTAAAGAAATTTTATTACATACTGATACTTCTTTTACTAAGACGAAGGATATTAATGTAGTGTATAATACTTTTGTTAAGAGTATTCATGACGCAGCTTCTAGGTCTATTCCCAAGAAAAAAAACATATACGAAAAAATCCCGAACCGGAAATATTTGGTGGAACGAACAGTGTAAAAATGCAGTAAAAGAGAAAAAGGTAGCATATAAAACATGGTTGAAAACTAGAACAGAACAATCATTTATTGAAATGAAGAAGACAAAAATAAATTGTAACAAAACCATTGCTAGCGAAAAACAAGCATTTTGGTCAAATTATTGTAATTCTGAAATCAATAGTTATCAGGACTCAGCTAAAATTTGGAAAAAGTTGTCAGAAATGAAAAATGGATACAGTCTCCCTAAATGTCCCATAAAGCTAACAAATAATACATTTCCAACATCATTAGAGAAGGCTGATGAATTTGTAAAAGTATTTGCTAATGTAAGTCAGTCGTCTAGTTTGCCTAGACACATACAACAACAAAGAGAACATGAAGAAAGTAGTCCTACATTTGAGCCTCTTCTACCCAATAATAGTTTATATTATAATGCCGACATAACGTTTGAAGAAGTTAAAAATGTAGTATTACAATTTGGACGAAAAAATTCAGCGGTAGGATTAGACGGAATCTCATACAAACTTTTATCTAATATTCCTGACAATTGGCTCCACATTTTACATGAAATTATAGCAAATAGTTGGGCAAAAGGTACCTTGCCCGAATTCTGGAAAACATCTCTAATTATCCCATTACCAAAATCTGGCAAATCTCGCAGTGTTGTTTCAAGTTATAGGCCTATCGCGTTGACGTCACATGCCTGTAAAATAATGGAGAAAGTTGTATTGGAACGGTTATCACATTATTGCGTCAAACAAAAAATAATTCCTATCAATCAGGCTGGGTTTCAAAAAGGCCGATCGACTGTTGATCATTTAGTTAAGCTAACAACGCATATTAAAAGACAATTTGCAAAGCGTAAAGGAGTTTTAGCAACTTTTTTTGATATTACAAGAGCATACGACAGAGTTTGGCATGCACGTTTACTTTTCAAAATAAAGCAAATTGGATTATCTGGACACATTAGATATCATGTACTTGTTTAAACTATTTATTTCTGTTTGATAAACTAAAGTAATGTGTTTTAGTTCATACAAAGAGGACATAAAAAGACTTAAGACAGATATTTCTTCACCAATGCCTCCTTGGGAGATGATGAAGGGTAATTTTGATATTCATTATTGTAACACATTCAAAAGTGTTAATAGTAACTTAGTTACAACTGAGGCTCGTGAACACATAGATTCTGTTTATTCTCAACATTTAAAAGTGTATACTGACGGTTCTGTTTTATCATCAGGTGAAACAGGTGCAGCATATGTTATTCCTGATTTAAAAATGAACGAATCATTTTACTTGGGCAAGAATATATCTATATTTACAGCCGAACTGATAGCAATCTTAATGGCACTAAGAAACATATCCAGTCTTCAGATCAGTATTTTTCAAATAGTCATATGTGTTGATTCAATGTCAGTGCTAGAAGCGTTACAATCTCAAAATAATAAAAATAGAAGAGATTTAATAATAGAAATTAGACATATTATTCACAGCTTAATCATTAATGGCACAAACATCTCTTTCTGCTGGTTACCATCACATTGTGGTTTTTTCTATAATGAATTAGCAGACAAAGGGGCTAAACAAGGTGCTTTACAATTAAATTCTCGATACATTGAAGTTATGAAATCTTCAAAAGAAATTCAAAATGAAATTGAAAGTATAATGAAAAGTACACTTTAAGAAACAAGACAATCCATTACATGGTTACTCAAGAGCTGTGCTTACGATGACTAACAGAATTTTGCTCAATGCCATTAAAACTAAGCACTGTAAAGATGTAAAGTGTGTTTGTGATGCATCCATCTCATTACAGCATGTTTTATTTGAATGTTATCAAATTAAGCCCTTATTGCCATATGAATTGCAAGGGAAGGTCAGTTTCAGTGATGTAGATTTTCAACTCGGAATCAAACTGTCCAAAGTATTGCTGGACTCTCCTGTTGGTAATCTAATCTAATTTCTTTTTTTTCTTTTTTTTATGTCTTATCAGCTTGCTGGAAAAGACAATAAACAAACTGAACTGAACAGAGGCGCCCGCTAAGACTAAATAAAATAAATAAATAAATAAATAAATACTTAATTATGTACGTGAAAAAATATAAGGTTTTCATAAATATATATAATTTATCCTTAAAATGAATAACATTACATTTCATGATTATTGCTTTAGGTCCAGCGGACTCTTCCGAGCCAAATCGGGACCGGACAACCCCCGATCCGCATAAGAGATCTGCCGAAACAACCCTAGTGGAAAAACTGAAAGCTCTCCACCAGCCAGTCACTTTACAATAAAGACATCCCACGCAGGGGACGCTGAGGCTGTACTCTAATTTATCGAACCCCCGTTTACAAAAACAAAATAGAATACAAACATCATTATAAAATATCAACAAAACACATACATATAAAATGCCTACATTGCTAAATAATAACATCATAGGAAGCCATAGTGACCACCTGGCAGAAGGCGACCAATATTCCCAAGCTAATCCAACAGACCTCATACACAAATAAGGAGTCTTGTCCCAGAAGAGGTTTCAAGAAAAAAGGTAGGTGACTGGTCTAGCGAAGAAGAAGATAGTATAGCAGATTGATAGAACAGATCAGGAATGAGAAAGCAAATGAGAAAGACAGCGACAGTGGGAATTTAAAACAAATACTGAAGACACATTGACATCATTGCATATATTGAACAGTATAAAAAAAAGTATAGACTTACTGAGAGCTGTAATGAAGATTCACTGATCAACAGGGAGCCTCGCTTGCAGACAGGCGACCTTGCAGATTGGACACTGAATCCGAGAGAGCTGCCTCAATACACCTGATTGATGATGGCTTTCGTTTGGTTGCACGATCAGGTTACTATAAATGTAACTCCCTTGCGCTTCATAATGAATAGGATTTCTTTGGTTGCTCGGTCACGTTAATTTAAATTTAAGGTCCCTGCGTTCATGACTGCAAGATTAAATGGGAAAATGATTATTGTTTGACTCTGTTGATTGAGTATCGTGATTTCGATTGTGAAATCTCTCCCTAACAATGGAGGTTGATCAGCAGTTTCTGCTGCTGCTTCAGTTGCCATTCACCTTGCACGGCTTGAACTAGATCCTTTAATCAGTTTAATGGTTTCAGCTAATGCCTTGAGCTATGAGCAGTCTTTTAATAAAGCTGTAAGCGCGCTATATTTGTAACCGTTCGCAAAAAAGTCATCCAACTGGTTTTAAAACGCACTTAACAGCACCTACACTGTTGTTTTGGTCACAATGATGTTATACCAATGCCCTTGCGCTGTGCCTTGGTTGATGCGACTAACGAACTTGCTTCTTTTATTGTTTTATTTTTCCTTCTTTTAGTTTTGCAAACTGATATAAAACTGTTAAAGTCAGCCTAAGGTCCTTTTTGTCCCAAACTTGTGCACCAGATAGTATGATTATGGAAGAGTTTATCAATCCATTGTATTGAGGTGAAAGCTCTCCAATAGGAGTATAAACAGCTTAAAAAAGTAATTCCCCATCCCCTCCTCCATCCCTCTTGATAACGCCAGGGGACTTGCTTGCAGAGTTGTCTCTAATACAGTCATTGAGCGTCACTTCAGACTACAGGCACAGCGTTCTACTCTAGCAACACATTTGGTTTGTTGGTCACTCTCCGTGGCGTTTGGTTGTGGTTCACTTATTGGAGATAAACCATATACGACTTTTTTTTTAACTGTCGGACACGATGTTTAGACTCAAATTTCTCCAAACCTGACAATCTGGCCATATCAACACCCCGGAGCAGAGGTACATCACTAAAACCGAGAACCGAACACTTAGATCTACATAACATTCACAGTCCTGCGTGCGCTAGAACTTGAAACTTATTCTAAAATCCTAAACGTTTAAACCGTTTACAACAGGCGAGTAATGCTTGATTGGACGAACCCTCTGTGATGTTGCCTCACACAGTCTTTTATCGGAGTTAACATATAGCAGTGCTTGCCGGTGTTGATGAAGAGACCTCTGTCGCAAACATAGGTATCACAGGTCCTACACTTTGCTGCAGGCGGTTTTGCGTGTGCGGTAACACCGACGCCACACGACAGGCGCACTAGACGTGATGGTAGGCTATATTCATTAGTTGGGTGGCTTGAGTTAGGAACCAGTATTCAAACAGCGCCTTAAGCAGCTCTTTGAGGTGATAACTGCGCAAAAATGGGAACTGTTCATTTCGTTTCATTGTTAGACCACCCTTTGTGTGTCTTACAAGTATTAAGATGAACTCGTGCAAAGTGTACATGTATCGTGTTAAAATCGACTTAAACATTATTTTCCCTAGGGAGGATGTAAAGCCTCGTAGGCCAACATGGATTTGATCAAACAGTGGTAGTGATATATTTGCTCTCCTGGGTTAAGAGACAGAGAGAGAGACAGAGAGAGAGAGAGAGACAGAGAGAGAGAAAACACTTCCCTTCTTTGAACTATCCGTTCAGCGGACATTCATGAAGCATTCTCTTCCTTCTTCGTTACCAAATTTCAGTCCCTCCGTTAAGAGCTTTATTAAACTCCTGTGCCTCAGTATTCTCCTGACTCACCATTTTCTGTCTGTCTCTCTCTCTTTCTCCCCTGCCACTCTTCAAAGTATAAAGCAAGTATGATTGGAAAGCTGAACATGAATTTTAGAGATGCACAGTCTAAGGGAAACAACTATGTATAATTTTGTGCGAACGGGTGTATCGATGATTATGGTTCTAGACCGGTCATTGAATATCAATGACCGGTGCGTGACAGAGAGAGAGAGAGAGAGAGAGAGAGAGAGAGAGAGAGAGAGAGAGAGAGTGTGTGTGTGAGTGTGTGTGTGCGCGCGTGGGTGTGTGTGAGTGTGTTTGTGTGTGTGTGTGCGTGTGTGTGTGGTGTGTGTGTGTGTGTGTACGACCTTTCAAAGAACAATACTACCAAAAAAGTTCCAGAAGTACAGTCATGCCACTGTGCGCTATCGGCGTCCCCAGCCCAAGTAAGCGTACCAGCCGGGCTGGACGTTGCTAAAAAAAAAACACAATCTGCCGCGAGTCCAAACCACGACGCTCTTAAATATGCGCCAATCCCATTAACCAGTGCTGAACCTCGCTTACAACAACCCACTTTGATCATGTCCCTTTGACAGATACTGTTAAACATTTACAGTGTTTGATCCACTGGAAAAAAAATAACTTGCAACCCAAAAGAATTTAAAAAAATATTAAATAAAAAGCACTCTTTGGAAAGTATAGGTTTGTTTGTTTGTTTTTTAAATCAATAAATGCCGTAGTTTTTGTGCTTAGTAATTATAGCAACCGCTGTCTACCTTTCTAACGCTAAAAATATCATCTAGTAGATCGTAGAGCGTATTGGTGTATTGTTAAACAGGGGAAGTCACTCCTTATAAGGACCGAAATGGAAAATTCAAACGTTAGCGGTTGGTTTTATTTATCATGCAATGGTTACTGGCGAAGCCATCAGGGCTGCTGAGGACAGAGAAAGATGGAGTATGCTGGTTAAACGATCATCTGTGGTGCCCCTACGACCTTCGGGTTACGGGACAGGATAGGATAGGATAGGATAGGATAGGTTACTGGTTTGACACTGAGCGAAACCATCAGAGTTGCTGAGGACATGGAAAGATGGAGTACGCTGGTTAGGCGATCATCTGTGGTGCCCCTACGACCTCCGAGTTACGGGATAGGATAGGATAGGATAGGATAGGATAGGATTGGATAGGATAGGATAGGATAGCGGTTGGTTTGAGCAACAAAAGGCCACTTTATCATTGTGTAATGTCATAACAAGTCGAATTTTTGGCTAAACTAAATTTCCAGAAAGTGGGGATACTATTTATACAGAAACCCTTGGAACCCCACGGGGGGAAAGACAACGAGATGCAAAAAAAAAAAACAACAAACAAACAAACAAAAAAAAAATCTTGAAGGGACAGTTAAACCTAGTTCTATATTACTACTTGTCTGTCCTGTATCATGTCATGTATAGGTATATATACTACGACTTGTCGCCCTTACTTCCCACGAAATTCGTTATACAATGAAAAATCGTGTAGAGCAAAAAGTTGACATAGTCAAAAATCCTTTATCCCACTTTACAACACAATAATTCGCAGGCGAACGAGGTAACTCTTACGGTTTTGGGTGTAAAAAAAGATTAACAGCGAATATCAAAATAATTACGGTTTAAGGGAATATATTTCTTTTTCATGTGCTTATTCTATTCACACTTTTGTGCTATCCTATGCACCAACGGGAATCCTCTCTATGAAAAATACTTCCGTTTTTTTTTCTCCGCGTGTTTTAGTGAGTTATTTCCAAATATTCAAGAATAATAACATGTGTCACTGGCCACCTGTATCGTACCCTCACATATTTTTTTTTTTTGCTGCAGTTTATTATCCCTTTCTATCGCCAGTGGCGCGCCTAAACCCTACCTACCTAACATTATTAAAATTTGTGAATTTTTGAAAAATATTCGGAAAAACATAACGCCCAGATGCTGGCTCGAACCCACACCTGTCAGGCGCCATTGGTTTCTGGCTTGTGGACAAGTCAAGTTAGTCCCGCCTTAGCCCACTTGGCCACAACGCTAGCCTAACATAGTCAGTTACTTCGTGTTTTGTGAAGGTTGCGACGGCGAAGCTATGGAAAACTACAAGAGTTTTCAGGTCCTGTTTCACTTTCTGTCGATGATCGACGCACCTCCGAAGTCGCCACAAATACAGGCCTCTACGA
>CM072517.1:59113489-59125989 GCA_036898135.1 Oncomelania hupensis
GTCCGATACAATGGCATCTAAATATTTGAAGCAATGCACCGTGTTGAGGGATTGGCCTTGGACTTTGATGTCCGTGTTGATGCCATTGGTGTTGTTGTCATCATTTTGGTTTTCTCTGCACTTATTTCCATTCCAAAGGCTCTGGAGGTGGTGTCAAGCCTCTGCTCTTGCTCTTGTTCCTATCCAGCCAATCCATCAATGTCCTTTGCAAAACGGAGATTGCTCTACCCCCTGTGCAGATTGCCTTCGTGATCTGCAAGGGCATCTGACATGATGCGCTCCAGGAAGATGTTGAAGAGTGTTGGAGAGAGTAGGCATCCTTGACGCACACCGATTGTTGATCTGAACCAGTTTCCGATGACGCTGTTGTTGAGGACTTCGCTGGTAGCCTTGTCATACAGGTTTTTGATGACAACAATAATGTTAGGGCTGATGTTGTACACTCTCATGGCTGTCCACAGAGCTGCATGCCAGGCTCGGTCAAACGCTTTCTTGACGTTTACAAACACATTATGTAGATGCTATTGGTGCTGTAGGTATGTTTTGCAGATTATTCTGAGGTTGACAATCTGCTCAGTGGTACTTCACCCTGCCCGGAATCCTGCTTGTTCTTCAGCTATGATTTGTTCAGCTTGGGATTTCAAACTGTTGAGTATTATTTTCAGGAGGACTTTGCTTTGATGGATGATGAGGCTGATGGTTCGGTAATTTTCACACTCCGGAAAGTTACCCATTTTGGGAAAAGTGATTACAGGCGACTGGGTCCATGGTGTAGGCCACTCCCCACTCTGCCAGATCTTGTTACAGATAGTGGTAAGGGCGTCAATCATCGCTTCTCCTCCTGCTTGAAGCAATTCTGCGGGTATGTTGTACATTCCCGCTGACTTCCACTTCTTCGGCGACTGCACTTCTGCCTCACCTTCTTCTCGGAGAATTGGGAGGATTTCTTATTCTTCTGTTATCGGGACATGCTATAACTGATGGGACTTCGTTTGGTGTGTGGTTGGAAAGGTCATAGCAGTACTCCGTCCATCTATCCAAGACTTCACAGTCTAATAGGTCTTCTTGCCGTTGTTCTTGTTCAGACTATTCTCTATTTCCTGGCCTTGATCTTCTATCCAGTTCTCCTTTGCTGTGCGCATGCCTTTTCGGATGCCATTGTTGATTTTTTGGTAGGTATCAGCTCCCTGTGAGGTGTGTGTGGTTTTTTTTTAAAAATCTCTCTTAATTCGTCACGGTAAGACTGCTGCGCTCCCTTGTCATCTCCATTTTCCTATACGTTTGGGAAACATGGACCCTCACAATAGACCTACAACAAAGAATACAAAGCATGAAGATGAGGTGCTACAGAAGACTTCAGGACATTTCCTATACCCAGCACATCACCAACAACGAAGTCCGACAGACCATCACACAAGCCATCGGACAACATGATTACATGCTCACATTGGTGAAGAAACGGAAACTCCGATAATATGGCCACGTTACCAAAGCATCAGGCCTTGCGAAAACCATCCTGCAAGGCACGGTGCAAGGAGACAGAAGAAGAGGGAGAAAGAAAAAGAGGTGGGAGGACAACATTCGAGAATGGACTGATTTGACACTGAACGAAGCCATGAGGTTTGCTGATAACAGAGAAAGATGGAGTACGCTGGTTAAACGATCATCTGTGGTGCCCCAACGACCTTTGAATTATGGGATAGGATAGGACAGGATAGGATAGTTCGTCACACAGGTCCAAAGGTTCAAGTTTGATCCACGGTTTCTTCTTTGGGCGGTGCTTGCCAAGGATTTCATAGGCGGCATCTGTATGAGCTGAAGGTGGTGGTCATGATATTGACATCTACTTCACCAGCTCCCAAATTGAGCAGTGGTGCACATTTCCCTCAAATGGAGCCGGAAAGACATCATCACGAGATTGTGGTCACTTCGTGAGCGTGTCCTGCCAATGTTTACGCTAGATCTGATGCGTTTCTTGGCCAAATGGTAGTCAATCTGGTTGTGATGCTCCCCGCTGGGACTGTGCCAGTTCCATCGTCTGGATTTTTTGTGGAGACCAAGCTTGTTGGTCAGTATGAGATTGTTGTACCTGGCAAACTCCAGGAGTCAGATTTCTGTCATTTGTCTCGTTGTTGCAGTGGGGTCCACATGTGTCTCCCCAGCTGTGGTACGCATCTCGGCCAACCTTGGCATTCCTGTCGTAAAGGATGATGGGAGGATCACGATGCTCATAGAAATCCTCGATGTCGCTGTCGTCAAAGTCTGATGTTGCGGAATAGGCCTGGATGAGGGTGATGTTGAAAGGGGCTGCTCTGAGAAGGATGGTAATGAGTCTACTGGAGACTAGCTAGCTTGCTGGTTTCTTCGAAGACGATGGCAAAGACAATAACAATAATACCGTGACAACCACCATCACTCCCTGTACATTTATCAACACAACCACAAACACCATGCCACAACAGCCCCAACACCATCACGAATTGCCACAACATCACCAGCAAGATAAACAATAACATCGTCATCACCGCTATCAGTAACAGCAATGACAAGGGGTCTGATGCTGCTGCTGTTGTTGTTGCTGTTGTTGTTGTTGTTGTTGTTGTTGTTGAGGAGGAGGGGTTGAGAGGGATAACGATGACAATGACAACGACAACGACGACGACGACGACGACGATGATGATGATGATGATGATGATGATGATGATGATGATGATGATGATGATGATGATGATGATGATGATGTTGATACCTTAAGCCAAACGTGTGCCCTATGTTGTTGACTGCCTCCTTCAGTGTGTCGGACCGGATGAGCTCCTGGTCTCGGTGATAGCAGGAATACAGGAAGGCGGCTACGGCAAGAATCACAGCCACGGTACCCCATAGCTGCAGCTGCTCGTGTCTGTCACACACAAACATTGCACCTTCAGTCCATTCTAGCTGGGATAAAGACCTTATTTCAATATGTATCTGAATACCCGCAATGCGCCTTCCGGTCGATTGTAGCGAGGTTAAGGACTCTATTTAAATATGTATGTACATGCATATACATGCAATGCGCCTTCGGTCGATTCTAGATAGGATAGTGACGCTATTTACGAGTAAATATGTATCAGCTTGCACAAATATGACGGAGACGGGTGTGATTGCAGCACGGATAGACACGCTATTGAAATGTGTGAGTTGGTTCATTACAAAGGAGACTTTAAACCACAAGAGAATTAACCAAAAAGAATGGAGCTCGGAAAAGAACTGGTGGATCCCCGATGCATACATTTTACTGCGCTACCCCTCCGCTATCGTGGACCCAATGCCCCTCCACTATCGGGGATCTACTAATTTTTTCCCAAGCTCAATCTTCCTTGGTTAATGCGCCTGAGCTCTCATACAGAGGGAAGCCGATTCTAGAATAAGCTTGAGTCTGAGGGCCTCATTCCCCATCTCACACCACGTCCCTTATTAGACACCCCCACCCCCCTCTCTCCCACCATTCCCGTCATACATACATATATCCTATCAATGGAAGTGGCATGCTGAAAAGATCTGCAGTCACGGTTGTTTTTTGTTTGTTTGTTTGTTGTTGTTTTTTTTTTTTGTTTGTTTTTTTTTAATGAACGGCACATAAGGAATTATCTATAAGGTAGAACATAGGGGCTCATTCCGCAAACTTTGGCGCATCCTTGATAGCGCGGCGGTAGATTTCGGATCCCCGACAGCGCAGCGGTAGCTAATACACAGCCGTGCATGCTACCTGCAAGCTATCGGGGACCCACTTTTTTGTACTATCGAGGAACCATTGTTCGTACTTGGTTAAGGCCCTTGTGATTATTATTAGTGTGCCCAAAAAAAAAAGATAACCACGCCGGTAGCTTTCCAGAAAATAGGGGTGACAGGTTGAAGACAAGTGTCCACATCACCACGTGCAAACTTGATCTCACAGGAGACGTGAGCGTCAATCTCTGAAACGCCAGTTGCATTACACAGGGCAGTGCCTGGGAACCTGATACTAGCCTTGAGCTCGCGTTATAAACGTTCTTGGTCAGAGACAAGGTGGCCTGTACCTCAGTTGATAGTGACCTGGCTTCCTAAGCCGATGATCATGCTCACGGCCATAGCTCAAGTGGTTCAGCGTTCGCCTGAAGTAAAAAGTGGCCCATTTTCACTGTCCATTTTAGCAGTATGATTGCTCTGGTGGTTCAGTGTTGATTCAGGTCCCTACCCCTACGGCCACAAGGCTATGGGACTACCTTTACCTTTTTACCTTAATACTGAAATACATTTGATAATATAGAAATAAATTCGTTAATATAAAAATTATTATATATTATAGAAATCTATTCTATAATGTAGAAATCTATTCTATAATATAGAAGTCTATTCTATAATATAGAATTTCATTCCATGTACAGACAATTACACTTATGTTCTAGGATTTAATTATATGTTATAGAGTAGATTCTCTGTGCATAGAATTTTTGTATGTATATAGAATGAATTATACGCACACATGATGTATTTTATGTACATAGAAAGCAATATATATGTTACACTCAAATCGATGTTGGTGTTTTATCAGTAGTTGATTCAGCCCCAATGCTGAAGTACTGATGAGTGTAGCTCAGATTCGTTTATCCACGCAGCCTGCTCACTCAGCAACAAGTCAAAGTCTTCGTGTGAAGTTTTCCACTTTTATTCAGCACACATCAACAACTGCATACAATCACCTTTTCACTCTCTAATTTTACTTTCCAACTCACTATCAACAACTACTCTCCTTTTTTTTAACAGTGCGGCGCTTATATAGTCTCTACATACTCGGGAACAAACGAGAATAATCCTACATGAAACACCACAACCAATCAAAATTAATTTCATCATCACGTGACTCACGTCATACAACCTCATTTGGAATGGAAGCTTCCATGGTAACCAACAGAACAATCCATACCTTCGATCGATAGTAAACAACCAATTCTCGAAATTTCTCAAATAATATCGACCAACTAAAAACACCAACGTTACACAAAGCCTCTACTAATAACAACGCAAAATCAAATCAAAGATAAATACACTCTATTACTGCATGCGCTGCAAAATAAAACGAACAGATCTATCGCGCGCGTCACACATAATATCGTGCGCATTTCACACGCACCATCATGCGCGTCTCAACGTAACAATATACATTAAATGCTATTTTTAGCATTTTTAGTAAGATGTGAGCGTGTATGTTTGTAACAGCCAACCACTCTTTTAGTCTGATTTAGGAATGAGACGCGTATAGTATACAAATTAAAAATATTTATTATAGACTTTTGCCCTTCGAGACGATCTCGTGTTTGCTGTTATTAATAGGTCTATCTCTATTATTTTTTTAATCTTTCTGTGCTATACCTTAGCATATTAATGTTTGCTCTTTGGAATTATTTCTTTACTATTTGTACTAGATCTATCTATTAGCTTTTCAAAAGATAAAAAGAAAGATATTTGTAGACTACAACGCCTTTTTCGTAGCTTTCAAAAGATTGTTGTTATTTTTAAAATTAACAAACAACAGCCTATATTTTTACCATCTCTTAGCTTTTTAGGTGATAAAAAAGAAAGATTTGTGTACTATTCCTTAGCTTTTCAAAAAAAAATATTTAAAGAAACCGATATTTGCTTTTCAAAAGAATATAAAAAAGAAAATATGTGTACTATCTCTTAGCTTTTCAAAAGATTACTTGCTTTTATTATTTTATTAAAAAAACACTATATTTGTACTTTCTCTTAGCTTTTTAACACAATTCTTTCTTGATGTTTTTGTTCCTTTCAGGCTAACCTATACAATCTTGCGTTGACTTCTCTTTAAGAGTTTATGAACTCTCTGGTCCAATGATTTTCACTTTACACTAGAAGACCTCCGAAGGAAGTGGCCCGAGAAAGGGAATGTTAGCATTGCTTTACGATTGACACGCACTCGGAGACAACGGAACGGTAATATGTTTTGATGCACTAGGAAGAAAGCAAGTTAGTGTGCATTGTGACAGAAATAAAGGAACGTTCCTCTTCTTCTTCCTTTAGTACGTGTGTTGGCCACCTTGGGCAGCAGAACGTATATCTTGTATCAACACCCTGCTCTTGGCTGAACAATACAATACCATTTAAAAAAAGATCTTGCAGCATAACGTTCCAATCCCTTGTTCGATGCAAACCATCAAAGTTCTTTGTTCAGCTACCAGGTAGGCCAATTTCTGGTTAATGGTGGCAAAGATTCCTTCATTTCTTTGCTTACATCTCCCTTTTCATTGGTGGGTTTCATCAGCGGTCATTCGTGGGGGAATGCACTCGTGTGAAGCGAAGTGAATTTAAGCCTACTGCGATCGGAAGCCAGCGAGTACAATCCTATCAAAGACTAACACGTAATATCTTTCACAATAGCACTCAAAAAGACCTCAAGACCTCTTCCAACGATACTCAGCTCACTTACTCAGACGTTTCACTAAGATAAACTCCAACGATATGACTTCCACAGATATTCCTCAAAGACACGCTTACAATGATCTCTCATGCGCAGCGAACTCTCAATCTTCTCATTCAAACAGAATCTAAAAATGTATCTATTCTCGTCTCCCTTTGCTCATTAACCATCTTCCACAACAATGATCTGTTCCGCATGGTATCTACTGAGCTTCGATCGATAGTAAACAAGTAATTATAGAAAATCTCCAATAATACCGACCGACGAAAATTATTAACATTATACAAAGCTTCCTCTAACAACAAAGCAAAATCAAATCAAACGTAATTACACTCTGTTATTGCATGCTTTGCAAAACAAAACGATCGGATCTATCGTGCGCGTCTCAAACGTAACAATCTGTTAAAGTGGAAAGTAAAGTCCCCACGAACAACAAAATCACTTTTTAGAGTTAGAATACATAAACAGAAGCTCTGGAAATTCATCTAGAAACATATTGTTAGGGAGGTTCTTCTTTTCTTTTAACTTAATAAGTCTGTAAAGACATACAATGGAAAGAGATTGCTGCAAACGAAATAAAACTCGGCATCCTCCACTGAATCAAACTGCAGATGCTTGTACGATATATGAGATGCAAGAGTGTTCCAGACAACAAGCCTGATACTTCCGGCCCTTTAGCTTGCCAGAGCGAGGGAAAGATCTGAAACTGTATCCTGCTGGCGTCAGTTGAGCGGTGTAGGTCTCTTCCTCTTGAGAATACAACCATGTCTCCGTCATCATGATGAGGTCCACACCACTGTCTGGTCCCACCGCCGTAGCTCAAGTGGTAGAGCTTCCGCCTGTCATACCGATAACCCAGGTTCGAATCTTGTGGCGGGCGATATAAAATATGGTCATTTTCACTGTCCATTTTAGCAGTATGATTGCTTTGGTGGTTCAGTGTTGATTCAGGTCCCTACCCCTCTTTCCCTGGGATGGTTATCCCTGTCTGCCATATCGCCAATGGTGGGTGTAGACGTTAAACCTCAATGTTCATTCACCACTGTCTACGATCACTTCGTGGATGTCGGTGGCTTTCTGACGGCGTGACTGAGCATTAAAGTACAGCACCTTAATCTGTTGCGGAGAAGACGGGGGATGGCGAGACGGATACATCGACGACAACGGCAACAACGACACGAGAACAATCGTGAATGTGTACACCAGCAGGTGAGGGGATATCAATAACAGCCCGAGAGATCGGCACACATGCAGAAGAATCGCACACGACCTTTACGGTCCGCTGTTCACGTCGTCCTCCTCGGCACGATCGTCTGCTGGACAGGTGAAAGCCAATACCCAGTTCTCGAAGGTCAATGTAGGTTTGAGTCTGTACCCTTGAAGCAAACGACAGCAGCTGACAAAGCGTGTAGCGTAGTGCATGAAGGGTGCACGGGTATCCAAAATCACGAGTGCACACATTGTCACCGTCATTAGCTACAACTTTAGTAGAAAGCTTTCAGTTATCGGTGCAAGTAAACGACAGATCTTTTCGACGCTGGAAGTCGAAACAGCAACAATGGCAGCCACTGAGAGATTAAATTTGAAGACAACAGTAGAAACACGTAGATCCATATAACTCTCTGTGCAGGAGTCAGACGTGCATAATAGGTATACTAGCGTGTAGCCCAATCTATGATAAAGATGCTGATACCAGTCTTGAGACGAACACAAGCAACGACACCCACAAAAAGAGAGACCACACACTTCGGCCTGCTAAGCGTATGAATACGTACTCTTGCCTATTGTCTATTTTGTGTATGGATTGAGGTATTCCGTCTTGTATATGTTTTGTTCATATATTCTATTCTGTCTATATGGATTGAGGCGTTCTGTCTTTTACAGTATGTGTGTTGATTGATATGTTATATTTGTCTATGGATTGAGGCATTCTGTCTTTTATGTGTTTGATTCTGCCTATTTTGTCTATGGATTGAGGCATTCTGTCTTTTATGTGTTTGATTCTGCCTATTTTGTCTATGGATTGAGGCATTCTGTCTTTTATGTGTTTGATTCTGCCTATTTTGTCTATGGATTGAGGCATTCTGTCTTTTATGTGTTTGATTCTGCCTATTTTGTCTATGGATTGAGGCATTCTGTCTTTTATGTGTTTGATTCTGCCTATTTTGTCTATGGATTGAGGCATTCTGTCTTTTATGTGTTTGATTCTGCCTATTTTGTCTATGGATGGAGGTATTCTGTCTTTTAAGTGTGTTGATCGATATATTCTATTTTGTCTATGCATTGAGGCATTCTATCTTTTATGTGTGTTGATTGAAATGCTTTGTCTATTTTGTTTATGGGTTGAGGTACTCGCGCCTCACGAGGTCCTATAAGAAGAGAAATGGGAGTGCATGGAAGCAGCACGTGTCTTCTGGCTGTCTCAACAGTATAACTATTGTCCCTTAGTTCTTGACTGTAATTGCCCATTTCCGGCTGATTCAACAGTAGATTCTCTGATAAACACACCCACCACAGACTGCTGTGGACAAAACGGACCTCTCATGCCCAATTCTCAGCTTCAGACATCAACAAACCTTTTTATTTTTTTTTGGCATTTCCGATACAGTGAAACAGGATGATCCCTCCATCCCATCCAGCGCCACCTCCCTTCCCCCTCCCATCCCTCTCCCTCTCCTCCTCCCACTCCCCTTTTTACCTTCTTCCCATTCTCACTGAATCTCCAATCGCTTTCCCCTTCTCTCTCTCTCTCTCTCTCTCTCTCTCTCTCCCCCTCCATCTCTTTAATGCTCTCTCTTCCTCTCCTTCACTCTCTCTATCTCTCCTATTCTTTCCCCCCCCCTTCCTTTCCCTGTCCCTCTCTTTCTCTCCAGCGCTCTCTTCTTCCCTCTCTCTCTCTCTCTCTCTCTCTCTCTCTCTCTCTCTCTCTCTCTCTCTCTCTTTCTAGGGAGCAATATCTCCAAAGGGGTATATGTGTGTACGCACGTGTGTACATGCGCGTGCCTGCGCGCGCTGAAGGGATATCCACCGTTCGATCTCGCTTCTGAAATCACATGTAGCCCAGTACCTGCGGTGCTTGCACTGTCATCAAACCATCTCTATTGTACAAGTCACACGCTCACGAAAGCAAGAGGAAATCGCGCTCTAAAAGCAAAGGAAATTGTGAGGAGACCTATCGTGCGGAGGATCAAACCCTTGCCGCTCCACAATCAAAGTTGCTGCAAGCAGCTGGAACCACCAATGAGCTTCTCTCTCTCTCTCTCTCTCTCTCTCTCTCTCTCTCTCTCTCTGTCACTCTGTCTCTGTCTCTCTCTGTCTCTCTGTCTCTCTCTCTGTCTCTCTCTGTCTCTCTGTCTCTCTCTCTGTCTCCCTCTCTCTCTCTCTCTCTGTCTCTGTCTCTCTCTCTGTCTCTCTCTCTCACTCTCACTTCCCATCCATGCACGCACTCAGTCGACCCTGTTTTGAGCACGAGAGCAGGATCCAATCCAAGCCATCTTAGGACGCCATCTTGCTCCTGCTGCACTTGTCTCTCCTTCGGAAACTAACCTGGCTTCGTACACGTTCGCTTTTCTGCCAGTTGGTCTACTGGTAGAGAGGGGAACGTACAACCCGACGCGTCTCAGCTGCGCAGTGTGCTTGGCTTCTTCTCCCTCTCCGCTCCCTATCCCCCTCCCCTTCCATTCTACTACCCTCCCCCACACACGCCCTCCCACCCCTCACCGCCGACACCACCACACTCTCCATCTTAACGGCGTCCGCCGTAGCATCGTTGCCCTCCCTCACCTAGTACCTATATGAACAAAAACCGTAGGACCGTTCCTTTAAACCTAACCACACTCAATGCATACACAAGTTGCCGCTATCGGGATGTTACGGATGTCATTGAGGGCATACGTCTTCACACAACCTATACTTGATAGATCTTTGACACTCAGCTAGGCGTCTGGTCAAGGTTAGTGGAAAACCCGCCTAATGGAATCGAGTTCTTAGACTACTTTGAACTGACTTTTTGCTCTACTCACAGGTTTTTGAAGAACGCGGGCTCACAACAGGTGAAACGGTTTTCCTTCTCGCAGCACTCGCTGTACACTGGATGGTCACACTGGTACTCATTGCCCTCTCTTTGTGCAATGGACGCTCGTTTCAGGCACTTGGTACTCTCTGAAAGAAAAGAAAAAAGATAAAGAGTTTTTTTTAATACTCCTAGAACGAGCAACCCTAACCCCCAGCCTGGCCAGTTCTTTAAAAGTGCCGCACGGCGCCAAAAGGGATCATGGAAAGCAGACTTGATTTGCTTCAGAAGGTTACATTACATTACATTACATTACATGATTATTGCTTTAGGTCCAGCGGACTCTTCCGAGCCAAATCAGGACCGGACAACCCCTGATCCGCATAAAAGATCTGCTGAAACCACCCTAGTGGTAAAACTGAAAGCTCTCCACCAGCCAGTCACTTTACAATAAAGACTTCCCACGCAGGGGACGCTGAGGCTGTACTCTAATTTATCGAACCCCCGTTTACAAAAACAAAATAGAATACAACATTAAAATACAATTATCAACAAACCACATACATATAAAATGCCTACATTGCTAAATAATAACATCATAGGAAGCCCTAGTGACCACCTGGCAGAAAGCGTCCAATATTCCCAAGCTGATCCAACAGACCTCACACACAAATATGGAGTCTTGTCCCGGAAGAGTTTTCAAGAAAAAAGGTAGGTGACTGGTATAGCGAAGAAAAAGATAGTATAGCAGATTGATAGAACAGAGCAGGAATGAGAAAGAACAAATAAGAAAGACAGCGACAGTGGGAATTTAAAGCACTAAATTTCCAGAAAGTGGGGATACAATTTATACTGAAACCCCCTGCACCCCAACGGGGGTGATATTGAATGTAAGTATTGCGAATGTTTATCATGTTCCATCTAGAATGCGAGTGTGAAGGATTAACTTTTATTTTTTTTTGTAATATATGTACATATACACGTGTTTTGTATTGCGTTTCATGCGTTCCATCATTATTATGTTTTGTATTTTATTCATTTTTATTGCATCCAGGGGTCCCCGTGGGTTTTATGGAATAAAGCGTTTTGACTTAGCTTGATACGTAATAGAAAAAAAACGGCATCCAAAAATATATGTCTGCAGTGTATTTGCTTTAGAACAATGATAATTAAAAGCAAATAGCCTACTTCTAAATCACCGATTGCGTACGCACAAAAACATTGAAGCAAGGGAAGATGATTAAACATGACAAAGCTTTGATTCTTTGTGTATGGAATGCAGCTCTTAAAACTGACACACATGTCCTAGACGGGTGAGTGCCGGTGACAAGAACACACCCAGCATGCACCTAGGTCCTTCTCTTCCATCCCAGGCTGCCCAGGATTGTGCTCATTGGTCTGGAGCGTTATTACGGTGCGCCCAAAAGCTGCAAGTTGGCACCTCGGGTGGCTTGAGTTAGATCCTGTATCGGCCAGCGCCTTGAGCAGCTCTTGAGCTGAAAAAGAGCTATATAAGAACGATTAAATAATAAATAAATTTAGCATTAAACATAATTACGGAAAAGTTGATGCAATTGATAATTTTAAAAATAAAATGGGAAAAGAAGAACCACTGGTGTTTAAACGTCACCTGATAGATGCCGACCTTTAATAAAGTTTCGGACAGAGCAGCTGTAGTGTAAAGTTGAAGATATTCTGCAGCAACCAACCACAATTTAAAAAACCGTAACATTCGCAGTGGCAATCTTTTACTATAGTTTGGACTACGGTTGTGAAAACTACGTGTCTCAATTGTATTTGTCAGCCATCCTGACCAGACAGTTGTATCTACTCTGGGAGCGTCTTCAGTGGTCACGGGGCTGGTGAGAAACAAGAAAACTTGCTTCATGCGCCACCCACAAGACTATCTTGACTTCCCTCTGAAACGATCGAGACAGTTTGCCTGCCAAAGTTTCCTCTAGTGTGCTGCTACAAGGCAGAGGATGGAGAGTAACCAAGCTGGAACTGGAAGAAGATGAGTAGTGACGAATT
>CM072517.1:59130989-59143489 GCA_036898135.1 Oncomelania hupensis
TTTTTCAACAAACTTGACCTACTTCGTCTCTAATAGGCGAGGAATTAGGTCAAACTTTTTGCGAAAAATGTGCTTTTTTCAAGAAACTTGACCTACTTCGTCTCTTAGGAGCGAGGAATTAGGTCAAACTTCTTGCGAAAAAGTGTCTTTTTTGAAGAAACTTGACCTAATTCGCCGCCTAAGGGCCGCGAAGTTGGTGAAATTACCCCATTTGTACCTCGTACACGCATGTGTGTGTGTGTGTGTGTGTGTGTGCGTGTGCGCGTGCCTGCTTTTGGTTTTATAAACAACTATATCTGCGTTGTGAGGCTGTTGAATGTAGTATCGTTGTAAAGATCATAAAGCTGTCGGATAAATGCGCCATATCAAATTGCCTGTAATAAATATACATACCGTTTCTTTCATGGCACATTAATAATATTATTCTTTACAAGTCGTTTAAATATTAATGTAATTAAGTATTGATACATTTTTAAAAAATCATCCAGTTAGAAACAGATTTAAAAATTGTCATGATCCTGCGAGGCCGAAGCATATTTTCATCATTTTTTTGGAACTGTGGGTAGCCTTAATCTTTTAAGAGTACATAGTTAATGCGTTGATTGCTTTCATTTAATATAAAGTGTTGTTTCCTTGGATTGTTAGTTGTATCATGTATTGCACAACACCAATACATATAATTATATATATGTATAAATAAGTTGTTTACTTACCTGTACGTTGAAAGAGCTGTGGCGGGCCTAAGCCAAGAACGGGCAGACACCAAACAGCAGGAACCGTTGATCACGTCATGTGTGTAATCGGATGCGACGTCAGCATCACTGTCGCCCACAATGCAACTGTGACTACTGCAAGCGGGTCGTCCCGCCGACTTTCTCCTCTACCTGGTCTGGCTTCCGTTTTCTTTCTTTCAGTTTTTTTTCCCTCGTTTTTCTTTCTGTGATATATATTTTTTGTTGTGGCGTTGACTCCTTCAGTCAACTGTGCAACGCTACTCGAAGAAGTATGCAAAGGTGCTGAACGAACTAGTTCGTCTTTTTCACACACCCTTCCACACTATCAACAGGCGCCCGTATCTGACTGTCGAATATGCGGAAGGACACCGAGGGTTTTCTCCGGGTACTCCGGCTTCCTCCCACCCCTGAATGATGGTGCTGGATGCAGGGTCTCTAGCGTTTCCAAAATAAAATTCGATTTTGATTTCCGTGTTCTAATAGCAAACTTGCCTTTTACACCGTATGTTCGAGTGATGAATGTGTGTTATTCGAATGCTTCGCGAGAAGAGAGAATTATGTCCCTTGTGTACTGTAAATGAAATCGGCGATGAGTTTCGTTATCGTATTCTCCTGTAGCTGTATTCTTTATTGGCGGGTAGCCGAAAGGTTTTGTTAGCAAAATATTATAATTATCACCCAAAGGTACATAATCACCCAAACGTACATAAATGTAATAATTTAATGAACATGTGTTCAATACGGAAAAGAAAACGATTATGCCAGTTTAATAACGTGGTTATGTCGTTATTCAAGTAGTTCATTTACCATACGACTCCTTTCCACCGTGGGGGTGCCGGGGGTTTCAGTATAAATTGTATCCCCACTTTCTTGAAATTTAGTGCTTTAAGTTCCCACTGTCGTTGTCTTTCTCCTTTTTTCTTTCTCATTCCTACTCTGTTCTATCAATCTACTATAATATCTTCTTTTTCGCTATACCAGTCACCTACCTTTTTTCTTGAAAACTCTTCACGGACAAATCTCCTCATTTGTGTGTGAGCTAGCTGTTGGAACAGCTTGGGAATATTGGACGCTTTCTGGCAAATGGTAACTGGGGCTTCCTATGATGTTATTATTTAGCAATATATGCATTTTATATGTATGTGTTTTGTTGATATTTTATAATGATGTTTATATTATATTTTGATTTTGTAAACGGGAGTTCGATAAATTAGAATATAGCCTCAGCGTCCCCCTGCGTGAAATGTCTTCATTGTAACTATAGTAAAGTTTGATCACATTACATGAATACATTAAGTCATCCACAGATTTGTAGGATATGCTCCGCAATATAGTCTTTGGTGTAACTATAATGTTCTTTCTTAATTTGTAAATCTCTGTCCGTTCCACTCGGTTTCGTAACTATGAAATTCCCTTTGTAAAATATTTATTTACGATTTTTTCAGTTTTTTTTAACCACTTTCAGATAAATAATCTTAAGCGTATTTTCTAAATAATCATTTGCTTACAAACAAAGTAAAAGTTTTCTAAATAATATATCTTCTTCGGAAATAACTTATTATTTATTTAAACAATACATTGTTTACTTAAATAAATAATGATATGGGTAAAAAAGGCATTGCTGCTAAATAAGGCCTGAAGATGTATGTGACAGTCGTCGGTTGCATGTCGCTAGTACGGGGGATTTTTACAATGACCATGCGAGGCGGAAGCAGAAATAATGGGTCATCTTGGGACCCTTCAAAACGGCACAAGGGCGTCCGAGGAGACGAGCTAGCAAAAAAAAAAAAATCTACACTGGCGCCATTTAAAAAAAAAAAATTTGCCCGAGCACTTTCTGCACTTCGCGTTTCTATAGGCACAAAGATTTTAGGTAAAGCCATCCGCAAAGTGTCAACGAGAGAGCATTGAAAACCTGTCAATGACTTTGAATTGGGATGGTCGTGATGAACGATGAACAACAATGACGCACAACGTTATGGAAGAACTTTGAAAGGAAATAGAATGCATATTTATTTGCAGACGGCTAGCGAGCTTCTAAGATGAAATGAACTTCGCAACAAGAACAACAAAAAAATCGTTGACCCGTATAACTAGTCCATTAGTCCTACGTGAATATCGCTGTTAAATAAAAGAATTTTTTTTTCGTCTTCTTATTCGAAAGAACACGAGAGCATGGCAAAGGTTGCAGTCAAACAAACCCTGCAAAAACAATGAAGGGGCCCAACATGCCACAAAATTAAACAAAGGCCCTGCTTTTTTTACGTACCCTTTTGTTTCGACGGTTGGCTGGCAATTATCTGTTGACTGATGGGTGGATGTAATGTGCGCTGCATACGACATTACACGCAGAGCAATACAATCGTTACCGAGGTAACTTTGAGCTCGTGCCATTTACAAATGCCTTTACGTGTCCGGCGTTACACAATAAACGGATAATTGTCAGCTGTCAATTTTATGAACAACAGAAAGCGCGCGCACACACACACGCGCGCGTGCGTGCGGAAGAACACAAACACGCGCGCACACACATACACACACACACCCGCACTCCCCCTACCACTCCCACCCCCCCCCACACACACATACACAAACAAGCGTACATCGTACGGATGAGTGAATACAAGCAAATAAGCATAAGCACTCACGCTCATACGCGCGCTCATACACACACACATTTTTAAAAATTCTGCTAGCGCCAAAACCTGATAATTACACATTATTATGAGATCATTACAAATATCCTGAGATAATTAAAATTATCAAGGGATAATTACAATTATCATTGCAAAATTACAAATATCTTCGCGTGATCATGTTTAATTTTCAGTTTTGGCTCTAGCAATCCACCTGGAAATGCGCCAAAACCGAAAATTGTAATTATCACATACAAATTTTCACTTCATAATTACAATTTTTACGCGATCATGCTTCATTCTGACTAAGGCGGCTTACTAGCGCCAAAACGTGCATTTACAGGTATCAGTGACAATAGTCATTAACACGTGTTCTGTGTTATTCACATTATGACTGCCTACTAGCGCCCAAACCTGATAATTACAAATAATTATCATGAGATAAATTACAAATATTAACAATATATTTACAATTAACACATAAAAATGAAAATAATCAAGTAAAAATTATAATTTTCGGTTTCGGCCCATTTCCAGATTGCAAGAGCCAAAACGTAATATTAAACATGATCACGCGAAGATATTTGTTTTTCAATGATAATTGTAATTATCCATTGATAATTGTAATTTTCCTATAATATTTGTAATTATTTCATGATATTTGTCATTATCAAGTTCTGGCGCTAGGAAGGCGTGGCAAATACTGATAATTATAAATGAACATTGTGGATTACCGGTATCTCTGTAAATTACCCAGAACACGTGCTAATTTCAATTATCTCGTGGTAACTCCGGTTTTGGCGCTAGTAGGCCGCCATACAATTCTGCCACAGAGTAAGATGGACACGCTTTTTATTTTATTGTTTTTATATGACTCTTTCCCAGCTCAAGGGTTGTTCAAAGAGATGGCCTCTCCAGGATCAAACCGAAGCCGACCCTAGACGCCAGCCGACATGATCCTGGGCGAGCGGGAAGGGCCGGTGTAGTGGGGTTGCGGATTAAATAAGAAATAAGTCTTAACCTTTACTGTAATATTGTTTTGAAAAACAGAAACAGCGTCTGGAGCATAAGTTTCATGAAAGGACATTCGAGCACAGCCTGTTTCAAAGAGATTATACACAACCAACCGTATGCCCACACAATACGAAGTGAGATAAGAGCGATAGCTTGAAGCGTTTAAACAATGCTAAACAATGGAAGGTCTGGAAAGAACTAGTCCCTGGTCTGACTTATGTGTCTCCTTTTTAGTTTTGTTCTTGTTCTTCTTTTATTCTTTATGTTTCTTCTTCTGTTGCCGCTTCTTCTTCTTCTTCTTCTTCTTCTTCTTCTTCTTCTTCTTCTTCTTCTTCTTCTTCTTCTTCTTCTTCTTCTTCTTCTATTGCTGCTGCTCCTTGTTGTTATTGTTGTAGTAGTAGTAATTGTTGTTGTTGTTGTTGTTGTTGTTGTTCTTCTTCTTCTTCTTCTTCTTCTTCTTCTCCTCCTCCTCCTCTTCCTCCTTTTCTCCCTCTTCCAGCTCCTCGACCTCGTTTTTCTCGTCCTTATTCTATTCTGCAGAGCATACTATATATATATAACAGAAATTAATATTTCTTCTTCTTCTTCTTCTTCTTCTTCTTCTTCTTCTTCTTCTTCTTCTTCTTCTTCTTCTTCTTCTTCTTCTTCTTCTTCTTCTATTGCTGCTGCTCCTTGTTGTTATTGTTGTAGTTGTTGTTGTTGTTGTTGTTGTTGTTGTTGTTGTTGTTGTTGTTGTTGTTCTTCTTCTTCTTCTTCTTCTTTTTCTTCTTCTTCTTCTTCTTCTTCTTCTTCTTCTTCTTCTTCTTCTTCTTCTTCTTCTTCTTCTTCTTCTCCTCCTCCTCCTCCTTTTCCCCCTCTTTGAGCTCCTCGACCTCGTGTTTCTCGTCCTTCTTCTGCTCAGCATACTATATATAGCAGAAATTAATATTTTTGTCGCTGAGACTTTTGAATAAACCACAATGGCAGGAGCTAAGTCATAAAGCACTTAACGAGGACTGATGGGAAACGCAACAATAGCGACCATAGTCCTTTTCTCCGTAACTGTCTTTTCTAAACAGTGCTTGCGCAGAGTTTTGGACTGTAAGCGTGCTATGTTGGGACTATCCGTAACTTAACATTAATATAAAGGATTAGGTTCCTAGAAAAGAAAATATACTTCGCTCTAGAAACTTCTTTCTTAAAGAAACTAACTTTCAACGTTTTGTTACGTGTTCGTGTCAATCAGTGTTTACTTGGACATTTTAATTGTTGCCACATTAAAAGACGATATAGAATGGGCACTCGCTGCTCAAAGTGACCAAGCTTTTGAATTTTCGAGGTCTGGTATCTCTCTCTCTCTGTCTCTATCTCTCTGTCTCTCTCTCTCTTTCTCACTCTCTTATATATATATCATCAACCCAGCTGCTTGCGCCACACCACCACAAAGTCGTATGTTTGTCTTCTAATTTAAAGAAGAATAGCACATAACATAAAACACTTTTCAAAACGACAACATGTTATCCACTCAATTTGAATTGCTAAAGTTTCGGTTTTTAATAACCTTCTTCAGGGCATTACAATGACACTGACATTGTAATGTCCTGAAGAAGGTTATTAAAAACCGAAAATTTGGCAATTCAAATTGAGTGGATAACATGTTGTCGTTTTAAAAGTGTTTTAGGGTATATATATATCTACAAAACTTACAAACACTCCACTTGCAGGCGGGGAAGCTATCATATGCTGACATGTCCTGTTGTGAGATCTGATGTGAGCTTGCTTCTCAGCTATTTTAGTATTGGTTGCTATTACAAGACACATAAATAGAGGGAGTTATTGGTTTATATTGGAACCATATTTCCCAAAGACGTTATTTCGTTTATTCAATGTTTTTTTTCAAGTAGGACAGCACTCACTGTGAATTTGAAAAATAAGGATATGTGACGTATTAGAAAACGGACATTGATTTTGGTAAAACAAACGGATGTAGTCTGCGGGAATCTTTAATAATAATAATAATAATAATAATAATAATAATAATAATAATAATAATAATAATAATAATAATAATAGCAACAATAACAACAATAAAACAACAACAACAGCAATAGTAATAAAAATAATAATAATAATAATAATAATAATAATAATAATAATAATAATAATAATAATAATAATAACAATAATAACAATAATAGCAACAATAACAACAACAATCATAATAATAATAATAATAATAATAATAATAATAATAATAATAATAATAATAACAATAATAATAATAATAATAATAATAATAATAATAATAATAACAACAATAATAATAATAAGAAGAAGAAGAAGAAGAAGAAGAAGAAGAAGAAGAAGAAGAAGAAGAAGAAGAAGAAGAAGAAGAAGAAGAAGAAAAAGAAAAAGAAGAAGAATCACAACAACAACAATAATAACAATAAAACAACAGCAATTCTACTACTACTACTACTACTACTACTACTACTACTACTACTACTACTACTACTACTACTACTACTACTACTACTACTACTACTACTAATAATAATAATATAGGATGCTATCCCGCGCGGCGCGCGCCTTTTTTCCTAATGGAAATCAAAGCCCGGCGAACTGAATTTTCGCTGTTACAGAAGGCAGACGGAGAATCATTTTCTTTTTATAATTTATTAAGATTGACTGCATCCAAAACCATTATGGAAAATCCTGTGCAAACCTTTATCACTACGTACGCCTGCAAAATGCTACAGAAAAAGTTAGCCTGGAACTTGGCTTTTAGTTCGTTGAAGAGGAAGGGTTCGAGGACATCCCTTTTTATAGTGCATCTTTATGAGGGCAGTAGTCACCAACTCTTCCGTTTTCTGGTTTTAATGTTCCTCTGTTCTTTAAATAAAGGAAAAGATTGCTAGTAGAATACCTGTTATTCGCTTTCAAAAATTAGAAATCGAATTTCCATTAGCAGCGTTTGATGCTTCGAAAGGGAGGCTCTGTACGAAGGAAAGATTATAATTAAAAACCTAAATAATAGAGAAGCAAATTGACATTACGATGTGAAGCATTTCCACCAGGCTTTTATCGAAAGTAATAGTGTCTATGCTTTGAGTTGGACTAGGTCGAATTCCTACGTGTTGAGTTTGCCTATAAAATATAATTCCCGCCATCAAGCTGGTGTGTATGGGTGTGTTTGTGATGTGTGTGTGTGTGTGTTTGTGTGAGTGGGTGGGTGAGTGGGTGTGTGGGGTGTGTGAGTGTTTATGTGCATGCATCTGTGTGTGTATGTATGTGTGTGTGTGTGTACATGCTTACGTACGTGCATGTCCACGTGTGTGTGCATGTCTACGTGTGTGTGTGTGTCTGTGTGTCTGTGTGTTCGCGTGCCCGCATTTGTATAACTCAAAATGTGCAATTGGGTTTATTGACATCTTATTGAACTTTTAACGGTTTGTGCGAAGCTCAAATAGACAAAATGTTTATTGCAGAATGTTCGAACAGCATTCTGACAATGCAGCCTCAAATTTACGCTGACTCAAATAGCCATGCAGGTCGATTACGCATTGTGATTATGTGACAACAAAGCAACCCAACACAGACCACAGGAAGTGAAAATGCTATCTCAAACAAATATCACAGGAAGTGAAGCCCGCACGACGCTTGCGCAATCAAGGCAATTTTACAAGGCCTCCGAAAACGGCCTAATTCAGAATCGAGTGGAAAGGCTTGAGGCCTTGTTTTGTATGTGCTCGTTTTTATCTCTTTTTGCACTCGATATGTTACACAACGAAAAACCGAAATAGAATTCGGTCTTTCAGTGCAAAACATTACATTACATCATTATTGCTTTAGGTCCAGCGGACTCTTCCGAGCCAAATCAGGACCGGACAACCCCTGATGCGCATAAAAGATCTGCTGAAATAACCCTAGTGGTAAAACTGAAAGCTCTCCATCAGCCAGTCACTTTACAATAAAGACATCCCACGCAGGGGACGCTGAGGCTGTACTCTAATTTATCGAACCCCCGTTTACAAAAACAAAATAGAATACAAACATCATGATATATTATCAACAAAACACATACATATAAAATGCCTACATTGCTAAATAATAACATCATAGGAAGCCCTAGTGACCACCTGGCAGAAAGCGTTTACTATTTCCAAGCTGATCCAACAGACCTCATACACAAATAAGGAGCCTTGTCCCGGAAGAGTTTTCAAGAAAAAAAGGCAGGAGACTGGTCAAGCGAAGAAGAAGATAGTATCGCAGATTGATAGAACAGAGCAGGAATGAGAAAGAGCAAATGAGAAAGACAGCGACAGTGGGAATTTAAAGCACTAAATTTCCAGAAAGTGGGGATACTATTAATTCTGAAACCTCCGGCACCCCAACGGGGGTTTCAATGCAAAAGAAGAACAAGAAGAAAGACTTCAGGACTGTTTATAAATGAACACACATATTTGTGTGAGGTGTTTGTGTCTCAGAACACAATTATATGGCTTTGTCACCTTGCTTTAATTCACTGTCTTTGAAAACAAAAAAGAAAACAGAAGAAGAATGAAAGATAAAAGAAAGACAAACAGAAATACGGGAGAAAAACAACTGCAACAGAAATAACTAAAAGAAAGAGATAAAAAAGAAAGACAGAAACCAAAGAAAGAAATAAAAGAAAGAAAAGGATTTTTTAAAAAGTTTAAACAATAAAGAGCTTGTTTAAAGGGACACATTTTAACCAAGTCCTCTCCACAGATCCTGTTAAAATTAATAGTTAGTGTTGCACTTTGAAAAAAAAAACCCAACTCTTTCGCAGGTATAGTGTATGCATATTAATAGCAACCGCCATAGACAGCATTCTTGAGCTAAAAACTGCATCTACCTAAGCCAGTAAAAGACAGACCCATACACAAAAATTGCTCGGTAAGGTTTTTCGTTTTAGGCTTATAAAATAGACCGTATCCTACCCCAGACACCAAGACGCTCTTTTCAAATCACATGGATCATTCAGAAAATAGTTTCAAAGATCACAGGGCTATTTTGATCTTATGATGTTTTTCTTTTGATTTTTGACCTTTATTTCCGCTTTTATCACGTGGGGAAAGCGTAGTCGCAGCCTGTGGCGCACCCAAACCCAACCTGTACCTAATATTAGTGTTGTGGTTTTTAATTCCATTTTTTTTTAAAATTTTGCTGGAGGAGTAAACTGGAGTACCCGGAGAAAACCCCCGAAACGTTGTCCGAGTCCAAAATAAATAATATTCGGAGAAAAATAACGCCGAGAGACAGGATCGATCCCACACCTGTCAGGCGCCATTGGTTTTTAGCCTGCGGACAAGGCATGTTAGTCCCGCCTTAGACCACGAGGCCACAACGCTCGCTATAGTATTGATGTACCGTTCAAGCACGGGAAATCGCTGCCTGTCAGACCAGAAATTGCAAAATTCAAACTTTAGCGGTTGATTTGAGCAAGGAAAGCTCGCTTTGTCATTGTTTAATGGATCAACCCTGCGAATTAAAGGGTACTGCAGGGTCTAAAGCATTTATGTTTAGGTTTCGGGTGACAATGAGTTTCCTCCGGAAATGATATTACCTTTGAAATTTAGGCGGTTTTTTTTCCTAGTTATGTACACTGAAACAGTCGTGCCCTTTACCCACTTTTAGTTAGTTAGTTAAATAGATTAACGTCCCCGGACACATAAGCGTATAGGGGACGAGATATCTTTACCCACTTTCGCAGCTGCGCTAATTTTAGATTCAACCTTCGTGCTATTAATTCGGCATTAGCTTAAAACAAACGAACGCTAGCTTTATATAAAAACCCTACTTTTCAAAGTGGTGATTGTTTGTTTGTGTGCTGGATTTTGTACTTTTTTTTCCTGTAAAGGTCAAGGTCCTTGGAGTCATTTTTGTTCACATCTCAAGAACGGCTGAAGCGATTCTGTTTAGCGTTGGTACACAAGTAGGTACTACAAACCATGGGTCATCCTTCAATACCAATCCGATTGACCCTCCGTATTTCACTTTTTTTTTTAAAATTAAAAACACATTGATCCGGCTTTTATTAGTTTCACTTTGCGAATACTTTAACTACTTATAAGCACACTAGATCATTTGTTTTGGTACTTTATCAAAGGTCAAGGCACTTCGCCATTTTATTTTATTTTTTTAAGTTTTTTGCGCTGCATCTAAAATTGGCTGAGTCGACTTTGATTATTTTGTGCTTACGGTTAGTGCGGCTCGTTGCCTTTCAGAGTGCGCGCGGCCTTTGATAGGATTTGCACACTATGAGGAAATTCGCTTCTTCCTGTTCGCGGACCACTGATCTCGGCATTGCAGGGAACAGCTCTGCATCCCTATTGTCGTGGTTCACACCTGCAGAACTAAAACGGCTGAATTTCTCTTGTGAGAGTATAATGCAGGGCTATTCGTATTCGTTTTCGTCAAAGAGAATGGTTAAACTGTCTGAGAACTGAATAATTACGATTTGAACTGTATAGCCTAACACATGTTTGCTTTAGTAAGGATTGATGACTCGGTGCTGTGATATTTTGTTAATAAAGAAGTTCCTTTTAAAAGGCCCAAGATGTCACAGTCCAGCGTCACGGGTCCTTTTCAAATTCACAGTTTCGCGATGACCTGCTCACAGTGGTGAAGAAACGGAAACTCCGATGGTATGGCCACGTCACCAGATCATCAGGCCTTGCAAAGACCGTTCTGCAAGGCACAGTGCAAGGAGGTAGAAGAAGAGGGAGACCGAAAAAGAGGTGGGAGGACAACATTCGAGAATGGACTGGTTTGATACAGGGCTGCTGAGGACAGAGAGGGATGGAGTATGCTGGTTAAACGATCATCTGTGGTGCCCCTACGACCTCCGGGTTACGGGACATGATAGGATAGGTGATAGTTTCAGCGTACTTTCTTTCCAACTTCAAAGACTTCGTTTCAATGTCATACATGGTGTCATTTATAATGGATGCTTTATTGGTGTGTGAAGAATTTTCGCAGTGACAATACCTACTATGTTCTATGATACGAACCACAGATTTTTGTTTATATATAAATATAAAAGACACACATATATGAGGTCAATTTTAAGGTATAAGTGCGAAAGTGGTTATATAATGACGTATACTATTTATGAGGTCTGCCAGACAATTCGCTGACCTTCGCAGACAAAATGTACATAACGTTATATCGAGTCTTCCAGTCAAGTATCAATAAAGATTATTCATGAATGAAATGTCATGTTATAGGATAACCACCAATACTAATACACTTTGTTGGAACCAAGTCGTGTGCATTTATCACTGCAACTATTGTTCATAGCATTATTGTAAGTATTGCAGTCAGTGAAAGACTATCCTGAAATATTATTAAGTTCCCATCTGGAAAGATTCCAACTTAACCACAAGCTTTACGGTGATGCTGGACTGCAGACTGCCACCCTCCTCACCCCCCCCCCACCCCTCACCCCCCCCCCCCCCAAAAAAAAAGTCTCTTTACAGTATCTCGACCGACCTTAATTTTTGGGGCCGACCCTACACGTTTTTTGGGGATCGTCTGGAAAAAAACCTGTTAAAAGCCAAATAGGATCGCACCCAAGGTGGAAAAGATTTAAAAAAAAAACGACCCTATTTTTTTTCCTATGTTACCGTAAACAAACATATTTTGTTAGGCCTAAGCGCCCAGCCTATAGCCATGACACCTAAGTGTGCGCTTATTCCGAGCGCTGGTGTCAAATATAGGCACAGAACGGGTCAATGTACTGTGGTTCAGGGTGTTCATAGTCTCATTCTATTTACGACAATCTCTATGATTGGAGTGTTTGCCGCCTGTGCCAAGGCGAGCACAGTTTCCCGCCATAACCTTTTTGACTTCCTGTTTCAGTTGTTCCACCTCAGCCTCTAAGTCGTCCACCTTTTTCTGCAGCTCGCGTCGCGAGATGTGCACGTGCTCCAACACTTGTTGTCGCGCGCTCTGAACGTGCTGACTCAGCTCGTGCTTGATACGTGTCACGTGATCTTCTAGCTCTCGCTTCAGTCTCCTGTTGTCGGATTGCAGTTCCTCCATCTGTGCCGCTTGTAGGTGGAGCTGGGTTTGAAGGGTGAGTACAGTGTCTTGCAAGCTACGCAGGCTT
>CM072517.1:59150989-59238489 GCA_036898135.1 Oncomelania hupensis
GGGGAAAATAATATGGTCAGACATTGGCCAATCCGGGTACCTGGTTCGAATCCCGGATTGGCCAATGTGTGACCATATTATTTTCCCCTTACCATCAACTGGTTCGCTGGTGTCAGAATAATGTGACCAGTAGTCGCCTATACGCTTCGGTGTCGTGTGACTATAATCTACAGTTTCGTTTGTTTCAAACCACGAATTGGTAGGCGGCGTGAATAAAGAGAGAGCGTCAGTCCATGTGTTTATGTCTGTGGTTCGATCTTTCAACGATCCACTTCGTTATATCTTTATGACTGCGTTCGGGGTCATAGTCCGGACAACAAGAAAAATAGGAAGAAGAAGACGATGAGGAAGAAGAAGAAGAAGAAGAAGAAGAAGACTATCTTATCCTATCCCGTAAATCAAAGGTCGTTGGGGCACCACAGATGATCGTTTAACCAGCGCATTCCATCTTTCTCTGTTCTCAGCAACCCTCATGGCTTCGTTAAGTGTCAAACCAGTCCATTCTCGAATGTTGTCCTACAACCTCTTTTTCGGTCTCCCTCTTCTTCTGCCTCATTGCACCGTGCCTTGCAGGATAGGTTTTGCAAGGCCTGATGCTCTGGTGACGTGGCCACACCATCGGAGTTTCCGTTTCTTCATCATTGTGAGCATGTCATCGTGTTGTCCAATGGCTTGTGTGCATGTGATGGTCTTTCGGACTTCGTCGTTGGTGATGTGCTGGGTATAGGAAATGTCCAGAAGTCTTCTGTAGAACATCATTTCCATGCTTTGTTTTATTCATTGTAGGTCTGCTGTGAGGGTCCATGTTGCGCAAGCATATAGGAAGATAGCGATGACAAGGGAGTGCAGCAGTCTTCTCTTACCTTGGAATGTAGACTGATGGTCCTGTCTTTCCAAATGGGATTCAACCTTGCGATCCTGGAGAGGACTTCCTGTCGGGACCCATTGTCTGATACAATGGCTCCTAAATATTTGAAGCTATGCACTGTGTTGAGGGATTGGCCTTGGACTTTGATGTCCACGTTGATGTCTTTGGTGTTGTTGGTCATCATTTTGGTATTCTCTGCATTTATTTCCATACCAAAGGCTCTGAAGGTGGTGTCAGGCCTCTGTACTAGCTGTTCAAGTTCTTGTCCTTCTCCATCAGCCAATCCATCAATGTTATCCGCAAAACGAGGGTTGGAGATTGCTCTACCCCCTGTGCTGACCGTGCCTTCGTGATATGCAAGGGCATCTTTTATGATGCGCTCTAAGAAGATGTTAAAGATCGTTAGAGAGAGTAGGCATCCTTGACGTACATCGATTGGAGTTCTGAACCAGATCCCGATGGCCCTGTTGTGGAGAACTGCACTGGTAGCCGACAACAATGACAATAGCAGCAGGCTGCAGCAGCAGGAAAATAACAAACATAACAAGAACAGCAGCAACAACAACAACACAAAGAAAGCAAGACAGAAAAAAAAGAAACGACGAAAAGGAAAGGAAATAACTGCGCAGTTTTCACAATTCTAATAATAAGCACCCCAAGTTCAGAAACTAAAACGGAACGTAATCATCAACCTAGATTGAACGCTTTATATTAGCCCGATCCCCCCCTTCCCCCTCCCCCCCCCCATAAAAAATGTTTGTTTACAGTATCCCGACCGACCCTAGTTCTTTGGCCGACCCTAAACATTTTTTGGATCGTCTGAAAAAAAAAATGGAAAAAAAAAATAATCTTACCCAAGGTGCACATTTTTTTGTTTAAATAATACAAAGAAGCCGATCTACCGGCCTTTTTTTCTCCCTATGTTACCGTAAACAGACATATTTTTTTAAGGCCTTAGCTAATCGTTTGCCGCGAGCTGGTTAACTGTTTCCTGACACTGGCAATAAAAGCTAAGGCCTGTTATACTTTTGTGAAGTCTCGTTGGCGTGTTTAATAAATAGAGGTCTTTATTTAACCCAAAGCACTACAAGGAAACTTTGTGAGAATCACGCCACGTAATTATCACAATGCCATAATTATAATGACTAACCATACAGACTTATCATTTGGCTTCCTCGTCTCTCGTTCCGATCCAAATTTTGCCGCAATGTCAACTAATCCCTCTCTCTCTCTCTCTCTCTCTCTCTCTCTCTCTCTCTCTCTCTCTCTCTCTCTCTCTCTCTCTCTCTCTCCCCCCTCTCTCTCTCTCTCCCTGGTATGCTTCCCCTTAACAAACACCTTACTTACAATAAAGCCGTTTTAATGTACAAAATACTAAACAATAGAGCTCCTGATTATTTAAAAGTACTTTTTAGAAAACCATAACGTTATCCAATTTTCAGACCTAATTTAACCTTGCCACAGCCACGCTTAGACATATTTAAAACATCTCTGTCATATTCTGGTCCAAGTGTGTGGAATTCTCTACCACAAGAAATCAAGGAAAGTAAATCATTATCATTGTTTAAAATTAGACTCCACAAAATTCTATTTTTCCTTGCTCCTACATGTAATATTTAAGATGATTGTATACATTTGTTCTTTCCTATCTTGCGACAGTTTACTTTGTTGAGGTGTGAATTAGCTTGTGTGTGGTTGTGGTGGTGGGGGAGGGGAGAGTGGGAGTAGGAAAAGGGTATTGGAGGGGGGGAGGGAGTATGTGTATTTTGGTACAGTGAACTCCGGATATACTAAAGGCCGGATAAAGTAAATATTCGGTTTTAGTAACGTCCAGTCTTGGTCCCGACCAAAACTCTTCTTTGTCTCTGTTTTTAAAAATCGGATATAATTTAAAAAAAAAGTAAAGTCCGCTTATAATAAAGTGTTTTCTAAGGCCCCTGGCGAGTTTTGCTGCCGCTTATAATAAAGTTTCAAGGGAGATTACTGTATTAAAGTTTCATGAGAGTTAATGAAGTTCATAATTGCGTCACGCTTACCCTGAAGCATAAAATAGATCTAATTCACGCACTTGAAGATGAAAAGATGAAAAAAAAAGAAATTGCTGAACAATTGGGAATTTCTACATCAACAGTAACTGTGATTATGAAGGAGAGTGAAAAACTGAAGGAGAGATTTCATTGTTTGGCAGAAAAAGAGTCCCTAGCTTAGAAACTTATAAAGCAAATTAGACTTCACTTTCGCTATACATGATGAAATGCGTTTATGACTAAATAAGGTTGTTATAAGTTGAACACATTATAATTATACAATTTGTACTGAGAGGAATCCGAATCAATGGAGAACTGGGAAACCAATGTTTTGACTGGACTGCACTTTCAAATGAGAAGTAAAGAAGAGATTTACTCCTAAGCTGTTGCATTGCTTTGCAAGACAAATCATCTTTTTTTTAATCCACCATATTGTTTAGGTTTTGTTCATGTCTTTGTTTGCTTTAATTTTGTGAACTTTTTGTTTTTTAACAATGACGATAGTACAACATGTACAATTCAAGGTCTACTTTTATGATTTATCTTTCCGATTAAAGGGTTGGTTTGAAATAATTAGGACAGGAAGGCTCACATGTTATTACATCTCTTATCCATACTGGACTCTCTCTCTTTCTCTTACCCTCTCTCTCTCTCACTCTCTCTCTCTCACTCACACAAACGTGAACTTACACACACGGACATCAACAAATAATACTGTAAAATTTCAATCAATATACACAAACTGGGTTATAAGAGATGTATTCTTGAAGAGTTTATAATACCCGAGTTAATAAACAAAAATAATCAATCAACATATGTGAACGTAATGGAATCCAATAAGGGACAGTGGACCTACTGCAAGTGTTCATAAAAAGTATATTTTTCAGCTATTTCCCATGAATTTCTGGTGGCTTCACACGAAAGGCTAAAAGGACCTTTTCACTTTCGTGAAATATCAGTTGTTATCATGTGGCTGTGTCAAGAAACAATAGATCTAGACGATGAGTGCATATTCATAATGTTCACTTAAGTAACGTAATTGCTATTTACCTGTAATTACGATAGCAATAGGTAATACCCATTGGGGAGCGAGGAGGGGGGGGAAGGAAACACAAAGAAGAAGAAAATTTAAATTTTGAAAAGGCCATGTTCGACAGAGAGAGAGAGAGAGAGAGAGAGAGAGAGAGAGAGAGAGAAAGAGAGAGAGAGAGAGAGAGAGAGAGAGAGAGAGAGAGAGAGAGAGAGAGAGAGAGACAGACAGACAGACAGAGAGCTTGTCCAACCACTCAAATAAATACTTTGAATTTTGTTCTTGGCAACTCTGGTAAGAGAAACGTCTCCACGACGCCTTATAGACGGCTGTCCGGGGGTGGGGGGCTGTGGGGCTGGGGAGGGTGGGGGTGTAAGTTAAAATGGGAAAACATAGTTTTCGTGTGGAATTCAGCAAGGGACAACAAACCAACACAGAAATATTAATATAAATTAAAATATGTAATAACGAAAGCGATTCGTTCGAGTTGCACTCTCTTATTTTAACTGTTCAACTATGTGAATCTAATCAATTAATGGGACCCAATTCCAATGTACATGTATATAACGCGCCAAATGTCAGCTCAATTTTGAACGATGTTGAGTTACGTGAACACACAGACAAATAGAAACACAGACGATATCGATAACAGTCTGCAGAAATCCTTGTAAAAGATGGAAATTCGAGAGGTCATTTGTTCACTGATTTGTTTTGTTTTTCTTCTTCTTTATTTGCACCAGGGCCGGATCCAGAGGGAAGGGGAGGAGGGGTGCGGCAGTAATCCCCTCACCCCTTGGCAACCAAAAAAAAAAAAATAAAATTTAAAAAAAATAAAGAAAGAAGAAGTTGGAATTTTTTGTTCAACTGGAAGAACGTTATGTAAGGCAGTTAGTTACAGTAGTTTTATTTGTGGCGTTTCACCACTCCGTACCATACACTTTAAAAAGAACTAGACTAGCACCCCCCCACCCCCGATCCCTCGAAAATGGATTGATCCGGCCCTGTGCACCCACATACACTTTAGACCAGCGTTTTCTATCTCTTTATAATGAGAGTGTCGGATTAGTAAACGTTAAATTAAAACAAAAACAAAGTTTCGGTTATGCTAAATTAACCCTCTAAAATCGTTATTATAAACGAAGTCGGTTATAGTCAAGTAAACCTCTAAAACTGTATTATAAACGAAGTTTCGGTTATAGTAAAGTAAACTTTAAAAACTTTACTGTACACGGATTTTCGGTTATATTAAATATTCGGTTATACTAAAGATTTATTTGGTCCCAGGGCACTTTACTATATCCGAAGTTCACTGTACATTAATTTTCTTCGTAAAACTTTAATTCTTACCATTGTTAGGGTTTGTGTCAGTTTCAAATCAATTTATGTTATTTATTTTGTCCTGAATTTTTTATTTCTTTTAGTTTACAATTTTCTTAAGGACTAGCTGTAAGACAGGTCCATAGGACCTAATTTATCATATTAAAGGTTTCGACTTCGACTTCTCTCTCTCTCTCTCTCTCTCTCTCTCTGTCTCTCTCTCTCTCTCTCTCTCTGTCTCTCTCTCTCTCTCTCTCCTCTCTCTCTCTACTTGTCCCGACTGCTCACGGGAAACTAACGGCACTGTTACATTTTGTAACATTTGACTGTGGTTTAAAATAACCCAGTTTCATATTTTTGTTCAATAAGTATGTATTATATCTACACTTTTGTTTCTAACCCCACTATTTGGAGGATTTACAGTAAAATATGATTAGAGTTGTGATATCGAAAAGTTTTAAAAAATAATTCCTGTGAATATTCCCGGTGACAGTGACACCTGTGTGGACTTCACCTGACATTCTTGTTATTGAAATTCTTGTTCTAATTTAATTGTCAACTAACAATATAACGCTCTAGTTTGAATTTTATTCTTATTTAAGTGTATGCAAGTGTTAACTTTCATTCAGCGAGTCAGGTTTAGTTTCCTCTGAACTTCCTTGGTGAGACAGATCAGAAGGTTGCGTGTTCGAATCACGTCAGGGTCACCAAATGTAACGGATGGTTTTTGTGTATTAAATTAAATATCTATCTATCTATCTATCTATCTATCTATCTATCTATCTATCTATCTATCTATCTATCTATCTATCTATCTATCTATCTATCTATCTATCTATCTATCTATCTATCTATCTATCTATCTATCTATCTATCTATCTATCTATCTATCTATCTATCTATCTATCTATCTATCTATCTATCTATCTATCTATCTATCTATCTATCTATCTATCTATCTATCTATCTATCTATCTATCTATCTATCTATCTATCTATCTATCTATCTATCTATCTATCTATCTATCTATCTATCTATCTATCTATCTATCTATCTATCTATCTATCTATCTATCTATCTATCTATCTATCTATCTATCTATCTATCTATCTATCTATCTATCTATCTATCTATCTATCTATCTATCTATCTATCTATCTATCTATCTATCTATCTATCTATCTATCTATCTATCTATCTATCTATCTATCTATCTATCTATCTATCTATCTATGTCACCGCCACGACTCTCCCTGGGCAGACGCCACAAACAAACAACTTCCACACGCAGACAACCCAGAAAGAATGACGATTTCCCGCAGACGGAAGTGATGAAAAACACAACAAATAATATACAACTTTCAAGCTATTTATTCATTCATACCACACACTCATACACATACAACATTTACACATGAAACGAAGAAATGGTAATGAAACAATCAATGGTCAATGGAACGATGCAATGGTTCGTGGGTGATCGGGGGTCGCTAATCGACCAACGTCCTCAAATCGAACGTGCACAGCCAAAGTCCGAGGCACGTGTTCACAAACAGACAGGGGAGGTTAAGCGTAGGAGAGGGACAACACAAAACGGGCCCACCTGGCGAAATGCAGTCCCTGGTAAAGTCTCCTCAAAAGTATCCACTCCCTTCCGTTGACGTCCAAACGAAGGAGCGTTGCCACCCGCGGTCGCCACTGACGATGATGATGGAGTGATGTTGATGGCGCTGACAACAGAGATGGTAGACAAACGAATGGCGATGTTGATGATGTTTGGTCCACTTGACCAAGTGTCGTCGTCGTTGCTGCCTCACGTTATCCAGCGACGAACGGGCGGATTGACGATCGTTGAGCTGCGAACTTCGAACTCGATCCTCGAATTCAGTCCTCAACGACAATCCTTGACGAACCTGTAACATGCTTGTCGCATCGTAAATGTCATGTTCTCGATTCTGTCCCCCTCCCTCCATCACACTTACCCCCCCCCCCCACTCTCACTAGCTATTCCACTAAACTTCTGCCACTTGAGGGGTCCAACTGCAGACTATTTCCCCTGGCCTTGACTCTCTCTCGCTTTCTACTGTTATCGTCACTTGAATCAAATACATATTATACAATTCAATGAAATCATGGATGCCTGGAATGAACGATGCTGCAAATGAATACAAGTAACCATCACCACATTATTCATATCAAACATCCCCAACGACAACAACAGCAACCACTTCCATCCTACCTTCATCACACTCCACCCCCTTTCTTCTCCCTCATTCTCCCTTCTTCAGTCGCACTCTTCCTTTCTTCTGCCTCTCCTCAGTGCAACCATTCTCATCCTTCCTTCTGTCTCACATACAGCTGTCATTCAACACCCCAACAGCCGGCCCTTGGTTATAGCACAGTGAGGAAAAAACCACCATCCACTCACCCAACGGTTCGCATGTAATTGCACCCCGTAGTAGCCCTTCTCCACTGCCCTCCTACGAAAGTACATCCAATTAGGGTAATCCGGTAGTGTGTAGTTCCCGTAGTAGACAATACCTCGATACTACCTACCACACTACCACAGACTTGCTTTTCTACAGCTGCACTCCAACTGAGCGTATCACTTCAGAAATTTGCAATCTTTAAACTAGTATCCTTCTCGGAACCAGATATTATTATTCGTTAATACCCGTCCCACCCTAATTCCAGAACACAGCAAAAACCACAGAGCACTAGACAAACATCGTCTACACTGTACTGCTGACAAACACGTTCTGACGATAGTGAGCAAATTCCTAACCTGGCCTAACCGGCGTATGCTGTTTACCATGCTTTGCACGCTCCCGAGACAACAATAATCACGAATACGGCAACACGCAGTACCACCCCCGCCCCTATACTCTTCACACACAGACGACATGGCTTTCTTCACGGGCTGCCCTGTGACACACCCCCCTCCCAAGACGAACCTACGGAGAGTTCAAAACCTAAACTTCCACAGGGTCAGATCTGCTGAAGAAATCCGCTTCTATGTTGTCTCTCCCTGGAATTGGTCGAACGGTGAAGACGTACGCCTGCAACTGCATAGCCCACCGGGTGAGTCTGGCACTGTTGAGGTGCGTCCGTCCTCAAGATGAGCTCTTTGTCTAAGCTTGGTAACTTGACCACTGGCTCACTGGTCAGCGCTCTCTTCAAATCGTTGAAAGCTCTCTGGCAGTCATCCCTTCTGTTGACCTCTCCCTTCTTCCTTACTCGCACGATCGGTGCTTCGTACGGCGACGTACAAGACTTGATCACCCCCGACTCCAGCATCGATTCCATTTCACCCTTGACGACTTCCATCTGTGAGAATGGTAGCGGATGCTGGTGCACGCGAACAGCGCTGTCGTCAGTCAATTCCACTTCGCATTCGTCCACGCTGGTGCGCTGGGGTCGATCTGTCAGCTGACTCGCGTACTGTTGACTCACTTCCCGTAGCTGGCTCCGATGATGTGCATACAGCGACGGGTCTATCTGTACGTCCACACGCCCTTCGCTCGCTCGTAGCGGTGTCAGTGGTACGGTGCCCTGATCACTGATGTCCGACGTTCCCTCTGTTCCAGCTGGGTCCAACACCACTGCCACCGTCGCCTCCGGTTCTGCTTTGCGTACTATGTAACGCTCCAACTTCCTGTTCTTGCCGGCTCTCTGAAACGGTACCCTCCCGACTGGCATCCGTCCTAGTGGCACCTTCCTGACACTCCCTTTCGGCGTCGTCCGCTGGCACACGTCGCATGAAGCACAGTACTTTCTCACATCACGGCACATCCCCGGCCAGTAGTGCTCGGCCCACACGCGATCCAGGGTCCGCTTGGCTCCTAGATGTCCAGCCATGGGTGTGTCGTGTCCCATGCGCAGTACCTCCGATCGAAGCTTGGCTGGCACCACCAACTGGCTGTGATCCACTTTGTCCTGTCCTGTATACTCGCGGTACAACAGGCCCCGCTTCCAGACAAATGCCACTTGCCCCTTGCCTCGCTTCTCCTTTCCTGCCTTCCGGTCTGCTAGCTGTCGTACTTTCGCAAGCTCGCCGTCTTCCAACTGCAGTTGACGAATCTCCTTCGGCGTCGCGACGACGCTCTTGCTCGGTCCGACTACCACTGGTTCCGCAGCGTCTGTCTCTCTGGCTGCTTGCGCTCGCGTCTGCACGGCGCAACACTCTGCGGTTCCCTCGACGAACACTGGCAGTGCTGTGTCTGGTTGCCGCTCCGTCCTCGCCCAGTTGCCGATCACCACTGGGTAGATCAGGTCGGGTACCACCACTACCTCCACTCTCCCGGTGTAGAACGGTGACTCCAACTGTACCCACGCTGTCGGCAGAGACTTGGATAGCTGGCGAATAGCGAATCCGACACGCCGCGTGCGTCCTGTGTAGACAAGGTTGGCAACCTCTCCTTTCCGCAGGCAAATCAAGTCGGCCCCCGTGTCCCTCACAGCCGCCAGCGGAACACCTTCCACTACCACTTGGCTCTGGAACCGAGGATCTCCCCTCTTGCCTGCCTCCTTCAAGATGCGCAACGCTCCCCCACTTCGCTCGCCGCGTTTCGGACAATCCCGCTTCAAATGCCCCTTCTGTCCGCAAGTATAGCACACCCGCTTGTCAGGCGAGTTGGGTCGTGGTCCCGCTGGCTGGCGACCCTCGCTCTTATCCCTGGGTGTAAAGGGTTGACGTGGTGGGAAACGTAGGTTGGTCCCCGCCCTGGCGTCGACGTACTGCTGTGCTAACGTCGCGGCCTCCTCCACCGTTGCTGGGTTGCGCTCGCGCACGAACGTGACCAGTTCTGGCGTCAAACCGTTGACCATCTGCTCCATCAGCACTAAGTCCAGTAAGTCCGCATACGTGGCCTTCTTGTTCGCTAGTCCCATCCAGCGCTCCAGGAACAACTCTGACTTCCGCAGATACTGTTTGAAAGTCTCTGGTGGCTCCCTTCGTAGCTGGCGAAACTTCTTCCGATACGTCTCGGCCGTCAGGTTGAAACGCACCAACAACGCTGCCTTCAGGATCTCATAGTCGGCTGAGTCGTCCTCGTTCAAGCCAACGTAAACTTCCCTCGCCTTCCCCTTCAGCAAGGTCCCCAAGCGAATAGCCCACGTGTCCTTCCTCCAGTCTTGAGCCTTGGCGAATCGCTCAAATTGACACAAGTAGGTCTCTAGGTCGTCCTTGTCCTCGAAGAACGGTAACCTGAGCTTGACCGTCTCGAACTCGGGTTGACGATTCCTGCGGTTTCCGGCGCCTTGCGACGTCAGCTGCGCCATCGCTAGCTCGTGTGCCATCTCTCTCTCCCTCTCTCTCTCTCTCCGGTCTGCATCTTCCCGGCTCGCCTGCAGCTCTCTCTCCCTCTCTCTCTCTCTCCGGTCTGCGTCTTCCTCCCTAGCCGCTTGGTCTATCGCGTAGTCTAACGCTGCCTGACCCTTCAGTCCTTCGCGCTTGGCGAGCCTCAAGATCCTCTCCACCGGCGTCTCGCCCGGAAACAATCCTGTCCTCGGCGTCGGTGCCGCCTCGACCTTGTAGACCGAACGGTAAGGATTGGTCTCGAACCTCTTCGGCCTCGTTGCGTCGCTCAGACGATCCTGGTCCCCGTAGAAGTCGGTGCCTGCTGACATCCCGCCAGTCGCGCCAAATCCCGTCACAAAAGGGTCACTCACTGTGTCTCTGGCTTCAACCGTCGTCGACTCGTCGTCTGCTGACCCACGACGCGATGACCTGACCGGCGATCTCCGTTGCTCGATCGCAGAAGGTAGATCGGTGACTCCTGCATCCGCTGCCGACGTCGTCGCCCGCTCGTCCATCGTGACGCCCACGCGAGAACGCGTACGAGCCGCGATCGGTGACACTCCTTCAGCCTCCTCGTGCGATGCCATCCGGCTTAAGGAAAGCAGCAACAACACCAAAAACAACAACAAGAAGTCAAAAACCTAACCTTACCTAGCCTAGCCTAAGATACTAACAAACCTTACCTAAGCTATCTCCCTACCTATCACCCACCTCCTCCCACTCAAACAGTGGAAACTGGCCCGCGAGGTAGCGAACCGGATGGAGAGTGCAACGGTGCCCTCCCCTCACGTGTGGTCGAACCCAGGCCGGCTGTGAGCCTCCGCTAAACAGCGACCTGACTCCCTCCAACCACCCGCTGGGGTGCACACTCTCACCGAATCACGCCTCACACACACGGACACCACAAGACAATCACAAGACAACTTCACGTCTGGGCACACTCACACATACCCTGCATCTCCACCATATGTCACCGCCACGACTCTCCCTGGGCAGACGCCACAAACAAACAACTTCCACACGCAGACAACCCAGAAAGAATGACGATTTCCCGCAGACGGAAGTGATGAAAAACACACCAAATAATATACAACTTTCAAGCTATTTATTCATTCATACCACACACTCATACACATACAACATTTACACATGAAACGAAGAAATGGTAATGAAACAATCAATGGTCAATGGAACGATGCAATGGTTCGTGGGTGATCGGGGGTCGCTAATCGACCAACGTCCTCAAATCGAACGTGCACAGCCAAAGTCCGAGGCACGTGTTCACAAACAGACAGGGGAGGTTAAGCGTAGGAGAGGGACAACACAAAACGGGCCCACCTGGCGAAATGCAGTCCCTGGTAAAGTCTCCTCAAAAGTATCCACTCCCTTCCGTTGACGTCCAAACGAAGGAGCGTTGCCACCCGCGGTCGCCACTGACGATGATGATGGAGTGATGTTGATGGCGCTGACAACAGAGATGGTAGACAAACGAATGGCGATGTTGATGATGTTTGGTCCACTTGACCAAGTGTCGTCGTCGTTGCTGCCTCACGTTATCCAGCGACGAACGGGCGGATTGACGATCGTTGAGCTGCGAACTTCGAACTCGATCCTCGAATTCAGTCCTCAACGACAATCCTTGACGAACCTGTAACATGCTTGTCGCATCGTAAATGTCATGTTCTCGATTCTGTCCCCCTCCCTCCATCACACTTACCCCCCCCCCACTCTCACTAGCTATTCCACTAAACTTCTGCCACTTGAGGGGTCCAACTGCAGACTATTTCCCCTGGCCTTGACTCTCTCTCGCTTTCTACTGTTATCGTCACTTGAATCAAATACATATTATACAATTCAATGAAATCATGGATGCCTGGAATGAACGATGCTGCAAATGAATACAAGTAACCATCACCACATTATTCATATCAAACATCCCCAACGACAACAACAGCAACCACTTCCATCCTACCTTCATCACACTCCACCCCCTTTCTTCTCCCTCATTCTCCCTTCTTCAGTCGCACTCTTCCTTTCTTCTGCCTCTCCTCAGTGCAACCATTCTCATCCTTCCTTCTGTCTCACATACAGCTGTCATTCAACACCCCAACAGCCGGCCCTTGGTTATAGCACAGTGAGGAAAAAACCACCATCCACTCACCCAACGGTTCGCATGTAATTGCACCCCGTAGTAGCCCTTCTCCACTGCCCTCCTACGAAAGTACATCCAATTAGGGTAATCCGGTAGTGTGTAGTTCCCGTAGTAGACAATACCTCGATACTACCTACCACACTACCACAGACTTGCTTTTCTACAGCTGCACTCCAACTGAGCGTATCACTTCAGAAATTTGCAATCTTTAAACTAGTATCCTTCTCGGAACCAGATATTATTATTCGTTAATACCCGTCCCACCCTAATTCCAGAACACAGCAAAAACCACAGAGCACTAGACAAACATCGTCTACACTGTACTGCTGACAAACACGTTCTGACGATAGTGAGCAAATTCCTAACCTGGCCTAACCGGCGTATGCTGTTTACCATGCTTTGCACGCTCCCGAGACAACAATAATCACGAATACGGCAACACGCAGTACCACCCCCGCCCCTATACTCTTCACACACAGACGACATGGCTTTCTTCACGGGCTGCCCTGTGACAATCTATCTATCTATCTCTCTCTCTCTCTCTCTCTCTCTCTCTCTCTCTCTCTCTCTCTCTCTCTCTCTCTCTCTCTCTCTCTCTCTATCTATCTATCTATCTATCTATCTATCTATCTATCTATCTATCTATCTATCTATCTATATATATATATATATATATATATATATATATATATATATATATATATATATATATATATATATATATATATATATATATATATATATATATATATATATATATATATATATATATATATATATATACATATAACTACTTCAGTGTAATGAGTGAAAGTGTGAATGTGGCTGTCTGACGCTCAGTATAAAGGTGTGTGTTCTATCTCTGTTTACTTTGAATTCTTATATACCACCACACACGTACTTACAGACAAGGACAAAGTCTACACAGTTACTTCTCTTTGCCCTTCTGTTTCACTATTACTCATTCAAACATGATCATACACATTAAACCATTAATTTTACATATACATTAAATTCACAGATACATCAAATCATACAATTATTTCCAGCATATAAATAAATTCACACAGACAATAATTAAGTGCACTCAGTTAACTTAATAAGATCACCCAGTCAATTCGATAAGTGCACACAGTTTACTCAGTAAGTTCACGCAGTCATTTTGATAAGTGCACACAGTTGCTTTCAGAGTTCAACACTAGCAGAAGTCGTTGTCCCTTTCTGAGGACGTCACTCGACTCTACTCTTTTGCATTAGCATCTACACAAATATTTCACTTTGATGACTTGGAGATTCTAGAATTCACAGTTTCTATTTACTAACCGTATTTCGCGGATCAAGCACTCCCGGCGCGGAATTATTAGCCGACGCTGGGGTCACAGCCACACACACCGAAGACGCTGCAGATGTCTTCGTGGCGTAGATCCGGAAGTTCACTTCGGCACCGTTGTTGCACGTCTGCCCCAGTGATGATGCACAAAGGAGAGGTAAGGCAATGATGGTGTCCACATCCGGTCAAGCCGACGATGTCATACGGACAGCGCCATCAGCCGCATGCCAGGGGATTTTCGCTCCGTACCGGTCCCGCTGTATTCTTATACAGCTAAGATACGTCCTAAAGAATCAGGTCTTTCTCGAGCACCCACGAATACGTCCTGTCACTTAGGCTGATATTTCGTCTCTGACCTAACACAGCTCAGAAAACTAATCGGAAATAACGCAGTGACGTCATCACGTCTTCCTACAGAAACGTGTACGAACTGCGTTCGTTACAACAATTGTGAGGACTTCAACGCTCATTATTGTGCTTTACTTTATTTTCGAATCCATTATTTTATTGTCTTGATAGGACACCTTTAACAGGACACATTATTTTTAAAGTGCATAAGTGTGTGTACATTTAATTCAAAGCACCAGCACTTTGTATCCCTGTAAACATTTAATTGAAAGCACAACAACTTTTTATCTCCGTAAAATATTAAATATGTTGTTGTGTATTAGTATACAATGCCTTGTACTACCTGGCCATCTAAAGATGGATTCCGTATATGTCATCTGAATATCTGTCATGCAATTAGCAAAACACACGAAATTTTGTCCAGTTTTAATAATCACAACACACCATTTCATGTGTGTGGTTTCTCTGAATCATGGTTATGTGACAAGTGCTATGTTTTAGAAATAGCAGTGCCTGGTTATTCTGTATTACAACATCACAGAGAAAAAGATAACGAAACAGGGTTATTAGTTTATAAAAGCGAAACAGTGAAATACAAGCGTATTTATCTTCTTGAACAGCATCATGTAGAATCTATTTGGATTCAAATGGACATAAAACATGGAGCTCACATTATTATTGGATTTTTATACAGACATCTAACTGAATATGGTGACTGGTTTAATCACTTCAATTCAATGATTGGTGCCATGTTATTAGAATCCAAAGAGTTTGGTTGTTGTTTTTTTTTAATATAAGGTGATTTTAATTTTAATCTGTATAAATCAAACAAACACTGGTCAAATATAATTAAATTTTGTAATATTGAACAATTAATAACAACGCCAACAAGAGTAACTGCTGATACTGGTACATTCATAGATCATATTTATGCAAATAATAAAGCTCATGTCACAGAAGAGTTTGTACCAGTACATGTATGGTTGCAGTGACCATTACCCAGTATGTTTTACATGGAACAAGAAGGGAGCTAACATTCCCAAACAAGGTAATAAAATTATAACATATAGATCATTTTGTAAATTTAAAGAAGATGATTTTCTATTAGACCTTCATAATTGCAATCACTCAAATGTATATAATTTTACTAACCCAGATGATGCTTTAACATACTGGTATAACACATTTATAAATATATATAACAAACATGCTCCTATTTTTATAAAACGAGTTGAATACTATTCTAAAACAAACTGACTTGACAGTGAATTACAACAAGCTATTAATCGTAGGAACTATTTAAAGAGATATGATAATGAACGTGAATATAAAAACAGAGAAATGCAGTAACTTCAATCAAAAGAAAGAAAATGGAAACATATTAAAAATTTAATCTCATCCAAAAACAGTTCTAAAATGATTTAGAAAGCAATTAAACATTTAACAAACAAATCACCTCCATCTACAGTAATTAAAAACATTTTGCCTTGATACACTGAAGTTACATTTTGTCAAAACATCCGATAAAATTATAACTGTTGACAAATCAAAACAAACAGAATTTTGTCAGTCCAAAACATTAAAAATAAAACATATGTTCCTTTTTTGTCAACTGAAATTGCTTATAAAACAGTAAGAAACCTTAAGCGAACAAATTATTGAGGAATTAGATAGTAAAATATTAAAACTGTCTGCTTCGCTTATTACTAAAACTTTAACTTATGTATACAATTTATGCATTGACAAATCATGTGTTCCTATTATCAAGCTAAAGTTATTCCGAATTTTAAGTCTGGTAATAGTTCGAACCCATCAAATTATAGACCCACTTCAATTATTTCTATGATATCTAAACCACTTGAAAAACACGTTAACAACCATATTCTTGACCATTTCACACCTACAAAAAAACCTGTTACTTGAAAATCAATCTGGCTTCAGAGCTAAACATTCTTGTCATGCAGCTCTTACATCTATGATATAACAATGGCTTAATAATATTATTGAGCACACATTTTCCGGAGCATTATTCGTTGATTTCGCAAAAGCTTTTGATGAAATTGACCATGTCCTCCTATAAGGAAAATTTACAATTATATGGTATAAGGTTTAAATCCCTTATCTTCTAAAATCTTCCATTTCTGACAGAGAGCAGCGCGTTTTCATAAATAACTAAAAATCACAGTTTGAGGCTGTTACTACTGGAGTACCTCAAGGATAGATCTTGGGACCTTTATTATTTTATGTCTATATGAATGATCTTCCTCTTCATATTTCTACTTCTTGTGAACTCGATGCAGATGACACCACATTATACTCCAAGAATACAGAAATACGTACATGTAATTTAGCATCCTCTTTACAAATAGGTGCAGAGGAACTTCAGGAATGGGCTGAATTTAATCATATGACGCTTAATCCAGACAAAACTAAATCCATGCTAATTACACTTAGACAAAAGAGGCAAAGTTCTTCTATGAAACTCCCTCCCTTAAAGCTTTGCAACAAAATAGTTGAAGAAGTACAGTGCCATAAACGTCTTGGCGTGACATTAGACAATAATTTGTCTTGGTTCCAACATATTTTAAATGTTAGTAGAACCCTGTGGGTTCGGGCAATGATTAGAATAGACCCATCGTTTCCCGACGTGTCGTAAGAGGCGACTAACAGGGGTGATTTCAGCACGGCATCACTGGGCGAAAGTCTTCTACACAGAAGTCACCGGCCAGGACGGAGGAACCTCATGTTACTATAGGTTCACACACTGTATTCGTGGATATCGGCTGTGGCCAACAGCCTGGATAGGATTGGGCTCTGCCAGGTCTTTCTTGCCCAAGACACACTACATGATGAATAAAACAATTTACTCCATGCCGGATCGGTCGTCGCCCGGATCAACAAGGACCGCGCCTTCTGTTAGCCACCAGGACGGAGGCGATACGTGTGCTACTGATGGACAACGTAGCAAAATCCGCACCAGAAATAACATCGTCATAGGAACCTGGAATGTCAGGACCCTAAATGCGGAGGGAAAATTAGAAGAACTGGCCTACGAGATGGACCACTATCGATGGAACGTTTTAGGGATCAGCGAACTGCGCTGGAAAGGCATAGGTGAAACAACGACCGACAAAGGCCACAAGCTTTATTTCAGGGGTAGAGACGACAGGCACGAACACGGAGTTGGATTCTTGGTCCAAAAGAACATGCTAGCACTGTCATGGGTTGCCGCCCAGTCTCCAGTAGACTCATTACCATCCGTCTGAGAGCAGCCCCTGTCAACATCACCATCATCCAGGCCTATGCCCCAACATCAGACTATGGCGACAGCGAAGTGGAGGATTTCTATGAAAATCTACAGGCTGTCCTTGACCAAGTGCCGAAGAAGGACATCGTCATAGTGGAAGGTGACTGGAATGCCAAGGTTGGCCAAGATGCGCACCACAATTGGGGAGACACATGTGGACCCCACTGCAACAACGAGACAAATGACAGGGGTCTGAGACAATCTGATACTGGCAAACACGCTTGGTCTCCACAAAAAATCCAGACGATGGACATGGCACAGTCCCGAGGCGGGTGGGGGGGGGGGGAGCATCACAACCAGATCGACTACATCATGGTCAAGAAACGCTTCAGATCAAGCAACAACATTGGCAGGACACGCACTTTTCCAGGAGCAGAAATCGGAAATGAACACGATCTTGTGATGATGTCATTCCGGCTTCACTTGAAGAGAGTAAACACAGCAAAGTGCACTAGACTGAAGTTCGACCTGGACAAACTACAAGACCCGGAGGTGGCAGAAATATTTCAGGCCACAATTGGAGGGAAATTTGCACCACTGCTCATTTTGAAAGATGGTGAAGTAGATGTCAACACCATGACCACCACCTTCAACTTAGCTGTGACAGATGCCGCCACGGAGATCCTTGGAAAGCACCGGTTAAAGAAGAAACTGTGGAACACATCTGAACTTTTGGACCTGTGTGATAAACGAAGAGAGATAAAAAAAAAAGAAAAGAAAAGGAACACCTCACAGGGAGCTGATGCCTACCGAAAAATCAACAATGAAATCCGAAAAGGCATGCGCACAGCAAAGGAGAACTGGATAGAAGATCAATGCCAGGAAATAGAGAACAGTCTGAACAAGAACAACAGCAAGAAGGCTTACCAGACTGTGAAGCGGCTGACAAATGTTAAACAGCCCAAGGTCTCCACGACACGAAACAAGTCTGGTATATGCCTTACAGAAGAACAAGAAGTCTCAGACAGATGGACAGAGTACTGCTCTGACCTCTACAATCACAAACCAATCGGAGACCCATCAGTTCTAGCATGTCCAGAGAACAGAGAAGAAGAAGAAATCCTCCCAATTCTCCGAGAACAAGTTGAGGCAGCAGTGCAATCGCTGAAGACGGGGAAGTCAGCGGGAGTGGACAACATACCCGCGAAACTGCTTCAAGCAGGAGGAGAAGCGATGGTCGACGCACTCACCATTATCTGTAACAAGATCTGGCAGAGTGGAGAGTGGCCTACACCATGGACCCAGTCGCTTGTCATCACTCTTCCCAAAAAAGGTAACCTTCAGGAATTAGAAAATAACCGCACCATTAGCCTCATCAGCCATCCCAGCAAGGTCCTCCTAAAAATAATACTCAACAGGTTGAAACCCCAAGCTGAACAAATTCTAGCTGAAGAGCAAGCAGGATTTAGAGCAGGGCGAAGCACCACTGAACAGATTTTGAACCTCACAATAATCTGCGAGAAATACCTACAGCACCAACAACATCTATATCATGTGTTCGTAGACTTCAAAAAGGCGTTTGATCAAGTCTGGCTTGCAGCACTGTGGGCAACCATGAGAGTGTACAACATCAGCCCTAAAATTATTGAAGCCATCAAAAGCCTGTATGATAAGGCTACCAGTGCAGTCCTCCACAACAGCGCCATCGGGAACTGGTTCAGAACAACAATCAGTGTGCGTCAGGGATGCCTACTCTCTCCAACATTCTTCAACATCTTCTTAGAGCGCATCATGTCAGATGTCCTTGCAGACCACGAAGGCAGAGTCAGAATAGGGGGAAAAGCAATCTCCAACCTTCTTTTTGCGGATGACATTGATTTATTGGCTGGAGAGGAACAAGAACTTGAACAGCTATTACAGAGGCTTGACACCACCTCCAGATCCTATGGAATGGAAATAAGTGCAGAGAAGAACAAAATGATGATTAACAACACCAATGGCATCAACACGGACATCAAAGTCCAAGGCCAATCCCTCAACACAGTGCATAGCTTCAAATATTTAGGAGCCATTATATCAGACAACGGGTCCCGACAGGAAGTCCTCTCCAGGATCGCACAAACAACTGCTGCCCTGGCGAGGTTGAAGCCAATTTGGAAAGACAGGACCACTAGTCTACATTCTAAGGTAAGGCTGCTGCGCTCCCTTGTTATCTCCATCTTCCTATATGCTTACGAAACATGGACCCTCACAGCAGATCTCCAACGAAGAATACAAAGGATGGAGATGAGGTGCTACAGAAGAATTCTGGGCATTTCCTATACCCAGCACATCACCAATGACGAAGTCCGACAGACCATTATACAAGCCATTCGACAACACGATGACCTGCTCACGAAAAAATGGAAACTCCGATGGTATGGTCACGTCACCAGATCATCAGGTCTTGCAAAGACCATCCTGCAAGGCACAGTGCAAGGAGGTAGAAGAAGAGGGAGACCGAAAAAGAGGTGGGAGGACAACATTCGAGAAAAGGACTGGTTTGACACAGAGCGAAACAATCAGGGTTACTGAGGGCAGGGAAAGATGGAGTACGCTGGTTAAACGATCATCTGTGGTGCCCCTACGACCTCCGAGCTATGGGATAGGATAGTATAGGATAGGATAGAACTATTTCCAGAAGGACTTGTCAATTATCAAGGATTAAACATTACTTAAATCTGCAGTCTCGTAAACTATTCTATTTGGGACATATTCAACCATTTATTGATTATTCTGCAACTATTTGGGGTTTTGCTAGTAGCAATGCTATGAAGCCTTAATTTAGGATTCACAAACGTGCAATAAAAATGGTTAATCTTAAAAACAAAATCTTTCTGAATGATTACAATCAGATCAATATACTACCTCTTGCCAACAGATTAAAATTAATTAAAGGCGTTTTCATGCACAAGATCCCTACTGGTAATACACCCCTTATCTTTCTTCTCTTTTTTCTAAGAAAATGTGTGATTTTCTACCAAACTAAATATCCCCTTTCCAAGAATTGATCTGTTTAAAACCAGTCTGTCATATTCAAATTCCACTTTATGGAATAACTTTCCAGAAGTTTTCCGCAGAGAAGTCAATAAATACAAATTCTTTAGATACCATCTTTTACAGCACATTAAAATTAGTTAATTAGCTACTTAGCAGGAGTTCTACATTCATAACTTTAATTAGATTGTTTTACATAAGTTGTGTGTTGCGTGTGTGTGTGCATAAGTTGTGTGTTTGCGTGTGTGCGCGCACGCAAACACACAGATCTTGATTATACTGTTACATTAGGATGTTATTCTTATGATGTTATTTTGTTATACTAATTGTTATTGTTACAAGCCCCAGGGGCAAGATGTAAAAAAGTACACCCAGTGCTTAATCTTTTACCCTTGTTAAATACAATTTTTATCTTATCTTATCTTATGTTATCTTATCTTAGCTTTCTTTCTCTTAATCTTAATCCTTAATTAAAAAGAAAGTTTGATGTGTCCTTTCATTCAATTGTTTCGTTTTAAATTAAACTATCCTTTTCAAATGAGGAAATCATGAGGTACATGTAAAGATCAATGTAACTGTAGATTATGGCCACACGACACCGAAGCGCATAAGCGACTACTGGTCACATTATTTTGACACCAGCGAACCAGCTCATGGTAAGGGGAAAACAATACGGTCACAGGTTGGCCAATCCGGGATTCGAATCAGATACCTTTCGGTTACTACTAAGCCGCTCTACCAACTGAGCTATCCGGCCCCACTATAAATAGTGGCTTTATTTATACTTACGCTTTGGTTCGAATCCCGGTTGGTCAACTTGTGATCATATTATTTTCCCCTTTACCAACAACTGGCCCGCTGGTGTCAGTATAAATCGGTCCAGTAGTCACCAATATGCGAAAGTGTCGTGTGACTATAATCTACATACAAACAAACAAACAACTTACGCTAAGGAGGGGCCGGGTAGCTCAGTTGGTAAGAGCGTCTTGCTAGTAACCGAAAGGTCGCTGGTTCGAATCCCGGATTGGTCAACGTGTGATCATATTATTTTCCCCTTTACCAACAACTGGCCCGCTGGTGTCAGTATAAATCGGTCCAGTAGTCACCTATATGCGAAAGTGTCGTGTGACTATAATCTCCAAACAACTTACGCTACTGAGGTGAAGTTGGTTCCGTTGTGGGTAAATCAGTCTGACTCGCGTCATCAGTCTTAAGTATCAAAATCCTTTGTTTTGAGATTTATCGATCTGTATGTACAGACAATGAACGTTCCTACAAATATGGGAGAGTACGTTCAGAAATACCGCTGTGGGATTTCCTTCAGTCGTACTAGCATGCATTGCACACAAAAAAAATCCAGTACACTCCACATTATGAGACTACATCGTGCTCTTCCAGTAGACGTCGAAGTGCTTGCACTTTAGAGGCCTACCTCCCACGTTGTAGCTACCGGCTGGAGGCAACAGTGAGATCGGATCCGTCTAGATGACGATGCAGTTCATTGAAATCACGAAAGCCATTTCAGATTAATATAGCACAGCAAAGGCTTTTCGTCAGTCGTAGCATGCACAAAATGATGCCTAGTATACTGTACATTCGACACTACCACACTCAATCTGGCGAATTATAATGTTTCGACTTGGGGCCTTTAAGTTATATAGTATAGGCCTACTAAGCCTGCCGTCTAAACAGCACAAAGATTGGCGTTAGAACTGAACATCTCAGCTCCACTCAGTTAGATTGAGTATCGGAACTTGGCAACCTTAATTCGGTATGTTTAATATAGGGCATACGACTCAAAAAAAAAAAAAAGTCCTTGATATCGTGTAGGCCTACCTGTAGCTGTGATTGGCGGGATCGAGTTATCAAAGGGAGGGCAAATAAAAGATAACCTCTGTCGTGTGACAGCAGCGATTTTCGGTGCCAGGATGCTTCCATTGCAATGCCAACACACGGAGAGGATTACGGTGAACAAGAGTGAGATAGGACTGGTGGATGTGTGAGGGTGGGCTTACTGCTGCTGCTGCTACTGCTACTACAACTGCTACTAGTATTACTACTACTACTACTACTATTATTACTACTACTACTACAACTGCTACTACTACTACTACTACTACAACTGCTACTACTATTACTACTACTGCTATTACTACTACTACTACTATTACTACTACTACTACTATTACTACTACAACTACTACTACTATTACTACTAACATTACTACTACTATTACTACAACTGCTACTACTATTGCTACTACTACTCCTGCTACTACTACTATTACTACTACTACAATAACTGCTATTACTACTACAACTGCTACTACTATTACTACTACTACTGCTACTACTACTATTACTACAACTGCTACTACTATTACTACTACTACTACTGCTACTAAGAGCCTACTATTACAACTATTACTACTACACCTACTACTGCTACTACTATTACTATTACTACTACTACTACTGCTACTACTACTACTACTATTACAACTGCTACTACTACTACTACTACTAACACCACTATATTGTTTGATATTTTGGAATTTATAATCATCATCATCATCATCATCATCATCATTATTAATCCTTGGTTCATTTCACTTCCCTCTCTCTCTCTCTCTCTCCCTCTCTCTCTCTCTCCCCTCCTTCCCCTCTTCAACCCTTCACTCATATTATTTTCGCACACACCTTAAGGGCATCATTACAGGACTTTGGTTCCTGTGTGGCGCAGTGGTTAATGCATCCTCTATTGCCCAGAGATAGGGCCCACAAACCCCTGAACTATAGAGGATCCCAAATGGCGAACTCTATAGCGCAGTTCATGGACAGATCAAGTGTGACAACTTCAAGATTCGGAAATACAAAGAATCTCTAACTCATTCTCATCTGGACTTATTTCAAATAAGAATATTAAACAATTTGCACTCAAATCAAGAGTCTCCATTCTTTCAAATGTATATGTACCCTTAAACCCATCAATGTAAGTACATTTTAAGTCCAGACCTTTGATCGAATTGAGATTTCGGAAACACCTGAAAAGGGTAAGACAAATCGTAGTTCAACTCCGATTGTTGCAAGTCGTTTTCAGCAAGCCACAGGTAGGGTAGTTGAGCATCGGGTTAACCACAAATGCTATACATAGCATGCAAAAAATACAAAACAACACCCTTAGCTGAATTTATCAGCGATAAAACTCTTTAAACTCTTTAAGTTTAGTATTTCGATTAGCGTTTCCACGTCTGCGTCAGCCAAGTCCAAATTAACGCATTCCAACCGCTCCATTTTCGTGCGAGATCCGTTCTCGACTCCAAGTAAAAAGGCAAAAAATCAGACTGTAAATGGGACTCTCAGTCAACCTTTGAAGCATAGTCCGGCTCAGATTGGCACATCGAAATTGGCTCAAATCAAGAACTTTGCACGTATACTGGCAAGGATGGCACGCACAAGTGTCATTCGTTGCAGTCCATGTAGAATACTGCATAACCCGTCAGCCCTACGTCAGGGCCGGAATCAAGTTTACACTCGTTGCAAAAGCTGGAAGGATTTCAGATGTACCATGTTATTGTATCCTCTGTACAATTAGGCAATTCATGTTCATCACTTCACGCATACCACTTTAAGTCTTGGCCCGATTTGCCGTTGCGAACATACTGCTGAAATGTCTGGACACTTCTTGCTTTTTGTCCCTTGTTTGACGATGCCCGTATTCAAACGACTGGTCTTCTTGATCCGATCCTCAGGGAAGATAATATCCTACTCTTTGGAAATGCAGAAATATCATTGCAAGGAAATACCAACACGTTTTCAACTGTTCATACCTTTTTACTTTCATGTAACCGCTTCAAAACTGCACTTGAATGCTTCCTAGAAATAATTTCTTGATCTAAAATATCAATATCAAGTGGATGAATATGTCCACAAAATTGAACTACGATACCACCAGTTTTGTCAGAAATGGCTTTTATATAATTATATATTTACTGTGCTTGTAATATAGTGTGTACACGTTATGAAAAACTTCTGATCCAATTCTTGTTTTATTTTCCAACATAATATAATTGGTTTTAACAGTTCTGCTAGTAACTTATATGGGTTATTTAAAATATTACATTTGTTTTATTTGTTTTGTTTTGCTGCTTAATCTCAGCCATTCTGTACATAATCATCTCATTCTGTTTTACCGCCTGTACAATCAGTTGAATAAAAAAAAAAAAGATAAAGGAATTATTTTATCAGCGCACGATGGTCAGAGAGATATATTACATTGTTGGAATTATTTTAAGAAAGCATTCAAGTGAGGTTTTGACCCACTAAAACGATATACATATATATATATATATATATATATATATATATATATATATATATATATATATATATATATATATATATATATATATATATATATATATATATATATATATATATATATATATACAAGACAATACATTTGAAAAATCTCAATCGTGTTCCGTGATCACATTTTTTCCTTCAAATGTCGTTCTAACTCCAAAACTTCCATGAGTACGGACAAGACAACAAATAATGAAGAAATGTGCATTTATTGCGCGCGACAAGAAGAACATTAATTATTTTCCATAATACCCATTTTTTAAGGCTTGAATTTGTTACAAGAATTATAAATGCAATTTTTATCTGAAGCCATCATAGTCTAATTTCGTTCAGTTTAGACATTTCCGTGAAGACCTTGTCCCAATTATTTATTTCTTCCTCAATAATATCTTACCATTTCTTACATGGATTAGAAATATTAATTTTCGAAACAAATAAATCATTTTAAAAAGTCCAAGCCTATGGACGTCACTGACCATCCATTGTCCATTCCCTACCATGGCAGCTCTCTAGGGTGACCGTTTATGTTTTGCCATCGTAGGTCCTAAGCTTAATGTCTACACAAAAAGAAACCAAAAAAAAAAAAAAAAAAAAAAAAGATAATATGACGGACTGGACAAAAACTAATGGACATGATTCTGATAACGACTCGGAAACCAGAGGTACAGAAAAGGAATCTGGGCTCTTCAGAGGTTTTCCAGTTTGTTCCATACTCTGACCTGTATGACTGGCTCTTATTGTAAACGGCTCTGGCAGACCGAATGGTCTAATCAATTCAACAACACGTTATTTCGAAGTCTTCCAGAGTTTGGTTCTTTGCCTAACTTTGCGTTCACCCGCAAAGTAGAAACTTTTGGCTCGCCTTCATATTGGGCATACTTATGTCACCCATAGTTTCCTTTCGAAAGGAGAAGAACCACCGTGGTGCTTTGCATGTGACAACTCTTTTTTCTGTCCGCCATTTTTTGTTTGAATGTGCTGATCTTACTGATTAGAGAGAAAGATGTTGTGGTTCGATACCTTTAATTGAAATTTTAAAAGTTTGCAATGATCAAAACCTGTTTACATTTTTACGTGTTGTTGGTTTGTTTTATCGCATAATTTTAGGTCAGGCCATCTTATTTGTGTGCTTGTTTGGATTTCAATAATGAAACCAGTTTTATATACATTTTTATCAAAATGTAACTTTAGCGGTTTCTTCTGATTTGGAATAGTTTTGAGTGGTTTGATTTGGCTCTTAGAAGTCCGCTCGACCTTATAAACATTAATTATCTATCTATATCTAATTTCTTGCAGCAAGAAGCATTGATTTGGAGACAAATATGTAATATATAATTTGTGTTGACTCAAAATCAGTTCATTATGCTTTAGGAAATTAGAAAAGTGAGAAACTAGTACAAACGTTGTGTTTAGTATGAATGAGCCCAACTCACATTTGTAATTGGTAGATAGCAGCACAAGTCATACTTACAATTTTAAAACATCAGCACAGCTTACATTTGTCATTGTAAAATATTTACCATAACCCACATCTGCCTGCGATAAATGATAAACACAAGAACACGTTGTTCCTGAAAGATATAACTTCAACTCAAATTGGTCAATAGTATATCATTATCCGCAAAGATTATATTGGTCCATGGTAAATGTGTTCTTCTCTATTAAATGACCCGCACTATGCTAGCACATTTTCCATACGGCGATGGTCACTTTGTAAGAAATCACCATACAGAAAGGGGTCTACTTATAGCATTTGGGTAGGGTGAGGGGGGGAGGGTGTCTTAGTTTCACACTACAAAAACAATGCCTCTTTGCCTTCTGCACTCAAAGACTAATATAAACCTGACGTAGAGTTGTTTCCCTGGTTATCACATCACCTGTTCCTCGTGCTGCATCACTTCGTTCAGAGCCTGCGTTAGGCGACCCCAGAATGCCCGCGCCGCGTCGCCATGCTCCTCCCACTGCAAGTACGTCGTCGTCCTCAGCACCGCTATCATTGATGACGTCATCTCACGTGACACCACGTCATCCAGGCAGGCGACGATCAGCGCGTCATCGTAGTCCATGACGTGACGCAGGCAGAGGTTGAGCTCGAACTGACACCACTGGCTGAGCACGAAGTGGTTGGAGAAGAGCATGAGCACCTTCTTGCTGCTCTCCAAGCACTCCACAATGTTGTCCACGATGTTGCGGCCAGGGATGAAGTCTCGCACGTGCACGCACAGCCTCAACCCCAGGCGGCCCTCTAGCTCCGGCATGAGTTGCTGACGGACCCACAGCTTGTTCTCCGAGTCGAAGGAGACGAAGACGTCGTAGATGAAGTGATTTTGCTGCAGGTAGCGCCTCCTAACGTCATCACGACCACGAAACGCCTCGTACAGCAGAAGGCGCAGATGCCATCGGTAGCAGTACAGCAGCGTCACTGCTGTCAACATCACTATGATGAAACTGCAAGTTAAAATGATGAGCACGATGGCATAATGACTGAGCATGCACGCTTGTTTGGTCATTGTGAACTTCCCAAGCTGTACAATATCGCCTTTACCGCGACAAATGTATCTGGGGTTAGACGGGTTGAATAGACGATGATCCGATAGAAACCATTGCTTGAACCAGAACAGCTCACAGGAACACGTGAATGGATTTTGACTGAAGTCCAGAAGCGTCAATTTTGCGCGAAGTCTTTCACCAAATGTTTGCACGTTGACGGCGGTCAGTTTGTTTCCGGACAGGTCCAGGTGAGTGAGGTGAATCAGAGATTCGAAACACTGGTCAGGTATGAAGCTGATTGCGTTGTCACTGAGGATCAATTTTGTCAGATTAACCCAGTTGCTCACAGTCTTGCACGACACGAAGCCCAGTTTGCTGCCTGACAACGACAGAGTCTTCAGGGATCTCAGGTGTCCGAACATGGCCAGGAACTTTTCTTCATCCACCAGACCGAGATAACTGCCATCCAAAAACAAATGCTCCAATCGTGTTACATTGTTTTGAAACCCCACTTTCCCTTCGAAGAAGAGAATGTTTCTGTTTTTGAGGCGAAGCTCCACCAATGTAGGATGCTTTAGAATGTTCGCATCCACCTCTAGAATTTCAGCCTGCTGTTCGCCCAAGTACATGTACTGAAGTGCAGGACATTGCACACTATCAAACCAGGTTGTCGCATGCACGGTAAGAAGGTTATTCATGCTCAGGTCCAAGTACCTCAACTTTGGGAAACAAAGACTAGTGAAAATGGAAGTAGAAAATTCCACAAATGGTGGCATTGTTATGATTTTATTCTTCGACAGGTCCAGCGTTACAAGCTTCGGAAAATAAGACACACTCTCCTCTAACCCATTCTCACCTCGCCTTCTCTCACATGATGGAAACAATGTTTCAAAACTGTTGTCACTCAAATCGAGAGTCTCCATGTTTTTGAAGGTATGTGTACCCCTAAAATCAACAATGTTCGTACTGTGTAAGTCCAGGCCTGTGAGATTTGGAAAAACACCAAAAAGGTTAGTAAACGCATTGTTCGTATTCAATCCCGGCTGTCGCAGGTCGTTTTCAGATAACCACAGGTAGTTGATCGTCGAGTTAACTACAAAAGCTGTACGTAGCATGCTGTATGTCAAACCTGAATGTTTTAGCGACAATCTCTTTAACTTTGGCAAGTTTAGGACTTCGATCAGCGTTTCCGGGTCTACGTCGGCGGTATCCAAATTTACGCACTCTACGCGCTCCATGTGCGTGAGAGATCCGTTCTCGACACCAAGCGACCAGATCAAAATCAGACTTTTGATGGGGACCTCAGTCACGTTTTGCAGCATAGTCCGACTCAGCTTGGCACATTGAAATTGGCTCAAATCAAGTACATCCACGTATGCTGGCAAGTGTGGCAAGCATAACTGCCCCTTGTTGCAGTTCATGCTGCACTCTGCGTAACCCGTTAATCCTAGGTCAGCCGTGGGACCAATCCCACACGCGTGGCAAGAGCTGGCAGGACCGCAGGTGTGCTCCGTTATCACATCGTCCTTGGTACAATCGGGCAACGAGTATTTTTCACTGCAGGCATCCCACTTCATGTCTGGTCCTATATCCAGTTCGGCAAAAGCACAATGGATGGTCGCCAGCAGACAGTATGTCAGAACCCTAACACACACTACTCCATACGCTGGCCCCATTGCATAAACTCAAAGTTGGTCAGGGTTCGTTCAGAAACCTTTTTTGTTCTCAATAATTGATATGTCCCTCAGTAGCACGTAGAAGAAGGAGGAAACTTCACTCCCAAATAATCCAAGTGAACAAACTGTTCTTTTCGAGTTGTTATTTCATTCTTTCAACATTTATTGATGCTGTCCCACGAGTTTGAATGATACAGAATATAGTTTAGTTTCAAATTTGCAATGCTGAGATACTAATACAAAGAATAAGTACCTACAGCACAGTTTAATAATAATCTTGCATGTGTTGTTGTCTTGAACAATTAGACCTGATCATTCAGCCACAGTTGATGTTAAAGGCCTTTTTCTACTAGGTCTCACAGCCCTCCTCACTACACTGAAACTTGAGAACGGATTCTTTTTATTGTTAAACTGCATTTTGATTGGCTACAATTGGTTTCCTTTTCGTCCGCCAGTGTTCTTCTTCATGTTAAAAACAATTTTCCTTATGGCATATTATATGCTCTTTAATTCTTTTTTTTTTCTTTTTTTTAACGAAATAACGAGTTTTGAGGTTTGGATTTCCGATGTACCAACCAACGAACCAAGAAAACTAAGCCAGAACACTCAGGTGGTTTGATCATACTACTAAGATGTCATGGGACCTTCCCTGTCGTATTTCTTGGAATGGCCGGAGGTGTAGTTGGTTAGGGATCAGTTTCTTATGCCGAAGCTCGCTGGTTCAAAACCCGCAAAGGACGAGCTTATATGACTTGGGTACGAGTCTGTTCAGGTCGACTAGTTGCTTTGTTTTCCTAGGGTATTTCTGATTCCTCCCTCCTTTCAATAGATGTTTTGGATGCAAAAAAAAACCAAGCATTTCTTTTCCCATTCAAAAAAGCGACCACCCCTGCCTTTACTCTACAAGTTTGAGTGATGTGTTTTTGTTATTTTTGTGAGTGTGTGTCACATGTGAGCGTGTTTGGTGATACAGATCGCCGCGCCTTGAGGCTGATTGGTGATTTGGGGGAAAAGCTGTTATACAGCATCATCATTAGCATCGTTGTCATCATCATCATCATCATCATCAGCAGCAGCAGCAGCAGAAGCATCATCAGTATCATCATCATCATCATCGTCATCATCATCATCATCATCATCATCATCATCATCATCATCATCATCATCAACGTACTTGCGCTATGCCCGTTACAAACGAAATCTCCTGGTAACGGCTTTGACGTGTTCTGTGACCTCTGTTACAGACACAGTGAATGCGTTTTCCTTAAACCCCTGTTCCAATAATAGTAGTTAGGAATTCCCCTCAATTTCAATTATATTTATTTGCATTTTCCGTAGTGAAAAATAATTATGCTATTTAGGATAAGGAAATTTGGCTGTTTGATGCTTTCAGTTTTCCTGTAACCAAACATGATTGTGAGTAGCTTTTCTTCTGACCATTATTTATTTAATTTATTTAATATCAATTGATTGTTGTGGTGGTTTTTTTTACTTGGATACGTCCAAAACAATCGTTTATGTTTGTGGATTTTTAAAAATAAAGACTAAATTAAACCTAGTTTGCATTTATTGAACATTTACTGTACAGACTGCGTATTCTTCTTTCCCCTTTTTCTTCTTCTCTTTTTAAAAACAAATCTTTTTGTATTTTTTTTTCATTTGTCTTATCTTTTAATTTTTTTTCTTTCCTTCTTTCCCTTTCTTTCTTCCTTTCTTTCTTCTTATTTTTCTTTTTGTTTTCTTCTACATTTTTATAATTTTTTTTCTTCTTCTTTTAATCCTTTTCTTTCTTTCTTTCTTTCTTTCTTCCTTTCTTTCTTTCTTTCTTCCGTCTTCTGCTTATTCTAATCTTTATTTTTCCACTCTTCCTCTTCTTTTCATTCATTCTTTCTCCTTCTGCTTCTTCTTTTTTTTCTTCTTTTTTTCTTCTTCTTCTACCTTAAGCTTGTTCTGTACTGACGATTTGAACAAGGATGTAGCCAGAGCAAGATCACGCCTGTACACATAACTACCTTAAAAATAATGGGAAAGACAATATTCTCCCGCGTGAATTATCGCTTGTCGACCAACAAAACAATTAAAACAGTTAAAAGTACACCCATTTGTGATTTCTTTTCTTTTAGATTTTGAGGAAAATATGACGTCATTCGAGTGGCTGAAATTGGGGTTGCCTTAGTCCTATTCTATCCTATCCTATCCCGTAACTCGGAAGTCGTTGGGGCACCACAGATGATCGTTTAACCAATGTACTCCATCTTTCTCTGTCCTCAGCAACCCTGATGGCTAAGCTCATTGTCAAGCCAGTCCATTCTCGAATGTTGTCCTCCCGCCTCTTTTTCGGTCTTCCTCTTCTTCTATCTCCTTGCACTGTGTCTTGCAGGATGGTCTTTGCAAGGCCTGATGATCTGGTGTCGTGGCCGTACCATCGGAATTTCAATTTCTTCACCACTGTGAGCATGTCATCGTGTTGTCCAATGGCTTGTGTGATGGTCTGTCGGACTTCGTCGTTGGTGATGTGCTGGGTATACGAAATGCCCAGAAGTCTTCTGTAGCACCTCATCTCCATGCTTTGTATTCTTCGTTGTAGATCTGCTCTTTGGGTCAAAGTTTCGCAAGCGCATAGGAAGATGGAGATGACAAGGGAACACAGCAGCCTTACCTTGGAATGTAGACTGATGGTCCTGTCTTTCCAAAGGGCTTCAACTTTGCCAGGGCAGCAGTTGTTTGTGCGATCCTGGAGAGGACTTCCTGGCGGGACCCACTGTCTGATACAATGGCTCCTAAATATTTGAAGCTATGCACTGTGTTGAGGGACTGGCCTTAGACTTTGATGTCCGTGTTGATGCCATTGATGTCGTTGGTAATCTTTTTGGTCTTCTCTGCACTTATTTGCATTCCATAGGCTCTGGAGGAAGTGTCAAACCTCTGTACCAGATGTTCAAGTTCTTGTTCCTCTCCAGCCAATCCATCAATGTCATCCGCAAAACGGAAGTTGGAGATTGCTCTACCCCCTATGCTGACAGTGTCTTCGTGATTGCAAAGGCATCTGACAGGATGCGCTCTAGGAAGAAGTTGAAGAGAGTTGGAGAGAGTAGGCATCCTTGACGCAAACCGATAGTTGTTCTGAACCAGCTTCCGATGGGGCTGGTATGGAAGATTGCACTGGTAGCCTTGTCATACAGGCTTTTGATGACTTCACTTCAATAATTTTAAGGCTGATGTTGCACACTCTCATAGTTGCTCACAGAGCTGCATGCCAGACTCAGTCAAACGCTTTCTTGAAGTCTACGAACACATGATATTGATGTTGTTGGTGCTGTAGGTATTTCTCGCAGATTATCCTGAGGTTGAAAATCTGTTCAAGGGTACTTCGCCCTGCCATGAATCCTGCTTGTTCTTCAGCTATGATTTGTTCAGCTTGGGGTTTCAACCTGCTGAGTGTTATTTTCATGAGTACTTTGCTGGGATGGCTGATGAGGCTGATGGTGCGGTAATTTTCACACTCCTGAAGGTTACCTTTTTTGAGAAGAGTGATGACAAGCGACTGTGTCCATGGTGTAGGCCACTCCCAACTCTGCCAGATCTTGTTACAGATAATGGTGAGGGCGTCAATCATCGCTTCTCCTCCAGCTTGAAGCAGTTCCGCGGGTATGTTGTCCACTCCCGCTGACTTCCCTTTCTTCAGCGATTGCATTGCTGCCTCAACTTCTTCTCGGAGAATTGGGAGGATTTCATCTTCTTCCCTGTTCTCTGGACATGCTAGAACTGATGGGTCTCCGTTTGGTGTGTGGTTGTAAAGGTCAGAGCCGTACTCTGTCCGTCTATCCAAGACTTCTTGTTCTTCTGAAAGGCATTTGACAGACTTGCTTTGGATCGTGGAGACCTTGGGCTTTTTAACCCTTATCAGCCGCTTTACAGTCTGGTAGGCCTTCCTGCTGTTGTTCTTGTTCAGACTGTTCCCTATTTCCTGGCATTGATCTTCTATCCATTTCTCCTTTGCAGTGCGCACGCCTTTTCGGATGTCATTGTTGATTTTTCGGTTGCCTTAGTACCAGCAGGATTGGATTTCTTAATTTTTTTGATTAGCATATATTTCTTTGTTTGATTACGGTGAGTAAAAAGGATGTTTGTTTAGCGTAAATAAATGGTATAGACTTTTTTAACTAACGTATATTTGTTTGATTTAGCATACATTATTTTGTTTGATTAGCATTTTTTAATGTAAAAGGGAATGCATGTGGTGGTACAAAGGGAAAGTCACTCTCACACACAAGTGGATTCTTTTGTCCAAGGAGACCAGGCGATGTGATGCAAGTTTGTGCAAGTTGAATTTATTATGAAGAGAAAGACAAAGTTGACCCTGAAAATAACACGACTGGTCTCATAAGGCTATATACCTATTACTTTTAAATATTATTTATAAAAGAATATTTAAAACAGTAAATGATCGATTCCGCCAAGTTAGTTATCAGATTAAATAATTATCTGATGTCGACTTCCCAAAACAATCAAATCATCCGCTTACATCACTTCTGTACTCATTTTCGGTTTCACTTCCCGCCCCTCAAATTAGAGTTAACCAATTCAAAGTCTAAATTAGCATTGAATTTTAAACAACAGCAATACATGTTTAAAACTTAAAATATCAAAGGGTTTTAACTTATACCAAAAGAATAAACAATAAAAGCAGTCAATTTATATTCGATATCATCATCATCATCATTAGCATCAGCATCATCATTAGCATCAGCATCATCATTAACATCATCATCAATGGCGATGACAAAGAAATCAATTGTTAAGAAAACTTATGAAAAGGTTTAAAGAAATAAATGTAAAGATTTTAAAACCTCAAACATTTTAAACCTTCTTATTTTAAAAATGGATTAATGTTCACAAACAAATATTTTTATATTAAAATATGATGACTTAAAAAATGATTTATGTCTTTCAAACTCATTAAGCATTATTTCCGAATTTGATTTTTTAAAAATAAGTTGAGTTTACCAAATATTATTATAAAAATATAAATGCCCAACAGTAAAAATATGACAAAGGCAGATATCAGTTCATACTTCATTTATCAAATATATAGTACAATAGTCGTAATCCAATGTCCAATATATCTATTAATTAAAACCTATATTCAAAATAAATGCACAAACTCCACACTCAACATGAAAATTCAATCAAACATGAGCACAAAACGTCACCATGGCTTTTCGATCTCATTTAATATAATTGAACAGTAGGCCTATACTGTGAAAGAAAAAAAAGACAGACTCACTCACAACTGGCTTATTAACAACTCCTTCTGACTCGCAACTCATATCATACATCACAGCTGTATACACCAAAAAACTCTGAAGTAACATTTATTATTATGTATATATAAATATATATATATATATATATATATATATATATATACATAATAATAAATGTTACTTCAGAGTACATATATAAGGTATTATGTACAAATGACACATCAAAATATAACAGTCAATAGAAGCATCAAATTTGACATCACAGATCACTCACATAAACATTATGAGACACAAAACAACAGTGTTTAGAAAATATATTGTGTACATGTACGTACAGTAATATAAATAAAAAGCTTCATGACTAAACATGAATAATAAATTAAACTAATTTACATAAATGAATTAACAGGAATAAAAGATTGTTTGAAAGATGGAGTACGCTTGTTAAACGATCATCTGTGGTGCCCCAACGATTTCGAGTTACGGGATAGGATAGGTTAGGATAGGATATGATAGGATAGGATAATATTTTTAAAAGAAATGGGTCAAAGGAATTGTAAAGTAAAAATGCAGTCATGGCTAATATAGACAGAAATAAAGCTTAAACGAAAACTAGTGTATCTAAGATAAAACAAGACAATCAAATTTTAAAATAGTCCTAAACGTAATACAATGTTTAAATCACAAATGCAGGTGCCATTAAACAATGGAAAATCAATGGAGAATGACATCTAATCAAATATGAATATACAGAAAAGCAATAATAAACGTGTTTAATGAGACAGGATTAAATGAAATGTTAACTTAAAGATTAAAATATTATGTGTTTGAAAAGCGTAGAACTGGACAAGGGCATTTACCAAAACAGTCCCTCTTTTATACACATATTATTTGTTTGAATACCATACGTGACTTGTTTGATTAACATATATTATTCGTTTTATAAACATGCATTATTTGTTAGCAACATATGTAATAAGTTAGATTTTTTTATATTAACATACATTCTTTGTTTTATTAACATGCATTATTTGAGCATTCATTATTTGTTTGATTAACTGCAAAGTTTTTTTTTAATTTCAAAAATACATTATTTTTTGGGATTAACATACATTCTTTGTTTGCTTTACATACACATACCTGGGAGATCAAAAAGGCAAATTTTGGCATATTAAAAACTGCCTTAAAAAAATATGAAGATACTTATTTTTAATTTGTAAACACATATCTAATAAATAATACGAAAAATCATAAATATATACAGACGAGTCTGTTATTGAATATTGTAATGCTGATGCAGGTTTTATAAATCCTGCCTTGGACATACTAAAATCATATTTTATTGGTCATGGTTATTCAATATTTACTTCAGAATTAATTGCATTATTAATGGCACTTAATACTATAGTCAGCATGACAAAGAAATTCATGAACCTGCTCTTTGGTATTGATTCTCAATCTGCCTTATTAGCCTTAAATTCGCTGAATTGTAAGGACAGATCGGAGATCATATCATAAATTAAATATTTAATACACATTCTACAAATTAGAGACAGAAAAAAACATGCTGGATTTCATCACATTGTGGACTAAAATACCATGATGTGGCTGATAAAGCAGCTAGACTTGGTGCAAGGAAAAAAAATTAAAAAAAATTATATATATATATATATATATATATATATATATATATATATATATATATATATATATATATATATATATATATATATATATATATATATATATATATATATATATATATATACATATATATATATATATATATATATATATAGATATACCCCCTTGCTTTTGGGTACCCCCACTATAATTATATGTAAATTATCACTTGTAGACGGACCGCTAACCCTAACCCTAACCCGTTTCGAGCGCACTGCCTTACCCTAATCGTCGAGGCACTGCCTTACCCTAATCGTCGAGGCACTGCGCTTACTACCCTAAGATCGTTTTCTGGGAGCCGCCTTGGATCCGGGGACCCAGCTGGGTCCCCAGATCCAAAGTCGGGTACCCAAATGACCGGTTGGTGACTTTTAAGGTGCCCAGAAACCATAGTTTATAAGCCTATATATATATATATATATATATATATATATATATATATATATATATATATATATATATATATATATATATATTTATATATATATATATATATATATATATATATATATATATATATATATATATATGTGTGTGTGTGTGTGTGTGTGTGTGTGTGTGTGTGTGTGTGTGAGTGTGTGTGGGAGTGTGTGTGTGTGTGTGTGTGTGTGTGTGTGTGTGTGTGTGTGTGTGTGATGACCAAATTACCATCCCTCGGTAAAAAAAAAGAATCAAACGTCATTGAAAATCATGTTAAATAACATAAAAACTATTGTACACTTCCTGATATATTAGGCATTATTAGGCAAATTAGTAGTCTTGATCATAGATTATATTTGAATGCATGGAAAACTAAATATTGTGGAAATATTCAAGTCAAGTCGAGAAATCTTTGTTCACAAAAATGCTGTGAAAATTTGGCGTGTCTCCCATTATATGCAATAATCACATACTCACACACACACACACGCACACACAGAGCTAAACAACGAATACACATGTATACACGAGAGCAATAAAACTACATGCGACATAGAACATATTATATACATAATAACATTAACACGTTTCCGTTTACAAAACAAAGACTTGGAATTTACATATGAACAAAAAACAACTTGCATTTGCGAAAGACATTAGTATAGAGCACATTCGTATGAAATGTGTTCATTTTCACGATTTATTAACATTTGAATTACAAGATTTAACCAGTCTCCAAAATGTAGAGATTCATAGTTATTATAAGATGTCGACTGCTTAGATTATTACATACCGATTTGACAGTTTCTTTACAAATCTGAACTATGCAGTACTTATATCTTAAGATTAATTCTTTATTTTATTTGTAGATAGATAGATAGATAGATAGATAGATAGATAGATAGATAGATAGATAGATAGAGAGAGAGAGAGAGAGAGAGAGAGAGAGAGAGAGAGAGAGAGAGAGAGAGAGAGAGAGAGAGAGAGAGATAGATAGACAGACAGACAGACAGACAGACAGACAGACAGACAGACAGACAGACAGACAGACAGACAGACAGACAGACAGACAGACAGACAGACAGACAGACAGATAGATAGATAGATAGATAGATAGATAGATAGATAGATAGATAGATAGATAGATAGATAGATAGATAGATAGATAGATAGATAGATAGATAGATAGATAGATAGATAGATTTACTGACTGACTGACTGACCAACAGACTGGCAAACAGAGAGAGAGACACAGAGAGAGGGACAGAGAGGAGAGAGATAGAGAGAAAGAGAGAGAGAGATTAATCAAGACTGAAATTAATAAAATGTATTGCTGCTGATGTTGATGCGGGATTCTCTGACAAAAGACAGTAACGACAACAGACTACTTAAATAGTTGGTGTTTATATGATACAATTGAGTTTCGTGTGGAGAATGACGTTTGACAGTGACTATGATCAAAGTCATTGAACTGATCACTTCAACGTGTGTTCTGTCCTGGATTTGTGTTGTCGCGTGGTTTCTGGTGGCTAGATGGTATTCTGTATCCTTGTCTAAATAAGTTTCCGGAGCAAAGAACTGCTCAAATGTAAGAAATTCCTGCACACACATAGGTTAGAACCTGGCCTTCACAGGCCTACTTCAAGCATCATTACGGCCTTCACACTACAAGAGCAAAGCCTCTTTGCCTTGTGCACTGACAGACTGATACAAACGTGAAGTAGCGTTGTTTTCTACGGTCTCAGAACAACTACCCCCTGGACAACCATCCTCCGGCAACTACTTCCGGACAGTCACCCCTGGACAAATACCCCCCTAGGACATCTACCCACAAGACAATTACCCCATAAAATCGTATTTTTGAATGAAAAGAAAAAAGAAAAAAATTACATGTATTTTTTCTTTTACTTTATTTTATCGTGTATTTTACTTGTCATGGACTAATTTCTATATACAAGGCAAAATATTTTTTCATTAAAAAAATGTTCTTCATTTACACAAAATATGATCTTCATTGATCTCCACTAACATGGATTCTGACTTTATACTGTTTGCTGTTGCGTCGGAGCCCACACTCGTAGGAGAGCTTTAGATTGACCAACGAAACTTGGTTCGTAGCGATCACTTTCGTTTCCGATAATGCTGTCGGGAAACCCTTGCGAACTGTTCTTCGTGCCGAGGCGGTAGCGCCTTTAGCAGCAGACGAAATTCAGCTGAAGTTTAGGATCAAGGGCACTGGGATTTTTTTAACACAAATTCTATGGCCTCAACTTCTGTTTGCTACGCTAGCCTAGTAACTTGTCCGTTTAGATCTACAAACCTAGAACTGGTGCTCATCCAAGGGCTAAAACATTAAAACATGGACAGTGTTCGTGCACATCCATACGAATACACCAGTAAAGTGATTTTACATCTTTACCATGCTCGTAAAAGTCACTTGAAACCTAGAAATATTGCAAAACTTATGTTGAAAATATTTATCGGAACCACAACTCCTCCGCCATTTTATAGATGAGAGCAAAAGCAGGCGAAAACAGCACCCTTTTTGAAGAGCAAACTACACCAATGTTAGTGCATCAAATCAACAACAAAGGGTGTGAGAATACAGTTATAACATTTGTTCAAGCTTACGTTTACAGCAATTGACCCGATCTATGTACAAAATACCAGAAACATACCTACGAATCACGATTCGTCAAAATGATGAAAATTCCGCTTTTTCGCGATACGAAGTTTGTAGCGTAGGCAAATAAGGAGGTCGTGACCTTCGTAAAGCGCAAAAGTGATGACGTAGAAAGGGAGTTTCCCTACGAAAAAGTATTACGAACTAAGTTTCGTTGCTTTCTAAAGTTCACTATTACCAGATGACAGAGTCTTAAACTTCACCTACACAAAACCCTTATACAGAATCTTGGAGCAACCGCATGTGGAGGTAGCAAATTCCATGGTTATATCGTATTTGGCCTTAGTTGGCAAACTAAATCGAATAATCTTTTTTCAGTTCTATTTGATCATTACCCACTATTCATATCCCCGTTAGGGTGCCGGGGGTTTATGTATAAATAGTATTCCACTTTGTGGAAATTTAATGCTGTAAATTACCACTGTCTCTTTCATTCTCGTTTGTTCTTTCTCGTTCCTAATCTGCACTATCAAACTTCTGTCTTCTTCGCTATTATTATACATACGATATTTTAACAAATTGTAATATTGACATTTCTTCTATTCCTATATTACCAATTACACCTCAGATTCCGCAATGGGAGCATAGAAACGCCATGTTCCATATTGATTACTCAGATACCACGAAAAGTGACAATGTACAGTTAATTGTTACTGATGCTAGAGAGCTTATGGAGAAACAATATTCTAATCATTTAAAAATTTATACTGACGGCTCAGTTTTAGAAACAACACATGCTGGCGCTGGAATTGCAATTCCTGACTTAAAAATTCAAAAGTCATATTATATTGGTAAGAATATCTCAATATTTACAGCAGAATTGTATGCAATCCTTATGGCTTTAAAAATTAATGGTAATTCTTCATTGGCTTTATTTAATATTCTTTTATGTGTAGATTCAAAATCAGTTTTATATTCTTTGAAATATTGGTCATGTAAAAGGAGGACAGATATTTTATTTGAAATTAAGTCTTTAATACATTATATTATAACTAAAGGTATTGGAGTATCCTTTTGTTGGATTCCTTCTCATACCTGCATTTATTGGAACAATATAGTTGATAAATTGGCTAAACGAGGAGCAATGAAATTAGGTGATACTATTACATATAATAATATAAAGCCTTCAGTATTTGAATTAATATCTTTATTAGAAAAGAATATATATTCTAATTTACGTAGCAATGGAAAGAATGAAAAATTTTCTTGTCCAAGACATTTGTGTAGAATAATTAATAAACTAAGAGTAAATTCATGGAAAACCAAGTTTTCAAAAGACGTAGTTTGTACTTGTTTACAACCAATATCTGTTAAACATCTGTTATATGAATGTCCTATTTTAATTATGTTATATAAGGAAAAGAATATCGATGTAAATAGTCAAGAATCAATTGACATTTTGTTGCATAGTCCAGCAATAATAGATATTGCCCGAATAATTTACAAGTCTGCAGTTGGCAAACTTCTGTAGTACTGTTAGATATTTTGTATGATTATCGTTCAACTTTAAATTGTTATATTATATGTTTGTGTACATGCGTGAGAATGGCTGTATGGTCTAAAATCACATAAGTGAAAAGACGTTAAAATAAATTATTGAATTGATATACATATATATATATATATATATATATATATATATATATATATATATATATATATATATATATATATATATATAATATATATTATATATATATATATATATATATATATATATATATATATATATATATATATATATATATATATATATATATATATATATATATATATATATAATTATATATATATATATCTTCTTCGCTAGACCACCTACCTTTTTTCTTGAAACACCTCCCAAAACTCTTCATTTGTGTGTGGGGTCTGTTGGGTCAGCTTGGGGATATCGGACGCTTTCTACCAAATGGTCACTGGGGTTTTCTATGGTATTATTTTTCAATGTAGGCATTTTATATACAGAATACAGAATCTTTATTGTCCCCACAAACACCTGCAAGGAAATTCTTAGTATGGACGTGTTTTGTTAATATTTTATAATGTTTATAATCTATTTTGTTTTTGTAAACGGGGGTTCGATAAATTAGAGTACAGTCCCAGCGTCCTCTACATGGGATGCCTTGGCCGGCTTGTGAAGTGCCTTCAGTATTGCCATTATGGTTGTTTCAGCAGATCTTTTATTCAGATCAGTGGAGAGCCCTCTTTCAAACACGTTGTGGTCCTGATTCGGCTCTTTGCAGTCCGCTGGACCCTATAAATGATGACTAACTCACTATCTGTACCCGTCCCCTATGCGCTTAATGTGTCCGGGGACGTAAATTTACTAAAAAAAAAAAAAAAAAAAAAAAATTCGTGTGCGGGGGCCGGGTAGCTCAGTTGGTAAGAGCGTCTTGCTAGTAACCGAAAGGTCGCTGGTTCGAATCCCGGATTGGTCAACGTGTGATCATATTATTTTCCCCTTTACCAACAACTGGCCCGCTGGTGTCAGTATAAATCGGTCCAGTAGTCACCTATATGCGAAAGTGTCGTGTGACTATAATCTACAAACCTTCGTGTGCGACGTACTTATTTTATATATTCTATTTTGTTTGATCCCTTTATTTATGTGACCTGTTCTCACGAATGGGTGTCAAAAATTAATGTGTTAATGGGGGTAGCTGTCCGGGGGATAGATGTCCTGGGGGTATTTGTCCAGGGGATGACTGGCCGGCGGTAGTTATCCGCGTGGTAGTTGACCTAGAACCGTTTTCTACACCAGGCTATCACAACATCTGTTCCTCGTGCTGCATCACTTCGTTCAGAGCCTGCGTTAGGCGACCCCAGAATGCCCGCGCCGCGTCGCCATGCTCCTCCCACTGCAGGTACGTCGTCGTCCTCAGCACCGCTATCATGGATGACGTCATCTCACGTGACACCACGTCATCCAGGCAGGCGACGATCAGCGCGTCATCGTAATCCATGACGTGACGCAGGCAGAGGTTGAGCTCGAACTGACACCACTGGCTGAGCACGAAGTGGTTGGAGAAGAGCATGAGCACCTTCTTGCTCCTCTCCACGCACTCCACAATGTTGTCCACGATGTTGCGGCCAGGGATGAAGTCTCGCACGTGCACGCACAGCCTCAACCCCTGACGGCCCTCTAGCTCCGGCACAAGGTGCTGAAAGACCCACGGCATGTTCCCCGAGTCGAAGGAAACGAAGACGTCGTAGATGAATTTACCTTGCTGCAGATAGCGCCGCCTGACGTCATCACGACCACGAAACGCCTCGTACAGCAGAAGGCGCAGATGCCAGCGGTAGCAGTACAGCAGCGTCACTGCCGTCAACACAGTTATAATAAAGCTGCAGTGGAAGATGATGAGAACGTTGGCATCATGACTGAGCAGGCACGCTTGTTCTGTCATTCTGAACTGCCCAAGTTGCACAGTAACGTGGTTATATCGACAATCGTATCTTGAATTAGATCTGCTGAAGAGGGGTTGGTCAGATAAAAACCATTCTTTGAACCAGAACAGCTCACATGAACACACGAATGGATTTTGACCCAGGTTCAGAAACTTCAGGTGTGCGCGAAGTGTATCGCCAAATGTTTGAGCACTGACGGCGGTCAGTTTGTTGTGGGACAGGTCCAGGTGAGTAAGATGCAGAGAGTCAAAACACTGGTCCGGTATGGAGCTGATTGCATTGTCACTGAGGTTCAGTTGTGTCAGGTTGACCCAGTTGCTAAATGCCCTGCAGGACACGAAGCCCACCTTGCTGCCGGACAAGGACAGAGTCTCAAGGGATCTCAGGTGTCCGAACACGGCCAGGAACCTTTCTTCGTCCACTAGATTAAGATTACTGTCCTCCAAGTACAAACGCCTTAGTTGCGTCACATTGGTGGGAAACTTCACTTTCTCCTCATAGAAGTCAATTTTTATGTTATTTAGGCGAAGTTCCATCAGGATAGGATGTCTGAGAATGTTCACATCCACGGCCAATGTCTTGGACTGCTGTGAGTTCAAGTTTAGGATTTGAAGTGCTGGAAAGTTATCTTTATTAAACCAGGATGACGCATTCACTATAGTAATGCAATTGGCACTTAGATCCAAGTACCTCAAGCTTGGGAAGCAAACATTGTTATCGTAATATCGCTTGAAACTTAGGAGTTTGTTCTTGGACAGATCCAGTGTTACAAGCTTCGGAAAATAAGACCCATGACTTTGTAATCCATTTGCACCTGGATCTAAGCTGCATTTACCATAAAAGTATTTTAAATTGTTGTCACTCAAATTGAGAGTCTCCAATCTTTCGAAAGGATTCGTACCTTTAAAATCAACTAAGCTAGTACTGCTCAAGTCCAAGCCTTTGAGATTTGGAAATCCCTGAAAAAGGTTAGTAAAATCTGTGCTTCCCTTCGGTTGTCGCAGGTTGTTGTCAGACAGCCAAAGGTAATTGAGCGTTGAATTAACCACGATATCTTTCAATAGCATGCTATGTAACAAACCTGTATCTTTCAGAGATAATGTATTTAACCTTGGCAAGTTTAGAACTTCGATCAGCGTTTCCGTGTCTACGTTAGTGAAGTCTAAATTAACGCACTCCAAGCGCTCCATGTGTTTGAGAGATCCGTTCTCGACTCCAGAGCAATTCCTTAAAATCAGTCTGGTGATTGGAACCTCAGTCACATTTTGCAGCATAGTCCGGCTCAGCTTGTCCCTTCGATGAAGTGTCAATCTAAGAAGTTCTACGTGTCCTGGCAAATATGGCATACACGAATGGACCTTGCACATTGCGTAACCAGTCATTCCTAGGGCAGCGGTCTTACAAGCGTAGCAGGTGCTGTCAGAGCTACAGGTGTGCTTGGTTTCATTCTTATTACAATGACCCGACAGTATGCGTAGGTTTTTTTCACTACAGGAGTCGACCTTTAAGCCTGCAGATACTATGTTGAGTTTGGCAAACGCACAATTGATGCTCATGAGCAGACAGTATGTCAAAACTTGAACATACACTACCCCACACATTGGCCCCATTGCAAAAACTGAAAGTCGGTCACAGTTTATTGAGAAACCTTTTTTGTTCTCAGTATTTGACCATATTTCCGTAAGTAACACGTAGAAGAAGGACGAGACTTCAATTCAAAATAATCAACGGAAGCAAATTGTTCCTTGCGAGTTTGTTTTGTTTATATATTCACTCTGTTTCTCTTGTTTGAAGATATAGCTTTGTTTCAAATGTAAAATGCGGTAATATCAGTACGAAGGACAAGGATGTACAGTACAATATAATGATAAACTTGCTTTTGATGCTGTTGGGAGCAATAAGACCTGTTCATCCAGCCACGATGTTAAAGGTGTTACGTTTGTCCTGTACCTCACAGTCCTCCTGTGTCTCACAGTCCTCCTTATCACACTGAAACTTGTCAATGAATGTTTGGTCTTTTAAACTGCATTGGGATTAACTATAATTTATTGTTACATGTAACTGTTCTTCTTCCACTAGCTAATCTGAGACTTTTCCTTGTGATGTATTATATAAATCAGTTGGTATGAAATAACTGGTAGAGAGGTTTCGTTTGCGATGAAGTACCAACAACTCAGGCGGCAGTTCATACAACTAAGATGACATGGGGACCTTCCTTCTCGCATCGTTTTTTTTTTAAAACTGTTATTTTAAAGACCTCTACTGTGTAGTACATCAGCAGCAGCAGCAACAGCAGCGGCACCAGCAGCTGCACGAGCATCATGGTGACGACGAAGACGACGACGACGATGACGACAATGATGATGATGATGATGATGATGATGATGATGATGATGATGATGATGATGATGATGATGATGATGATGATGATGATGGTGACGTGACTTTCCTTTTCACGTGACTTTCCTTTTCGCATCATATTTTTCTGTTATTTTTAAGGCATCTGCTTTGTGAGACATCATCATCATTACCATCATTATCATCGTCATCATTTTTTTCATCATCATCATCATCATCACCATCATCATCGTCATCATGGTAGGCTCCTTGCACTTTGCCCGTTACAAACGAAATTTTCTGATGAGTGCTTTGAGACTATGATAGGCACTGCACTTGAACTCTCTCTCACCTCTGTTACACACAATACATTTTCTGTCAACCCGTTTTAATAACAATAGTTACGAATATCCATCAATCTCACCTGTAATTGTCGCGTTTTTTCTTAAAAAAACACACAATTATGCCTTCATGTGATTATTACGTCGTCGTCATCACCATCAGCATCGGCATCATCATCATCATCATCATCATCATCATCATCATCATCATCATGCTGCTGATGTTGATGGTGGTGTTGATGATGATGAAGAGGATGATGACGATGATAATGATGGTGGTGGTGATGTGATGATGATGATGATGATGGTGGTGGTGGAGGAGGTGAAGATGATACCATCATCATCATCACCATCATCATCATCATCATCATCGTCGTCGTCGTCGTCGCCATCATCATCATCTTTATCATCATCATCACCAACACCATCACCACCTTCATCATCATCATCATCATCATCATGGAACTTGCACTTTGCCCGTTACAAAGGAAATCTGATTTGATATTAACCGCTTTCAGACTATGACAGACAATGTAGCCTACCCAGTCTGACTATCACCTCTGTTACAGACAAGAATAGCAAAGCGGTTTCCTATCCAATCCTATCTTATCCCATAACACGGAGGTCGTAGGGGCATTACAGATGATCGTTTAACCAGCGTACTCCATCTTTCCCTGTCCTCAGCAACCCTGATTGTTACGCTCAGTGTCAAACCAGTCCATTCTCGAATATTGTCCTCCCACCTCTTTTTCGGTCTCCATCTTCTTCTACCTCATTGCACTGTGCCTTGCAGGATGGTATTTGCAAGACCTGATGATCTGGTGACGTTGCCATACCCTCGGAGTTAATAATAATAATAATAATAATAATAATAATAATAATAATAATAATAATAATAATAATAATAATAATAATAATAATAATAATAATAATAATAATAATAATAACTAGCATTTATAAAGCGCCTACCCTAAGGATTTAAGCGCTATACACGCACACTTTCTTACGCAAACACATATACACACTATACATATCAGGGGCGGACGAGGGGGGGATTTCCGGGGTTTCCGGAAACCCCCCCAGCCCAAAAAAAAAAAAAAGGAAAAGAAAGAAGAAGAAGGAGAGAAAGAGAGAATACAATTATAAAAATAAAAATAAAAATAAATAAAAATAAACATAAAATAAATAAATAAATAAATAAATTATATATATATATATATATATATATATATATATATATATATATATATATATATATATATATATATATATATATATATATATATATATATATATATATATATATATATATATATATTTATTTATTTATTTATTTATTTTATTTTTATTTTTTCATACGGGTATTTGACCACTCGGAGGTCGTAGGGGCACCACAGATGATCGTTTAACCAACGTACTCCATCTTTCCCTGTCCTCAGCAACCCTGATTGTTTCGCTCAGTGTCAAAACAGTCCAGTCTCGAATGTTGTCATCCCACCTCTTTTTCGGTCTCCCTCTTCTTCTACCTTCTTGCATTGTGCCTTGCAGGATGGTCTTTGCAAGACCTGATGATCTGGTGACGTTGCCATACCCTCGGAGTTTCCGTTTTTTCACCACTGTGAGCAGGTCATCGTGTTGTCCAATGGCTTGTGTGATGGTCTGTCGGACTTCGTCGTTGGTGATGTTCTGGGTATATAGAAAATGCACAGAAGTCTTCTGTAGCACCTCATCTCCATGCTTTGTATTCTTCGTTGGAGATCTGCTGTGAGGGTCCATGTTTCGCAAGCATATAGGAAGATGGAGATGGCAAGGGAGCGCAGCAACTTTACCTTAGAATGTAGACTGATGGTCCTGTCTGTCCAAATTGGCTTCAACCTCGCCAGGGCAGCAGTTGTTTGTGCGATCCTGGAGAGGACTTCCTGTCGGGACCCATTGTCTGATACAATGGCTCCTAAATATTTAAAGCTATGCACTGTGTTGAGGGATTGGCCTTGGACTTTGATGTCCGTGTTGATGCCATGGGTGTTGTTGGTCATCATTTTGGAATTCTCTGCACTTATTTCCATTCAATAGGCTCTGGAGATGGTGTCAAGTCTCTGTACCAGCCATTCAAGTTCTTGTTCCTCTCCAGCCAATCCATCAATGTCATCCGCAAAACGAAGGTTGGAGATTGCTTTTTCCCCTATTCTGACTGTGCCTTCGTGGTCTGCAAGGGCATCTGACATGATGCGCTCTAGGAAGATGTTGAAGAGTGTTGGAGAGAGTAGGCATCCCTGACGCACACAGATTGTTGTTCTGAACCAGTTTTCGATGGCGCTGTTGTGGAGGACTGCACTGGTAGCCTTGTCAAACAGGCTTTTGATGACTTCAACAATTTTTAGGGCTGATGTTGTACACTCTCATGGTTGCCCACAGAGCTGCATGCCAGACTCGGTCAAACGCCTTTTTGATGTCTACGAACACATGATATAGATGTTGTTGGTGCTGTAGGTATTTCTCACAGATTATTCTGAGGTTGAAAGTCTGTTCAGTGGTACTTCGCCCTGCCCTAAATCCTGCTTGCTCTTCGGCTGTGATTTGTTCAGCTTGGGGTTTCAACCTGTTGAGTATTATTTTCAGGTTCGTGAAGGTTATTTTTTGGGGGGAAGAGTGATGACAAGCGACTGGTTCCATGGTGTAGGCCACTCCCCACTCTGCCACATCGTTTTACACATAATGGTGAGTGCGTTGATCATCGCCTCTCCTCCTGCTTGAAGCAGTTCCGCGGGTATGTTGTCCACTCCCGCTGACTTCCCCTTCTTCAGCGATTGCACTGCTGCCTCAACTTCTTCTCGGAGAATTGGGAGGATTTCTTCTTCTTCTCTGTTCTCTGGACATACTAGAACTGATGGGTCTCCGTTTGGTTTGTGGTTGTACTCTGTCCATCTGTCCAAGACTTCTTGTTCTTCTGTAAGACATAAGCCACTTGCTTTGGATCGTGGAGACCTTGGGCTGTTTAACACTTGTCAGCGGCTTCACAGTCTGGTAGGCCTTCTTGCTGTTGTTCTTGTTCAGACTGTTCTCTATTTCCTGGCATTGAGCTTCTATCCAGTTCTCCTTTGCTGTGTGCATGCCTTTAAGGATGTCATTGTTGATTTTTCGGTAGGCATCAGCTCCCTGTCAGGTGTTCCTTTTCTTTTTCATCTCTCTTCGTTTATCGCACAGGTCCAAAAGTTCAGGTGTGGTCCACAGCTTCTTCTTTGACGGGTGCTTTCCAAGGATCTCTGTGGCGGCATCTGTCACAGCTAAGTTTAAGGTAGTGGTCATGGTGTTGACATCTACTTCACCAGCTCCCAAAATGAGCAGTGGTGCAAATTGCCCTCCAATTTTGGCCTGCAATATTTATGTCACCTCCGGGTCTTGCAGTTTGTCCAGGTCGAACTTCAGTCTAGTGCACTTTGCTGTGTTTACTCTCTTCAAGTGAAGCCGAAAAGACATCATCACAAGATTGTGGTCACTTCCGATGTCTGCTCCTGGAAAAGTGCGTGCCCTGCTTGATCTGAGGCGTTTCTTGACCATCATTAACATTTACCGAGTAAGTCCCTTTAATAGAATTTTGGAAACCCCCCCCCCCCCTCCCAAAAAAAAAAAAACTGATCCGCCCCTGCATATACTATAATTATAAGACAAGTTACTCTTTCACGCGTACATACTACTGCTGTGTAAATCAATATGACAAAAACATACTAAATTACTACTTAACCCCCCACTCCTCCAAACCCCTTTTACAACTACAGATACTGCTGAAAGACTTTTGAGAAAAGATACGTTTTAAGGTTGGATTTGAACGATTCACAGGAGGTAGAATGTCTAACATGAAAGGGGAGAGAATTCCATAGGTGAGGGCCGTGGACAGCAAAAGAGCGGAAACCATGAGATTTTCTTTTGTAACGGCCCTGACGGAGAAGACGACAGTCAGTGGATGAGCGAAGGGAACGAGATGGAGTGTAAAGGAAGACAAGGTCAGATAGATAAGAAGGAGCAGAACCGATGACAATATTGTAGCAGATACAGGCAGTTTTATACTTAACACGTTCCGCGATAGGAAACCAGTGTAGCTTAACAAGGAGAGGTGTGAAGGGTTGGCGATGATTTACTTTAAAGATAAGACGGGCAGCAGAGTTCTGAACTTTTTGAAGCAGAGAGAGGATAGAATCTGGACAGCCAATGAGAAGGGTTTCCGTTTTTTCACCACTGTGAGCAGGTCATCGTGTTGTCCAATGACTTGTGTGATGGTCTGTCGGACTTTGTCGTTGGTGATGTGCTGGGTATAGGAAATACCCAGAAGTCTTCTGTAGCACCTCATCTCCATGCTTTGTATTCTTTGTTGGAGATGTGCTGTAAGGGTCCATGTTTCGCAAGCATATAGGAAGATGGAGATGACAAGGGAGCGCAGCAGCCTTACCTTGGAATGTAGACTGATAGTCCTGTCTTTCCAAATTGGCTTCAATCTCGCCAGGGCAGTAGTTGTTTGGGCGATCCTGGAGAGCACTTCCTGTCGGGACCCATTGTCTGATACCTAAATATTTGAATTTATGCACTGTGTTGAGGGATTGGCCTTGGACTCTGATGTCCGTGTTGATGCCATTGGTGTTGTTAGTCATCATTTTGGTCTTCTCTGCACTTATTTCCATTCCATAGGCTCTGGAAGTGGTGTCAAGCCTCTGTACCAACTGTTCAAGTTCTTGTTCCTCTCCAGCCAATCCATCAATGTCATCCGCAAAACGAAGGTTGGAGATTGCTCCTCCCCTTATGCTGACTGTGCCTTCGTGGTCTGCAAGGGCATCTGACATTATGCGCTCTAGGAAGATGTTGAAGAGTGGTGGAGAGAGTAGGCATCCCTGACGCACACCGAGTGTTGTTCTGAACCAGTTTCCGATGGCGCTGTTGTAGAGGACTGTACTGGTAGCCTTGTGATACAGGCTTTTGTGTTGTACACTCTCATGGTTGCCCACAGAGCTGCATGCCAGACGCGGTCAAACTCCTTTTTGAAATCTACAAACACATGATATAGATGTTGTTGGTGCTGTATGTATTTCAAAGCGGTTTACAACAACAATGTTTAGGAATGTGGGAATGTCCGTCAGTTTCATATAACATTGTTGCGTGTTTATTAACAATGCACAATTAAGCCATTTACGATAAGGAAATGTTGAAAGTTGACATTTCCCATTAACTTTCACCAAACCTGATTGTGACTACACAATTCTATTCCAGGCTTTATTTGCATTGTTTCTCTTAAAATTGTGTTTACTTGCTACCATTATTTATTTATGTAACAATTAATCAATTGATTTGTTTTTTTTTTTTTAATTTCTTTGGATGCTTCCAAAAACTCATTAACATTTGAGGACTTTTGAAGACAGAAATTAAATCAAACTATTTTACATTTATTGAAAAATTACTTCACGATCTGCGTCTTTTTTCTATTCACTATTCTTTTACTTTTCAATCACCTTCTTCTTCTTCTTCTTCTTCTTCTTCTTCTTCTTCTTCTTCTTCTTCTTCTTCTTCTTCTTTAATCTCTTAATCTTATTGTTGTTGTTGTTGTTGTTGTTGTTGTTGTTGTTGTTGTTGTTGTTGTTGTTGTTGTTGTTGTTGTTGTTGTTGTGGTTGTTGTTTTTGTTCGTCGTCATCGTCTTCTTCTTCTTCCAATTCATCGTCTTCGATTTGAAATTAAATGCAAACAAAAGGTTAATCAAGAGGGCCCCGTTAGGTACGTTTGCATTCGGGCTGCGCTCGCGGGCTAACACAGACACAAACCCATGCATGCAACAACGCTATTTTTAATGTGACTTTTTGTTTGTGTTGATGTTGTTTTTCGAAGGGTTGGTTGCAAACAAAACTGTTTAATCTTAGGAATATTGCATAAAGAAGACACGAATGTGTGTATTTGTGGGTGTGCTTGCCAGCTTTTCTTGCGCGCATGCGTACGTCTTATCATTTCGATGAAGAAGACGTTAATAAAATAACCAATTAATACATGAGTCATCGTCTCATTTCCTTTTTTTAATTTTTTTAATGATACTTCGATAGATAGATAAATAGATAGATAGATGGATAGATGGATGGATGGATGGATAGATAGATAGATAGATAGATAGATAGATAGATAGATAGATAGATAGATAGATAGATAGATAGATAGATAGATAGATAGATAGATAGATAGATAGATAGATAGATAGATAGATAGATAGATAGATAGATAGATAGATAGATAGATAGATAGATAGATAGATAGATAGATAGATAGATAGATAGATAGATAGATAGATAGATAGATAGATAGATAGATAGATAGATAGATAGATAGATAGATAGATAGATAGATAGATAGATAGATAGATAGATAGATAGATGGATAGATAGATAGATAGATAGATAGATAGATAGATAGATTATTGACAAGCAGTGTCAGTGTATTGCAATCATGTAATTTATTTCGGAGTCCAATGTCAAAGGTGTAATTAATGTGTTTCTGCACAGTTATCAAAGGCCTATGATGATAATCACAATGATGATGATGATGATGATGACGACGACGACGGCGATGATGATGAGGAAAAGAAGGAGGAGGATAAGAAGGAGGAGGAGGAGAACTGATCATGAGGAGGAGTAGAAGAATAACGGCTATGACGATGACGAAGACAACGACGACGACGATGATGATGATGATGATGATGATGATGATGATGATGATGATGATGATGATGATGATGATGATGATGATGAAGACGTTGACGACGACGACGACGACGACGACGACGATAATGACTGCACCGTTACATATTTTGCCTACAACAATGCTGAGAGACGGTCGAAAGTACTGCACAGCATGCAGTTTATACATTCAATGTATGCCCCATACATATTTAAACGTTCGATGTCCACATGTATGTGTGAAAACATTTGAAGTTTCACTAAACTCTATATCGAAATCACTCAGAGGGCGCCGTTGTAGTAATGCCATAGCTTGTGATGTCCGATGCTCCTTCAGCAATCCTTGAGCTGAACAAAGCACTCTATAAGATCTGGCCATCCCTAATGATACTAATCTATCATAACAAGATTGTTCCACATTTTGTTCACGATCACAGTACAGTCTCCTTAGTCTGCAGTTCTACAGTTTCAGTTCCACGCTGCATGATCACTTCTTCTTCTTCCCTTTGTCTGCCATGACGTGCTTGTCGCTGACCGGGACGGACTTTTTCCACGAAATGACTGCCTTAGAGGCGCTGACACTCCCACCGTCTTTTGCATAGCTGGACGACGAGGATGACGTCACCGCTTTACTTGCCGAAGCCGCTGATTCGTCGCCGCTGTTCTGGAATCTATTTTTAGGCACGAGAATGACTTTCTGGGCGGGGCCAGTGCTAGGTTTGGGGTTAGGGGCGGGTTTGTTGGCGTTTTTAGAATTGGCGTCTGAGGGTTTGGTGTTGAGGATGAGTTGCTTGATCTCCTCCATCTCCTTGTGGTGGCGTTTTTCTTGCTCAAGCAGCTTTTTCTCCATCTTCTTCTCAGCGTTCTCCACGCGAGCCTCAAGCTTGCTGTTCTTGTCCTCCAGCGCCTGCAACAGTCAACACTAATAATAATAATAATAATAATAATAATAATAATAATAATAATAATAATAATAATAATAATAAGAAATTACATTACATAGTTATTGCTTTAGGTCCAGCGGACTCTTCCGAGCCAAATCAGGATCAGAGAAGTGAAAGAGGGCTCATCCCTGATCCGCAAAAAAGATCTGCCGACACAACCCTAGTGGTAACAATGAAGGCAATCTACCAGCCGGTCACTTTACACTAAAGACACCCCAGGCAGGGGACGCTGAGGCTATACTAAACCCCGTTTACAAAAACAAAATAGAATAACATCATTATACAATATCAACAAAACACATACATATAAAATGCCTACTTTGCCAAATAATAACATCATAGGAAGCCCCAGTGACCACTTTGCAGAAAGCATCCAATATTCCCAAGCTGATCCAATAGACCTCACACACAAATGAGGAGTTTTATCCCAGAAGGGTTTTCAAGAAAAAACGGTAAGTGACTGGTCTAGCGAAGAAGAAGATAGTATAGTAGATTCATAGAACAGAGTAGGAATGAGAAAGAACAAAGGAGAAAGACAGCGACAGTGGGAATTTAAAGCACAAAATTTCCAGAAAGTGGGGATACTATTTACACTGAAACTCCCGGCACCCCCACGGGGGCATAATAATAATAATAATAATAATAATAATAATAATAATAATAATAATAATAATAATAATAATAATAATAATAATACAGGATGCTATCAATCGAACTCAAAGCACGGCGATCTAAAAAAAATCCCAATTACAGAAATAGGAAAATAAATCAAATTTTATTTCTGAAATTTTAAACCTGACCGCATCCAATAGCATTATTGAAGGGAGGGAGGAAACCGGAGTGCCCGGAGTAAACCCTCGGTGTTCTGACAACTCTCGTACCTAATTAACGTACGTTCGTCCCACCGGGGGTTCGAACTCGCGACATTTGGCATAGGAAACCAACCCACTGTCCACTGATCTACCAGCCACCCCTAACATAAGTCAACAGTATATTGAAGCGTTGTGGCCAAGTGGGCTAAGGCGGGACTAACTTGCCTTGTCCAAAAGCCAGAAACCAATGGCTCTTGACAGGGGTGGGTTCGAGCCAGCATCTGGGCGTTATGTTTCTCCGAATATTATTTACTTTCGACTCAGGCAACGTCTCGGGGGTTTTCTCCGGGTACTCCGGTTTGCTCCCCCAGCACAAATTTAAAAAAATTCACAAATAATGTTAGGTAGTTTGGGTTTGGGCGCGCCACTGGCTGCGACTACGTCTTCCCCGGGGGAGGTGGCCCAGAAATTTCCGATAGAAAGGGATAATAAACTGCAGCAAAAAAAAAGAAAAAGAAAGAAAACGTATGACGTAAATACTATTACTAAGGGTTCTTGTGATTTAGGTTTAAAAAAAACAAAGTCTTGCCCATTTGGACGATTATCTACATTAAAGAGCTGATTGCGGCACATTGTGAATAGTGGCTCCACCACATATCCTATCCTATCCCGTAACTCGAAAGTCGTTGGGGCACAGCAGATGATCATTTAACCTGCGTGCGCCATCTTTCTCTGTCTTCAGCAACCCTCATGGCTTCGCTCAGTGTCAAGCTAGTCCATTCTCGAATGTTGTCCTCCAACCTCTTTTTCGGTCTCTCTCTTCTTATGCCTCCTTGCACCGTGCCTTGAAGGATGGTCTTTGCAAGGCCTGATGCTCTGCTGACGTGGAAATGCCATCGGAGTTTCCGTTTCTTCACCACTGTGAGCATGTAATCGTTTTCTCCAATGGCTTGTGTGATGGTCAGTGGGACTTCGTCGTTGGTGATGTGCTGGGTATAGGAAATGCCCAGAAGTCTTCTGTAGCACCTCATCTCCACGTTTTGTATTCTTCATTGTAGACCTGCTGTGAAAGTCCATGTTTCGCAAGCGTATAAAAAGATGGAAATGACAAGGGAGCGCAGCAGCCATACCTTGGAGTGTAGACTGATGGTCCTGTCTTTCCAAATAGCCTTCAACCTTATCAGGGCTGCAGTTGTTTGTGCTATCCTGAAGAAGACTTCCTGTCTGGACCCATTGTCTGATACAATGGCTCCTAAATATTTGAAGCTAAGCACCGTGATGAGGGATTGGCCTTGGACTTTGATGTCCGCATTGATGCCATTGGTGTTGTTGGTCATCATTGTGGTCTTCTCTGCATTTATATCCATTCCAAAGGCTCTGGAGATGGTGTCAAGCCTCTGTATTAGCTGTTCAAGTTCTTGCTTCTCTCCAGCCAATCCATCAATGTCGTCCGCAAAACGGAGGTTGGAGATTGCTCTACCCCCTATGTTGACTGTGCTTTCGTGGTCTGCAATGGCATCTAACATGATGTGCTCCAGGAATATGTTGAAGAGTGTTGGAGAGAGTAGGCATCTGATTGTTCCACGCCGATTGTTATTCAGTGGCGATATCTGTCACAGCGGAGTTGAAGGTGGTGATCTTGGTGTTGACATCTACTTCTCCCGCCCCCAAAATGAGCAGTGGTGCAAATTTCCATCCAATTGTGGCTTAGAATATTTCTGCCATCTCCGGGTCTTGCAGTTTGTCCAGATCGAACTATAGTCTGGTGCACTTTGTTGTATTTACTCTCTTCAGGTGGAGCCGAAAAGCAATCATCACGAGATCGTGGTCACTTCCGATATATGCTCCTGGAAACGTTCGTGTCCTGCCAATGTTGACGCTTAATCTGAAACGTTTTTTGACCATGATATAGTCAATCCGGTTGTGATGCTCCCCGCTGGGACAGTGTCAGGTCCATCGTCTGGGTTCTTTGTGGGGACCAAGCGTGTTTGCCAGTATCTGGCAAACTCCAAGAGTCCTAGACCTCTGTCATGTGTATCGTTGTTGCAGTGGGGTCCACATGTGTCTCCCCCAGTTGTGTTGGGCGTCTTGGCCAACCTTGGTGTTCCAGTCGCCTTGCTCTATGATTATGTCCTTCATCGGCACTTGGTCAAGGACAGCCAGCCTATAGAAATCCTCGACTTCGCTGTCGTCATAGACTGATGTTGGAGCATAGGCCTGGATGATAGTGAGGTTGAAAGGGGCTGCTCTCAGACGGATGGTAATGAGTCTACTGGAGACTAGGCGACAACCCGATATCAAATGGTGTCATAGGATGAAGCCCACTTGAAAAACTGTGAAGTAAGAGGAACTGCGTGTTAGGCCTATTAGCGATATTGACCGCTTTTAAGAGGAAATATTCACTGGGACCTGCGTTATCAGTTCCTGGTCTATTTAAAGGGTCCCAGTTCGAAGGCTTTGTTTACTTTTGGCAAAAACGGGTTTACCCTAAAATTCCCATTGTTATGACATTAAGCGGCCTTTCTCGTTGCTCAAACCAACCGTCAACGTTTGAATGTTCCATTTGTGTTCAGACAGGGAGTGAGATTTTCTTGTTTTAACGGTACATCAATACCATAGGTGTGTGACCTTTGACCCTATTTCCGAATGAACCACGCGGCTTTAAGAGTGCGTATTTGGTGTCTGGGGGTAGGGTCTGTTGTATAGGGTCTGTTGTGTACGGTCTGTTGTATACGGTCTATTGTATAAGGTCTGTTGTATAGGGCCTGTTGTATTGGGTCTGTTGTATTGGGTCTGTTGTATAGGGTCTGTTGTATTGGGTCTGTTGTATAGGGTCTGTTTTATAGGGTCTGTTGTATAGGGTCTGTTTTATAGGGTCTGTTGTAAAGGGTCTGTTGTATTGGGTCTGTTGTATAGGGTCTGTTGTATAGGGTCTGTTGCATGGGGTCTGTTGTATAGGGGGTAATTGGGAAAAAAGACACAGGAAAACAAATCACGGAATAAAAGTCACAGAAAAAAATCACAGGAAAAAAAGTCACAAAATAAAAGAGCTCCCTCTCTCCCACTCTCTCATGTTATGGGTGTAGAAATGTTATCAAGCAGAACACAAACTCACAGCTTTACTGTTAACAAGTGGCTAGACTACCTATGTTTCATAGCCGTGTGAGAGCTAGTGTGTCAGTGAATCTTTTACAATTTTCTTCCTATCTCTATTACCCTATCTACACACAGACCGGGCTAAACATATAAATGTATTAAGATTAGTCACAGGATGATTATACTAGCCGATCCTCGCAGACAAAGACGAGTGGGTAACAGCATTCCATTGTGCAGAGCCCAGTAACAATAGACCCACCGTCACATCTGTTGCATAGGGTCTGCTGCATAGGGTCTGTTGCATAGGGTCTGTTGTATAGGATCTGTTGTATAGGGTCTATTGTATAAGGTCTCTTGTATAGGGTCAATTTTTATAGGGTCTATTGTATAGGGTCTATTGTATCCACCCAAAACGAGAAACCTTAGCGAGCAACTTTTTATGGGTTCTGCCTCTAACCGGCTTTGGTAGATTTTTTTTTTTTTTTTTTTTTTGCGCAAGAACGGTGGATAGCAGTTGCTATTAATAAGCACAAAAACCACGGAATTTATTGATTTCAAAAAAATAGCTATACTTTTGAAAGAAGTTTTTTTATTGTAAGCTTTTCTCCAGTGGGGTAAAACTCACTGTGCATGTTAAAAGGATCTGTCGAGGGGGAGGAGGGGGGGGGGCGATCAAAGTGGGTCCCTTTAAATTAAGACGACGAATATTTATTTTACAGCGTCTGTTGCCTCAACTTCTTCAAGCTCGCTGGAGATGGCATAAAAACAGAGAACTAAACGTTGTTAGAATGTACTAGACTGTATTGATGGGTATTTATTCTGAAACCGCTATAAACCAATATTGATAGTGACAGACAAACTGAAACAACATACCTTGAGGTTCCTGCGGTCCATCTGCTGCTGCTTGGTGAGGGTTTCTACCTTGACTTTTTGGTCCCTGAGGTAGGTCTCCAGGGTTTGAATCTTCTTCTCCAGGGTCTGGATGCGCTTCTGTAGGACTTTGTTCTCTTCCTTGGCATCTTGTAGCTCTCTCTCCCTCGTCTTCAGTTCCTTTCGCATCTCTTCCAGCTCCGTAGATCGCCTCTCCAACTCCACCTGAGAACGCACTAGACCTTATTGTCGCAGCCTGCGCTTTTCATTTCGGGGCAAAAGGTGTGGTTCGGGCCTCATATATTGGCCTGTATGCGTGTGAGCTCCTAATCTGAGTATCACAGGCTGCTGGGGAATACGCATTGCATTATATCAGCCTAAGTTTGATGATTCTCTGACATTGCGTTTTGTGCGGAGTCAAGGGTAAGGTGGGTTTCTAGCGGAGACTTGTCTATTAATATTTCAATAAACTTGTTAGCGCTCTCTCCCTGTCTCACTGAACAAAGTATTTACCCTAGATATGGCTGCAAATTATCACGAGACTGCTTAGCGAGTACCGCTTTGTCTATGCAAAAGGCGACCACTTTCTTGTGTGTGCAAAACTTCGTAATGTCAATTTGTTTCTATGTCATTTCATTTTACACGCACACGCACACACACACACCCACACACACACACAAACACACACCCACACACACACAAACATATTTGTGTCATTATTTAGAAAAAGTAATTCCTGCATGAATGTTCGTTCCTTCAAACCTTAAATTCAACCATTCAAGGGAAAAGACGAGAAATTACCTTGATGTCGTCGTCCGATGACCGTGCGTCATTTAACACCTCTTCCTCAAGTGTATGCAGCCGCTGTTCGTGGTTGTCAAGCTTCTCGCTCATTCGCTTGTGGCGGCTGTCCTGTCCATGGAATACAATACATTACAATACAACGCAACGCAACACAACACAACGAAACGCCACGCCTCGCAACACCACACAATACAATACAATACAATACAATAGGGATTATATCCAAGATGTTTTACAATAATCTCCAGTACCTTCACTTTGGAAAGATGGAGTACGCTGGTTAAACGATCATCTGTGGTGCCCCTACGACCTCCGAGTTATAGGATAGGATAGGATAGGATAGGATAGGATAGGATAGGATAGGACCTTCTTTTTAAGCGAGGCACCTTTATCACTTGTGTGTTGCACGCACTTTTTGACTCACCCAATGCAATACAGCTTTGTTTTCCAGAGAGAGACGGAGAGAGAAAGAGAGAGAGAGACAGAGAGAGAGAGAGAGAGAGAGGGGGGGGGAGGAGAAGAAGAAGAAGAAGAAGAAGAAGAAGAAGAAGAAGAAGAAGTAGTAGTAGTAGTAGTAGTAGTAGTAGTAGTAGTAGTAGTAGTAGTAGTATATTTTATTAACGTCTGCTAAAACCAAAGGTCATTCGAGACGACATATACAAAAAGGATCTAAAAGTGTGAATAACATATCAATAAAGAAACAACAGTAAACCAGTGAAATCGAATACACAATAGGTCTAAATTTGCACAGGCGATTACATGCATAAAAACAGCTATATACAAACTTACATCGCAAACACTCATGGACATTGTATTTTCTATTTTAAAAAAAATACTTTTAAAAAAATAAATAAAAAATAAATAATAATAATAATAATAATAATAATAATAATAATAATAATAATAATAATTATTATTATTATTATTATTATTATTATTATTATTATTATTATTATTATTATTATTATTATTATTATATACACATAATATAAATAAATACATAAATAAACAAATAAAGCGTGCATACATTGGAATTTGCAAATAATCACACTGACGCACTAAACAACAGAATCGTCCATGTATAAATACAGTTTAACGTACTATCTCAAAAAAGAAGAAGAAGAAGACGACGAAAGAGATAAACATCAATTTGATTGGATATATTAACTAACTGAATGACTGACAGACTGAATGACGGACTGAATTAATGAATATATTTTACGTTTAAAAGGGAAGGGATAACAGATAACATTATGGGGAAGAAGAGAGTACGGGTGGAGGGTAGCTTATATTATTATTGAATTAAGTAATGTGGTTTTAGCTCTTTTGTTTGCCTAAGTCATCACACATTAAGCACACAAATAAAAATCAAAGTAAGCTACCGAGTCCGACTGCTCGTCTCCCAAGAATAATCCTGGGGATTAGTGAATGCAAATCTGACTTTGTAATCTGTCCATGCACTGTTCATTTACAAAAGTATAGGGGGAGGCCCGATGACACAGTGGGTTAGTCGTCGGTTTCCTATGACGAAAGTCGCGGGTTCGATTCCAGCAAGGTGTGAACTGACGCGGCTTAGGTACGAGGCTTTGCATATCACCGAGGGTTTTCTCCGGGGTACTCCGGTTTCCTCCATCCCTTCAATAATGGTTTTAGATGAAGTCAATCCAAAAATTTCTAACACGAAATTCCATTTCCTTTCCGTCTTCTAACAGCGATCTCCCTGCCTTTACACTACATGTTTGTTTGAGTGATAGATGTGTATTTGTTGAGTTTGTACATGAGTGCGTGAAATATGTGAGCATGTATGTTCGTACAGATCGTCTCTCTTTGAGCCGAAAGCGCGTTTATAGCTGACAGTAGTAGTAGTAGTAGTAGTAGTAGTAGTAGTAGTAGTAGTAGTAGTAGTAGTAGTAGTAGTAGTAGTAGTAGTAGTAGTAGTAGTAGTCTATTATTACATATATGCCGATGATCTGTACCTGTAGCTTGTGGTCGATGGGCAGTTGATGGGGAGCGGGGTTCTCCTCGTTCTTCAGGATGCGAGCCAGCCGGACGTGGTTGTCGGTGTCGGAGACTTCCAGGGCGTTGATGTAGTTCTTGTAGGCATCGGGCCCTCGCGTTAGCAGCACCCCTAGCAAAGCGCGGTTTCGGTCACACAGCTGTGCTCCTTGGAGAATCTGCTTGCGGTCGTTGCTGTCTAGGATCCCTGTACGAATATCCTTTTATTAACTTTTTTACAGCCACCTCATGACTCAGGGATACCATCACTACAACCCTTGCTAAGCCTCTAGCTAAGTAAACTATTTCAACGCTGCAACCTTTCTTAACCATTGCCAAGAAACTACGCGTAGAAAACGCCAAAATAAATAGATTTAACAATTTCATTTACGTCACCATCATCATCATCACCATCATCATCATCATCATCATCTTCTTCTTCTTCTTCTTCTTCTTCTTCTTCTTCTTCTTCTTCTTCTTCTTCTTCTTCTTCTTCTTCTTCGCCTCCTCCTCCTCTTCCTCCTGCACCGCCTCATTGTCACCGTCGTCATTGCTGTTGTCATCATAGTCGTCGTCGTCATTGTTGTTGTTGTTGTTCTTCTTCTTCATTGTTTTTGTTGTTGTTGTTGTTGTTGTTGTTGTTGTTCTTCTTCTTCTTCTTCTTCTTCTTCTTCCTCATCTTCCTCTTCCTCTTTGTTACGTTGAAACGCGCACGATAGTTCGTGCGTGACGCGCACGATAGATCAGATCGTTTTATTTTGCAAAGCATGCAATAATAGAATGTATTTACCTTTGATTTAATTTTGCGTTGTTGTTAGATGTTGTATAACGTTGGTAATTTTAGTTGGTCGATATTATTTGAGAATTTTATAGAGTTGGTTGTTTACTATCGATCGAAGCGTATGGATAATTCTAGTGGTAGCTTAACTAAAGAAGCTTCCATCCCAAATAAGGTTGTATGACGTGAGACAATGATAATGAAGTTTGTTCTGATTGGTTGAGATGTGTCAAGCTGGGGTATTCTCACCCTTTCTGGAGTTTGGAGAGATTATATATATATAGTGCCGCACTGTTTCAAAAGGTGGTTGAGAGTTGAAAATTGTAGAGAGTTGTAGAGGTGTGTGTGTTGAAAGTAAAAAGTTGAGAAAGTGAAAGCGATTGAGCGATGGTATGCAGTTGTTGATGTACGCTGAATAAAGTTAGAAAACTTCATACGACGACTCCTACCTTGTTGATGATTGAACGGGTTGCGTGGATAAACGAATCTGAGTTACACTTATCAGGAGGATTCAAGCATTGGGGCTGAATCAACTACTGATAAAGAAAAACACCAATTGAGTGTAACACTCTTCTTCTTCTTACCTTTCTCTATCAGAAGTCGTGAGATCTTGTCTGGATCCATAAGTTTGACGATGTCTGGTTCGTTTCTCTCTAGTATGCTGCAGTCTCTGCTGCTGACCGGCGCACACACGATACTACTGGTTGCCATGAGGTCAGGCTGGTCACATTGGTTACATGTAGTTTGCGCTCAGCTCGGGGTCAATGACCAAAAGGCACTGACTGGTCAACAGCTACTTTAAGTTTGGTAAGCTTATATGTTTTTACTCCGAACTTCGCGAATCCCAAAGCTGAAAAGATTAATAAATAAATACATAACTAAATTTGACTTTTAAAAAACATTAAAAAAAATAAATATAAAAGAAAATAAAGAAATAAATAAATGTAGGTAAAGTAAAAGCAAACAAATAAAATAGAATAAATAAATTTTACAAAATTAAATAATTGTATTTCAAGTAAACTACAATACAGTAAAATAAATACAATAAATAAAGAAAGAAATGCCGGTTTAAAAAAAATAAATAAATAATAACAAACATTAAAAAGAATATGATCATCCGATTTGTCTAAAGCAATCAAAACAGTTAACATTAAAACAAACTCATTCAAAATGGCCCAGGAATGAAGTCGCTGTTTCTTTTTAATTCGGTTTACGCTGTCAGTAATATTGTATTCGGAGCTCGCTAGTCCAAGGAATCACAAAGCGCAAAATTGTGACGATAACTCCTAAAATCTATTATGTGTTTTAATGACAGAAGCCAGACGTTCAGTGCTACAATACAATACAAGGTTATTGCTTTAGGTCCAGCGTTCAGTGCTAATACTATAACAATATCCTTCTGATTACGCAACTAATCTTCTTACCAGTCAAGTTAAAGCTGACACTCACCGAAGAATTACGAAGCACAATCCTATGCTTTCAATTCCTAAACTCTATACCAGATAATTTTTTGAAAGAAGTTTCCAAACTCAATGTTAATGCAATAAAATAACTCGATTAAAAAAAAAGAAAATTACGGAACTTACGTCAGAACTATACTTACTCGCCGTGTTATGTACAGACGCATTGTCTCCCTTTTAATTACGAAGCTGCTCTTTCAAACACAGTATTAAGGTGCAGTAACGCGATACTGATTTAAAGTAGGCACCGACGCCGCAACCGGTAACACAGGGAGAACTAAAAGAACAGAAACCTTATCTGTTTAGCCCATCGCTTTCCTAGCCACCTGTAGAACGTAGACTACTAACATTATTGCCTCTAAAGTCCATAACACGCGTAGCCGCAGACAGGAGAACTCGTGATTAATTTACCGCCCGCCGATCAGCGATGGCACGTATTTCACTAACAGACCAGCAAACAGACGATTAAGAAAAAAATTAATAAATACATTCATTTATTCATCAAATTCGTTGTAATAAAGACTGATTATCGACAATCCCCGTTTCTCGTGGATCAGCAAAATTATGTGGCTTTCAACGGTAGATTGTTGAAGCGTGTAGTTGGGGCCTTCTCTTACCTCTCAGCGCGTCCTTGGCAAAGAGTGGAAACAATGTCATGTCTTTTTATTGTTGTGCACACAATTCCCACCATTGACCGTTAAACCTCACATAGCTACCAAGGATCATCATCTCCTTCCCTCCCACCCCCCCTCTATATCCCCCCTTCTCCTCCCTTCTCCCTCCCCCTCCCCCTCTCTCGGTTAAGGGTTTTTGGGGGTTTTTTTGGTGACAAAGAGTTTGCTTCCTTAGTAAATGACAATGTTGTAATATTACAAGATGATCAAATGGGTTATCGTTGCTCAAACCGACAGCCAAGCTGTGAATTTTGGGCGTCCCTTCCTTGTGGTGTGAACAAATAACTGTGACTGCAATACACACTTTCGCAGCGGTACTATGTTTATGATCAACCTTGATGCTATTAATAATCACACAGGCCACTGAATTTATCAATTTATACATCCAACCGTATTTTTTAAAGAGGTTGTTGTTTTGTTTCGTTGTTATTTAATTTTTTTCCTGCGGGGCAACACTTACGGTGAATTTAAAAAGGACGTGCGACGCTGAGATTTCTTTCATGGACTCTTGCCAATGGCTGTCAAATAACGCTGCGTTTCCATTTTACTAGCATCTCTCTCTCTCTCTCTCTCTCTCTCTCTCTCTCTCTCTCTCTCTCTCTCTCTCCCTCTCTCTCTCTCTCTCTCTCTAAAACTTCTTCCATTAAAAATTGGCAATACAACAATACTTGCTGAAGTACAGTGTCATAAGGTTCTTGGGGGTAACTATAGACAATAATTTTTCCTGGGTAAAACATATTTCAAATATTAGTAAAATTATTTCTAAAAGGACTTACCAATTATCAAGGATAAAACATTTATTAAATTTATATTTCTCGTAAACTGTTTTATTCCGGTCATATTCTATCATTTATTGATTATTCTTCTACTATTTGGGATTCTGCTATAGTGGCAATGCAATAAAGCATTTAATCAGAATTCACAAACGTGCAATTAAACAAGTTATATTTAAACAAAAAATCTCTCCAGATGACTATAAACGGATCATTATTCTACTGTACCTCTTACCGACAGACTAAAATTTAATAAAGGTGTTTTCATGCACAAGGTCCTTTCTGGCAATGCACCTTCCTATCTTTTTTGTCTTTTAAAAAAAACTGCCAGACCGTTCACAAAATTAAATGTTCCAATTCCAAAAATTGATCTCTTCAAAACTAGTCTAGCTTATCCCGGTTCCATTTTGTGGATTGACTTTCCTGAAGATCTCTGCACTCCAACATCTAAATTTACATCATTTAGAACACGTCTCCTAAAACACATGAAAAATTAAATACACATTAATTGTTAATGTTGTTGATTAATAATAACAACCTTAATTTGTTTAAAAATGATTTTATCTAATGATGACTTTGTTTATTTGTTATTGTTCCATGATGTGAATGTTATAACTTTGAGTTGTATTTAATAGTTATTGTTAAAGCTCCAAGGGCAAGATGTAAAAAAAAGCGCATCCAGCGCTTATTCTTTTACCCTTGCAAACTAAAATTATCTTATCTTATCTCTCTCTCTATTCCTCTCTTTCTAGGTCTCTCTTTCGCTCTCTTTCTCTCCCTCCCTCCCCACCCTCTCTTTCTCTCTCTCCCTCCCCACCCTCTCTCTCTCTCTCTCTCTCTCTCTCTTCCTCCACTCTCTCTTGGTATCTCATATCGCACCTGATCTCTGTTAATCGGTGTTGAAACATCTCTTGGTAACCATCGAAGACTTCTTTATTGCTCTTCCTGGACTGTAGCTAGGACGTTCCTGACATAAGCGTTTCCTTCAAGTACTTAAACGGGATCCAACAAACATATAAATTATTCGTTCGCGCTATTATTGGGAACCAATTACGCAGACACTGACACACACACGCATAGGCTTACATACCTACACACACTCACACACACAGAGGCGCGCGCCCTCGCTTATTCATACGCACTTACGAAAGTACTCGCGGTCACGATTTGTTTTAAGGGGTAGAAGGTAGGGAGGGAAGGTACGGTAGGGGTAGGATTAAATGTGTACACACTGTAATGACCCACACGAAAACACAACATCTTCTTATCCACACGAAAACACATCTTCCTATACACACGAAGCTTTTAAAAAGGCAGAATAAACTCAGCCTACGAACAAGAAACTATCTTTGTTTCTGACACTCTAGTATAGTCGTCATATTTATTAATAGCGCTATAGGCTGAATAAGTAAACGTCCGCATTCTAGCAAATGTTTGTGTTTAAATCTCATCGACGACACTATAAAACCGAGACCTAGTCTATGCACCGCAAGTCTTCCATCGCTCCGAAAGATCCTAGAGTAAATGCCAGAAATAAATACACACATCCTGCAAACATTGCGTCCCGATTTCCCTTCGTTTTTGGGTAGCGCTTCTCTGCGGCTGCCGAGATTTACGTTGAGTACGTAACGCAACTTTCCCATGGAATCCAATCAATAGAAATTGATTTCTTCTTCTTTACCCCTAACTCTACGCCATGCCCCTCCCTCCTAGCCCACCCCCTTCTCCATGATTTAAATAATAAAAACTGACGTTACTCGTGTCAGCACAGCCACATGTATTTAAGAAGTTTAACGGTATCCAACGCATCAAAACGTAAGTTATTGACTATAAATAAAATAATCAACCATTTCACAACACTTACTACCGTAATAAAAAAAATTTAAATCACAGCAACGACAACAACAGCAGCAGCAATAGCACACTAAAAAGCATTTAAGACGCCTAAAGTTATCCAACACATCAAAACGTAAGTTATGTAAAGTAATGCAATAATAGACCATGTCACAACACGTAGTAACGCAAAAATGCAAAAAATCGTAACAACAACAACATAAACACAAAGTCGGGAATGATGAGCTGAAAAAATAAGAAATTTAGCAAAGCAAGCACTTGTTGTTTGTAGATTATAGTCACACGACACTTTCGCATATAGGTGACTACTGGACCGATTTATACTGACACCAGCGGGTCAGTTGTTGGTAAAGGGGAAAATAATATGATCACACGTTGACCAATCCGGGATTCGAACCAGCGAACTTCGGTTACTAGCAAGACGAAAGGTCAAAGACAAAGCAAGCACTTACCAGAGCTGCTTAAGTTATAAGGTGCATGTCAGTTAGATCAGCTTGTACTTAAAGGCAGGAATCGAACTCAGGTCGCGCAAGACGCTCACTTGCTGCAGGCATACGCACTGTGAAACCCCGTGAACCACTTACCCACGCAGCAGGCCGCAAGGAGCGATCGCCGTACACGATTACAACAGAAACGTTGGACTTTTCATAACAAACACTGCAACCCGTGTATAGCACTAAGGCCGAATGTTATAGAACGCCGAATGAGTCGGCCGTCACCTATAATCGAATGCAGAATTAATTTTGTTTCACCAAGACTGGTACACCGATGACCCAGGTTCGAATCCCGCGCGTGGTGGGCAGGATGAAAAGTGGCCAGATTTCACTGTCCATTTGAGCTCTGTGTTGGTTGTGGTGGTTCAGTGTTTGTTTGTTTGTTTGTTTGTTTGTTTGTTTGTAAGATTCCTATCGTCTTTTCCCTGGGAGGGCTATTCCTCGTCTGCCGCCATATATCGCCAATGGTGACGGTAGACGTTAAACTTCTAAGTTCCATCATTCACACATGCAACACGCACACACGCACACACACACATACACACACACACCACAGTGTCACAGAAGGCTAGTTAGACCCAGCACTACGGCTTCACACCTTAAATAGTTCAGCCTGCTGTAGCCTTTGTAAATTAAAGTAGCTGCCTAGCAGACGACACAAGTCAGTTGTGTGCTAAGTATAGAGATCGCATCCACTTATAAAAACAAGGGGCGAACAATCTTCTATGTCCGTGGTCCACTGGGATCCCCAACATAATTCCTATACATATACGTATCATGGCTAAACTAAACACATGGAGAAGTAATTAACAATATACACATTCTCCGGTACAGCCACTGGTCTGCAATAATACACATAGGAGAAAAAACAGTTGGACAGTAGAGGCTACCTCGTGGTGCCGAAACCGGTCGCGTGTCCGCCATGTGGTCATGCTAAGTTTTACAAACATTCTGTAACGAAAGGGGTTATTTCAAGAAACTGCGTGTATGCGTGCGTGAATATTCTGCGTGTTCTCCCGTCTCACACTCCCTAACTCTCAAGAATTCTTTTCGTTGTCACTCCCCCTTTCTATTACCAGAAAAATAAACAATAATCAACAAAGCTCATACAAGTACATACAACTCAATCAATAATAAGGAAATATATATATATAGTTTGGTACTCACGTACTTTGCAGAAATAATCCGTGGATTACCATTCACAAACACACACACATAAGTCTCAGTCAAATAAACCGAGAATAAAGTCACCAGTCACAAATAATCACCAATATCGGCCTGGTCAGATAATCCAAGTATCACTAGTCACAATAAACACCAATGAGGTCCCAGTCCCGTCGACAGAGAGAGTTATCCCCCAGAGTCTCACGGAGGCTATGAATCGCTATGTCTTTCCTTTGTTTTAAATCCTCTGTCTCTGTCCATGGATATTTCCTTCGTTCCTCTCAATGCCTCCTTATCCTTATCTCTATCTGTCCTAGGCCTTCCCCTCTCTTCACCGTCCTCTTCACCTCCTTCAATAACCCCCCAGCCGCTGTCGCTGCTACGGCTGCTGTGGCCGCTGTCACCGCTGTGGCCGCTGCCGCTGTTGCTACCGCTGTTGCCAATGTGGCAGTGGTGGCTGCTGATGATGATGCAGTAGTGGTTGCTACTGCCGCTGATGTAGCAGTGGTTGTTGCTGCTGCTGATGAGGTGGTAGCGGTTGCTACTACTTCTGATGTGGTAGCGGCTGCTACTGGTGTCGATGGGGTAGCAGTTGCCGCTGCTGCTCGCCTCTCTTCCTCGTCTTCTTCTTTGGCCTCTTCTCTGGCCACTTCGTCTTCTCCTTCTTCGTCTCCCTCTTCTTCGCCTTCTCGTCTTCTTCTTTGGCTCTTCTCTGGCCCCTTCTTCTTCTCCTTCTTCCTCTCCCTCTTCTTCGCCTTCTCGTCTTCTTCCTTGGCTCTTCTCTCGTGATATCCTCTTCTTCTTTCTTCGTGAGCTTCTTTCTCTTCTCTCGGAGTTTCTTCCTCTTCTTCTTCTTCTTCTTCTTCTTCTTCTTCTTCTTCTTCTTCTTCTTCTTCTTCTTCTTCTTCTTCTTCTTCGTTCCTTCTCTCCTTCTTCACCTTCTCCTTAACTTCTTCTTTCTGCTTCGTTCTCCTCTTCTTTATTCTTCCGCTCGAGGCCCCAGCCGGAAACTTAACCACTCACTTCGTGGTACAAAAGAAGACTGCCACCAGTTTGAATGTGATTGGCCAGTCGTCACATGACTAGCTCAGCCAATCAGCATTCAGTTTTCAATTTGTAAAAAAAATATTACATTTTTATCTTCTCGCAGGAAGATACTACAAACAGTCATCGGACCGAAATATTATAAACCCGGTCCGTGACAATACCCCCTTCCTGCAAAAAGAAAACGCCCGAGTTTTCTGAATTTTATCAGAAAGAAAAAATTACTACAATCATGTCCACCTATACTGTACAAGAAGCAAAAAGAGAAAACTGGTCATTAGCACTTATCTTAACCATAAACACTATTGTATTAAGCAATCACCCAAAGCATAATAAACATACAAGATATGTAGTTCCAGTCCAAGCATGTTATCGTGATACAGTGAAATCAAAAATCAATAAGGTACAAAACAGACCATTTTACAGTATTCCAATAGATTTCCAGTACTAAACATACAACACCAGAAATATACACAAAGCATGTTCATTTTCCACAGATTTTATGGGATACACTGATGATAGTGTCTGGTTTTGGCTACCACTGTTTCGATGTATTCTTGTGCTAGTCTGCAAGATTCTAGTATCTTGTTTTTGACGTGTTTAAGCGGAGTAGTTTCAGGGTAACGTGTTACCATATCAATGATGTTGAGGATACATCTGTGACCTCCCTCAGACGGCGGAAAAATCGGTTCTACTAAATCAACACTGTAACCCGTTTGAGAGGTTCTGAAACAGTTGGCATCTTTTTTAAGGGAACCGGTGGAATTTGACCTGGATCATTGATGAGTGTGGAAGCACCCGAAAAAGGGTCGGACACACCTGGTAAATTCCCTACTATCAAATCGGCCACTGGTTGATCAATGACACAACACAAAACAGTGCCAGAGAAAAATGGAGTGTCAACAGGTACTTTGGCCAACGGAAATTCCTCAATGTTTCCACCGAATGACCAACATTTACACTCTTTGCCAGTGTACTGATCGTCCGAAACCAGTCTTTTGCGAACTCCACAGATAGTAGCACCTGTGTCTCTGAGCACACTTGCTTTGAGGCCATTTACGGTACCTGACACTAGCTTGGGCTGACCAGTTTTCATCACCAACTGAGCAAATGACTTCCGCGACTAAAGCTGACTGAGTGTTAACTGGAGGATTCTGATATTTCTGCGAACCACTTTCAGTGTCTTGAGTCTCTGGGTATCCATTGACACAAGCAGAAGGACACCATGCAGCTATGTGACCTGCACCCCCACAACAATAGCAAACTATGTCCTGTCTATTCTGTCTTCTGTTAAGAGGAGGACTACCTGAAAAACGAAAACCAGGTCTAGAATAGGTATTGCCACGCCCACGAGGAGCCTGATTGTTCTGAGCGCTCTGTTGAGTATTCATGTTCTGATTTGCAAAACCCCTATTTGGAATAGGACCTGCGGGTTGGTAGTTTCCACGCGGAGAGTCACGAAAACCCGATCCCCGGAAATTATTCCATCTTTGGCCAGTCCCACGAAATTGATTCTGAGTGGGTACATTCTGAGAAATCGACGCGGATGCAAAAATTGAGTCATCTGACTTCCGTGCCAATTTCTTTTCCGGGTGAGCCATGCGAAATGCTTCAGCACTGTCTATCAAAGCCGCGAATTTTGTCAAGTTTCTTTCCTTCAAAAACACGGCGAGATCTCGCGAAACAGAAGCAATAAACTGCTCACACAAAATGAGATTCCATAGTCCATCAAAAGTCTTTTCGCAATCTGATAGTTGGATCCATCTTTCCAACAAGTGAGAAAATCGCTTTGAAAAAGTTACAAAACTTTCCCCCACTTCAGGCCTAACTGATCTGAATTTTTCTCTGAATCCATCTGCAGTGCACTGAAATTTCTTAAGAAGTTCTTGCTTAAGATCATCATATGAAACTGTACCGGTAGCAGACAAAGAATGATACACAGCTAAAGCCGGGCCTTGTAGCAATGCAGTTAAGTAAACAACCCATTTACTGCTATCATAATTAAGAGCTTTAGCATGAGCCTCAAATCGGTACAAAAAAGAATCAATGTCATCCCTATCTTCTTTGAAAACAGGTAGTTGGGGTAACTTTGGAAACGAAGGATTAGAGCTCCGAGTCCTAGGGGTAGGGGTCTCGCTCTTCAATTCAGCTTGTTTCAACTGAAGTTCAATTTCTTTTTCCTTTAGCTTAAGGCTTTCTTTATCCAGTTCCAACTGATAATCCATTTTCAATTTCCTTTCCTCTCGTTCTAATCTTTTTTCCTCTCTTTCCTGCTCTACCTGCCATTTTTTTGCATCCTGTTCTAACTGCAATTTTTTAGCATCCTGTTCTAACTGCAATTTTTTAGCATCCTGTTCTAACTGCAATCGTTTTTCTTCTCTTTCCTGTTTAGCCTTTTCCCGTTTCAGTTCCTGTTCTAACTGCAATTTTTTTGCTTCCTGTTCTTGTTTAACCTTTTCCTGTTCAAATTGAAAACGTTGTTCCTCCCTTTTAGCATCTTGTTCCTGTTTAACCTTTTCTTGTTCTCTTTCTTTGGCCCTATCATGTCTCTGAAAACACTGCTCAATGTACTGCTGCAGCTTTTCGTCAGTAAAACCTAACTTTTGGGCTTGAGTCAAAAATGAATTAAACAGAGTATCATATTCCTCAGCAGAAGCCATGATCAGTTGAATTCAAAAGCAAATAAATTACTAAAAGTAAGACAATGCGAGTGACAAGTCAACAACTAACTTAATGTTATACAAATCAAAATTATTTTCCCAAGTTCCACAAGGCCAGAATTATTACAAAATTCAAAAGCAAATTCAAGTTTGACAAAAGAAAATAAGTCAAAATCGAAGCAAGCGAAGTTTGTCAGATGAAAATCATTTAGAAAGCAATGCAAGTTCCAGTTTGACAAAAGAAAATTATTTCAAAATCAAAGCAAGTTCAAGTTTGGCAAAAGGAAATTATTTCGAAATCAATGCAAGTTCAAGTTTAACATACCATAACAATTTAACATACTATAAAAGAAAAGAAAACAATGTTTAGATTATATTCAGTCTAAGTACAAGCAAGCATCAGAAAACCATACTAAATGCAACAATTTATAACTGTCAACTACCAATATTTAAATCTAAATTATGACAAGTGAGTTTTTATAAATAATTTGTTTTGAAATGAAAACAAAACAAAACAAAACAAATAATAATAATAATGAAACACTATACTAAATAAACAAACAACGACAACAACATCACACAACAAAGAGAGAACTAAAATTCTAAACTAATATCGGTACAATAGAATACAAGAAATCAATAGAAAAACAAAACTAAGTTCTACTTCCGCTAGAAAAAAAACGGAAGTTCCGTTAAAATGCCAAAAATAAACCCTAAACACCTACAACAACTAAAATAGGGATGTGACAACTATAACTATACAAGACAGGATCCTAAGAAGTATAGAAAGAAAAATAAAACAATACTGAATAGCTGAACTAGAATTAGAAATATAAATACAACAGGAAGAAAAATGAATTTAAGCCCTTTCTGATCCCAGAACTATACAAAGAATCAGACCCGTAAGGAAAGAATCGGAGACGGGGTATAATCTATATAAACAACAACATACTACCCAACAAGAAATGAAAACAACAATTTAAACAAGTCAGTTACCCAGTACACACTCCTAGCACACCAAAGTTAACTGCCCAAAATTTATACAAAACTCTTCTACTGTTCAATCTTATACTTATTCAAATAAACCCCACCATATAACTCCAAATAAGGTACAAGACAAATAAATAATCTAAACTCCCACTAACTAACTACGGGTTTCAGGGTCACCACTGTAACGAAAGGGGTTATTTCAAGAAACTGCGTGTATGCGTGCGTGAATATTCTGCGTGTTCTCCCGTCTCACACTCCCTAACTCTCAAGAATTCTTTTCTTTGTCACTCCCCCTTTCTATTACAAGAAAAATAAACAATAATTAACAAAGCTCATACAAGTACATACAACTCAATCAATAATAAGGAAATATATATATATAGTTTGGTACTCACGTACTTTGCAGAAATAATCCGTGGATTACCATTCACAAACACACACACATAAGTCTCAGTCAAATAAACCGAGAATAAAGTCACCAGTCACAAATAATCACCAATATCGGCCTGGTCAGATAATCCAAGTATCACTAGTCACAATAAACACCAATGAGGTCCCAGTCCCGTCGACAGAGAGAGTTATCCCCCAGAGTCTCACGGAGGCTATGAATCGCTATGTCTTTCCTTTGTTTTAAATCCTCTGTCTCTGTCCATGGATATTTCCTTCGTTCCTCTCAAAGCCTCCTTATCCTTATCTCTATCTGTCCTAGGCCTTCCCCTCTCTTCACCGTCCTCTTCACCTCCTTCAATAACCCCCCAGCCGCTGTCGCTGCTACTGCTGCTGTGGCCGCTGTCACCGCTGTGGCCGCTGCCGCTGTTGCTACCGCTGTTGCCAATGTGGCAGTGGTGGCTGCTGCTGATGATTCAGTAGTGGTTGCTACTGCCGCTGATGTAGCAGTGGTTGCTGCTGCTGCTGATGAGGTGGTAGCGGTTGCTACTACTTCTGATGTGGTAGCGGCTGCTACTGGTGTCGATGGGGTAGCAGTTGCCGCTGCTGCTCCTCTCTCTTCCTCGTCTTCTTCTTTGGCTCTTCTCTGGCCACTTCGTCTTCTCCTTCTTCGTTCTCCCTCTTCTTCGCCTTCTCGTCTTCTTCTTTGGCTCTTCTCTGGCCCCTTCTTCTTTCTCCTTCTTCCTCTCCCTCTTCTTCGCCTTCTCGTCTTCTTCCTATGGCTCTTCTCTCGTGATTTCCTCTTCTTCTTTCTTTGTGAGCTTCTTTCTCTTCTATCGGAGTTTCTTCCTCTTTTCTTCTTCTTCTTCTTTTCTTTGTTCCTCTCTCCTTCTTCACCTTCTCCTTAACTTCTTCTTTCTGCTTCGTTCTCCTCTTCTTTATTCTTCCGCTACCCCCCAGCCAAACTTAACCACCACACCGTGGTACAAAAAGAAGACTGCCCCCAGTTTGAATGTGATTGGCCAGTCGTCACATGACTAGCTCAGCCAATCAGCATTCAGTTTTCAATTTATAAAAAAAATATTACATTTTTATCTTCTCGCAGGAAGATACTACAAACAGTCATCGGACCGAAATATTATAAACCCGGTCCGTGACACATTCACAATGATAAAACATGGCAAGACTTCACAAACATAATCCAACAATATTATCCACGCACTCTAGCAGGGGTGGCTATACGTCAGCAAGATGAGGTCACTGCCTACCTATGCTTAGCACACAACTGACTTGTGTCGTCTTCTAGGCAGCTATTTTAATTTACAAAGGCTACAGCAGGCTGAACTATTTAAGACGTGAAGCCGTAGTGCTGGGTCTAACTAGCCTTCTGTGACACACAGGCATCCAATTGACCATCATCGTAGTCTACCACTCATACTTGCATCACGCCGGGTTTATTTATTGTTCTTAACTTTTTCTCGCCGCAATCAAATGTTTACGTACTGAACGAAATTTTGCTGCAGGGTTTACTAGGTATTAAAACAGTATATCTAGCAGAAATGTATTTGAGCCAGAACCACTAATTATTAAAATGTAACTTTTTTTACACGGACATTTCATGGACTATCTAGAGTACTTTAGAGCACAAACAAATCATTAAATTATAAGTCATTTAAACGTTAATCTTGTTTTACAATATCTGTTGTTGTTGTTGTTGTTGTTGCTGGTGTTGTTATTAATAATAAGAATACTGGATGCTACATACGCGCTTTTCTCCACGTCACCAGTCAGACTCAAAGCGCGGCGTTGTTTTGTAATGGCAAATTAATAAAATTAATTTAAGATCACGTACCCGCCAGATTTTGGTTATAATTTAAACATTAACATCCGGCTACACAATAATAACATTAATACTACTACTACTACTACTACTAATAATAATAATAATAATAATAAAATTCCGCCTTTTCCTATTACAAAATCAAGATCAAAGATCACAAAATCAAAATCAAAGAGCAATTCTTACGCATTCACACCTAAAAAAAGAGCTAAATACGAAATTACAAAAATTGTGAGGCCAAATATAAATCATCGCCGATGGTTCCGCCATGCGTGTACTTTCGGTAATCTTCGATATCAGATGTAAACAAGCGGTGCTCTGTGCACCAAAAATCGGAAATTATTGGCTAGGTTTTGTTTCTTGTGCTCGTCAAAATGCTTGGGGAACTGTCTTAGAGGCCTATTTTGCACTGGGTATAAGTGCATTCTTGTTTATTCTACTCGGAACTGTTACGATAATTGGGCATTCTTCGATACGCATCGTAATCCGCCGTCACTTCTTTTTCCAGTCATGCGCAGAACTTGACAGAAATTAACTCCGGAAGTTCACGCATGTGCGGAACCATCGGCGATGGTTTACATTTGGCGTTAGGTCACGCTCGCAGCGACTGTGTGAGTTACGCAACCACTGGGGAATAATGAGAGTATAGACCGAGGTCTAGTCTATGCACGCATGCATTTCATCGCACGGACTTTAAAGATCCTGACGCTCATGCCCTAGACGAGTGAGTGCCGGCTACACAAATACACCCAACAAGCAATACTAGGTCCTTTTTCCCCATCCCCCGGTCGCCCAGGATGGTGCTCAGTTGTTTGGGCGTCAAACCATGCGCCTAACTCGCCAGGTGTGCGCCCTGAGTTAGATCCTTCAGCTGTAGAGCTATATACGAACGAGTAAAATATAATAACGACGATGACTGTAAAATAAGATGGTGCCTGGCAGGTACTCCTTCGGATGAGAGTATAAACCGAGGTCTAGTCTGTATCGCATACATTCCATCATAACGGACTTTAAAGATCCTGACGCTCATGTCCTAGACGGTGTGAGTGCCCGGTGACAAGAAACACCCAGCATGCACCTAGGTCCTTCTCCCCCATCCCTGGCTGCCCAGGATTGTGCTCAGTTGTCCGGGCGTCAGACCATGCGCCCAAAGGCTGCGGGTGGGCGTCTCGGGCGCCTTGAGTTAGATCCTGTATCGGCCAGCGCTTTGAGCAGCTCTTGAGCTGGAAAAGCGCTATATAAGAACGATTAAATAAAAAAAAAATACCATATTATAAAAAGCACTTTTGGGTCTTTGGCCGTAGTGCTAAGAACAGGTCTGTTTGATCATGCTTACCTTGGCTCGCTGTCAACATGTCATGCTGAGCTGTAGCCTACTAACCATTACGCGTAGAGTGCGGCCGTTCGCAGTCTTATCTGGAGCGACAACAGTTTATGCAATCAGGGGTTTCTGGCCAAACGCGTCACGTTCCTTGAAGGTCACTCAGTAACTTTTTAAAGGATAACAAGCCGCGGTAATAACCTCCCCTATTAATATGGGCCAGTTTTGCGAGGGTGATACGTGCGCATTTGTGGTGGGAGAGTAAGCTTAGCTCAGTTGTCCGTGGCGCAGGCTCTTATGAATTTGTGTAAACCTCTCTTTGAGCCGCTATGCGAGCTGCGCTTTGCAAGAATGACCCGTTTGAGAAAGCCTGCTTCAGTTTGTGGAACCACAAGAGTGTGTGTTCTAACTGCAAACAGCTGTCGCGCCTCACATTGTCTAGCAGGGTATTCACATTTGCATAGTTCATAGTTCAGCACTACGGGGGGACAGGGCGCTAATCCATGCCAAAGACTATTAATGCACACAGATGCGTCATTCCTTTTTGTGGTCATAAAGATATGATGTGTTTCAATGTATTGTATTGTGTCATATTGTATCACTCATTATTTTATTATGCCAAGTACTTATGTGCCAATGCAAGCAATGCCACGTCACTTGCATGGTAGGCATATAGCCTACTCAAATCATCCGTTATATTCCGTAATCTGAGGAAGCAAGACCAGGTGACCTCTGTACACGTTCCTCGCTCCTTTAAAACAACAGTATGGCTTACATGTAACTTTTATAGCCAGTGAATGACATCAAACATAAGACATAAGACATTGTATTCGACTAAAGGATTAGTCTACATTGGAAAAACTATTGGAAAAAAACATGCAAAACAGAGAAAAAATTCATTTTTTTAAAACACAGAAGGAGAAGAACATGAAGAAGAACAAGAACAACAGGAAACAGAACAAGAAAAACAAGAACAAGAAGAAATAATGAATGAATGAATAAATTAATGCAAAACACAACTTTGAAACAAGGAGCACTTATAAACGATTGCAGTGTTTTAGCGAATGCCATGTAAAGAGGTCGTTTACTGTTTGTCTTGTTATTTCCTAAACATGTAAGTCTTCCTATCCCATCCTATCCCGTAACTCAAAGGTCGTTGGAGCACCACAGATGATCGTTTAACCAGCGTACTCCATCTTTCTCTGTCCTCAGCAACCCTCATGGCTTCGTTCAGTGTCAAGACAGTCCATTCTTGACGAATGTTGTCATCCCACCTCTTTTTCTGTCTCCCTCTTCTTCTGCCTCCTTGCACCGTGTCTTGCAGGAGGGTCTTTGCAAAAGCCTGGTTCTCTGGTGACGTGGCCATACCATCGGAGTTTCCGTTTCTTCATCGCTGTGAGCTGATCATCGTGTTGTCCAATGGCTTGTGTGATGATCTGTTGGATTTCGTTGTTGTTGATGTGTTGGATATAGTCAGTCAAAAGAAGTCTTCTGTAGCACCTCATCTCCATGCTTTGCATTCGTCGTTGTAGATCTGCTGCGAGGGTCCATGTTTCGTAAGTGTATAGGAAGATGGATATGACAAGGGAGCGCAGCAGCCTTACCTAACATGTAAGTATCCTTCGACTATTGCTCGTCAGGAAGCATGATGCCGAGGAAATGACCGATTTTTATTAAAGAGACGTAACATAGACCTACTATTACTAAAAAAAATACCGCTCGTTAATACCCATAAGCTTATTTTGGCCCACTCTGCACCAATAATAGCTCACTTCACCCTCCACAACCCCCTCACTTAACACCTCCACTCTCCTCGCCAAGCCCCCCTCCCCCCCCCCCCACCGACATTCTTTATTATTATTATTAATCCTTAAGTAATAGTTACGGGACGATTGGTGGCCTAGTGCCAACTTGTTCCTGATGAAAGACAAAGATTACATTGTAGGCCACGATAAAGGCACAGTCATTTTGCACATAACAGCTTGTAATTATTCTGGAATTAATTTTTGGGGCAATGACAATGACAATGCACACAGCATGCCCACCCCTCTCACCCTCCCCACATCCGACATTTATTCGTTGACTGGACAAAGGAAGAAGTAGAAGGAGGAGCGGGTGGAGGAAAGGACGGAGAGGAAAGAGAAGAAGAAGGAGAATACGAAAAAGAAAATGAAGGAGAAGAAGAACAAGAACAAGAAGAAGAAGAAGAGGAGAAGAAGAAGAAAAAGAAGAAGGAGAAGGAGGAGGAGGAGAAGAAGAAGGAGGAGGAGGAGAAGGAGAAGAAGAAGAAGGAGAAGAAAAAGATTAACAAGAAGAAGAAGAAGAAGGATACGGAGAAGAAGAAGGAGGGGGAGGAGGAGAAGAAGAAGAAGGAGGAGGAGGAGAAGAAGAAGAAAAAAAAGAAGAAGGAAGAGGAGGAGGAGGAGAAGAGAAAGAAGAAGAAGGATAAGGAGAAGAAGAAGGAGGAGGAGAAGAATAAGAAGAAGAAGAAGAAGAAGAAGAAGAAGAAGAAGAAGAAGAAGAAGAAGAAAAGAAGAAGAAGAAGAAGAAGAAGAAGAAGAAGAAAGAAGGAGGAGGAGGAGAAGAAGAAGAAGAAAAAGAAGAAGGAGAAGGAGGAGGAGGAGAAGAAGAAGAAGAAGAAGGAGAAGAAGAAGGAGAAGAAGAAGGAGAAGACATTGAAGAAGGATGATGATCAAAAAAGAAGAAAATAACACGAAAAAGAAGAAGAAGGAGAAGAAGAAGAAGAAGAAGAAGAACAACAACAACAACAACAACAACAACAACAGAAGCAATAGCAGGGTGGTTGGTGGTTAGATTTTCTGTCCCCGGACACAATGGCATATAGGGGACGATATTAAGAAGTCATGATTAAAATTTCAGGACCACATTTATTAAAAACAATTATGTACATTATGATTTAGGCTCTCTAATATAATAACACATAAAAGAGTAAGCGAAAAAATAGATTAAAAGGAGGCATTAAAATCTGGTTGATATGCACTAGGACGATGATTCACATGAATCTAAAAAGATGAGTTTGGACCAATAAAACAAAGTTATTCATCAACCAGTCGCAGCTGGGGATGTCTAAGAGGGACTCTGGGCTCATTAATAGTAAACGTAAGATCGAGTGTATAGGTTGGGAAAATAGGCGCCCCGGTACATAACAGTATAGCTTAAAACTTCTGTTAACTTAATAATAAACGGGGTAAACACCCGCCAATACATATGATTAATTAATAGTTTCCCACCGTACATAACATCAGGCTGTAGCCTGGAACGTGAAAATAGATAGGCACCAATAGTGCAAGAATCAATAAGCGGTCAGGAAATTAAGAGACCAGCAGGCACTAAAAAGGAAATTAAAATCGATAGGCTGTGCTAGATGGGCAGGCACTGCCCGACCGGCCCGGCAACATGGCCATCGTAAGGCGTCGGGTCTGGCCAGGGCACCAAACTAGCCACAACCAGGTAATTTACAATTTCGGGTAGCAGCGTCTGGCTATGTCGAGCCCGATCACACCCGGGGCCCAGCAACTGTGCTGTACGGCCACCGGATGAGAAAAAAAAAAAAAAAAAAGAAAAAAAAAAAAAGGGGGGATACCGCAACAACAGGAGGGATAACACTCCAGGAGTGCGGAAAACCAAAAAAGCAATAATTTTTACAATAAGGGCTCAACGACCCATACACTTAAAATCTAGACAGGGCACAATATGACCCAATATACAATTGGTCTATTTTAATACTTAGGTTGGTAAAAGGCACTAAGAGTGCAGACCAGGGACATAGGTCCACTGGCCAAGCACAAAGTCAAGTTTGTAAGTCAGTCCATAGTGCGCTCCACCGGGACGAAGTCAACCGGGATGGCGTCTTATACGGGATAATACGTCGGTCTACGAGAAGTGCCGCCAGGACCCTGGGTCACTGAAGCAAGGCACTTATTAATGGTACGTCAGTCAATAAGGCCAACCATGGCAATACCCCCAGGACCAGGGTCAACTGAAAGAGTACGCACGGTGGTAAAACATGAGAAGGTGTAAATCAGTCATGGGAGTAGGGCGCACACATGGGCCCCGGAGGACACCAGTGAGGCGCCATGCCCAGAAAGCCAGTCAATAATGTCCTATCAAGCGGTGCACCCAGGGAGGATCCCTGCGGGCACACCACCAGGGAAGCAATAGCAGTAGACAATAAGAGCTTTAATGCTTGAAGTAACGACAAACCGCCTCATATAATGACTAATGGTCATAATGTTGATACAGATTAATTTTATTGACGACAACACCAAAGGACGGTCTTTTTGTTTTGGCTACATAGGTACGTCACGTCTACATAATGGTGGAGGGGAGATAAGGGAAGGGGGAGGAATAGGGGGGCCGGGGTGGGGGGGATCGGATTCGCGGGATAAGAGAGGGGGGGGATGGTGGTGGGTGAGAGAAGGGGTACACTTTACTACTCATTAACTTCGTAATGAATCGACATTAATAACTACAAGCTTTGGTATGTATAGTGCTTACTGCTTTTTGTTTGAAGAAAACATGGATTTCTTAAAGCAATCATGGCAAATGTGAGTGTATGTTTGTGTGTGTGTGTGTGTGTGCGCGTGTGTTGTGTCTGCGTGTGCATGAGCTTTTGAGTGTGTGTTGTACCTGTGCGTACGAGGTATGCGTGTGGGTGTTAAGTGTTTGTTCGCGCTTGGGGGTCGGTGGGGTGGCGGGGTGCACGCGCGCCTGCTTTCATTATTCCGGAATAAGAAACTACTAAGTGTTGGTAACATGAAAGAATTTTTACGTGCTTTTAAAGGACGCTTGATTGATTGTAGGTGGCCGAACTGGAATGAACATGTTAGTAATAGTGATAGATTTGCATTTTATAGATTGTTCAGTCCTTCTATGCATTATATACCAGTTTATCTGCAATCGAATATAGATAAGCATATGAAATTTATTTTGACTAGATTTCGTTTTGGTGTGTCAGACCTAGCTGTGCATCATTACCGCTATCGGCAAGTGACTGATAGTGAGTTATTATGTCCCTTGTGTAAAGAATCAAGAGAGGACGAAGTGCATTTTGTATTACGCTGTCCATTTTTTGAAAATTTGAGAAAACAATTTATTGCTACTAAGTTTATTAGAAACCCAAACGCATTTAGCTTTAATATTTTGCTGTCATCGACAAGCCAAGAAACTGTTCGAAAGTTATGTATATTTTTGTACAAAGCGTTTAAAATGAGGGAGATAGCAATTTCGTAAGATTCACTGATTTGTTTCCTCTGATTGAGTGTTTGTTATATATGTATAATTTGTTTGAAAATTCACTGTACACACCCCTTCAATAGGGGGCATAGGCCTTATACTGAATAAAACAATCGTAATCGTAATAAGAAACTACGTAATGGCTGTCTTGTATCTGTCTCCAGCATCCACTTTGCAAAATAACAGACAAGCCTTTAAAGTCAAGTCAAATAAAGTCTAAAGTTTATTCCAGACAAAGCAGAGCGTGGTTTCTCAATGCTACCACAAATACAATGCCATAAGGACATGACAGAACATACAAACGCCAAGGTTGAGTAAGAAGGTGCCAAGACCTGTATTAAAATCCTGTTGAACAGTTCGTGCCTGAACGTATTCCTTCATTTAATTTAATTTGTATTAGATTTGTTTTATTTTCAAAAATTTAATTTAAGTTCAATAAATTCGATCCATTTTATTCATGTAATGTAATTTAATCTCAATTAATTTATTATATTTTATTATATTCTATTTGATGCAATGGAATGTACTGTACATTCTTTTCTATTTCGTTCATAAAGCATCAACGTTCAACAAAGTAATTGTTGACAACGCATTAGAACATAATGTCGTCCGAACTACAAAGGTATTAGACCGTCTTCGGGAATGGGAGGTAACTGGTCTGTTTTGTTTTATTTTAGTTAACTAGGGTTATCTGGGCGGTCATCTCTTCTCAGAAACACTAGGAAGCTACCCCGAGCGCGAACTTGTTTTTTCCAACCTAGTTCCAGTCATTCGCCGAAAAAGGCAATTACCGAAGTCGAACGAAGCTCTCCGAGTCGAGCTATCCGATGTTTTACGAACGAATACTTACTGGCAGGACTACGTGAAACCACAGGCTGGGAAGTCTCGTCTTTCGTAGGCCTCAATTACATGCTATACTACGTACGTATATAGGAGGCCCACGAGTTTACAAAGACAAAAGAAAAGACTTCAGAGCCTGTGGTGAAACATCCGTGCATAAAAATAGCCGCTGTTGCTTCTAGATCTAGTTCTGTTTCGATCTGCACAGCTTCAAGCTTAAGTCAAGTCGAGATTCCCATTTTGAAGCAGTTATTATTATTATTATTTTATGATGATTAATATACTGACACCATTAGTAATAAAGAGTAAAAGTAATACATAACACATAATGCACACATACAACGATTTCACATCTATATCAACAATAAAACCATGACAAAACTTCAAAGCGCTATGGATACATTGATGTCCCTTCAGCACAACAAGGCAAGCAAGTTTATAATGGTCTCAAAAAACAGTGACATTTTTATGGCAAGCACCAAAGCAATTATTTATTTATCTAATATTATTCTTTTTAACTGATACAGTAAATTTGTTATATGTATTTCAATTATATGTATTTTAATGAGAAACACGTATTAAAAAAAATGTTGCATGGCAGGCGGAAATTTCCATAAATCATCTGAAAACTTTGGTAAATCTATAAGAAAAAATAACCAGTAACACCATCTGAAAATTTCGGGTTACACCCAACTTCAGCAAAAACAAACAAAACGTCACTGACCATATTTACACCATTGAGCACGCACAGCAACACACTATTCTTTTATTTTTTTTAAAAGTAGGAATAATAATAATAATAATAATAATAATAATAATAATAATAATAATAATAATAATAATAATAATAATAATAATAATAATAATAATAAACCAAACAAATAAATAAATTAAAGATTTAACTAAATAACTATACTACTACTACTACTACTACTACTACTACTACTACTACTACTACTACTACTACTACTACTACTAGCGAAGTTGTGGTCTTGATTTTATGGTCCTGATTCGGCTCTTTGCAGTCCGCTGGACCCTGTAAGCAATGAATAACTCATTAGGTATTAATTTAACTCTGATCTCGAGTTGTCTTGATTTTGTGGTCCTGATTCGGCTTTTTGCAGTCCGCTGGACCCTGTAAGCAATGAATAACTAACTAACTATTAATTTAACTCTGATCTCGAGTTATTAAAAAAATTCGCTTAGCCTACTCGTCCTTCTCCGGAAATTTAAAGATTCGAATATTATAAAGTATAGGCCTAAATATTATTATTTAGAATAGATATAGTTTATACATTTATTTACGTATAAAACAAACAATGCAGGTCTAATAATTATATTCAGATAGTGAGCTTCTTCGCTGCGCGGAGACTGACTTATAATATATAATGTAGATTATGTCTATGTATAGTACTACTGTATAACAGTGTCTACTTGGTTCTAGGCAGGAAATGGGGACTGCTATTATTAGCATACTGCTGAGAACTAACAAAACGCAAATCAAGGAACGCAACTATTAAATATGGTTGATAATAATTATGCTCATATTAACAAAGTATACCGTTGCGAAATGCTAAATCTGTGTAAATCGAACAGAAATAGAAGCAACAGCGATCATTTTTAATGTCAACTAGTCGTAGTCATGCAAGCATCATTTCGTAACAAATCGGAGAGTTTCGTTCGACTTCGGTGATTGCCTTTTTGGGCGAATGACTGGAACTAGGTTGGAAAAAACAAGTTTGCACCCCGAGCTGCAAGCTTTTCTTCGGGAAGGGAGAAAGGGGGAGTGGGTCGTAGATGCCTGGCAGTGCAAGGCCGAACTAGCGGAGCTAGCTAGGATTGCAACTGAAATCAACCTTTCGGTTGACCCGGAAGCTTTGATGGAGGACAGAGCAGAATTTGTAGGCGAGAAACTTTGTTCATTTGCAAAGGATGTCCGCCTCAACGTTAGACAACTCTAGCGCAAAACATGCAGGCAAGCCGGCCAAAGTTGTTTCCCTTCGTATTTCCGAGCATGGGCTATTTACAAAACACGTAAAAAAATCAATATAACACTTCTTCGGTTTTATTTTCTTCATGTATTCATGTAGCTATCCATCCATCTATCCGTCCTTCTTAATTTCATTGTAGAGAACTAGGTTAATTACGCTAGCGAGTTTTCTGACAATATACGCTAAGCTTTCTAAAAAGACGAAAATGATGACATGATGATGGTGGTGGTGATGATGATGATGATGATGATGATGATGATGATAATGATGATAATGATAATAATAATAATAATAATAATAATAATAATAATAATAATAATAATAATAATAATAATAATAATAATGCATCATTGGTATAGAACTCTTCTACCCCTTGGGGTCATGAGCAATCTTGCCACTGTAGATTGTTCAAACCTATAAAGGGAAAAGTGAAAGCCCCAGTTGAAAACCTGTCTTTCCTTTGTAGGCAAGACAGATTCACTGCGGCAACAGTACCCCCGTTGGAGTGCCGGGGGTTTTCAGTATAAATAGTATCCCCACTTTATCGAAATTTAGTGCTTTAAATTCCCACTGTCGCTGTCTTCCTCATTTACTCTTTCCCATTCCTGCTCTGTCCTATCACTCTGCTATACTATCTTCTTCTTCGCTAGATCAATGACCTACCTTTTTTCTTGAAAACTCTTCCTGGACAAGACTCCTTGTTTGTGTATGGGGTCTGTTGGATCAGCTTGGGAGTGTTGGGCGCTTTCTGCCGGGTGGTCACTAGGGCTTCCTATGATTGTATTATTTAGCAGTATAGGCATTTTATATGTATATGTTTTGTTAATAATTTATAATGATGTTTGTATTCTATTTTGTTTTTGTAACCGGGGGTTCGAGTAGTTGGGGTAAAGCCTCAGCCGTCCTCTGCGTGGGATGTCTTTATTGTAAAGTGACTGGCCGGTGGAGGGCGTTCAATTTTCCCACTAGGGTTGTTTCAGCAGATCTTTTATGCGGATCGGGGGTTGTCCGGTCCTGATTTGGCTCGGAAGAGTCCGCTGGACCTAAAGCACCAATCAATCAATCAATCAATCAATAGAACTCTTCCTCCATTTCAGCTCAAAGCCTGGGGTGGCTTGTGGCTCAGTGGGTAGTGAGCTGGTTTCCTATGCCGAAGATCGCGGGTTCGATTCCCGCAAGGAGCACACTTATGTACCTTAAGTACGAGGCTATCAGGTCACCGAGGGTTTTCTCCTTGTACTCCGGTTTCCTTCATCACTTCAATAATGGTATTGGAGGCAGTCAATCTAAAAATTTAAAAAAAATAAAAATTTAAATTTCTTTCTATTTTCTAATATTGGTCTCTTTGCCTTTACACCACGTGTTTGAATGATAGGGGTGTGTTTGCTGTGTGTGTGTGTGTGTGTGTGTGTGTGTGTGTGTGAGTGGGTGAAACGTGTGAGCGTGTATGTTGGTATAGATAGCCGCGCTTTTAACCTGATTGGTATTTTGGGGAAAAGCGCGTACATAGCTTCCTTTATTATTATTATTATTATTATTATTATTATTATTATTATTATTATTATTATTATTATTATTATTATTATTATTATTATGTGGTTAGAGCACTCGCTACTGTGTCGCAAGTTAAGCACCGTCCAGTGCGGTTAACACTTGGATGGGTGAGCGCAAAACGTGAAGCGACAAATAACAACGCCCCCAGTTGACTCAACTGTGACTGACTACCTACTCTCTTGAGGGTGGGGAAGGTAAAGCAGCGAGGGAGAGAGATGGGCATCACCCTCATTACGCTGGCCCAAGATAAGTGTGATGTCCAACATCACGCTCCCCTACGGCCACAAGGCTATGGGACTACCTTTACCTTACCTATTATTATTATTATTATTATTATTATTATTATTATTATTATTATTATTATTATTAAAGCGATTAAATGATGTATCGAAGTAATTACATTTCCATGAACGTTCCAGGTGACAAAGTATTCAATTGAATATAAGTCAATTTGACACCTCACTTTCATGACAATACGCTCTGTCAAAAGGGAATTCCAGATTACATACAGTCGCAAATTAAGCTCTGGAAATGTGTAATAAACTGTTTCATTCTTTCTATTTTTATTTCTTTCTCCACCTCCTCCTCCTCCTCCTCCTCCTTCTTCTTCTTCTTCTTCTTCTTCTTCTTCTTCTTCTTCTTCTTCTTCTTCTTCTTCTTTTTGTCTTTAAAAACTATTTCCATTTATTGCACACTTCTCCTAGTTTACGCGTTCTTCTGCTCTATGGTGGTTTCCAGTTCAAAACAAAACAAACTGTGCAGGTCAGGGCAGCTTCTCTAACAGAAACTGTTTGGGCACGCAGGCATGCGCAGTGACGTAGCACATCCTCATCTTTTCCGGACATATGAACTGCACGTCGGTGAAATGCGTATTACAGCCGCTGTGGTCTCCGACACCTCCTCCTCCTCCTCCTCTTCCGCTGGCCCCCGTACCACCGTTAGCACCAGCACCACCACTACCACCCCCGTCAGTGCGAGTGGCATTGTCGAGGCAGCAAGGACAAGGTAGCCCGTGTCTGCCGTTAGTGGCAAAGTCCACGTCGACGACGAGAGATAGGGACGGCTGGGGAGGGTTAGGAGGTCGCTCACCCCCGACCACGTACAACACGCCGCGGTGATCACGCGCTACCCCTGCCCACTTCCAGTCCATTCCTCGCACGTTGGCCACCCTTTTCACCACCGGCTGACCGCTCAGCCCTTTGGCCGCCGGGGTCCCTCTGCGGTCGGTCTGGGTCCGAGTGAGAAGTCGCGTGGTGTCTGCAGCTTGAAGGCTCTGAGGAGCGGCGCTGGATGAGTGGTAGGTGGTCAACACGGCGTCGCTGTTCCGTATGAAGGCGTGCCTGGCCAGCATGTCCACCTGCTGGGCCTGCTCCTGCGGCTGGAACAGCGTGACGTCACCAGTGACCTCCAGCAGGAAGGTGACCTTGTGGGCCACAAAAGGTCGGGCGAGGCAGGACGAGGCAGCAAGATGGGCGATCAGCGTACATTGGCGAGTGAGGGTGTCAAAACATTGGATGGCGTCCACATCTTTCTGGAAGCCGTTGGTCCGCCCTCCTGCACAAACATCATCATCATCATCATCATCATCATCATCATCATCATCATCATCATCATCATCATCATCATCATCATCATCATCATCATCATCATCACCACCATCACCATCACCATCATCATCACCATCATCATCATCATCATCATCATCATCATCATTATCATAACCATCAACATCACCATCATCATCATCATCATCATCATCATCACCATCATCATAGTCGCCGTGGTCGTCGTCATCATCATAATTAGCAGCAGCAGTAGCAACGCCACCACCTCCACCACCAATACCAACACTACCATCAACATCACTACCGTTGT
>CM072517.1:59243489-59323489 GCA_036898135.1 Oncomelania hupensis
AGGCGGATTTGGAGCAGAGCATCCAGGAGATGCCGCTGTCTGGAGAGGGGCTGATGGCGGTACCAGGCCAGCAGAGCGCGGTACACGTCGTCCTCTTCGCGCACGTTCAGCCTCTGGTCACTCAGCGCGGTCAGCAAGTCTGCAGGGGTAAGCTCCAGGAACCACAAAGTGTCGCCACTGTCGTGGCCGAAGTCGGTCAGCAGCACGCCCAGTGCCGCCTGGCTGATGGTGCTGCTAGCCGCCATCTCCCTGTCCTTCAGCACTGCCGCCGCACTCAGCTCTCCCGTCTGTAGTAGCTGAGCTAGCACGTCCTCTGTCACGCGTACCAAGCTGCCGATCTGTAGTCGTACGGCGCCTTTGTAAAGAGGGACAGCGTTTACACGACTGATGTTCAAATTACCGAAGTACACAAAGTCCAGAATAATATCAAACGCGTCTGCTGTTGTTAGCTCGCTGAGTTCTACTATTGTTGTGTAGCCAGATCCTGTCCTGATTTTACTCACAATAGGGAGTGACTGTGTACTCTCAGCAGAAGGAGACTGCTTAGTCGCAACAGAGGGTAGCTGTTGGCTATAGTTTTGTATACAGGAACAAGACTGGCCGCTTACCACAATGGAATCAGAAGAAGAGCAGGCGACATAGCCACGATGTAGACCTTCCAGCGATGTAGGCCTATTGTATCCAACAACACCGTAACGTGCGTTTGCAAGCTTATCCTCTGCAGCACTATGCAATGGTGAAGATTCCAAGGCAAGGCTGTTTGTTTGACAAACAGAGGGCAACAGTTCCGTTCTCACTTTGTCATCGTTATTGTCTTCAACATCTCTAATGTCATCGCGTTTGTCATCACCGTTATCTTCTTCTTCAAAAGGATTGAACGATGTTTTACACGAAACGTCAGCGACTGATTCAGAGTCGGTGCCTGACTTCTGAAGAGCTTTAGAAACAGTTTTGCTATGTTCCAGAACTTCAGGACTTACAGCGATGCTGTCTATTTCCTCAACCGTCGCGCCTTCAAGTTTAAGCCTATCGGAATGTAGATTTACATGGAGTCTTTCACTTTCGACGAAAGAAGTGCAAACGTCATCAGAATTTTTGCTGGTTCTTTCGTTCCCTACGGTCGTAGGTCTGCTTCCAAGGTAATCAGGACTAGAGCTAGCTCTTTCTGTTTCTTCAGTTATATGATCAGCAGAAGCAACAGCGTGCATAGGTAAAAGGGTATGTTCGGGGTCTGAAATTGCAGACTGCTGGTTGCTTGTATGAGGTGGGGACTTGGACAAAGGAAAAGACGGATCAGCGTCAGACCGTTGGAGACACGTCAGCAACACGTCAGAGTGCTGGGCTAACACGTAGCGATGACAGTGAAACACGTGACCTTGGATGTGCACCTGCAAGTCAGAGAAAACTCTGTGAGTCCTGATGTAGCGCGTCCTGTTGATGACGTCATTTGGACAATTTGATGTCATTGCTTGCGTCGCGCTGCTCACTGCTGCAGAAAAAAACAAACAATCATGCAGTGATTGCGACAGTGATTGCTTCACTTTTCATTTCCACAAGAACCCATAGTGATTTGACAAAGTGTGATTTCAGAATTAATTTCTTACTAACTTAACAAATTATGTTTACCCAAAAAAACAGACAAAGCACTAAAATTAAATGTACAATCGGGACTCTTTGGCGATGACTCTCTAATTGTCTGCAATATATATTTTATTACTTTAAATTCCTATCTTAACAAGGAAGATTGCCTTAGTATTAGAATTAAACTCGTAGCCTATTAAAGAATCACATTGGAATGTAGGAATGCATCGTCATGGCAATTTTGGCGTTGACTTTTTAATTGTCGGCAGTACATTAATAACTTCCAAGGAACTATATTAGACTCTGACTAATAGAGTGTAAACTCTCATGAACATGTCAAACTAGAATTTAAAATGCATTGGAAATAAAACTTTAAATGCACGCGTGACATCAGCAATTACTCGTAATTACCCGTTCTCACTCTTTATCTTCGCATTAAGCAAGTTTACATTATAGATTAATAGGTAACGTAAATAAGATCTTTTAAAATAATAAATCCGATAACAAACGAATGAAAACAGAGAGAAGTGCACTTAAAATAAACTCAGTTAGAATCCAAATAAATTAAAAAAAAATAAAGTCGAACAAAATATGTTTAGGGTTTCAAGATCGCACATTTCAGCGCCACAGATATTTGAGTGCTGTCTCCCCGGTAAAAAAAAGTTGATGAAGTCTAAGCCATAACATAACCTCTGCCAAGAGTACGGTTTTGATACGAACCGATTAGCATCATTGCTGATTTATTTTTACAATTAGCACAGCATCGAAAGTGTTTATTATAGGCACAGTTGTTTGTTTACATACCAAGGTAGAGACGCCTACAATTCAAAGCATAGCAGTCGGTTTGAGCGACGATAACCTAATAAATTATATCACCGTTTAATGTGATAACGATGTGTTATACTCGATCTTGTTTTTTTTATTAGTTGATTCAGCCACGATGCTTGAAACCTGATAAAGTGTAACTCAGATTCGTTTATCCACGCAGCCTGCTCACTCAGCAACAAGGCAAAGTCGTCGTATGTAGTTTTCCAACTTTATTCAGCGAACATCAACAACTGCATACCATCGCTTTTTCCACTCTCAATTTTTTACTTTCAACACACTTTTTTTGAAACAGTGCGGAACTTATATAGTCTCTCTATACTCCAGAACAATTTAGGACACTCCAGCGTAACGCACCACAACCAATCAAAATTAACTTCGTCATCACTGTTTCACGTCATACAACCTTATTTGGGATGGAAGCGTCTCGTGGTTACCACTAGATTTATCGACACGCTTCGATCGATCGTAAACAACCAACTCTAGCAAATTCTTAAATAATATCAACCAACTAAAATTACCAACGTTATACAAAGCTTCTTCTAACAACAACGCAAAATCAAATCAAAGGTAAATACACTCTATTATTGCATGCTTTGCAAAATAAAACGAACAGATCTATCGCGCGCGTCACACACGAACTATCGTGCGCGTTTCAAGGTAACACGATGCAATTTCCCAAGTTAACTAATTCTCATAAAAACTTCAAACAAGCATCTTTCTTACGCATGACCTATTAAGTAAGTCACAGAATAAAGTGAAAACCCAGCTAGCAGTGCAGACTGCAGATAAATCAATGTAAGTTAAGTAAGTATACAGTCCAAAAACACGTTGGTAGGCACATGTCCTTGACGGGTGAGTGCCGGTGACAAGAAAACACCCAGCATGCACCTAGGTCCTTCTCCCCCATCCCTGGCTGCCCAGGATTGTGCTCAGTTGTTCGTGCGTCAGACCATGCGCCCAAAGGCTGCGGGTGGGCGTCTCGGGCGGCTTGAGTTAGATCTTGTATCGGCCAGCGCCTTGAGCAGCTCTTGAGCTGGAAAAGCGCTATATAAGAACGATTAAATAAATAAATAAATAGGCAATCAAGTAGACACGCTAACAGCACTATCACAAAAAGAAAACAAAAAGCCACAAATAAATTATCATTAGCCAAAGTCAATCAACAAAGTGCAGACCGATAGAACTGCTGCAGCTAACAGACTGTGTAGGCCTATGCCTATATTTTACGGCTTTAAAATGATTCAATAATTTTAAGACATGATACAACCACCCTTAACCTTTAAACTGAAAAGTGATCAGAAAGAAGAAGTAATTATATACTTAGTGCAAACAAAGTAATACAATATAGAGCAAAACGTACCCAACGACGCTTGTCACCGGCCAACCCATCATCGTTAGTGTTAGCAGTGTCGTGGTTTCAAGATTTATCAGTATCAATATCGGACAGAGCCTATCTGCAACACTTGACGATAAGCAAGTATAGGCAAGCCTTCTTTGGCAAGCTACCGCAGGTTATCACCTCTCAATGAAATATTGTAGGATAGCGCTTATGTGTGATTATGTTACACACACACGCACACACCCATACACACAAACATACACACACAAACACACACACACACAAACACACATACACACACAAACACACATACACACACAAACACACACACACACACAAACACACATACACACAAACACACACACACACAAACACACACATGTATACAAACACACAAACAGTCTAGCTGAGATTCGCCGAGACTTCGCTTTGTTCGTGCTCCCTCATTTACAGAGGGAGAAGTCATTGTCTAGTCGTTAGTGTGTAGATAGAACTTTGCTTGTCTCGATCTTACCTAGGCGCCTAACACTGGACACTGCCAGCACACCTTTACTAACAGTTAAGATTACCCACGAAAGAGACAGCCTAACAAAATGAGACTTTAAGAGACGTAACCCGATTTTCTGATGTGGTTAAAGTTACCTTGTGGTTTACACAGCGCGTGGCTGAGACTCGCGAGTACTCCCAGGTTTGAGAGGCGAACGTAAACCTCGGCGACTCCCAGCTAGGCTGTGTGTAGTGTGTGCGTGCGTGACTAACTTACCCGTGACCTGTACACAATAACCAACCAGTGTCACAGTAAAGCGAGAAGGACGGTTCAAGGACCGCGACAAGCACCTCTCTGAAGTATAAATGGACGGAGATACCCTCCACTCTTTCGAGGGGCCGGGTAGCTCAGTTGGTAAGAGCGTCTTGCTAGTAACCGAAAGGTCGCTGGTTCGAATCCCGGATTGGTCAACGTGTGATCATATTATTTTCCCCTTTACCAACAACTGGCCCGCTGGTGTCAGTATAAATCGGTCCAGTAGTCACCTATATGCGAAAGTGTCGTGTGACTATAATCTACAAACAACAACCACTCTTTCATTGTCCCCTATACGCTCATGTGTCCGGGGACGTTAATCTAAATAATGCAAAAAAAATCCACTCTTTCGCAGGGCCGGGTAGCTCAGTTGGTAAGAGCGTCTTGCTAGTAACTGAAAGGTCGCTGGTTCGAATCCCGGATTGATCAACGTGTGATCATATTATTTTCCCCTTTACCAACAACTGGCCCGCTGGTGTCAGTATAAATCGGTCCAGTAGTCACCAATATGCGAAAGTGTCGTGTGACTATAATCTACAAACAACAACAACAACCACTCTTTCGCTTAGCGTATGCAAAAAGCTACTACTGACATCTTTAATCTTTTTTAGCACTCAATGTCCACCAAAGATAATTACGACGAACAATTTTGTCTTTTCGCCCGACAAATATCCCATTCTTTTGCAGGACAATCCTGGTATGTTTCCGTTGATTGTTATCTGTACTGTACATGCACATGCAGCGGTTTAATAATAATAATAATAATAATACAGGATGCTATACGCGCCTTTCCCCAAATCATTCAGGCTCAAAGCGCGGCGATCTATACCAACATACACGCTCACGTTTCTGTTCTGCGACTATCATCAGCGGTCTCGCGGCTGGAACGTCTCGGGGCAAAAGAACATTGAAATATCACCACGAAAATGAGCTAAGACGGAGGATATTTTCCATAAGCGAGGAAGTGGTGCGCCTTCCTTATCCTTATCCAATCCCGTAACTCAAAAAGTCTTTGGGGCACCTCAGATGATCGTTTAACCAACGTAGTACTACTAGATCTTTCTTTGTCCTCAGCAACCCTCATGGCTTTGCTCAGTGTCAAGCGGTCCATTCTCGACTGTTGTCCTCCCACCTCTTTTTCTGTTTCCCTGTGTTCTGTGTGATTCACATTATGACGGCCTACTAGCGCCAAAAGCTGATAATTACAAATATCGTGATAATTACAAATATCAACGAGATATGTACAACGAACACGTAAGAATTTTAATTATCAAGTGAACATTACAATTGTAGGTTTTGGTCCATTTCCAGACGGACTGCTAGAGCCAACATTGAAAATTAAACATGCTCACGCGAAGATAATTTTTCAATAATAGTTGTAATTATCCATTGATAATTGTAATGTTCCTATGATAATTGTAATTATCTCATGATATTTGTAATTATCAGATTTTTCCGTTATGAAAGCGTGGCAAATACTGATAATTATTACTTAACACTGTGGATTACCGGTATCTCTTTAAATTATACAGAACACGTGTTAATTTCATTAATCTCGTGATAATGGAAAGACAGGACCATCAGTCTACATTCCAAGTTAAGGCTGCTGCGCTCCTTTGTCATCTCCATCTTACTATACGTTTGCGAAACATGGACCCGCAAAGCAGATCTACTACGAAGAATACAAAGCATGGAGATGAGGTGCTACAGAAGACTTCTGGGCATTTCCTCACACAAGCCATTGGACAACACGATGACATGCTCACAGTGGTGAAGAATCGTAAACTCCGATGGTATTTGCCACGTCACCAGAGCATCAGGCCTTGCAAAGACCCTTCCGCAAGGCACGGTGCAATGAGGCAGAAGAAGAGGGAGACAGAAAAAGAGATGGGAGGACAACATTCGAGAATGGATTGGCTTGACACTGAGCGAAACCATGAGGGTTGCTGAGGTCAGAGAAAGATGGAGTATTCTGATTAAACGATCATCTGGGGTGCCCCAAAGAACTTAGAGTTACGGGATAGGATAGGATAGGATAGGATAGGATAGGATAGGATAGGATAGGAATGGTAACTCTTGATTTTGGCGCTAGTAGGCCGTCATAGAAAAGCACGTCTATCTTTTTATGTCACTGCAGACATCTACTTACGATGCTAGCATGATGATGATGGTGATGATGATACTGACGATGGCAATTACGACGACGATGGTGCGACGATGATGATGCGGCGAAAACGATGATAATGATAGTTATATGAGGATGAGTAAACTGTTAATATATCAATGCTACTACAGCAAAAGAAGAGAGAGAGAGAGCGCGCAGTCCATAATATTTACGTGAGACACCCACCCCACCCAACAAATTATAATGCTCGAGTAACGACATTGAGGGGAGTGTGCAGGGATAACAGCGCTATACAACAGCGATACCAAGTGTCAGGGACTGCCCTGGCCTAGCTTCCTATACTATCCAATCCCGTAAACTCGAAAGTCGTCGGGGCACCGCAGATGATCATTTAACCAGCGTACTCTGGCCTAGCTACCTATCATAAAAACAATGACGCATTGACTGCGTTTGCAGGCATTGACACTCAGAAACAATGTCGAAGTGTTTATTGTGCACTCAAAATAGATTCTGGTTACAATTTAAACTTGGGCAAAACAACAGTTTTTTGTACGCGGATGTTAACAGTGGTTTGTGTGTGTTTGTGTATGTATGTGTACGTGTAGGTAAACAGACAATCTCGCTTCGAGTGTGGATGCATTGTTACTCTGAAACAACGCCAGTGTTTATTGTGGGCTGTAACTGAAAATAGATTCTGGTTAAAATTTAACCTTGGGTGGTAAAAAAAAAAAGTTCCTGTTCAAGATTTTAACAGTGATGTGGGTGTGTGATGGGTGTAGCAGTATCCACTGAATTGCTATCTTCATTGCATGGTTCTTTCAATAACTTAATAAGCTTCTAATTACAAAGAATTGCAATAAACACGCAATTCATCAAGGACAGGGATGGGGAAGAGAGAGAGAAATAGAGCGAGCGAGATAGAGAGAAAGAGAGAGAGGGAGAGGGAGAGAGAGAGAGAGAGAGAGAGAGAGAGAGAGAGAGAGAGAGAGAGAGAGAAGATAAAGAGGAAATGTGGAAGATTCAGATTTTTTTTTTTTAACGGGTGGAGAATTTAAGCAGACAGCCTAACCTTGCAAACCAGTCCTTGTTTCATTCACCCTCAAGCACACCAATCTGGTCACAACTCATATACCTACCTGTCTCCTATAATATCCACCTGACACTAGACAATGACTAAAATGTAGGACAGAAAGAGGGTGGAGGGGGGAAGGAAGAAGGGAGGGGAGGGTATTTTGTAGTACATGTACTGTGCTGCAAAGTGCTGAAGGCTTATTCAATGTCAACTCCTATACAAGAGAAGCTCAAACACTCATCCACAGACAGAAAACTAACGCCAAAGAAAGTACAGCTACGCAAAGAAGGTTCATCTCGGCGAGTGCCTATATAAAGTTACAAAACGTAGCCACTCGTAGCGCCCCCCAGCGATTCTCGTGATAAATGATTCCAAGGGCGATAATTTGTTCTTAGCGCTATGTAAACAAACCGCTTCAGTAGATTATGTTCCGGACACTCGCTTGCTTAAATTAACAAGCGATTCTGCTTTTTTTTTTTGAAAGTAAGTTAATAAGTGTCTGATTTTAATAATGTAAATACAGCTTGCCAACAAGTTGCTTGAATTATGCATTCAGCCGATTAAATTACCGTACCAATGCTGATGATTCAGTAGGCCTGTACTCATCCTAGATCCGTCAAAACTCAAACCCAAAAGTAAGCTTGAATACCGGTAATAGCTTTTCTGAACATTGCTTGATTTAGCATTTCCAGTTAATAACTGTGTTCCAATCTACTGTTTATCTCATTTACACTGCACTTCTGATTTTAATCGCTGCTAACCTACTGTTAGGCTCTCATCTTAAAATTATATTTACTGCTTTCGTTTCGATCAACTGTGTAAATAAGCCTATAAATTATTAGGCCTACTGTTTATCATCATCATTTTCATCATCATCATCATCATTATGGTTTAATATAGGCTATCTCTATAAAAGAACTGTAGTTGCAAAAGGAAATTTGATAGGTTAAGATAGACTAAAGAAAAAGAACAGACATGTGTGTGTATATGTATATATTGCACAATGTTAATATTCTTCTGCCAAATTTAACTCTGAAATTTACTCGCACAGGGATAGGCTTATATAAGCATGCTTGTTGCTTGTCCCTGCTGCTTGTGATGTATATATTTTATATGTATTCTGAAGAAATAAATAATATATAAACCAACAGACATCAAGACTATAGAAGTAGAGAAATAAAGCAATGCAACAAGAAGAGTGAACAGTGAAGCTTTTAAAGAAAACACATTTAACGTTTAAAAGCATTATTTTTTTTGCATGAATCATTACATTGGAAATTGCACCTAGATAAGACCAAAAAGTGCAACAATAAAAATAGTCAAATAAGAAATATTTGTAGTCATTTATAATATTAGATCTGTACATTGCAGCAGGCTGCATCAATTATGTTACTTTATTGTTAAACCATCATGCATTTATAAAAGCTGAAAAAAATAGCTTCAAACATTTGTGTTTCTTTTTCTGACATTTAATATGAATATTATAGCAACAAAAAGCAACAATGATGACTCTCTCTCTCTCTCTCTCTCTCTCTCTCTCTCTCTCTCTCTCTCATATAAAGGAAACTTCAGCAATTATAATAATGAAAAGGGTAAGAATGTTAGGTTTTTATAATTAAATCTGTTGTTTACTTTTTGTTTAGCAAGATTAAGACATACCTACAAAGAAACAGAAGTTTTGCAAGACAAAACAAATACAATTAACCCTTTTCCTGTCTGCTTAAACCAAATGTAATGGAAAGGGAATACAGTCACACAGAAAATGGTATTTTACATTTGAAAGATTTAAAAAATCACATTTGGTATTTTTTCTGCATACATTTCACATGCAACAACAACAACAAAATCTGATAATACTAAACAATTAACTAGTAGCATTATACATTAAAAGGATAATAATTAATAGTTTTTGCTCTTGGATTTTTATTCTTAGATGCATTTATGAAGAATTATTTGCTTAAAAATTACTTCTTTTTTTTAAATAGTTTTTCTTTACAAGACAACACATCCAGTCAATGAGTCATGCAATAATATTTCATTAGGCCTACTATTTTTTTTTTCTTTTTTTTTAAAATTACTCTTAAGCAGCAATTAAAACTACGCCTTCCCCTCCCCCCTCTCCTCATCTTCCATTTGTAAGAAATTGGGATATGATAAATTTCAGTATTAACAAAGAAAATACAGTTTACATCGAGTGGTAGATCTAGATCAACGTTGTTAGATTTGGTTATAATTATGTTTGATTCTTCCTTTGGAAAATTAAAAAACGAAAGTCCAGGGCACTTGTATCGTCCATTTGTGCAGTTAAAATCGCTGCAGTGTTGCCCACCAGGACGGATTCTAGGTTTGTTTACTTGATTTGATACGCTTTCCTCCATTGCTAAGCGCTAAGGCCGAAGCGAGTTATCACTTATTCCGCTAGTTGGCGCTCGCAACTTCCGTTTCGCAGTAAGAGTCGAAATGAACCTTCTTTGCGTAGCTGTACTTTCTTTGCTAACGCTGCATTATTTTGCTTTTTACCAGACACAAAATGAAACAAAATACACAACTGCTTAGTAGTAATTTCACATGTTTTATTTGCAATAGTGACATATTTTGGTTCAGTTGCTGGTTCAAAAACTGAGCACGACAAGGTCTATTAATTAAACAGAAACCATCATGAGCATCTCTTGGGATGTAGTTACAAAGACACAGCATAGACCCTCTCTCTCAAACATACACACACAAACAGATAGGCTTGCTGCTTAAGACAGTGCAGCACAACTCTGTAAGTTTGCTTAGCTCAAATCTGCAAGCAGACATACACAAATACATGAATGCATGTGGGGTCCCAAAGGTTTTCCTGAACATTTCTTTTTTGTGTACTTTATACTACTATCAATGGTCTATTTCTACACTCTGCATCAGACCAAGTCTTTTTTCTAGCACTATGCCCATTAAACTCGTATAACCAAGCCGGAATTTGGGATTCCGGTATTGCCATCATTACGCACCGATGAAGTAAACCGGAAGGAAAGACAAAATCAAATCAATATTACTGCCATCAAAACACTGTGTTAACAACAGCATGGTGAATCTATTCACACAACCGTTCCATGAAAAGTCATATAACACAGCATGTAAAGTATGACTACGAAAAAATCTAAATCATTTGCAAAGTTCTCTCGCTGCAAACCAGTTTATTATACAATAAACATAAACGACCCTTTCACACTCAAAAAGGTACTCAAGATCATAAATCATAAAACCAACAAATTGACATTGTTTAAATGTCACACTCACAGGTTTATGCGACAAATAGTAAATAGTCACCATTGAATTTATAAACACAAGGTACAATAACGCAAGACTTTTCTTTTTTCTTGTTTTTAAATATAAACTTACTTCATTATTCTCAACAAAAAGGGGCAATCAAAATGTACCCCAAACAGTACCAAGCGGCACAACTTTTCAAAATGTCAAAGACTTGTTATGATGGGGGAGGGGTGGGGGGAGGGGTAGGGGGGAGGGGTGAGGGAGGAGTGGGGGGAGGGGGAGGGTGGGGGGAAGGGGAAGTGGGGAAAGCTGTGGAGGTAATATCAAAAATGAATTATTCAAATGTTCTAAACTTCTAGAGATGGCTTTTAACTCCCAGTGAAGATTTTAGTGCAATACACATATGGTAATAACCCTCGGCCTGGTATGTTCAATCTTCTTTTTAATCACTCTGACTCGCCGATGCAACTTAGTGGTAGAGCTATGTGCACCGATTACTCAGGTTCGATTACCGTGGGGACCAAGATAAAAAAGTGACCATTTTTCACTGTCCATCTAAGCAGGATGATTGCTCCGATGGTTCAGTGTTAATTTCTTCTTTGGGACGGAGTTTCCTTTCTGCCATATTGCCAAAAGGTGGGTGGAGACGTTAAACTTCAATTTAAAGGTTCATTCAATAAATTCTTTATATCTCGTCTCCCTAATTCAACTTTAATCATACAAAGCGCCGTTTCTTGGACAAAAGAGCCACAATTATGTTCAGTATTTTATGTGGCTGGCAAGCTAATTTCAGTGGAAATCCCTGGACCCTGCAATCTAGTTTACACACTGACGAAAAACGATGCAGCCGCCGTCATGGTCACCATTCCACCGAGCCGAAACGCTGTAGCAGTTTGTCCTGCTCTGACAAGTCCTTCTGCACTTTCTTCCGCATGTAGAAGATGGGGCAGTCACGGCTGAAACACACACACATACACAATGGAAGCTTATGAAGCTAGTAATACAATCATAATAAAGGCACGGCCGGTGCATGTGTGGAACTACATTACATTACATCATTATTGCTTTAGGTCCAGCGGACTCTTCCGAGCCAAATCAGGACCTGACAACCCCCAATCCGCATAAAAGATCTGCTGAAACAACCCTAGTGGTAAAACCGAAAGCTCTCCACCAGCCAGTCACTTTACAATAAAGACATCCCACGCAGGGGACGGCTGAGGCTTCACCTCAACTTATATGTGTGGAACTAAAGGTCTGCTTGAAATTATTTTCGCAGCATACACTACAATGAATTGTCTGTGCCAAGACTCTACATCAGACATGTACATTTTCTTCCTGCACAGAAACTCACATAAAAAAGATAGAACGCCGGCTTCTGGCATAAGCCACATGCACCCCTGTAATTAATAAAGTGAAGTAGCTGGGACATTCACAATTAATGATTTACTAAGCTGAAAACCTAAAATAACTGCAGATCGTGGCTTTTTAACATCCCTGCTCACTTTGTGCCATTCAGTCACTCTCTATATAAAACGCCTCTTTCCATCAACTCAGTGAAGATCAGACATTATAAATTCAAGTTTTGCATTAACCAAATACAATTCATTTTAAATGGCTGTATAATATAAATACCACTTGTACGTATTACTTCTTTGTCGGTATAAACCAAAGTCTAGTCTGTGAATGCATTCCCTTTAAAGATTCTGATGCGCATGTCCTAGACAGGTGAGTGTGCATGATACCCAGCATGCACCAGAGGTCCTAATCCACCCTGTCTAGATGGTGTAAATCTTGCGGCCGCACTTTCTCTAAAAAGCCAGCACAAGTGTCAAATAAAGTACAAAAAATAAATTAAATAATTTAGCAGCAACAATTATTTGTAATCTTTCTTATTGCCACTGGGCCATGTTCCACTCAACCTTGACGCTAGCGGAGTGTCAGAGATCTATCAACCATAGGCTGTGTGTAGGTCTACACTTTCCACAGCCTCCGACACTCAGTGGTCAGTGTCGCTTGCAGGTCAACTGCCTACATAACTGTGGCAACAGCCCCATACCTGCAAACGGTCTATTGTCATCTGTTACCTGGTACACAGGACATCTTCATGTAGGGAGCCCTGGCAGCGCTGACACTGGGTCCACAGACGAGAGAACTTCTCCTCTAAACCTTGTAGTTGACTCACTTCCTTCTGGTACAGCTCCGACTCGCGCTTCTTGCAGTGAACGCACACTGCATCATCTATACACACCCGCAGATTGAATATGTTACATACATTTCATGGACATGGAAAAAACCACACACGCACCACAAAACTGCATGATCAACAAGAGTACTTCATCCTACGGGTCAGCCATCATCATTACAATGCTTCTTAGGTCTAGATAAACATTGAGTAAAAACTTATCAAATGTATAATGCGCTCAAAGAGATGTCTTATTCGCTTATTTATTCATAAAAATTGTTGCGTGCCACTACTATTTTCAAAACTGAATAGAAACGTCGTGTCTGGAAGTTCAAAAAGGTCATCTGCTATAGCAGTAAATGGGTAATCTCCCTTAAAAGTCCAAAAACAGTTGAGCATACTGATGGTGACGACTCAATCCAAACTGAAGACATACCTTTATCCAGCGGCGTCTTACAGCCAATGCAGGTGCTGCGTTTCTTGGTAAAGGCAGCAAGACCTCCCACTTTGGACGTCATCACTATCTTGGTCCTGGTGTGGTCCCCACCTGCAAGCAGCACAAACATGTCTCAACCACACTCTAGTAACAATTGTATGGCTATAAAGGGAGCCATACCTATCACACCCGTTTCAATCTTTGTTAGGATGAAAGGAAATCCCCAAGTATGCTTTGTGCTGAGCTTAAAATCATAATGTTCTGCCACCTTGTCCCAACCTCCTCTAGCAGCAATTTATGTTTATGAAATGGAGCTCTGCACATCAAACCTGTCTCAAACTTTATTAGGACGAAATGAAGGCCACACCATGCAACATTCTGAGCCCAACGTGAACGTTTTCTGAAGCCAACATTATTTAACGTCACAGCCAAATTAAACCATTAAAATATGCCACTTTGGGGTCTCGTCTGAATTTGAGGTACAGGTTGTTAGCCCGAAGCCCACAAAATTCCAAAGGAGCAGGGACAGGCTATTTCATACATTCATATAACTCCTTTTTACTGCATGAAAATTTTAATGTAATTTAATTTAATCATTTCTTTATAGAGCTTTCCCTGCTCCAGGCGCTGTCTAATACAGTATTTAACTCCAGCGCCTAAAGGGCTTTCACTTGCATCCTTTGGTCCCACCCAAACAACTAAACCCATATTCCTGGGCGCGATTAGGTTTGAGAGAGAAGGGACCTCTTGCTTGCTGAGTGTATTTGTACATTTGAAAAAGTACATTTTAAAAGCGAAACAAACAAGTGTCTGCTTACGCAACAAGACCGATTCCGCCTTCTTGTCACCCAGTATGGGTTCAAAGATGCGCATGAGTGGCTTGGACAGCTGGTTCTCCAAGTAGTACTGGGTGTCAATGGGAATGTTGTTCTCCAGCACGTAAATCGGGTCCTGAAACAGCAGCGTCAATACCATTACTAGGGCATACAAAAAAAAAGGTTTCTTTGAAAAACAATGCAGGATATGAGAGTGAACTAACTGAAATAAATAACACTAAACGCTTGGAGTTACCACAGTAGCTTCCAGAACTTTCCTGCAGTCATTGAGTTTGGTGTGTAGTAGTAGTAGTAGTACTGTAGTAGTAGTAATAATAATAATAATAATAATAATAATAATAATAATAATAATAATAATAATAATCATCATCATCATCATCATCATCATCATAAGGGTATTTATATAGTGCCTTTTCCTAATGATAGATCAGTTCTAAGTGCAGTTCTCATGCATTCATACTAAACGTTAACATCCAGATATATATGAAAAGTAATGAGATAAAACAAGACACTAATGAATTATGCAAAGACATTATACAGACATAAAAAAGAATATTTTTACAATAAAATGTAAAAGATGAGGGAGGGAGTGGGGACTAGGAGAGCAGCTAAAGAATGAGGGAGTTGGGGGTGGGTGGTGTGACGGCAATGGTCAGAATCAGAAAAGAAGGAATGATGATGATGGGAGACGAGATCAGACATTTTTAAGGAAGAGATCAGTTTTTAAGCTGGACAGGGTTCCCACAAGTTTGGGAAAACAAAATTCCATACTTTTTCCAGACTTTTTCCATGGCTTCCTAAACATTTTCAAGACCATCTTACACACACAAGAAATGAACAATTCTAGTTCTACATAGAATACTTAACACATAAAAACGCCGGTATAAAAAAAAGGAATTGTGAGACGTGTACTTACAAAATACAAGACAGCCCATGATCTGTGATACTGACAGTCCATATGATTTTAATAAACAAATATGCCCTGCATTTTTTCATGTGTTTAAGTTCAACTTTCCTGAGAATGAACACACAATTCACAATTACTGTTTTATTTCTTTGAGCTTCTGGTCAATTTGGCACTCTAGAGTAATGGCTTCTGCCTCTTTTTTCTGTCGCTGACCTGTGCAAAGCATTGGCCTTGGACAGAAGTGATAGGCTCTCACTCTGCTCTGCTCTATCTGCAAACTCATTTGCAGATTTAAGCAGATTTTTTGCACACAGTTCCAATCGTTTCTTCTTTGACTTCAGCTCTTCAATTTCATCTAACACTAACTTTCGTTTTTCTCATGTCTCTTTCTTCTCTCTCTTTTTCTTCTCTTCTTCAAGGTAAACCTCATATCTGGATCTTGCACTAGCTGCACTGAAGAGGAGTGCTTTTGTAATTGGCACCTGATTGGCTCCACCTGCCTTAGCCAAATGGTCTGTTATAATTCTATGTGCTGTTAGGGTTTTCTGTGACATGTTGTCAGTCATTACTTCTTTATTAACAGAGAATCCCCTCTCCACACTGGCCTGGCCATGAGAAAGGAGCAGCACTTCTCTCACAACACTCCAAAGGCCACTCAACTCCTTTCGCTTGGCCAGTGCAGAGAAGAAGAGTGTGTCTAATCTGTCTTTATCCCTGTCAAAAGACTGAAAGTTATCAGCAGAAGCACACTCTGATAAGAAGTCTGTGTACTGCAAACTGATTCTGTCCACATCTTCTTTCTTCACTCTTTTCTTCCCAACCATGTAGTCCAGACACTTATTGAGGCTGCTCTTAGCTTCAGACCTGACATCTGAATTGATTGCACAATTAACAATTGTGGAAGGTTTTAGCCAAGAAAGATGGCACACGACCCCATATCTAATGGGGCTCTTTTGCAGGAGCTTCGTCACTGTCTCCAGCAAGAAGCCCTTGGCGCCTTCTAGTAGTAGTAGTAGTAGTAGTAATAGGGACAGATGTAGGCCGTGGAGCCTTTCTGAACGTCCCATCTTTTATATTTATTTACAATGGTCTGCATTGCATGCAATTTGCCTACATATTAGTCATAGCTGTAAAATAAGTCTATAAATTTTGGAATTGCATCCAACTGGTTTTTGAACTGATTAGTAGTTTTAGCACTCTTTAAAGACATTGGAAGGTCGTTCCAATGTCTTACAGTTCTATATGAAAAAGAGAATTTCCTAACATTAGTGTTACAGTGTCTAACAAAGATTTTGCCTTCAGATAAGCGTGTCGTATTACTATGAGGATTAGCAAAAAAGTCATTCCATTCTAAGTCATCAATGTTATTATAAATTTTGAATACTTGTATTAGGTCACCTCGTAATCTCCTACCAGACAGTGAATGTAAACCAAGGAAAAAAAGTCGCTCTTTATAGGACATTTTTCTACATTCTATAAGTAACTTTGTTGCCCTTCTTTGAACTTTCTCTATAGCAATAGACTGCCGTTTAAGTTTAGGATACCATACAGAATTTGCATATTCCAGATGGGGCCTCACCAAAGCCTTATACAACATACAAAATGATTCTTTATTAATAAATTTGAAAGTTCTTTTAATTAGTCCAATCATTTTATTTGCTTTGTTTAATGCTGTTCTGAATATGAGTGTCAAAATTTAAGGACATATTAAAAGTTACTCCAAGGTCTTTTTCTTCTTCACATGATTGTTCTGCATCGGCCGGATGAGAAAGGAAAAAGTAGGTTTATTGTGTCTTTAACCCGCAAGAGTAAGCAAGGGAAATAACCGCGCTAAAGAGAAAAATTAATTTGCTACTTTCGGTTTCAATCGCAACATCGCCGGGAGAACATCTCAAATAAACGGTATTTTCATTTTTCTTTCTTTTGAAGAAAAATGCTTGTCAAACTGAAAGATTGCCTTGTGGTTTTTTTTCCATGACTTTTCCATACCTATCTAGACAAATACATTTTTTCCATGGCTTTTCCAGCCCTGGAAATCACTTTCTCTATTTTCCATAGCTTTTCCAGACTTCCATGACTCTGTACGAACCCTGGCTGGATTTAAAAGTGGCTATGTTCGGAGGGCTGCAAAAAGGTAGTGGGGTTCTTGCTGGCTACACAGTGTCACTTGTTTCCTTTAGAAGGGACCAAATTTTGCTATATGGCAAACAGTTTAAGACGGCAAGAAACAGGGAGATGATGGCATGCCACCAGCTTCAGTTTCCTGAACTTGTGACACTGAGGAGAAAGTGACTAAACACAATCAATAAGATTACATAACACAAAATACAAACAAAATTGAAAGAATGAATGAATGAGGGAAGGGAGAAATTAATCAATCGTGTCACATCCACTGCCTCAGCAGTGGGTAAACCCGTGTGTGCTAACGACCCGAGAAACCACCACCCCAACTATCTAACACATAAATCACCAGAGGGAACAATTACAACATTTTTATTCACAAATACTAATCTATACTTTTATATAACTATTTAACCCACCCGTATATCCACAATCACACTTAAATATAATAGAAACAAACCTAGTAAACAAACAATAAGAAATGAAATGCAGATTTTCTTTAGTCTTTCTTGCTACAAGATCACAAGTGGCTGTGGAATAGTACATTATTCAACTCATTTGTAATACAAAAAGGCTAAATAATATTTTAAACAGTAATAACAATATTTCTCAGTGGATACAAACTATACATGATACTTGACTATAGAAAATGCCGCTCCAACTAAGTAGATATAATTTCTTGGAAAAGATAATGAAGCTGACTTATTTTATCTTATCTATAATGTGGCTTTATACAACCGGCAACTGACATTCTTTAAAGTTCATCTTCTTGAGCAATTTTATGAGGGAATAATAAACAACTTTTCCGTTATGGACTTTCTAAGTTAGTTTCACTGTATGGCAGTCAGCGCCCAGCATGTCAGTTGAAACCCCAGTTGTTCACATAGGTTCCCAGTGGTTCCGGTCAAAGCCCAGCCATGTCACACACCAACATGGAGATGTCAATACCAGTACACTAAGATATACACAAGAGTAGATTCTTGCATAATTAATTAACTTACATAAGAAAAATACCCACATACTCTTCTGCATCCCAGGGCACGTTATTACCCTTCTCTGTTCTATCCATGATCATGCTCATTCATAAATTACCTCCCTTTATTATAATTGAAAACGAATGAACTCCCCAAATTATTTCCCTTTATTGGAATCCTTTTAATTGTTATTTACGAATTATGTCCCTTTTTCAACCAAAACAATTCCATTTATAAATTATATATCTTTTCTTAATTATTTTTTAAAAAAAAGTTTTCTTTTACATTTTACTTCTCTTTACACTGCTAGCAAAGAATCCAAACCTGTCATGCAAAAATTACCTCTTTTCACAAATGTTGAAACAAATTACGAAATGTAAATTATTTATTTCCTTCCATACAAAAGCATACTTTCTTCATTAATATTTTTTTCATTCAGAACTTAAAATATATACATGTTTATACAAATATGCTTGCACCCAAGCAAAATGGCCAATTAGGGATTGCCGGCAAGTACTTACGCTACTGGTGTTTTCCTTGGACACGACGACACAACACAACGCAACGACGACACAAGTCATAATGGATCACAGATGAGCATGCAGCTCTCTTCTTTCCAGGACGACTGGATACTGCCTTGCGGTACCGTCACAGCATGACGACATACAGTTTGATATGGTGGCAAATAGTACACAAGTACGGCCCACACAATCCCCCCCTTGAAAAACGCTACTGGCACTAGAGTACTTCTGTTTCCAAAATTCCTCTCTGCGACTCCTCGATGTAGCTACATACAGCAGTTTTATTTGCTCGCACTCTCAAATTTAGTGCGCATATCGCTCACCGCAAAAACTTGTAACTGAACGTGATAATACACACCTGCCCTCATGCCCATATAGTGGCAGTCTTGACCAGTTTAGGGTGACGAAAGCAAAACTAACAAAACGACGCATTATTTGCAAACATAACAATAAACTTTCATTTATTTTGTCTCCCTCACCTTCCACCCTCTATAACAGGCTTAGAAACCTTAATATCACAGGTTTAGACAACTGAGCCGTGACAAATAGAAAGAAGAATAAGAAACCTACCTCAGACTTGAGGTAGGCTGCAGTGCCTTTGGCAGCGGAGATAATGACGTACGGCACTCTGTCCCCCAGCTGTGGTGCACTGCCAGCGTCTCGCTTTCGCATCCTGCACACACAAAGCGCCCCAGTCTCCTACAACAGTGTTGACTCTTACAATTCCCTGTCCCTCCAACCTTAATTCATTCCCTTTTTAATTGAAAAACACACACACACAAAAACAGTGAAAGGAGGACAACTGGTGTCACCCGATAGATCCCAATCAATAATAAAGCTTGGGCAAAACAGGGGACACTAAAAATCAGAATCCTCTGCCCTCCCCCCTTCCCTTTCCCCTCACCAAAGACTAGTGATCTAGTCAAAGCCAAATAGCCTGCTTGAACTGTTTATTAGACTTTACAACTTTCAAACAGACTGAAACTAAAATGTGCCTGCCCATGAAAGGTGGTACACAACGTTGTAAAACGTGGCAAAGTATCAACCTATCCTATCCTATCCTATCCTATCCCGTAACTCGGAGGTCATAGGGGCACCACAGATGATCGTTTAACCAGCGTACTCCATCTTTCCCTGTCCTCAGAAACCCTGATTGCTTCGCTCAGTTTCAAACCAGTCCATTCTCGAATGTTGTCCTCCCACCTCTTTTTCGGTCTCCCTCTTCTTCTCCCTCCTTGCACTGTGCCTTGCAAGATGGTCTTTGCAACACCTAGTGATCTGGTGATGTGGCCATACCATCGGAGTTTCAATTTTTTCACCACTGTGAGCAGGTCATCGTGTTGTCCTATGGCTTGAGTCAACAATTAAAAAAAAACAGGTTGCCCGGCGGTTGAGTGAGCTGCAAAATTTGGTTGCCCAAAGTGCTTTTTAATGCTAATGCCACTCATTTTTGGTGACCATGTGAGTGCATTTAGCTCCCCTCAATCAACATTGAAGTTGGAAGAAGCTTAAACACTGAACCACCAGAGCAATCATACTGCTAGGCTGAACAGTGAGAACAATTGCCGTTTTCAATTTTTATTTCCCCCTCCCTCTCCCTCCATGGAATTTGAACCTGGGTCATTGGTGCGTCAGGCAAATGCTATTACCACTGAGGGACAACACCAATGTAAAACAGTTAAAAACATTGCAATGCACACAATGACAACACAGTGCTAGCACGCACCTGTGAGCTAGTTCCACGTGCGCCTGCTTGTTGCCAGCGTACTCCCCATCCGTCTTGGCCAGTTCTTTGGTGATGACCAGCTGGGAGATGTCGATGCGGTTACACAGCAAGTCGGAGATGGTCTGTTTGGCATGCTCCGTCGCCCCATCCGGGTCCCTGTACAAAACGCCCCACAAAAAGTATTTTACTGTTATTATTTTATTATTATTCATATGGCCATCAACATGGTAAGTTACTGAACAAGGGAGAGAGAGGCTTGAGAAATTTTCTTTTCTCTTAGAAAGCATTCTACCTTTACTTAGGGAACGCTTCAACACCCTTGCTGCTTCACCTGTGATGTTTGTGTTTTTGTGTGTGCGAGTTTGATGGGGGGCAGTACTGTCTGCCACCGAGAGAGTTAGGCCTACCTGTCAATGAGCAGCAGCTGCAGACAGGTGTTGATCAACTGTGACACCAAGGGGCAGTTGTCACGTCTGACCGTCTCAATGCCCTTACAGTCCATCTTGTCGTGCTTGATCGGGTTGGTCCAGAACAGGCCGGCGTAACGCTTCTTGTTGATCAGCAGATAGGGGAAGTAAACCTGTATGGCACCAAAGAAAATCCCCTCTGAACTCTTTACAGATGCTCAGAGCTGCATGCTACAATTCAAATCCAGTAAAATTTACTTCCTTCCTTTACTCCACTTTGTTTTAACACTTTTTATTCATCTGATTAACATAAGTTATAACTGAGTAACACAAATCGTTAAAATATTGTACTCTGCATACACTGTCTGACTTTCAAGTTGTAACTGGTGTAACACAAATCATTAAAACAATTAACTCTGGATACCGTTTGATTTCAAACACATTTAGAAAAAATAAAATTGCAATCGTTAATAGGTTACTAAATTAATGTAGCTGGAAAATATTCTTTGAAGACATCAGCGCTGCTTTTTTACTTCTTGTCCAATATTCAGGTTGAGCACCAGTAGAGCGCTTTTCCCATATAGTTTAGCATCAAGCTATATGACTAGCAACAAAAACTGTTTCAGTCAAACTTGAACTGCTAGTAGCCACACCTTTATTTGCAATACCAACCAACTACTACCAACAAAAGAAGTTTATAACATACAATAACTCAAGAACATTTCACTTGAAATTTGAAACATTTCGCTCTGTCGGAAAGCACTTTTCTACGCTCTTGGACAATGTCTTATGAAATACCTTTTCAAACTCCAGCTTGATAGGGCTGACAAACTTTTCAGAGATGAGTTCAGCAGCCTCTTTGCCCAGCTTCATGGAATCCTGTACTGTGGTGGTGCCAAACTTGCACATCACCGAGTCTGTGTCACCATAGATCACCTACACAACATGAGACAACCCAATGAGTCAAAGTAGCTGTAGTAGCAGTAGTAGCAGTAGCAGTAATAGTAGTAGTAGTAGTAATATCAGCAGTAGTAAAGTAGTAGTAGTAGTATTGGATGCAGTCAACCTAACATTTTCAGGCATGCCTACCCTCAACTTGAAGTTTCAGTATTAGCTTTTTCAAATTTCATTATTACTATTATGATTTCCGTATTTACTTTTACTACCTATTGTTTTTGCACTCATCCTTTTTGATATTATGCGAAGAATCCAGTGATAGATGGAGTTGCTGTCACAATCGTAATTCTTGATATGCTGTGGGCCTTCCACGTGCCGCTTGATGTCGTTCATACCACCGGTAGAGATGCCAAACTGGTTGGCACAAATCGTACTTTTGAGTCAGAGCTGCCGCGGATAATGAAAGGGCACTTTTCTAAATACGAGGCAAGTCTATGTCTGCCCCTTGCGCCATTTCTTTTAAGATTCAGATTCACAATCACTTTGCTTAGCCTTTCGTTTGGATGCCATGTTTTGAATTCTGTCTCACGAGCACCGATCTTCATTGCGACTGCGCAAAAACTGGTTCGGAAAACTTTGGTGCCTCTACCGGAAACTTCGATGCCACGTGTCTCTACTGCGACTGCGCGTTGCGGCATTAAACCAGGTTCGGCTGTCTTCGGAAAAAGGTCACGCAATGCATTACCACAGGCCCACGAGTTCGATTTTTTTCCCCCAATGTTGTTTTTATTTATTTCCGGACCGTGAAACAAGTAGACACCCTTCATCCGTAGCGCTTGCTGAGTTTTTCAAATTTACGGAAAAAATACGAAATTCCGTACGGGTAGGCATGCCTGCATTTCAAAAGTAACTAAAAGGGCAAAGCCCATATAACTCACCTGCTCCTTATGGAACTCGCAATGTATAACATGAAAATGAGTGCCCATAAAAAAACATAATGAAATGGGGGCATTAAAATGTAAATATTGACTTTGATCTTTCTATCCTCTTGATCTTGAGATGAACTTGACCTCCAACTTCAAATACACTCATGTACTATCAAATAAACTACAGCTAAAGTTGTATTATGACAAAAAAAAACTGTGACCTTGGTAAGACCTTGAATCTCACGTGACCTCTCATGCATGTCTGATCAAATAAGCCAATGTTTTTGCATAATATGGATTATATAAACAGCCATTCCACTGTACGATGACCTATTTCTTGTATGTTTTTTGCAAAGCCTAAAATGACCTTGACCTTCAAGATCAACACAAAAACAGAATATATATGAAAGATCAATCTATCATACCTTAATGCAACAAGTTTGGCCTTCATATCTTTCATAGTTTAGGGTCGAGGTCACTTCAAAGTACCTATAGTAACCCTCTTTGGACAGCTCCAGCGACCTTGGAGTGAGGCTGACCAAATATGTATAGTATGTGTGTCTCACTGATATCTATCATGCATCAAAGAATCATAAGTTCAATATTAATAACCTATAAAAAAGTTAAATTTTGGGAAAACTTGTCATTTATTGACTAACATTTGATGACCTTGTACCTTGACCTTGAAATGAAATTATCAATTCGCTGATCATTTATGAGGTCTCCTGGGTATACACCATCTTACCAAGTTTGGTTGTGATAGTTGAAATAGGTTCTGAGTACTTAGCCATTTTAAAAGTTTTTGCACAGCAAGACTGCTGACAGCAGATGGCGGACAGACAGACGGACAGATTGACATTTTTTTTAAAAATAGCATTTCTGGACTATTTAGGATTCATCTCGTACAGATTTGCAAAAATCTTAAATATGTTTTTTTCTTTTTTGGGGGTGGGGTGGGGTGGAGAAGAGCGGACGTGGGGGGTTGGCACGGGGTTAGGGGTTGGGTGAGTAAATACAATCACATTGCTATGCATGCGAGTCACAAATTGATTTCTATTCCGACTTCTGTAATAACAATCTCTTCAGAATGTTGCGCTTTCGATTTTGAAGAAAAAGCACGTGATAGCATCCTGTTTTATTAGTATTATCTTTACTATTATAGTAGCAGTCGTAGAAGTAGTAGCAGCAGCAGTAGAATTAGTAGTAGTGTCATTAATTAAGGCGATTGACCTGTAGCGCTGTTGCAAAACTAGTGCAGATAGAGTTATCCGTCCCTGCCTTCACCTATGCCAAGGACACCGGCTAGTTCCGGTTGAGTATTAAGCATGGCCGAACGTAGACGGAAGACTTGTGGCGGAGGAAAACAGTATTGCGTTTGCTGCCCTAATTTCGCAGGAAAAGTAATTGAAGGGCGCATTGTCAAGTTACACACATTACCAGCTAACAAAACACTGAAACGACTGTGGGAACAACGTTTGCGACTGATTCGGAAAGATTACAACAGGCTCTGTAGTTTACATGTTGTGCTGTTGTTGTTTGTAGATTATAGTCACACGACACTTTCGCATATAGGTGACTACTGGACCGATTTATACTGACACCAGCGGGCCAGTTGTTGGTAAAGGGGAAAATAATATGATCACACGTTGACCAATACGGGATTCGAACCAGCGACCTTTCGGTTACTAGCAAGACGCTCTTACCAACTGAGCTACCCGGCCCCACATGTTGTGCCACCTATACTATAGGCTATACACCACCCAAGGAGAAATGCAATAAACCAAACGTCTGCATGTTTTGGGATTATAAATAGAATTCTAATCAAAGCAAACTTTAACCAAACAAATATAATGCCACGGAATTTTCTCATTACAAACAATTTGGATTCCGTGGAATTCTTGATTCTATTTGAAAATCTGAACAGATGCCTATTGAATATTTACTGAGACTAAAAATAATTTAAAATATATTATTTTGATTCTTGCTCACATTGGATCAAGCAAAATTTCTGCCTAGGTGCAACGCAACTCAGTTATGAATATTGAAAATGATTTTTAATGAATTCCACGTGTATGAAAATTGTAATACCTGCTGTTTCATCGGCAGGAGATTCGACCGGAACTAGCGAACGCAAGGGCCGCAACCGATCCGCCACTTTCGCTTTCATTATGAAACAGCGCTGTTCCGTAGAGAAGATATTTAACATTCTCATGAGTAACCCTTATACCTCTCCAAACCAAAACATAGCCCTAAAGCTTTTTTCAAATCCTTATGCCATGTCACTTGACTTTTAAAAATTCACCAAAATTACAAGAAAGCATTTACAATGAACAGATTTGTATTATTGTTGGCTATATATTTATTGTTTCACGCGATACTGCATAACTGTGTTGCATATGAAACTATACAGGTGAACAAAATCATCCAAACCTTAACTTTACTTATGATCCTTATGAAATTAGTTTATTAAACAGGAACCGGTTTTCCAAACTGACACTCTCTCTCATTACAGAAAGAGTGCTGACCACTTCATCATATTATATATGTACATGCCATGGAAGTCCCATGCTGGGGTAGGGGTGCATTGGGTGGTGGACCTAACCATGGTCAGCTAAGTCTGAGTAAAGCATAGGCTTCAGCCAGTTCAGCTACTTCGTGTACAACAAGAACTGGCTATGCTACACACAACAATAGGCGGAACGTGGGCACTGGAGCTGGGAAAGAACTATACAAGGAACATTAAATAAATTAATTAATTAAAAGCTGCACTGAGCCTGCCATAGCGGCATGGAGGTTGAGTGAGTTGCCTACCTTGGCATTGTGTTGGTAGCCATTGGCAATGGTGTAGTGCTCCTCCACGTACTGCTTCGTCTGCTCAATCATCAAACGGCCAAAAGCTGTGACACTCTGGGAGATTTCCAAGCAGGGCAGTTTGCCCACCTGCGCCCCAGTGAAGCCGTAGACGGAGTTAGCGCTCATCTTGAGGGCCAGCTGACGGCCGTCCAGCACTTTCATCTTGAAAGGGTCCGTCTCCATCTTCAAGTCTGCTTTTGCTCTGAAAGGAAGAGAGTTCAAAATCAAAGCCAAAGCGTTCTTTATTCCACAAAAGCAAAAATTCATGGGTCTCGGGTACATATGAACAACATAATTAATATAGAATTCAGATATATACACTGGTAAGATCATAAAATCCACTGATGACAACAACACTATTTTACACATATGCATATTAATATTTCCTTACTTTTAAATTGCAGACTTTGCAAAATAGAATTCATCCTATTTACAAGAAATATATATATTGTCATGTTATGCAAACAGTGAATAGAATTTATTAGACTGCGACTGTAATTTCACCTTTAAAGAAAAATGCAAGCATGTCAACAAAACAGAGCTGTAAAACTATTCTAGAAACACTCGTATACATATTCAACAGAAATAATATGCCATTTTGCCAGAATCACAAGTATATCAACTAACAAGTTAGTATCTCCCTTCTATATCTCTGTCGACGTGCGCGTACTACCGGTTGCTTCCCTTTACATGCTTTGCGCTCCATAGAGCGTCGTCGGCCTAAAATAACTTTTTAGAAACTTCAAAACCCAGGGGAATTATGGGTAGGGAAATCATTTTCTGAAATGACGCCGGCCAAATCTTTCTTTAGTTTCTTTGCTCGAGCAAAGGCAACCTCATAGGTATGGAGCACTTCGTCCATTAAAACTCCATCGCTGATAATACTGCTGACAAGTTTCTGCCTTTGATCACTACCAGAAATATGCAGTTCCTCTCCCAACTTTCGTTTCATTTCAGCCAGCACATCTTCGCGAGAAATGGCGACCATGACTGCAACCGTAGCTAGTTATCAGATTTCCCAGAATTCTCTATTCTATTTTTAGGTTTGGGATATCCCCGTCGCAGCTTGTGGCTAAAACCAATGGCAACGGGACCACCGCACGTCGACTGGGGGCATTAGGAGATACTAACTTGTTTGTTGATATACTTGTGGCCAAAATGGAATGCTTTCATCACACCACGAAGCTTTAGCTATTTTAATTGTAAGCACTGTAATCAAACGGACATTGGATTGGAAAGGAAGAAAAACAAAAATTTGGAGAGAGAATGAATTTAACTAAAATGGAAGAAATCACAACAGCTGAACAAGATGTGGTTCTTCAACTGACTTTTTCCTGGCGGACAGCAAATGCTCCAAGATTTCCGGCAGCAGTCCTTTCCTGACGGCGGCCTTGCAGAACAAGTTGCCTGACGGTGTCTTGATGTACTGGTCCGCTGTCAGCCTGATAAGCAAAACAATGCAACCTCTATTACAAAATAAAATAGGTAATACTAATACTAATAAAAATAGTACGAGACTTTTCAGGACACTTAAGGTTTTCTCCACGTACTCCGGTTTTATCCTTCCCTGTTTTAATGGTATTAGATGTAGTCTAACATTTTCAAAAAATACAAATGTGATTACCGTCTTCTAATAATAATAATAATAATAATAATAATAATAATAATAATAATATATAGCGCTTTTTCGAAATGACATCAGTTCAAAGCGCAGTTCTCAAACATTTATACTTAATAATTGAAAAACATACGATAAAGAAGTCAACATAAAAACAAGACATTATTAAAACTTTGCAAAGACATAATAAAAACATGAAAAAGAATACTTAGAAGTAAAATATAAAAGACGAGGGTGTTACGTTGAAACGCGAATGGTAGTACGTCGGAAGCGCGCACGATAGATCTAATCGTTTCGTTTTGCAAAGTATTCAATAATGGAGTTTATTTACCTTTGATTTGAGTTTGCATTGTTGTTAGGAGAGGCTTTGTATAACGTTGATAATTTGCGTTAGTCGATATTACTGGAGAAATTTCTGGATCTGCGTGTTTACTCTCGATAGAAATTTCCCGATACATGTCGAAGCAAGAGAAGGTTCCGGGTATGTTTAGAACAATGTATGACGTAAGTCAGCGATGACGATCTTTAATTCTGATTGGTTGTAATGCGTCATTTTCTAGAACGAACTGAGGTCATCTCGAGTTGAGAGAAAAAATTATATATTCGATGCTCCGTGTGTTGTTGTGGATAGTTGTTGATAGTGAGTTGGAAAGTGAAATTTGAGAGTGAAAAGGCGATTGTATGCAGTTGTTGATGTGTGCTGAATAAAAGTGGAAAACTTCATACGTCGACTTTGTGACTTGTATGCTGATTGAGCGGGTTGCGTGAATAAACGAATCTGAGCTACACTCATCAGTACTTCAGCATTGGGGCTGAATCCACTACTGATAGAAAACACCAACATCAAACCGAGTGTAACATTTTGGGGGCCAAGCCGGGATTCACGCCATAGCCAAGGGTTCAACTGCTACAACAAGCGAGTCAACGTTACGAGAGGCAGTCATCGAGGGTAGCCGCCAACGAGTTGCGTCGAGAGGGGCCAACATACTGGGACTACATCACCGATAGGTTCGGGTTGACTGCAAGGGCGTGTAGTCGCTGAAGAGTTGCTTCGTGAGCGAACAACAGATCGGGACTACGTGGCTGCCGCAGGACTACGTCGAGGGACAGTCTCGGAGCTACATCGCCAGTGTTACAGAGAGCGGCGAGCGGACGTCGCGTCTACTTCAGCACAGGAGCGTATACATCAACACCAGCGTGGTGCAGCGTCGCATACGACGAGGACAGCGGGGCCTTCGTCAGCGAAAGCGACTAGTGACAAGCATCAGCGCTACTGCAGAAAGCGTGCTGTTCTAGAACAGTCTAGAAGGGTGCAGCACAGTCAAGAACTTTCTAGGAAAAGAACCTTCCAGAAAAGAACTTTCCAGAAGAACTTTCCAGAAAAGAACTTTCCAGAAAAGCATTAAGATGGCCGATTTCTGGCAGAAAGGGATTGCACTGAATCTAAAAGGCAAACAGCTGACGGAGTACGTCAAATCCCAGGAGAGAATACAAGAACGAGAATTAGAAGAGCAGCGTCGCCGTGAAGAAATAGAATTAGAAGAGAAGCGTCTAGAAAAGGAAGAACAGCGTCGCCGAGAAGAAATAGAATTAGAACGGAAGCGTCTGGAAATTGAACAGCAGCGGCAAGAAAAAGAGGAGCAGCGACGCCGAGAAGAAAGAGAGGACCAGCGTCGGCGTGACGAGATGGACGAGAGACAATTAGAGGCTGAGCGTCAGTACCAGCTAGAGTTGGCGCGTAGCCAAAACAATCAGCATGCGCCACAAGTCGTCAGCGACCACATGGCTCCAAAATTGCCAGCCTTCGTCGACGGGAAGGACCAGATCGACAGCTATCTGGCGAGATTCGAAAGGTTCGCCGAAAGCTCCAACTGGCAACATCGAGACTGGGCGATTCGACTAAGTGCACTTCTGACAGGGCAAGCGCTCGAAGTTTACACCAGACTGTCGAACGATGACGCCAAAAACTACGACGTCTTGAAAGAGGCCCTATTGCAGTGCTACAACTTTACAGAGAAGGGCTACCGTAAACGCTTCCGTGAATGCCGGCCTAAGTCAGACGAGACGCCAAAGCAGTTTGTGGAGCGCCTGTCGTCATATCTACACAGGTGGGTGGAGTTATCAGGCGAAAGGAAGTCTTACGACAGTCTCCATGACCTGATCGTGAAGGAACAATTTCTCAATGCCTGCCCTAAGGACCTCGCGATCCACTTGGAAATACAAAAGTTGGAGACGCTAAAAGACGTTGCTGAGGCTGCTGAAAGATATCTCATCGCTTATGAGAAGACGCTGGGGCCACCCAAGGCGACGAAACATTTTCAGAAGACTGAAAACCATGTGAACCAGATCCAGGGGAGCCAGATGAACCAGAAACAGACGGACTCCACGCCTCCTCCCAGGGAAGGGCATTCAAGGGGCTGTTTCACCTGCAACGCTACAGACCACAGAGCGGCTAACTGTCCTCAAAACAAAAGTAGCGGACAGCGGAGCAGTACGGACAATTCAGCGGCGGGCAACCGGCAGAGGCGGTTCTCCAATCAACGGCAAACCAGTAGATCTGACCATCAGGTGTGCGGCGGGAGCGTCATTCTTCCGAGTGAGACCGAGCGCACAGCTACCCCTGCGGACGTGCAAGAGTGCATGACCGATGGCCAACTTCTCCTTGCCAACGGAAAATCCATCCCCGTCGTCGCCAGCGCAGAATTGACCGTCCTGAACATGCCTGTTTCAAAGGGACGCGTCGGAAATCATGAAGTGACTGTCTTAAGAGACTCTGGCTGCAGTGGGGTCATCGTCAGAGAAGATTTAATCGCCAAAGAACAGTTCACTGGCGATTCTAAATGGACACTTATGGCCGACAGCAAATGTGTGAGAGCGCCGGTTGCAAAGATTCATGTCAACACCCCTTTCTACATAGGCGAAGTCGAAGCGGTTTGCCTGAAGAAGCCGCTGTATGATTTGATGATCGGGAATATCGACGGCGCGAGACGACCCGACGACCCCGATCCAGAGTGGAGTCCTGCCTCAACCCAACGCGTCGAAGTTGTGGAGGAGGATCCATTGCCATTTCCCGATGGAGACCTTTCAGAGCTGCTACGGGACAATGTGGCTACTCCGGCTCAGCCCTGCCGACCAGAGATCGTCGGTGCTGTTACTACCAGGGCCCAGGCCAAGAGAGACAAGACGTCTACGCCACTGAAGGTCGCCGACAACTCCAAAGCTGCCATCGTGGACAGAGATAAGCTTATCCAGCTCCAGGAAGCTGATAGTACTTTAAACAAGTACAGGAACCGCCAAGACCACGTGACCAAAGGCAGTGGTACGGTCTATTTTGAGGTGAAGGCCAAGATCCTGTACCGAATCTTCCAGCACCCGAGGGTCAACGGAGGGAAACCACTACGTCAAGTCTTGGTACCGTTACCCCTAAGGCGCCAGGTGATGGAAGTAGCGCATGACTCAATCATGGGAGGTCACCTGGGTATCAAGAAGACGTCGGATAGAATCCAGGCGGTATTCTACTGGCCAGGACTTCATGCAAACGTCAGCCGTTTCTGCCGATCATGTGACATTTGCCAGAAGACCATACCTCGAGGAAGGGTCCCGAAAGTGCCTATGCAGAGGATGCCTCTGATCGACCGACCTTTCAAGAGGGTGGCCTTAGACTTAATCGGCGAAATAAGACCTCCGAGTGAAGAAGGTCATCGGTGGGTACTGACTTTAGTGGACTATGCGACTCGGTACCCAGAAGCAGTGCCTCTGAAGAAGATTGACACTGAAACTGTTGCAGAGGCGCTAGTGGACATGTTCAGTAGACTTGGAGTGCCTGAAGAAATTCTGACAGACCTCGGGACGCAGTTCGTCTCTGACTGCATGAAGGAGGTCAACAGACTGCTGAGCATCCGGCATTTGACTACGACACCCTACCATCCGATGTGCAACGGGCTTGTCGAAAAGTTCAATGCTACGCTGAAGTCCACCCTGAAGAAACTGTGCAGCGAGCAGCCCAGACAATGGCATCGCTACATCAACGCCCTACTTTTCGCCTAGAGAGAAGTACCGCAGGAGTCCACCGGCTTTTCTCCGTTCGAGCTGCTGTACGGAAGAACCATCAGAGGGCCGATGCACATACTGAAAGAACTGTGGACGAAAGAAGTAGAGACCCCAGAGGTGAAGAACAGCTACCAGTACGTGTTTGAGCTACGGGAGAAGCTGGAGCAGACTCTCGAGATAGCCAGAGAAAACCTGAAGAAGTCCCAAGACTGTGGAAAGCACTACTACGATCGTAGGGCTGTGAGCAGGAAGTTTAAACCTGGCAACAAAGTGCTGGTGCTGCTACCTACTGATCACAATAAGTTGCTGATGCAGTGGAAAGGCCCGTACGAAGTGGAGACCGTGGTGGGGATCAACGACTACAAGGTGAAGGTTGGCCAGCATTCCAAGATATACCACGCCAACCTCCTTAAGCTGTACGTGGAAAGGCCATCAGAGACTGTGCATGTGGCAACAGCAGCTGAGATCGACAACAGCTTTGACAGCGAGCAACTGTTGGAACTGGGAGACTTCCATAGCAAAGAAGGCATCAATGATGTTAAGCTAGGACCACGCTTGACGGAAGGTCAAAAGATTGAGCTCAGGGACCTTATGGGCGAGTTTCCCCATAGCTTCAGCGATGTCCCAGGCTCTACGACTTTGGTCGAACATGAAGTCCACCTCACTTCAAATATTCCCGTTCGATCAAAACCCTTTCCGATCCCCTTCAAGGCCCGCGAATCCTTGAAGAAGGACATCGATGAGATGCTGAAGATGGGCATCATCAGGGAGTCCAGTTCCCCCTACGCGTCCCCTGTCGTGGTCGTGAAGAAGAAGGACGGCAGCAAAAGAGTATGCATCGACTACAGGAAGGTTAATAAGATCACCGTCTTCGACCCTGAGCCGATGCCTACCGCAGCAGACCTCTTCCGCCAACTATCGGGGAGTAAAATCTTCTCAAAGATTGACCTCAGCAAGGGTTATTGGCAAGTCCCCGTGCGTCAACAGGACATACCAAAGACTGCTTTCATAACTCCTGATGGGACGTACGAGTGCCTAAGGATGCCTTTTGGCATGGTCAACAGCGGAGCTACCCTAAAGAGAGGAATGAGGAAGATGCTCAATGGGATGGACAATGTCGTGTGTTACTGGGACGACCTGCTGGTCCACACTCGCACCTGGGAAGAGCATCTGCAGACCTTGAGGGAGCTGTTTCACCGTCTAACAGAAGCTAACCTGACCGTGAGACCCAGTAAGTGCATTCTGGGGACTGACAACGTCGACTTTATCGGCCATTCGTTGAAAGAAGGACAAAAGGGGCTTCTGCTAGAAAACGCCACCAAAATTCTGAACGCTCCACGTCCCCAAACAAAGAAGCAAGTACGATCTTTCCTGGGATTGGCTGGGTATTATAGGGAGTTCGTACCGAACTACTCAGCCATCACAGCACCTTTGTCGGACCTGGTGCGGAAAGGCTGTCCAAACCAAGTGCAGTGGGGACCGTCTCAAAAGAGGGCATACCAGACTGTGCGCGACCTCCTTTCGAAGGATCCGGTGCTACGACTGCCCGATACTTCCAAGGAATTCGTCTTAAGGACAGACGCAGCGGACGAAGGCATCGGCGCCATACTGATGCAAGAGCACGAAGGGAAACTATTTCCGGTCAGTTACGCCAGCAAGAAGCTGTCCAGGACTGAGAAAAATTACTCGACCATGGAGAAAGAGTGCCTTGCCATCATATGGGGAATCCGGAAGTTCGAACTGTACCTTCAAGGAGTGAAGTTCGTGCTACAGACTGATCACAAGCCGCTAACTTACTTGAACTCTGCCAAGTTTGTGAACAGTCGCATCATGAGAACTTTAACATGCGAGTAGAATCTATCAAAGGATCAGACAATGTTGGTGCGGACTTCCTCAGCAGAGTGTGTGAGTAAAAAACATTGACCGTGTAGATAAACTGTGAACATTAAAAATATCCAGACAGATTTGAAGATGAAAACCATTGACTCTGTGTGAATGAGCTGAGAACATTGACAGTGTTCAGACAGTCTGAAATAAGTTTTAATTCTGAACTTTGTTTGTGCATTACGTTTCAACGTTGTTGAAAGAAATTGGGTAAATTTCTTCTTGAGTGGGGGGTTATGTTACGTTGAAACGCGAATGGTAGTACGTCGGAAGCGCGCACGATAGATCTAATCGTTTCGTTTTGCAAAGTATTCAATAATGGAGTTTATTTACCTTTGATTTGAGTTTGCATTGTTGTTAGGAGAGGCTTTGTATAACGTTGATAATTTGCGTTAGTCGATATTACTGGAGAAATTTCTGGATCTGCGTGTTTACTCTCGATAGAAATTTCCCGATACATGTCGAAGCAAGAGAAGGTTCCGGGTATGTTTAGAACAATGTATGACGTAAGTCAGCGATGACGATCTTTAATTCTGATTGGTTGTAATGCGTCATTTTCTAGAACGAACTGAGGTCATCTCGAGTTGAGAGAAAAAATTATATATTCGATCCTCCGTGTGTTGTGGATAGTTGTTGATAGTGAGTTCGAAAGTGAAATTTGAGAGTGAAAAGGCGATTGTATGCAGTTGTTGATGTGTGCTGAATAAAAGTGGAAAACTTCATACGTCGACTTTGTGACTTGTATGCTGATTGAGCGGGTTGCGTGAATAAACGAATCTGAGCTACACTCATCAGTACTTCAGCATTGGGGCTGAATCCACTACTGATAGAAAACACCAACATCAAACCGAGTGTAACAGAGGGAGGGATGGGGAGGATGAGTAAAGCTAAGGAGTGATGGGGCTGGGAGGCGTAATAACGACCTGCCTTTACACCACATGTGTGAGTGATGAATCATTAGACGTTTGTTGTGTATTTAGGAGTGTCCGTAACATGCGAGAGTGTTATACTGTTGTTGGTTTGTTATCAGTAGTTGATTCAGCCCCGATGCTTTAATCCTGATAGGTGTAACTCCGATTCGTATATCCACTCAACCTGTTCACTCGGCAACAAGGCAGGAGTCGTCGTATGAAGTTTTCCAACTTTATTCAGCATACATCAACAACTGCATAGAAGATCGCTCAATCGCTTTTTCCCTCTTTTTCACTCTTTACACTCTCTCTTTTAAACAGCGCCACTTATATAGTCTCTCTGTACTCTAGAGAAAGTTCAAACATTCCAGCAATTACAGCCAATAAGAACAAAATTCGTCATTGGGACTATGCACTGTCTTACGTCATATAACTTTATTTAGGTTAGAAGAATCTCTTAGCTACCACTAGATTTATCTACATGCTTCGATCAATAGTAAACAAGAAATTCTAGAAAATTCTCCAATAATATCAACCAACGAAAATTATCAACATTATACTAAGCTTCTTCTAACAACAACACAAAATCAAATCAAAGGTAAATACACTCTGTTATTGCATGCGTTGCAAAACAAAACGATCGGATCTATTGTGCGCGTCTCAAAAGTAACAGAGAGTGTGTCTTGGTTACAGATTGCGCATTGATTATGCTTTCTTGTGTGGAAATGTTCATGCGCTTAATAAATGTTCATCCATTCATTCAGGTTGCTATGTTTTGAGTCTGAGTTAGGAATAGGCACGTAGAGCATCCAATATTATTATTATTAATATTAATTTATTATAATTAATAGTACTACTACTGGTAACAATAACAATCATAATCTTTATAATTATCGCACTTTGTCCTAGGAAGAATGGGTTGAATGAATTATAAATGAGGTTTAACGTCTACACCCACATCTGGCAAAATGTCAGACCTCTTATTTTTAAAGTCCCAGGGTATCAAAGATGTTGGATGATTATTATTATTATTATTATTTTTTTTTTGTGACAATGAGTTTACAATGTTGTATTGTTGTCACATTATAAGATTACGTAACAAGGAATCGTTCGTTGAAATTGACCACCAAGCTTGGAATTTTAGGCGTCTCTTCCTTTTTGTAAACATACACTCCCCTTCTCCTCCTCCTCCCAAAAAACAAAACAAAACAAAGTGTGCGCTAACAGTGTACATACCCTTCTTTTTGTATGGATTGAGGGTTGAGCAGGGAAGTGTAACATAGGTTGTGGGCCATCATGATGGATGGGTACAGGGAAGCGAAATCCAGTGTGGCGATCGGCACATCGTAGTAGCTGGCACAGCAACACAGAAAAAAATCCCACAACGTCCCAATAAAATGTTTATATTCACAGAGTACCATCATCGACTGTATCTTCCGTAACGTCCCAATAAAATGTTTATTATCACAGAGTACCATCATCTACTGGTATCGTAACGCTTTACAATCCATGGTGACTCAGCATACCCTTAAAACGTCCCATGTTATCCAACGTCGAGCGTGGTTAGTACTTGGACGGGTAAACACTCTTGGAAGTGCACGATGCACCCTAGTTCACCCAGCTGTGAAGGCGTACCTCCTGGACCCGTTTAGAACCGATGGGGAAGGTAAAGTAGAGAGGGAGAAGAGATAGGCATCACCCTCATTAAGCTGGTCTAGAGAAAAGAGAGGTCCCAAACTCCTCTCTCTCCCCAACGAACGAAATGTTATGGAAGTACCGTTACCTTCATTCACTCCCACCAAACTAATGTTTTTCTAAATCTGATCCAAGCAGACAGGGTCATTCAGTTGCGCGGTCTGATGTGAGAGCATTATGATTCAAAAGAATCAGCATGTTATGAAATACTGTAGCTTACAATGTAATCTACAATGCTGGCCTGCATGCGCAACTTACCCTTTCACTGGTTCAATGACAGTGGCGCCTTCATATTCATCGCCGGTCGCCATTTTTTGTGCTGGAAGCAGCAGGTCCTGTTCTTTGGCCTGAATCAGTAGAGAATTATTGCTCATAGATGTGCATAATTATATGACACACAGAAATCAAATTTGATGGATTGATTTTCAGACCAGCATGTCAGACTGACAGACTTTTGCCTTTGTTGTAAGGCAAAAAAAATGTTTGCTGTATCCAGAGCTGCCAACTGCTATTGTTGGTCGGGAGAAACAAAAAGGCAACTTGGGAGTAGCAAAATGGCGTTTGGGAGTAGCATTTCAACAAAATGTTAACCCTGAACAAGGTCATCCGCTTATTTACTTTTGCACTTTAATACAATAACACACACACAGTGAAACACCAACCACCCAACTGGCAAAATAGTGTTTGGATGCACACAAGTCATTCAGTCAAACATGGCTGCCTTCTTGCACTTCCGCAAGATAGCACTGTCCAATTGAGTATCATAACAGGGGACCCCTTTGCTCTTGAGCATCAGGAGAGCCTCAGTTGTGCTTTGGCCCAGGGATGACCGGAAGAGTGTCTTGCTTCTCCTGGCAATGCTGAAAACCCTCTCACAAGCAGCATTGCTCACTGGGATGTCAAAAAGTGGTACGCTAGACAAAATTTGACCGGGCGTAGCAAATCGAGACCGGGCGTAACAGCGTAGCCAAGTCAACTCTAGCGTTGCAAACTACGCCCAAAGCGTAGCACTTGGCAGCTCTGTGTATCCCTTGTAAGTGCAAGCTGTCCAGTGACCCTCAAGAAATTTCCACTTACATTTTTCAATAAATTATTACAGAATACTTGACAAATGGATTATCATGTTCTTTTCTGTGACGGATGCAAAAAAAGTTATTTCTCACTCTGGCAGTGGACCCTCAACTGAAAGAAGAAGAGCAAGAAGAAGAAAAAGAAAGAAAGAAAGAAGAAGAAGAAGAAGGAAGAAGAACAAGAACAAGAAGAACAACAAGAAGAATAAGAACAAGAACAAAAAGAAGGGGGAAAGGGGAAGAAAAAGAAGAAGAGGAGGAGGAGGATGAAAGTTGGACGAGAGGAAGAAGGAGAAGAAGAGGTAAAGAAAGAAGAAATGGGGTAAGAAGAAGATGGAGCCGGAGAAGAAGAACTAGTAAAAGCATGAGGAAATGACTGACCTTGCGCAAAAGCTGTGACATGACTTTGATCTGTTGACCCCGGGAGAGGAGGCAGGAGAGGGGGACACCGGTGACACGTGCCATCTCCATGTAGTTGATGACACACATCAACTTCTCCAGCAGGCGCAGGGGCAAGATGGCATCCTTCAGGCAGTAGACGGCCAGTCGACGTCGCGTCTGATCATTACCGTTCTGTAGCACAAATACAGCCACTGTCACGTTTAGTTTTGAATTTAATTCACTGTTAAGAGACCTACATTAACATTGGTCGTCAAACTAAGGAGAGAAGCTGAGCTTGTGAGACATCTATCAAAATCAAGGTTAAAATTCCTGGAAAGCCCAGTACATTCAAGATGCAAAATGTGTGGGTAACAAATTGCTATCAGTGAAACATTTACTATTTGAATGCCCTACGCTAACAAAAATGTATGACGACAAAGGTATAAATATTTGCAAGTTTCAGAACCTTGAACATTTACAATACGATCCATATTCATAAAACTGAGTCAAATGTAGATATATTGTAATATTTCCCCCCCCCCTTTTTTTTTTTAAATTGTGCATGGGTGTGTTTATGTATGTGTAAATGACGTTGTATGTGTCTAATATTAGATTCAGTAAAATAATAATGAGAAACACATAGGTACATAAGTTAAAAGAATGCCAATTTGGTCAAGAACGAGACAAAACCACAAACAGCAAAATTCTGGAACTAAGCTCATCAGGCGGACAAAACACAAAACCATACTAGACATCAAAATCCAAGAAAAATGTAAAGGGCCTAGGTAAATAAATCTGCACTGTATTGGTATTATTATTGTCTAAATCAGCATTCTTTTTGGCCTATGTACTTACCATTACCTGTATCTGTTTCTCTTTATTGTACATTGTGAATGCCAGCAGTCCTGTTTCATTCTATTTCCGTTACATTCGTTGAAAGACGTTAAAATAAATGACTGAATTGAATGGAATTGTCACTTTCAGATTTAGAAAGGAAGGCGCACATGAGCAACAGGCCTTTGAAACAAAAAAATCCTTGATATATCCCTCCCATGACCACCCCACACCCCCCCATAAAATTATAATTAAACCCCATGCCCCATGTGTTCACTTGCTGAGGGTACCTGGAGATCAGTGATGATGGAGTGCTGAACGTCTTCTTTCTGTTCCTGCAGGAAGTGGAAGGACACTGCGTTGAGGGTGTAGGACCGCAGTTTGTAATCACGCAGCAAAACCTGTGACAAACAAGGAAATAAACTATCACGATCACCACTAGTATTCATTAAACTTTCATGCATAATAAAGGCACATCATGAGTTGACCTTATAAAGGCCCAAAATGTCTTCTTTAAGCTGTGTACATGCTTATTTGAAAGCTTTCACCTCAATAATGTAGATTAATAAACTCTTCTCTGATCACACCATCTAGTGTGTAAGTTTGATTTAAAAAAGGACTTCAAGACTTTTAACAAAGGTACTCTGCAAGATCATTTATTAGAATGACTGGCTACATCAACAAAAAAAATGCTATGCTGATGCTCTGAATCTTTAACTGTTTATTATTATTATTATTATTATTATTACTATTATTATTATTATTATTATTATTATTATTATTAACTTTATTATTATCATTATTAATATTATTATTACCATTATTATTATTATCATCATCATCATGATGCTATAAAGAAACCCAGCACCCACCCATCTCACTCCCTCCCTTTAAACAAAAAAAAGAAAAGAATCTCAGCCTACTTGCAAAAGGTCAAACTGGACGCGCCCTTCCGTGTTGATGACCTTGTTCTCTCGTTTTCCCATCTGTCGTGACTGGAACATGGCTTCCTTCACCTTGGACTGCATGTCCCGGATACGACCCAGGTACGCAAAATCAGACACCTGGATTGAAAAAAATTGAGGAAATGGTAATGGTCTTCTTTTGCAACATCATCAATATTATCAGTGTCTATCGTTATCCCCATAACCTATCCTATGCCGTAACTCGAAAGTTGTTGAGGCACCAAAGATGATCGTTAAACCAGCGTACTCCATCTTCCACTGTCCTCAGCAACCCTCATGGCTTCGCTCAGTGTCAAACCAGTCCATTCTCGAATGTTGTCCTCCCACATCTTGTTCTGTCTCCCTCTTTCTTCTGCCTCCTGGCGCCGTTCCTTGCAGGATGGTCTTTGCATGGCCTGATGCTCTGGTGACTCGGCCATACCATCGGAGTTTCTTCATCACTGTGAGCATGTCATCGTGTTGTCCAATGGCTTGTGGAATGGTCTGTCGGACTTCATCGTTGGTGATGTGCTGGGTATAGGAAATGTTCAGAAACCTTAAGTAACCCCTCATCACCATGCTTTGTATTTTTCATTGTTGGTCTGCTGTGAGGGTCCATGTTTCGCAAGCGTAAAGGAAGATCATCATTGCTATCAATCATTATTCATAAATGTATTCTTCCTCCTCTTTTCTTTCCCTTTTCCCCTTCTTTTCATTCAAACTTTAAGGAGCAATTTATTTAAAATAAAATGTAAAGGTCTACCCCCAGTAACCTTTCGGTCATTGGGGAGAAAAGCGTTTAGGACTGCCTTTTTCTCTAGGCCAGCTTAATGAATGTGGTTATTATCTCCTCTCCCAGCTACTTTACCTTGCCTGTTCTAAACGCGTCCAGGTACCCATTCACAGCGGGGCGGACTGGAGCGTGTCATGCTCTTGTTTCAATCTTTTTGTGTTGGCCACCCATCCAAGTACTAACCCTTCACAACGCTGCTTAACACGACACATTGCCATCACTCATCAATCTTCTATAGCGCTTTTTCCAGCTCAAGAGCTGCTCAAGGCGCTGGTTGATACAGGATCTCACTCAAGCCGCCTGAGATGCCCACCTGCATCCTTTGGGTGCATTAGTCTGAGGCCCAGATGACTGAGCACCACCCTGAGTGACCTGGGATGGGGAAAAGGGACCTAGTGCGTGCTGGGTGTATTTGAGTTGCCGGCACTCACCCGTCTAGGACATGAGCATCAGGATCTTTAAAGTTCCTGCGATGGAATGTGAGTGCACAGACTAAATCTCAGTTTATTCTCTCATCCAAACTTCTACATCACTGGTCCATCCTGATTTTAAATAATGGAAGATAAATCAATTGTAACTGTGTACATTTAAACTACTGCAATCAATTCCACCATTACGGGAGGCAAAACACTGGAGCGTCTGAAGAAAACCTTTGGTTATCTGTGAAGTTTCATAGGTAGAACCAGCCTTACTACGTGCAGCGCAACCATGCATAAAAATCGCCAATTTTTACCATTTTTATCTTGCTCTATCTTGCAATCTGGCAAGCTTTCATTCATGCCGTTTGTATTTTAATAAAGAGTAATTCTTTTACTTTTTATGTGTTCTATTTATTTGTGTGTTAACGTCTGAAATAATGTGTACCAACAACAAACAGTAGGGTAGCTAACGCAGTCTAAAAAGCGAGCGCCGGCCATTTTTAACTACAGCCGAACAGAGCGATATTTCTTTACCGTTTTCACAAGTTTTCAAGCAGTCGACACATGCTGTTCTAGGCTATTTTTAGTATCAAATTAAAGCGCACGATGTGAAGAAATAGTTCTTGAATATGCCTCGTCTTTTTCATCACTATTTTAGCTTTTTTTTGTATTTTTTCTGAAAAACAACGCATTTTTTTCAATTTTTTACGAAATCTAGCGTCGGAAAATATGTCATTCCTAGCAAAAACCGAAAGATAAATTCATTCTCGTTCCAATGACCTATAAGGTTAATTTATTCATGACCTGTCGACGCGACAACGTGAGATTTAAAAGGTCAGGAGATTTCGATTTGCACCGGTAATGGCGGACGATGTGATGTTAAAGTTCTGGTTCGGATATCAGCTAACAATTACGTGAATATACACCATTCTGAGTAAAATAAATGCTGTCTCCTGTTAGTTCGATTATGAATTGATCAGGTTTAATTGAACTTTGCTGTGTTTTTTTTACAAGAAAGTGATAAAGTGTGATCGTGAGATCGTAGAGGCAATCGAAAATTTGGCTTTAGACTAAACTAATGCAGTGGCCACATCGCATACTTAAGTGTAAAATACGGGGTAAAATAATGAAGTTTACCACCGAAAAGATGTATCATTGTTTTCCTTAAGTGTTGTACTGCGTATCTATTTTTTTCAGAGTTTAGATGATGTCGAAATCAATAGATCATTATTTTCATTTCCGCGTGGTGCGACCGGCACTTAATTTTGTACTGAAACATCGACTTCCGGTGTAAATAACCAAAGCGCACTTAGTTTTCCTTCAGTTTAGTGGGGTTTTTTTAAAGACAATATCCGAAATATGTAGAACAAATTACTTTTCAAATGAGTATAACTGTATATTATCCAATGGTTTTAAATTTTCATCCACGATTTCCCCTTTGTTTCACTACTTAAAAATGCATTATTTCTGCTCCTGTTATATAGGCCTACTTTTTTCCTTCTTCTTTCCTGATGAAAGAACATGATTAAATATCTTATTGGTCAAATAACATTACGTCTTATTTATATGATAGGTTTGGTAGATGAGTTTTTTACATTGCTTTTTTATTCTATTTGAAAAAGCAGTGCATTTGCATGTACACCTGATAAGTTTTGGTGTGCTTCATATTTGTTGTTTCCTTCATTTCTGAAGGCAGAGGGAGGTGACCTTACCTACCAAGCAGCCTTACACCAAATAATAAACTGTTGCTTTTGAAAAAGTGGAGTTCTTTTGTTAAGACTTTTTGCTGAGAAGTGCCAGTAGTGTCAGCTTATTGCTGCCGTGAGAAATTATTCTCATCTAATGAACGTTTTCGTTAATTTGTTTTGATTTAGTAAACAAGTCAAAATTAGATTCTAATAGTAATAGTGTCATAGATTAAAAGTGTTACTTTAAAAAATGTTTTTTTTAATTAGCATTATAATTTAATAATTTATGCTAACATATTTTACAAACTAAATCATTGAATATTGTCATTTCACTTCCTTCAATGAATGCATGCCTGCATGCTTTTGAGCGTTTTATTGAATTATGTTTTATCTTCAATCTATTATAATCTAATAAAGATTTATTCACTATTTGTTAATTGAGTGTTTTTCAGGTGCTTCATTCCTTCCTGAAGATTTTGAGATGTAAATCTTTTTTGTATCTTTAATAGTTCAAGAATTATATTTGTTTAATTAATATGCGCGAAATACTCAAATTTGCTTTCCCCCCCGACGCCTTCGAAAAATGATTATTTTGTCTTTTTTGAGTGGTAATAACTCATAAATGGTTTTGTTGTACACTCTGAAAAAAAATAGGTTTAAACTATGATTAGGTATGAAACTATTCTCAACATTTTATAACTTGAGAAATTTTTATTTTGTGATGCCTCAAACTTGGCGATTTATCAATTTTACGCAAAAACGACATTTCGGACGATTTTCAAATGCAAATATTTTATGAACCAATAAAGATATATGTCTCAAATTTTGGATTTCTTCTTTTTTTAATGTATTCTTTAAAGTAATAAAATTGTTTTTAACTATTTTTGTGTTTGAATTTTTTCTTGGTTTCATAACACAGTAAAATAGATCATACTGGAGGAGGAGGGGTCCTTCAACATTGGCCATCGGAAACAAGTAATCATTGCGGGCAATTAAGACCAATGACTGTACCTTGAGGTGACTGGCCCTGTTGAGTAGGTAAGGCAAGTCAAAGTTCTGGATGTTGTAGCCCGTGATAATGTCCGGATCCACCTCGCGCACAAACGCCGACCATTTCTGTTGGCAAAATAAAACAACATTCTCTATCGAAGATGCTAGCCCCCGCCTGCCTGCACCCATGTCATGTACACAACACAACACACTACTGGCAAAATTACAGTGCTCTAGCTTCACCCTCACTTGAAAATAGGGGACCCATTTCATAACAGAAAGAGGACCTGCAGTCAATATTTAAAAAAAAGATTTAAAAAAAAAAAAAACGATTGAGGTATACTGACATTTAATTTTGAAATGAAAATTCAAAAGGGAACAAAAACAGATAGGGATAGATTATTCTAGAAGAGGGAGGTTCGAAAAAAAGGCCACAGCTTTCAAGATCTCAGGACCTTGCGTACTGGATTTCATGAACTAAATCACAACAGTTCTTCATCTCAGGGGACTTGAGTTAGATCCTGTTTCGGGAAATACTGTGAGCACCTGTTGAGCTGGTAAAGCTCTTAAATAAGTGCAATATCATATGTGCAGGTGGGGTTGCCAGGGTCTGCCTGAACTTTTTTCCCCACAGTATATATTACTCTCAATTGTCTCTTCCTATGCTCTGCATCACACGTGCTTCTCCCCCCCCCACCCCCCCCCTTCTCACACTCCCTCCCCCTCAGCACACAGACTGCCAAAATGCACATCTATTGCCAAACAAATAGATACAATCTCCTGAGGGTCATAGGTGTTTTGGGCAGATTTAACACTCTTAGGCAGATTTGAGACAAATACAAAATAGTAAAACATGCACAAACTATACACAAACATACACATAAAACACACTGAAAGGCTTATAACACACAAACCTGCAGAAGTTCCTGCTCCTTCTGAAAGGAGAGGACATGCGATCCGACGACAGGGGCACAAGTGTTGAGCGTGAAAACGTTTCGGATGAAGGGGTCCTGGCAACCCTGACGTATCACCATGTTGGCAATCTGTATCACCGGGTCCTTGTCAGCCTCAGGAAACACACCTGCCAAACAAAAGGAAAACATCTCAATTAATGTACAAAGGAAAACAACTGAACATGAAAACTCTCAACCCAACAAACCGGATGGTTTATTAATTAGAAAAATAAATTGCAAAGTGACCTCGCGCTTCCATGTCTTACATCAGCAATATAAAACTTATGGCAGCAACAAACAAAACAAACAAACAAAAAAGGCCAGCCATTGAAATGTATCTCCAGACACTAATTGTCAGGCACACATAGCGGAAAATCAGCAATTTTGAAAGGGTTAAATTTTTATGGCGACGTTGTGACTCGGTTTTACCCTAAAATAGCACAACAAAAACACTGCATGATGGGTCAGTACCTGCAGGCACAATGTTGTTTTAAAAAAAAAAAAATCAAACATCCGATATTATCTGCAACTTTTTTTAAAAAGTCAATATTATGCAACAGTTTGTTCAGAATCTCTAAGGAGGTTCTTATCCCACAATAAATAAACAATAATAGTAAATGTGGCCGAGCAGAAGTATTTCTCAAGGTGGTGGCCGAGAGACAGGAGTCAAATACTTCCGCTCGGCTACGTAAATAAGCAATAAAAAACAAAAAACCACCAGTTGGACGTAGATGCAGTTTACTATTTTGATAAATAATGTGTTAAATAAATTGCATGCATACAGACTCAATGTGAAGTTTAAAAGAGAAGGGATGTTTAGAAAGGCTTGATGGGCCGTTTCATCCCCAACTTACTCAGAAATACCTACCCCAAATGTCCAATTTCAGTATTTCTCCCTCCCTTCCCCCCCCCACCCCACCCCTCAAAATGAGAACATGTGTGGCCAATGCCATTCAGTTAAAGTTCATACACTGTCTTGGAATAAAAACACAACAAAACCTCACCGTTCTATTTACAAAATGTACAATATGAGCAGTGACATGATTGACTGTGACTGGAAATGCCTGTAGTAGGCACTCTTCAGGTCTTTGAGTTCCTGTGGGCTGTATGTTCTGTCCAGAGCTCCTCTAGTTCTGGATTTTGCTCGCTTTTCTTGTTGCCGCCTCTCTTCGTTCTTCACATGTGTTGGACCCTCCACATGTCGACGAATGTGGTCCATTCCTCCGTGTGCACAACTAAATTCTGTGGCACAAATGTTACAGAGCATCTTTGTACCTATGCTTCCTGACTTGATACACGGGAACTTTTCTGTGTAAATCTCTCGGTAGCGCTGCGTGTGACCTTTCTTGGACCGGTCGCTTGATTCGCTGTCTTCTTTTCTTCCACGCCATGATTCAGATTGTGAAGCGGCCCAACACATATGAGCCGACGTGACATCCACGGCAAGACCTAGTTTTGATCTCTGGAACACAGCTTCTCTCACAATTCTGATTCACTGTAACGCGAAAAAAAAAATCAGTGTTTTCCCGTAACCGTGTCCAATTTGTCTGAATTTCAGGATAAAATAAGGAAATTCCGTTTATGTAGGCATGTCAGCTTACTACTACTAATAAATAAGCACGAACACATACTTGTTTTAGAGTGTGTACAATACTTTGGCAAACCCAAGTAGCAGTAGACATCAGTATACACCCACCTTTCCGTCCAGCACACTCAATGTCAAAGCTGAGGATGCGGAATGGGGCCACCTTGGACCATTCACCTTCAGGAGAGTGAGACACGATGTCCTCCCATGAAACGTCCACTTCCAGCTGGCAGCGAGTGGTTGGGTGCCGTTTCCCGCTGTCTCCCTTGCCGCTGGATGGTGTACCAGCGCTGTCGTCTCTGTGTCGCACCCGGTACGTGCCGGCTGGCAGCTGAATCCAGTTGCAGCCCACTATGTTGCAGTCCACCATGAACCTGAGTCCACAAAAGATTTATTAATCTACCAAATCACAGTAATCCAAACACACGAAGACCTGAAGTTAAGACTCCTTTTTTTTTTTTTTAAAGTCATAATAATTTACACTGCTTAACTCTTTCACGATGTGAGTGTGATAATGTTACACCAAGCCCCAGCTCTGCTTGTAGCCTTGAGTGCAAATGGTCAAAGGGAAGCAACCGAATATTTCAAGATGTACTTTCTTGCCTATGTGGTTTTTTCCCTTTAACTGTTCTGCGTTTTGTTTAGGTCTGTAACTTTGTTTCGAATCAAGCATGTTGAATTCAATAATAATACAGGATGCTATCACGAGCTTTTTCTTTAATCGAACTCGAAGCACGGCAATCTCAATCTTAACAAACGTCAATAATTTTATTTTTTTAATTTTAGACTGATTGCATCCAATGGGCTATTGAACATTCTGCAGAAAACACAATATTAGGTAGGTTGGGTTTGGGTGCGCCACAGGCTGCGACTACGCCTTCCCCAGGGGAGGCGACCCAGAATTTCCCGATAAAAAGGGACAATAAAGCGTTTTAAAAAAAAACAAAAAAAAACAACAATAAAACCATAATATTGAACACAAAGAAGAAAATGCTTCCCATGCACAAAGATGGCGTCCTCCTCGAAGCATGCACGCTATGTTTGTTCCCAAAAAGGTAGCACTACATGCCTGTGTGTACATGAAACTAACATTACTAAAACGTGCATGTTTTGAGCTTTCCAGAGATAAAAGGTTTAACTCTGTAGAATAATATTTCAATATTAAATGACCTTTAAAAAAAAAAAAAAACTTTTAAAATGAGTGTCTCCCGGGAATAACTGAGCTGATAGGGCTGTGTCTACAAGATTAGCAGCAAAGAAAATAGACTTTCTGTTGCTATCAAGATGCTACTAAGTTTAAGGGGCAGTCCTGACACCGATCCTATACTATACAGCCTATGCTTGATAGATCTTTGATATTCAGCTAGCATCCAGGTCACCTGTTTAGCAGAAACTGGCCTAATCAAGACTTTAAACAAATCTATGAACAGATAATACAAGTTAGTTAGTTATTCATTGCTTACAGGGTCCAGCGGACTGCAAACAGCCGAATCAGGACCACAAAATAAAGACCACAACTTGGCTGAAAGAGGACTCGCCCCTCATCCGCATAAAAGATCTGCCAAAACAACCCCAGTGGTAACACTGAAGGCACTCCACCAGCCGGTCACTTTACAATAAAGGCTTCCCACGCAGGGAACGCTGAGGCTGTACTCTTAATTTTTCTAACCCCCGTTTACAAAAACAAAATAGAATACAAACATCATTTTAAAATATCAACGAAACACATACATGTATATAAAATGCCTAAATTGCTAAATAATATCATAGGAAGCCCCAGTGACCATTTGGCATAAAGCGTCCAATATATTATTCCCAAGCTGATCCAACATACCTCACATACAAATAAGGAGCTTTGTCCCGAAAGAGTTTTTTAAGAAAAAATGTAGGTGACTGGTCTAGCGAAGGAGAAGATAGTATAGTAGATTGATAGAAAACAGTAGGAATGAGAAAGAACAAATGAGAAGACAGCAAAAGTGGGAATTTAAAGCACTACATTTCCAGAAAGTGGGGATACTATTTATACTGAAACCCTCGGCAGCCCTACGGGGGGAAACAGATAATACAAACATCTTGCAGGTTCAGGCACCTTGCACGAAGATTGCTATGTTATTAAAAAAATCGACAGCAACTGGGGACTCATACCCCACCGTTAAATTGACTTGCAAAAGCAGACAACATAAAATACACGCTGGTTAGTTCAGCTGATAATGAAAACACTCCCAACTCGCCTGATTTCAAAGTCAATGTTGCTTTCATAAGTCTGGAAGCCATGGGAGGAGTAGCCAGGACAAGTGAAGCCTTGCTCCAGCAGTCGCTTAGCTGGCGAGATCAGGCGAGGAATTGCCACCGTGATCTTCAAGAATGGTATCTTGCGGTTTCCATGGTAGCCGTAAATGCCTGGAACATGGTCAAGACGACGGTTTAACTTACCAGACCTCAGTCAGAAGGAATGTTTGATGACGCAGGAATCTCAATGCAATGCAATGAAATGAAACAAAATGAACTATAAATATGACAACACAGAGCAAATGTAAAATCTGAAGAAGAAAAACAAAAAACAAAATGAACTATAAATATAACAACACAGAGCAAATGTAAAATCTGAAGAAGAAAAACAAACAAACAAAATGAACTATAAATATAACAACACAGAGCAAATGTAAAATCTGAAGAAGAAAAACAAAAAACAAAATGAACTATAAATATAACAACACAGAGCAAATGTAAAATCTGAAGAAGAAAAACAAACAAACAAAAAGAACCGACTTTCTTTCATGATGTAGTCGACAGCCAGAACTGCGTGCACCACATCTTCTCTGTTGGATCGCATGTCTCGCTTCACAGCAACATCAAGAGCATCCTGCACACACAAGACAGCTCTTTTGAAAACAGACATTTTCTTGAGCCACTGCTCATAAATCTGCAAAAAACTTGAAAGGCAGAGTTATGCAGGGGTGCAGAAAGAAAAGGGTTTAATCTCATCCAACAGCCTTGTGGACCAGTCTAAGCCAGTAGTTCTGCAGAATGTTCAAAAGCCCATAAACAACATTCACACAAAATATGTCTATTAACAACTTTCACACATAATGAAATGATATGCCTGTATTTAATAAGAGATACTGTATGATTCATTAAAACTTGACATTAGAGGTATGACCAGTTCTAATTAAAGGGAAGGGATGATCAAGACAAACAAAAGATCGCTCAGTGAGTGCCGAGCTTTAAGTTTTAGGTCGGAAGAATGAATTTTTTACTGGCATTTGGCAACTGAGCGAGTGCTTCCAGTACCGTACATTAACGACTGGATAAAATATCCACACTCAGTTGTGGCTGTAGCTGCGTATAATGATGCTGGACACATATAATAATAATAATAATAATAATAATAAATAAAAAATTCATAAAAGCGCACGAATCTCACAGGCATACTACATAGTGATCCTAAGCACACACGTGCTGTGGAAGCATGTCCATATTGGGAGACAAAAAGTGTGTGTAAAACACAAGTGATAAAGGTGTTCAAGAACTTAAACAGCTGGAACAGAGGCTTGACACCATTTCCAGAGCCTTTGGAATGGAAATAAGGGCAGGGAAGACCCAAATTATGACTAACACCACCAATGGCATCAACGTGGACATCACAGTCCAAGGCCAATCCCTCAACACAGTGCATAGCTTCAAATATTTAAGAGCCAGTCTATTAGACAAAGCATACCGACAGGAAATCCTCTCCAGGAGCGCACAAACAACTGCTGCCATGACAAGGTTAAAGCCCATTTGGAAAGACACGACCATCAGCCCACATTCCAAGGTAAGGCTGCTGCGCTCCCTTGTCATGTACTTCTTCCTAAACTCTTGCTAAACATGGACCCTCACAGCAGATCTACAACGAAAAATACAAACCATAGAGATGAGGTGCTACAGAATACTTCTGGGCATTTCCTATACCCAGCACATCACCAAGAACTAAGTCCGAAAGACTATCACACAAGCCATTGGACAACTGATGACATGTTTACAGTGGTGAAGAAACGGAAACTCCGATGGTATGGCCACATCACCAGAGCATCAGGCCTTGCAAAGACCCTCCTGCAAGGCACGGTGCAAGGAGGCAGAAGAAGAGGGAGACAGAAAAAGAGGTGGGAGGACAACATGCGAGAATGGACTGGCTTGAGAGTTGCTGAGGACAGAGAAAGATGGAATACTCTGGTTAAACGATCATATGTGGTGCCCCAACGACTTTCGAGTTACGGGATAGGATAGGATAGGATAGGATAGTATAGTATAGTATAGGATAGGATAGGATAGGATAAAGGTGTTTCGTTTGAAGTGATGGTACTGGAGTTTACTGATTGCACCCTGGATATAATCCTTATTAGCCGTGGTCCTCCGGCGACTGAGGGAATGTCTACATTGCAGGACTGAGAACAATAATGATACACTTTAAGACAATGTTCACCTTAAATTTAGCGCAGTCTTCCATCTTGAATCCTGGCTGTGCTGGCACAAAGAAGTACGGAGTGAAGCCGTGAATATGGACCGCCACGCTGTTTCCCTCCATCGTGATGCCAAACATGCGGATGACCGGCGTTGGTCCCACTTTTGCGCCTGGCATTCCTGCTAGTGGACGACCTGAAACAACAACAATAATAATAAGTGTATTTATATAGCGCTTTTTCTATTTAGTAAATCAGTATAAAGCAAACTGAGCATATCCTAATGCTATACAAGACTGCCTCCTTCTCATCATCGTCATCCTCCTCCTTCTCCATCCTCCTCCTCATCATCTCCATCATCAAGTTCACAATGTTTCCAGAATGAAATTATCAAGTTCCCAATGTTTCCAGTATGAAATTAATACGGAAAAGCTGAATAAGAATTAAAATCACCATTCGAGGCTGCTGATTTTGGCTGGGAACTGCTGCACTTCAGCGATCTAAATTTGCAAAAGATCTGTGAATTTGAATTTCAAAATTGATTTTCCCCTTTCAAAATGTGTAGCTAGGCTGGCAAATATCAAGGTAGAAAGGTGTTGACAACATTTTGCAAGACCAGTGCAAGGGAGGCAACGTATCTAGAATCATGTTTATTAGTATAGTAGTGATTGTATCATAGGATATAAGCCTTTTGCCCTCTAGATAGACATGCATTTAACTCACTCCCTACTGAGCGATTTTGTTCTATGCTTTTTCTCTTTATACTGGCCAGTAAAAACTTCATTAAAAATTAAAAAAAATCCACAAAAGAATATGAACATTTCAGGAGTTATTGTTGACATATCGATACATTATAGTGCAAAGTTTGAAATATTTAAAGTGGAAAATACCTGACTTAAATGGCAGGATTTTTTTTTCGAAGTTGATAACGCCATTTTGGTTGGCAAAAAATCACACAAAGCCAGTGATTGCAAAATTAAAATCTACTGCATCATTCTACAGCTGAAGAAGTCTATGAAACAGTGGGCAACAGAACAAATTTGAAAGCTAGAACTTTCATTGAAGCAAAATTTGAAGCAAAAAAAAACAACAAAATCAAAGTTGAATTGATTCGTGGGAAAGCGATGGGTGGGGGACCACTGCAATCACAGTGGTTAGTAGGGAGTGAGTTAAGAGCACACGTTCTACTTGTCACACTGGCAGGCTTTCAGGCATCAGTGGCCTGGTGAATTTTGCCTACCAGAGCGAGGTGAGGTCAAAGAATCTCCACCCAAGTCAGTGCAGCACACTACGTTAGACACAAATGTAACTAGACCATTCTTAAATGCATATGTGGTACCAACTCTTGACAACATCCTTTGGCAGACTATTCCATGTGTTACTATGTTTGTAACTGTTGGTGAAAAAGTGCTGGTATAAACTATGATGAACAGTCTTTTCTGTTAAGGACCTTGGGGTTTTGGGGTCATACATGTTGTGTAGGATTTTAAACACCTCAATCGTGACTCCTCTTAGACGTCTATACTCAAGGCTCGGAGCCCGAAGGCACTTTAACATATCCTCATAACTGAGGTCCTTTAGCCCTATTATTGCCCTTGTTATTTTTGCCTTCTGCCTCTTCCAACACTCACACAAACAGTCCCTGAGATGGAATACGGCATGCACAAACTAGACTTTGGTTTATATTCTCATACAAAGCAGAAGGGTGCGATTGCGTTTGTCCATGCATCTGGATCAATTTTGTTTGTATTTCAAAGTACAGCTTAAAATTCAATACTTCAACTGCTCTGCCGTCGCTTTCACCACCGAGCAGACAACACAGCACAGCAGCCGGAAAAGTGCATCAATCGCATACAGTACAGAGCAGTACAGTGCAGTAGCAAATGGAAACAAGACGAAATGCATTTACAGGGGAGGATGAGGGTGGAGAGAAAGGTAAACACTGACCAATGTAGAAATCCAAGTCCAACTGCTGAAACTCGATATTGTCTTTAGCAGGATTCGTATCAGGCAGCGGAGGTCGACACCACTTGGTGCTGGTGGCCTCATACTCTGGACCTTCACCTGTCAGAAAAGAAAGTTTTATTGTACATTGTCACGGACCGGTTTTATAGTTATTTGGGTCCGATGACTTTATATTATTGTCAGTCTGTTTCTTGTGAGAAGATCTTAGTAATTTTTCATGAGGGCTAAATTTTGATTAGCTGAGCTGGTCACATGACAGTTCACTAATGTACATTCAAAAATCTATGCTAATGCATATTTAGAACTTTATAATAATTATTGACAGTGAAGGGTCTAGGAGTGCTGAAAGTACTTGCTCGTTTGCCAAATGAGCATTGAAGTTCTCTCAGGAAACCGAAACTTTGTATCCGACAAGCCTGACTAGCAATGTTTTATTTTTCGCTACTGTTTGGTTCCTCCACCTATTAAATTTTCAATGATTCTTTAAAGTTTGACTGAATGGGAAAGTGTTTACTGTTGAATTTTGTGTGTGCAGGTTTTCCACAGACTAGCGAGATATGCTATAGAAGAAAACCTGTGCCCGAGCCAGTAGCCTGGCAGGCGAGTTGAAAATTCAGGTTGTCAGCTCCGGTGAAGCTTGTGAAGTAGTAAAGTAAAGAAACATACCCAGCTGTTCCAGACTGTCATCCTCCATCTTGCCTTCAGCATCAATCTCGTCCATCAAGGCCAGCTCTGCTTCAAACGCTGAGGGGTCATCCTCATCATCAGCCAATCTGAAAGTCAACCATTTTAATTATTAACAATTCAATGTCTTATTATCATAACTGACTCAGTAAACCAGCAATAATTATTGCCGTTTGGATTTTATTCAAGATTCACACATGTGGATGAAATTTGGGCTGCAATGATACCCAAGATAGGGGTGAGGTGAAGGTAGGGGGAAGTGGGAAGGGTGGGGGTTCTATAGTGCATGTTGGGCGTGTTGATATTTCTGACATTCACCCACCTAGCCTAGGACATGAGTGTCAAGATCTGTAAAGTCTGTGGGCGGGGAATGCATGCGGGTATAGACTAGACCAGGAGTTATATTCTCATCAGAAGGAGTAGGTAAACGGTATGCTTAGCATTGGAGACTGTCATAAACTTCCCCTGCATGTTATGAAATAATTAGCTTTATTCTCAGAAGATTCCTGATATTTGTTTGTAAACGGTTTTTAACTTTCCAACTGCATGTACACATTCATCAAAGGCCTTTCTTATACAATTACACAAGTTGAAACAAAGAGATAAACTTCAAATACTCAAGACATACAATAACAGTTGAAACAACAATACGTTTATGGTTCTCTTCTTTCTCTAGTTTCAGTATAATATTATATTAATTATCATGGTTCTCTTCTTTCTCTAGTTTCAGTATATTATGTAATTAAATTTTAATATTTGTATTTTATGATTTACTTGTTGGAAATATAATTTATATTTCCAACAAGTAAATCATAAATTACAGTGTCTGTCATGAACAAAATCCAGAATCACCACAGTGAAAAATAGAAGTAGCCTACACCCAAGTCACACAAAATTATTTTAAGCATTCACCCTTCTTTTTTCACAATCTATCTTTCATTCCACTAATACACCATATCTTAGTCTTATTTCATTCAATCACAGGCACTCTCAGATGCACACAAGAACAGCCTTCTGTTCTCCAAACAGTCTTAATATAGCAGTGTTACATCACCAAGATATCCCTGCACTAGGAAATATAGTACCCACACATCACGAATACATACCCCATCTGCCTATGTCAACAACCGTCGCTTGTGTACTTACTATTGTATATAAACATGCGACGTATACACAATATAAATAAATTTACAAATTTACTTCATGACAGAGACCAGCTTGCTACAGCAACGCTAAACAGGCTATGTACAAACATCAAATTTAAAGCACTGCTATAGATATGGGGCACTCAGGGCAAAGTTATAGTGGAAAATAAAAGTAAAAGCTAACCTGCTTTTCTTGGCTGGTGGGCCAGCTTTGTTGTAAGGCTGTGAATTCTTCTTGTCCATCTTGCCGTTCATGTAACCGGTTCAACTGTCAGTCCAAGAACAAAATAAATTAATAATACAATCAAATGATGGTTTATCATCCTTCAAACATAAGCAAGAATCAATCAACAGGGGACGAGTGTTGAAAGACAGAATATATAATAAGCTTGCCCACCAGATTATCGATTCCTCCAAAATTGGCAGTCCACCAGAATTCTTGCCAGCCTGTTTACAACTATCCCTATAAATGAACTTAAATGTTTGACTCGAGAGTCTAGTCTAGCCTCTAACTGAGTGTCAGCATAGGCTGTGGGAAAATGCATGCCTCAACAGACTCTGACACTTGGATTAGAGTTCGTGTCAACACTGTTTTTGGGACAGCACTGTTCTGCCAGCCTCTATAACTATAAGCTAGTTAGCATTGCAACCGCAGCTCTATAGCACTGCAGTGAACAGCCTATAGACGACAGTGCTCCACTCACAAAATTGTGAGAAAGAACTTGCACAGTTGCAGTTACGAAGAAGAGGAAGGGATGAGTGAGAATAACCAAGGTTGTACGCTGAGTCAGTCACTGCTTAATGGACTGTAGCTTCGCACAGTCTGCAAATATGGCAAACAGACCAGTGATGTAACTGTAAGGTTTAGATTTTACTAGTATAGTATTAGTAACATAGTATGTCTGGGTTTGGGTGAGGAGTTAGCAAACCGAATGAAATATATTTGGTAACTTTTCTTAAAACGTTTCTTCTTCCCATCTATCATACAACTTATTATTTACAAGTTTGACAATTACTTTTAAACAAAGGCATTGGGGAAGGAGCTCTAGGTGAGGAGGGGGGATGTTAATGGAGTGAGGGAGTTGTTTTTTTTTTTGTACTGCGCTGTGGGTTTGTTCACTAGAGTAAGAAAATGAGGAACAAGAAAGAGAGCACTGTTAAAGAGAGCACATTTGCTTAATTTGAAAAATACTAAAAAGTAAAAATAGACAGCCACTGCACATGCATATCCATATGAAATCTTAATTAGGTGACACACAACTGAACTACACTACCTTAAACTGTATCTCACTATCATCATTACTGTCTCCAAACACAAAGATGTATTGTAAATAACTGTGCACTTTGGCCTTTAGACTAAACTGTAGTTTACAAAACCTTCAACTTTCACTTTCGAGTTGGATAATTCCACGCCAATGGTTCAACATAAATTCCATTAAGTAAACTGCACAGCAGGTTTGCTCTGTCAGAAAAAAATAAATGGTTAATAGTGTGGTTACACAAAAGCTAAAATGTCATCAACGTGACGTCAAAAACAAATAAACATTTATGTCTGTAAACAAAATAATTAAACGTACCATGGGACAGTTCCTCCCGCCAGAAATATCCACAGCATGCGCGATTACGTCCCTTAGAAAGGGAGCTAAGTCATATAGAAACAAAACGTCTGAATAAATGATTATTTCTTGTTGTTGTTGTTGTTGTTGTTGTTGTTTTTCTTCTGGCACCACGGATATGTGTGTAGTTATATTATACTATATATTTCTTTCTTTCTTTATTTATATATTTATTATCTTATAATATGAGATCAAACAATTAGACAAGGTAGGAGGGAGGATGGGGGCGAGGAGAACCAGTAACTTGTATATTTTAAAAATCATCCACCATACATTATAGGTCCTCTCCCCTCTCCCTCCCCACCCCCCCCCCCCCATACAATAGAAGATCCGTTGGATCTCATTTTTGATATGATGATGATGGTCATTGTTGTCAGGGTGGCGACGTGGTGATCGTCCTTAACGCTCATGCAATAGGACGTTAAGCATCGTTTTCCGTCCGTCCCTCCCCCCCCCCCCCCAACACCGCTCCCCTCTTGTCTCTTTCCTCATTGTCTGCTAAAAGACAAGAGAGATGGAGAAGACGGTAAAGTTTCTGCTACGCCGTTTAACCGTGGAGGTCGTAGATCTATACTTATAAGCAATTACAGATAATCAACGTGAGTCAGTTGCAGATTGCAAAGGAGCCATCAAAGAAGGTAGGCTACGCAAAGAACGGTCATAAGGAGATTCCCTTCTATAAAGTTACAAGACGGTGTCACATCCTTCAAGTTCCGGGTCTCCTAGTTTATCCGAGCGCATTTGCGCATGCGCCAGGTCATGTCGGGCCGGCTTTTTCACGAAGTTCTTATGCGGCATAACCCTAACCCTAACCCAAACCCTAACCCTAAACTCTTAACTCTAACCCAAACCCTAACCCTAACCCTTATGAAGACTATGATAGCACTGTGCGCATGCGTCGAATTTTGTAACGCGTCGACCAATCAGAATGCTCCCATTCGCTCCCAGCCCAGCTAAGATACTAGGAACTGTGAGGATGTCACAACGGTCAGCGCGCAGCGCCCTCCAACGAGTAAAATGATAAATAACTCAAGGGAGATAACCGTCCGCTTAGCGATCTGTAAACAAGCCTTCTTTTGCCGGACGCCATACCATCGCTTCCTGGCCGATATTCATGGCGTTTTTGCATATAAGCATACTGTAATATGTCTTTAGATGCATCAACATATCACAAGTCATTATAATACTTAAAATAAAATAAAAATCCGTCCGAATTTTAAAACGTGAAAGCTGAAACGATCGAGCCCCGCTCATGCCTGTGTAACCTTCTAAATGAAAAGATTTAAAAAAAAAAAAATTTAACACCTATAAAATATGATAATTGTTTGAGGGAGTTGGTGTGGGGAAACACATTTACATGAGATAATAATTTGCTTGTACATTTTACATTGGAACTGTAAAAAGATAGTTGTTTTGTGTGTGTGTGTGTGTGTGTGTGTGTGTGTGTGGTATGTTTTTACACTGTATTCCTAGTAACATAGAAGAGAGAAATATTATGCACAATTTATGCACTTGATATGATTCATGGCAGTAACTTTACTAGCTAGTTTCCAGTTATTACTTTTTGTATGTATGTGTGTTGCAAATAACAAGAACTATGTTAAACACACACACACACACAAATCAGATGATAGACACACACAAAAGAATACACTTACACATATACATAAGAGAGAGAGAGAGAGAGAGAGAGAGAGAGAGAGAGAGAGAGAGAGAGAGAGAGAGAGAGAGAGAGAGCGCAAAGTGTTTTTACACACACTGACAATGAACAATGATCAAATGTAGTACTGTTACAATACAATTATTTATTATTCCGTTTGTTTCACACCAGCAGGCTTAAAAAAAACCAAAACAACCAATAATACATACAAACTTATTTTAACTATCATAGTTGATGCAAAATGAAATAAGGTAGTGATATTTTTCAAGCTCTTATTGCATTTCGGTTAGGATTATGATAGGCTTTGAACTCATGCCAACATTAACATTTTGCAAGGAACAGATAGACATTGCTACAAACATGATTTCAAAACTATTCAGAACTTTACACACACACACACACACACACACACACACACACACACACACACACACACACACACTTATGATTCACACATTAGAAAAAAAATCAGAAAAGACAACATTACAAAAGGATGTACTAAAATAAAATTAAAAATAAAGTAATAATAACAATTAGTATAATAATAATAAAATAAATAAATAACTAAAAATAAATAAAGTTAAAAATAAAAACCAAGAACAACAACAGCAGTCAGACCTACGACATTTTAATCAAAGTGTTTTTGGTATTGCACTGAAAACAATGTATATACACACATGCTCATAATCATGTTATTGAGCTCGTACGCTTTCTCCCCAATGTCCGCGATGCTTTTCAGCAACAAAGGGACGTAATTATCATTTTATCCGCTTGGCGGCGCTCGCGCTTATCGTTTCGCTATTCTAGGCCTTATGACAGTTCTTTGCGTAGTAGATATTCTTTGGAGCCATGCACACACTCAGTTTAGGACGACTTAATAATGTTCAACGCATAGGCCTACGGGGCTTTGAAAGCCTCTCCATGTCCTACAACGGCGGGAAGCTGAAAACGCGATGCTTTGATGAATGAATAAATGAATGAATGAATGAAATATAATGTATTGCTTATCTGTGAGCAAAGTGTCTCCGATGGGGGGAAGGAAAAGTGAAAACGTGTTATTTAGGGTCTAGGCCTAAATTATGACTGGCTTAACGAAAACGCATCAACCAATAGTCGGCCGGGCATTTACAGTCCTTTCAATGTCTATGAAATGATCAACGATGAACAACGATGATCGGCGCTGTTCAACACTGTTCAAGAGCTATGAGCTGCTTGGTTGTAATTAGTTCTCTGTGCTTTTGGTTTGGCACATGTTTGATTTCAACCAGTGAGGGCTGCTTTCTTAGCTAAGGCACGATAGTTCAGGCCCCGGATCTAGTGTAGTCCGGAAATAGCACTATTTAACAGCAAAGGTATTAGTTTGATCGAACGCTGCACAACAAGCGACATTCGGAACACTTTAGTTCGATCTGCGCCTTAATTTGCGCTCTCTCTCTCTCTCTCTCTCTCTCTCTCTCTCTCTCTCTCTCTCTCTCTCTCTCTCTCTCTCTCTCTCTCTTTCTCTCTCCTTTGGGTCAGTTTTCAAGGGAAAGATAAGAGCCTTCTCCCTCCACTCCCCCCTCCCTTTCTCTCTCCTACCCTCCAGTCTCTTCTAAATGTCAATCTGTTGTTGTTGTTGTTGTTGTTGTTGTTGTTGTTGTTGTTCTTCTTCTTCTTCTTCTTCTTCTTCTTCTTCTTCTTCTTCTTCTTCTTCTTCTTCTTCTTCTTCCTCCTCCTCCTCCTGCCTCCTCCTCCTCGTCTTCCTAATTCTTCTTCTCTAATTCTTTTTATCCTCCTCCTAAGTCTTCTTCTTCTTCCTTTTCTTCTGAGCTTCTAATATTTTATTGCAATACATAATAATTACATGCACCTACATACATGAAGACTGAACGTTTGTTTTACAAATTTTAAAAAAAGTATTGACAGGATGCGATCGAGGAATCGTGTTGTTTTGAAATGTGTGGGTGTGCTAGTTTGTATTGTTTACAAACACACAGCTGAGAGGCAAACTAATAGGAACAAAACGAACGAACAAACACACAAACAAACTAATTACAAAATACTTACGAGGAAATTCTCTCAACCTGGACTGCACCTGGATCTTCTTTCGGGCAAGCAGGCGTCCTTTTTTTTCCTTTTCTTTTTTTTGAAATTCTTCAAGTCGGGGATAAATATTGAAAGTTTCCAGTTTCATACTCCTATGCAGCTCTTAATGGACTTTACAAAGCATGTGATTGGCAACTGATACCGACTTTAAATTGTGGACTTATATTTCCTAGGTGTCGGGGTTTCCGAAGTGCCACAGTTAGCCTAGGGGTGCCTTGGTGGCGCAGAGGGTTAGTCGCCGGTTTCCTACAGTATGTCGAAGGTCGCGGGTTTCAGTCCCAGAATAAGGGGCGAACTTGCCTTTACGCCACACGTTTGAGAGATAGTGTTATTGAACTATGTGTGAGAGTGGGTTAAACATGCTTGCGAGCGTGTGTGTGTTGGTACAGATCGCCGCGCTTTGAGTCTGATTTGTGATGTGTGGGGAAAGCGCGTATAATTATATAGCATCCAGTACTATTAGTATTAATATAGTATTAATACAATGTAGAAGAAGAAGAAGCTGACGAAGAACAAGAAGAAGATTTTTTGTTGTTGTTGTTGCAGAAATGGAGATGGCGGTTTCAATTTCTCACTGAAGACGGGACCCAGGGAGAGTGAAAATCAATCACGCTTTGTGCCCCTAGGCTATCTGGCACTAAGGGGTCAGTAATAACCCCCCCGCCTAAAAGCTGAAGCAAAGAATTGGAACCGAGGGACATCACATTTCACTCAATCTTTAAATTAACAGTAGGCTTATATCTTGATAGTCAAGTGGCAAGAGTGAACTTTTACAGAAAGAGAGAGAGAGAGAGAAATGAGAGAGAGAGAAAGAGAGAGAGAATCAGACAGACAGAGACAGACAGGCGTGAGAAACAGACAGAGACAGGGAGATAGAGAGAGACAGACAGACGCACAGATAGGCAGAGACAGAGATACAATATATGAATGATGATGGATGAACATTGAATTTAACGTCCACACCCACCATTGGCGATACGGCAGACGGGCCGCATAACCATCCCAGGGAAAGAGGGGATAGTGATCTAAATCAACACTGAACCACCAAAGCAATCATACTGCTAAAATGGACAGTAAAAATGGCCACATTTTATATCGCCCACCACGGGATTCGAGACAGAGAGAAAGACAAAGACATAGAGGATTTCTTTTTTATTCTTTTTTTTTTGGGACGGGGGCTGGAGGGGTGGGTGTGGTTTAAAGTAATGTTGTTAAATGTGACCACAAATTGGCACACTTATCAAACTGTCTTCTAAAACCTAATGCTGCCCGCGGGACTTTACGTTTAGTTCAACTTTGTTACAGTTTATTTTAGTGTAGATTAGTTTAGTTAAGAGTAGAGTTTTCTTCCTTATTTAATTTTTTTTAAAATGGACCCTTGGAAACGCACCCTTAACCCCAACCCCACCTCCTTCCTACCCCAACCCCCCCCCCTCTCATCTCCTTTTCCCGCCTCACCAAAAAAATAAAATTAAAATTAAAACGACCGTGTTCAAACAAATACGTATACAGTAGCATTTCGCTTTACACGATAAAGATGCTGCCTGCAAGTCACTTCTTAATCTGATCCCTGCGGGAGAAGTGTCGCCAATTGGCTACACATTCAGTAAGATTGGTCAGGGTTGCTGAGGATAGAAAAAGCTGGCGTACGCTGCTTAAGGCCAGACTAAACACGAAAAAAATGATAAAATCTAATTTTTTTTCAAAAAATCACTTTTGGGGATTTTTACAGATTTTGCATCTACAATGTGTCTACTATAACTGTAATACATCAGTTTTTCTTGAAATTTACATTTTTATGCCTAAAATTGATGTTTTTGTGGGGTGGGGTGTGGATATTGATGATGAATTTGTTTGTTTATACCTCCATTTCATTCATTTTCCACCCTTAGTTACGCTAGTTTCGATTCTAAAAATAGGCTCATGTCATATACCGCACGAACGAGAAAACTATGCTCTTTCTTGTCATATTGGGATGATCTCCCTTAGTTTATTCACGAAGGACTAAATGATGCGCGAACAGAACAAGTATCTTGTACGGAAAGTACCATATATGGAAACAGCCTTCACCTTGCTTGTTTGACCTGCTTTGCATTTTTATCCGATTGGCTCTCTTTACTCCCGAATGGCGTTCGGCTGCCAAAGTGTTGGTCGGAAATGTATGCGCATGCGCAGAAGTTGGCTTTACGTTTCCGCTGATATTGTACCGACAACGAATGAATTTATAGTTTTTACATAAAATTCCGAAATGCCTCCTGCAAAATCGACGCCTACACGGCAGTTCAAAGGAAAGAGTGGACGAAAAAGATGTTCTCAATTGATGCAAGCCAGGGAGAAAAAGCGTAGTAAGCTGAATGAGCCGGAAAATGAAGAGGTTTGTGTTATGACACCTATGTCAACATCGCTCCTAGCAGAAAAGGAAAGTAGCCCTGACAGTGACACACAAACTACTAGTGCACACATTTCTTCATCAGCATCTAAGCTTCGACGATTTTCTAAAGACAGTGAGCCTGGTTGTACTGACAACAGTGACCATAGACCGCAGAGAAATTGGTTATTTGCCGAGTGTGGTCAGCTCGACAAGCTTTTGGCTGATGTACAATGCCCAAACTTTGAATGTACTGGCACCCTTAGCATCACGTCTAGTCCTTCAATGGGTATGGCTGTTGAACTGAAACTAACATGTAGTATGTGCAAGTACTACAAGACAGAGTGTTCTTCTCCTAAGATCAACAACAAAAACCATATAAGTAATGTACCCTTTGAAGTAAACAGACAGTGTGTATTGTATACACATGAGATAGGGTCTGGTTATAGAGCCATCCAAAAGCTTGGCACAACATTTGGACTTCCAATAATGAGTCATGTCACTTTCAATAGACTGGATGAGCACATTAGCCAGACAATTGTTAATGTATCTCAAGATTGTCTCCACAAAACTGTTGAAAAGGTAAAGGAGGCTTACAATCTCCAGTCTGCTAATGCTGACCAACAACGTCCATTGTATGGGGATGAAGTACAGACTGAATGGGGGACAGATGATGGCATAATCTCTATTGATGTGTCCTTTGATGGCACATGGCACAAAAGAGGATTCACAAGCCATTATGGTGTGGGCATAATCATCGATGTTCTTACAGGATATGTGATTGATTATGAGGTGATGTCAACATACTGCCACACATGTAGTGTCAACGGACATAAACTTGCCAGAATGAGTGACCAAGAACAAATAGAATGGTATGAAGACCATCAGCACCAGTGCCAGAAAAACCACCATGGGTCAGCCAAGTCAATGGAAGCAGATGCGGCAGTAAAGATGTGGAAACGGTAAGTGTAACTTTTTCTATATTGGATAAATTTCTTGAATGTAGCTGCATACAGAAAAAATAATCTTGCTTGCAGGTGGTATTTAAAATATGCATGTAATACAATAATAATTATAGTTTTATTTTGTATGAAATATAACATGATGCCGCCAGTTTATCAAATTCAAATAATGTTTACAGGTCTGTTGGGCGGTACAACCTGAGGTATCGGACAATGCTAAGCGACGGAGATTCCTCTGCATTTGCTGCTGTTCAAAAGGCTACACCATATGGACCGCAAAGACCGATCATCAAGCTGGAGTGCATCAATCATGTACAGAAGAGAATGGGTACTGCACTTCGCAAGAAGGCCAAAGAAGCAAAGCTCGGGGGAAGAGGTCAGGGCAAGCTAACGCAAGGAAAGTGCCAGAAACTGCAAGATTACTACAGGTAATTATTAGTATTTTATTGTATATTTAAATTACTTTTCTCTCTCCAGGTAATAATTTTTTATATAAATTTTTTGTTTCACTTATACTATATGTGGATTATACTCTTTTTTTTTACAGAGGGGCCTTATTGAACAACCTGGGCAACGTAAAGGACATGCAGACAGCAATCTGGGCAACACTGTACCACTGTGCCTCAACTGATGCAAAACCACATCACACACATTGTCCAGCTGGAACAGAGTCATGGTGTTTTTTCAGGAAAGCGCAAGCACAGGGGAAGCGCCCTCCGCTGCACGCCAACCACAATGCCACTGCCATAAATGAACAAGTCTTCAAAGAATTGATACCCATTTACAGAAGGATGGCCAGCCCTGAGTTAATGGGCAAGATCATGCATGGAAAGACACAAAACTCCAACGAGTCACTGAACAATGTGATCTGGACTCTTTGCCCCAAAGAAGTGTTCTGTGGCAAACAGCGAGTGACAGCGGCGGTGGCTGAAGCTGTGGACAGGTTCAACAGGGGAGGGTTCCAGTTTGCTGAGGTTCTGAAGAGGTTGGATCTGAGTCTGAATGCTGCAACAGCCACATCTCTGACAAAGAGAGATAGACTAAGAATAAAGAAGGCTGAGAAGTCGGCGGAAGCAGCTTCAAGACTGCGGCGTCGCGAACGCTATGTTGAGCGCAGGCAGGAACTTGCACATCAGGAAGACATTGAGGGTGCCACTTATGCTCCAGGGCTTCTGGCTGATGCTGTTTAATGCAGAAATGTTGATTTAAGTTGTAGTAGTCACCATTACTTGTTTGAGATTGAAAGACAGTGCGAAAAACATTTTTGACGACTTCGCAGGGTTTCAGTTGCCGTTTTCTCAGATTTGACGTTTTCGGGCACGTGATCACGGCTAAAATGTTCCATCTCAAGAACCATGTATGCTAGAGACTTGCTTATTGTTTTATTTTGTTTAGAAAACATATCTCTAGATAGTTACAGAGAGTATTTCATGAAAACTGCAATAGCTGGTTTTTTTCATGCTGAGAAGCTTAGGTACCCCCCTACATTTTCTACTGTACACAAAAATAGGCCTAGAAGTAAACCCACGAGAGTGTTACCCTACATTTTGCTCTGTAATAACTTGCCAATTATGTTTATTAGTAAAATAAAACTTACTGGAAGTCTTCATTTTGCATAGTTTTTCTTCAAAACTCATTATGCTAATCCTCAATTTTATTATACATTTAATCAAAACCCATGATAATTACTAACAACGAGGTGTCATTAACTTAAAAAAAATTGTTTCCCTTTATTTCTGTCACAAAATTACCATAAAAACAGCCATCTGCATTGATATGATGGCAAATTAATTTTCATGTTTAGTCTGGCCTTAAACGATCATCTGTGGTGCCCTTACGACCTCCGAGTTACGGGATAGGATAGGATAGGTAGGGCCTATAATTTTATTCATAATGGAAGCCTTTAACGATCCTGCAAGGTGCAAGGTTTAATCTTTCAGCTATTAATATGTCAGTGGTTTCAAAGGTGTGTAGGTTCATTATGTTTGATGTCAAAACGTAAGAGTCAGCGGGCATCTCACACAGCGTAGCTGGGACTAGCCGAGGTTTAGGTGAGAAGTACTCGCGAGGTTTAGCTACGCTGTGTGTGAAGCTCGCTTAAACAGGAAATGGTCATGCTTACGAACCCCTACTCCCTGTCATCAACGACTTTACCTGACCCTGCGCCTTGCTTAAACTGCCATGTGTGACCAGAGGAAGATCGAGAGAAATTCGGAGCGTCAGTCACTGCTGGAAGAGGCGTGTTTTTCGGATCAAAGGCCAAGAAGCTTGTTCGACTTAAGAAAGCCATCATACCGGGAAAATCATGCGTGCGCATACACGCTTCCCTTTCAGCTGCTAGTTTTCTGTCAAGATATTCGATGTATGCTGCTAGTTTTATGCGAAAAGACGAAATCTGAAGATTTTAGTTTTACTCACTGAAATGACGTTATTGCATGCTTTGATGGTAAAAAGACCAGACATGAAATAATAAAAACTGACCTACGCAAATAATGAACGTTCGTAATTGTAGATTATAGTCACACGACACCGAAGCGTATAGGCGACTACTGGTCACATTATTCTGACACCAGCGAACCAGTTGATGGTAAGGGGAAAATAATATGGTCACACATTGGCCAATCTGGGATTCGAACCAGGTACCTTTCGGTTACTAGTAAGACGCTCTACCAACTGAGCTACCCGGCCCCACACAGAACGTTCGTGCTATTCTTCCTCGCATAAGTACGCTACCTGTAGCGAGTTGCTTTGAAGCGAGTACTTGCGAGCACACGCGGGTACACGCGAAAATAGGCGATGAGTTCCGTGGTACAAGGAGAAAACAAGCAATCCGTCACGTGACTTTGGCGAGCTGGAAAAATATATACTTTTCTGCGAGTACATCATGGCCGCCAACATTGTGGACTTATCCTCCTTTCGATTTTAGCCTGGGATCTCTTAATGCGCAGGCTCAGAACGTCCTATTTTTCCCAACGTTGCTTTGTGAGGGCTTTGCATACGAAACAACGCGAGTAAGCCACTCGCTGCAAAGCAACTCTCTACTATATGTCAGTGGTATACAAACTGGACAGCGGAAACACTTCAAGACTGGTAATACGCTGCTCTCGCAGCATTTTGCAATGTCTCGATATTTGGCTAACGAGATCGGGAATTTGTGGTCCTTGTTCACGAGAGAAAAAAATACAAGAGGGCCTTTCGGTCGTATTATGATGTCATGACAACCGATTCGAATTTTGAATTATAGTTGGCTCACAGCTGCTGCAAGACCACACCTCTAGCTGCAGTCTTTTGAAAGTGGATCAGGATTTGTTATATGTAACGTATGGATATTTTGAATGGGTATGCCCGTTTATACTAGCTACCCCCGTTGGGGTGCCGGGGGTTTCAGTATAAATAGTATCCCCACTTTCTGGAAATTTAGTGCTTTAAATTCCCACTGTCGCTGTCTTTTTCATTTGCTCTTTCTCATTCCTGCTAAGTTCTATATCAATCTGCTATACTATCGTCTTCTTCGCTAGACCAGTCTCCTACCTTTTTTCTTGAAAACTCTTCCGGGACAAGACTCCTTGTTTGTGTATGAGGTCTGTTGGATCAGCTTGGGAATATTGGACGCTTTCTGCCAGGTGGTCACTAGGGCTTCCTATGATGTTATTATTTAGCAATGTAGGCATTTTATATGTATGTGTTTTGTTGATAATTTATAATGATGTTTGTATTCTATTTTGTTTTTGTAAACGGGGGCTCGATAAGTTGGGGTGAAGCCTCAGCCGTCCCCTGCGTGGGATGTCTTTATTGTAAAGTGACTGGCTGGTGGAGGGTATTCAGTTTTCCCACTAGGGTTGTTTCAGCAGATCTTTTATGCGGATTGGGGGTTGTCCGGTCCTGATTTGGCTCGGAAGAGTCCGCTGGACCTAAAGCAACAATTATGTAATGTAATGTTTATACTAGCTAAATGAATGTGTAATATAATTGTCTCCTAGATCAGAAATAGGGGTGCGTGCAAGTTTCTCTGTTAACTACCCCACCACACACTTACAAACTCTCTCCAATACAGGCAAACACCAACACAAAATATATGTTCCACGTTCTCAAACTTTATATAAATAATCAATAATATTCTTATATCAGTCTTTCGCTCCCGTCCTTTCACACGGATAATTTACATTACTAAACTTAACACAAGTCTCTCTCAACACTAGCTTCACACAAGCTTGAAGAAGTCGAACCTGAATGCCCGAGATGGATAAACCAGGGCCGGCAATTACTTGTCCGGGCCAACATAAATACATAAGACACCGTACCTTGTCAGAAGCGAGCGGCAGGTAGGCACACAGATTGGCAACTAGCTGCCGGTGACGTCGCAACAAGCAGGCGAGTAGCTATGCTTTCGTCGACAGGTGGAGGAACGCTCGTTAGCCCCAGTCCACCCGACGTTGAAATCGTAGTCTTTGGTCAGCAAAGAGTATGGCCGACCCGATCCGTTGTTCTCCCGGATCGCCCCGTTCCCGTTGTCCGAGACAACGCTGTGTCCAAATGCAAGGAGCCACGCCCGCTCTCCGTAGGCAGCTGTACAATAAATATATGCAAACGTCAATTCTCTGACCTTTATAATTTCATTATTCTTCTTTTATTCCATCCTTGCTCACCTCCCTTTGTTTCTTCACTTTTCCACTTCCGTTCCATATGCGATCGTTTCTTCCTTCCTTTTACGATGTTGTTCATAACCCAGATATAATTATTTCATGAATGAAAAGTACTATCAAACATGCTCACACCTTTCATTCATATTACATTATCTACTGCTCTACAACTATCGCCCCACGTAATTAACAATATTATTACATCAATGAAAATTCAATATTCCATCTTAGTGGACAACAGCTCACCACCTTCCAATACAATAAATGCAATACAAAAATATACTTATCCGACATTTCACAATCATGAAAAAACATTATAAATACCTGTAATCTTTACAGCACACTATTTCTTCTTTCAGAGAGAAAGTCCGCAGCACCTATTCACCTTGATAGGCGTTCAACGCTTTCTACCTTTAAAAGCTTTACAATTTACTTTCTCTTTTCTTTCGTTATTTTTTTCCCTCTTTTTCCTGGCCTACACACAGACTACCACACACGACCACACCAGCCTACGACACAGAATTTGAGTGAGTGAACTATGCCCTGTTTGCGAAATATTCATTATCCCATTGGTCCAAGAAAAATCCCGTTCTCTACATTATACCAGATCTAAAAGTAAAAAAAAATCTTATTACATTGGAAAAGGATTTTCAATTTTTACTTGTGAATTATATGCTGTTTAATGGCATTACCATACATTGTTGAGACATCTATGGACTTCTTTAACATATTAGTTTGTGTTGATTCAAAATCAGTTTTACAGTCCTTACAAAATTGGGAGACTAATACTGTACTAGATCAGATTTAGTATTTGAGATTAGATACTTAATACATGATATTATTAGCAAAGGGATCGGTGTTGAGTTTTGTTGGGTTCAATCTCATTCAGGATTGTACTGGAATGAACAGTCAGACAAACTTGCAAAAAGAGGAGCTACAAACGACAAATCAATAAACAATTCTAACCTTAAATTATCTAGTCAAGAACTCATTTCATTAGTGGAAAGACATTTTTAAGAATTAGTAAATAAACAAAATATTATGTCCTGTTCAAGAAATATTTCAAGAGTTATATACAAAATGCGCTTGGATTCGTGGTTGACAAAATATGTAAAAGGCGTTACTTGTATATGCCAACAACCAATTAATATAAATCATTTATTATTGGAGTGTTCATCATTGTTGCCATTATACACAGAAAAAGAAGTAATGCTAAAAAAGCACTGATGAAATTAATAATATATTGTACAACAAAATAATAATCGAAAAAATAGCCAGCATTATTCTTAGTACTGATTTAAGAAACCGATTTTAACATTTCTGTATGCATATGTGTGTGTAAGTGTTTATATATGTACATATATATTTGTGTATTAATGTGTGTGTGTGTGTTTGTGTGTGTGTGTGTGAGTTCGCTGTTGATTACGTGTTTGTAATTTCATGACTGTCTAAAATCATTGAACAAATGAAGAGACTTTAAATAAAAGAACTGAACCGAACTTTTTACAAAGAATGCATAAACAAAATATATTGATGATGTAGCAAATATTGGAAGGGGCCCACGTTGAACACGCTTCCTTGACAGATCTGTTTATCATTTCCAGCGAATGTTGTCCTACTGCACCAAATTAGCTTGGAACAAAACCAACTCTTTCAAAAGTATCTATCTATCCTATCCTGTAACTCGAAGATCGTTGGGGCACCACACAGATGATCGTTTAACCAGCGTACTCCATCTTTCTCTGTCTTCAGCAATCCTCATGGCTTCGCTCAGTGTCAAGCCAGTCCATTCTCGAATGGTGTCCTCCCACCTCTTTTTCGGTCTCCCTCTTCTTCTACCTCCTTGAACTGTGCCTTGCAGGATGGTCTTTGCAAGGCCTGAAACTCTGGTGACGTGGCCATACCATCGGAGTTTCCGTTTCTTCACCATTGTGAACATGTCATCGTGTTGTCCAATGGCTTGTGTGATGGTCTGTTGGACTTCGTCGTTGGTGATGTGCTTGGTATAGGAAGTGACCAGAAGTCTTTTGTAGCACCTCATCTCCATGCTTTGTATTCTTCGTTGTTGATCCGCTGTGAGGGTCCATGTTTCGCAAGCGTATAGGAAGATAGAGATGACAAGGGAGCGCAGCAGCCTTATCTTGGAATGTAGACTGATGGTCCTGTCTTTCCAAATGGGCTTCAACCTTGTCAGGGCCGCAGTTGTTTGTGCGATCTTGGAGAGGACTTCATGTCGGGACTCTTTGTCTGATACAATGGCTCATAAATATTATGTGAAACTATGCACTGTGTTGAGGGACTGGCCTTGGACTTTGATGTCCGTGTTGATGCCATTGGTGTTGTTGGTCATCATTTTGGTCTTCTCTGCACTTATTTCCATTCCATAGGCTCTGTAGGTGGCGTCTGTATCAGCTGTTCAAGTTCTTGTTCCTCTCCAGTTCATCAAGGTCGTCCGCAAAAGGAGTTTGTTCTACCCCCTATGCTGACTGTGCCTTCGTGCTCTGCAATGGCATCTGACAGGATGCGTTCCAGGAAGATATTTCAAAAGTATAATGTTCCAGGAAGATATTTCACAAGTATAATTCTTCTTCTTCTTCTTCTTCTTCTTCTTCTTCTTCTTCTTCTTCTTCTTCTTCTTCTTCTTCTTCTTCTTCTTCTTCTTCTTCTTCTTCTTTCGTCGTCTTCTTCTTTTTTCCCATCGAGTAAACACAGATGTATTGAGGCTGTCTGGCAATAAAAGTGTATGTGGAGATCATCTAGATATAGGCTTAGAGATGAAGAAGCCCTCATGAAGCATCGCGAAAAGGGGATAGTGTGTAAACTCATTTGCGCCGTAAACTATAAACACATGTTCATATAAACTAGTATAATATATATACTCAATAAGCGTCCAAAAGGAAAGACAAATTCCGTTTATAAGATTACAATTCTTTTCGAGAGCTTCCTCTCTCTACAGCCAGAGAACGACAAGATTCGTGGGAAGCGATAAGGGAGACAACTAGTGATTTGGTGTTGCTAAATCCGCCGTGAAAACCAGCGGTCCCCCCTTTGGCTAATCTGACCTTATGTTTTATTCAGCCAATCGGGACGTAGATGACAAGAATGATCCTTCCTCTCTCAGCGCTTCCTCGGACTAACTACTCCCACTAACCTACTTTGTGGCCTAAATTACACTCACTGTTTTTGTGTGTGTGTGTGTGTATAGACTGATTAGAAAGGGTCTACACTTTAATATCAATAAGAACTGGACTTGCTTTGTCGACGAAGAACAAGGTAATTTAAAGTTAGCGAATGCGTGAAAGTTATTTTATTTAAGTCGTTCCTATATGGGACGATTTAAGAGCGAATCATCACGTCGCTACTTAAACTTGGTTTATATTGTCGTCAGACGGCTGTCACGATTCAAGAGTTAAGAAATTTGGGTGGGTGGAGGATACAAAAACCTAATCACACCAGCTGACCAACAAACAAACAAAACAAAACAAAAGACAACAACAAAAGATATTTTAAAACATTCGACCAATTGTCTATTAAGGCAACGGGTCCTTCTGCACTGCTCTCGTCATAGTAAGTTTGAAATCAGAGAGCAGCACTACTATGACGATCACAATACGTTAAGTTTCATGCGGATGCAGCACTGCTTACAAAAGTTATAATTTCCTATAATAATAATAATAATAATAATAATAATAATAATAATAATAATGATAATAATAATAATAATAATAATAATAATAATAATAATAATAATAATAATAATAATAATAATAATAATAATAATAATAATAATAATATTATATACAGTCAAATTTATTAGGGAGTAGCTTTTCAACCAGCCTGTACATCTCCACTGACACTTTCCTGCATCTTTCTTCTGACGCTTCCCTTCCAAGTTAGCCTTTGCTTTATAAACAAGCTCCATTGCGTCATTCCGTGCATCACCGTACTACTGCTATTAGAGACACGTGAGTCGTTCAGCTATTCCGAAACGTGAAAAGAAGGTAATCTACTATGTTTGGTAACCTCTAATCACGACCCCCTTTACCCATCTCCACCACCGTCTCCACTTTTTGTAAGCCATTATTGTCCCCCACAAACCTACATTTAACCGTCGTTCTCTTTCCTTTTTTACAAAGTACCGTAGAACTCCGTCATACTTCTCTGTCTTTCTCTCTGAGTCTCTCTGTCTCTGCCTGTGCCTGGTTGTTTGTCTGTCTGTCTCTGTCTCTGTCTCTCTCTCTCTCTCTCTCTCTCTCTCTCTGAGTTGTACATTGAATTGTATTTAATAGTTATTGTTAAAGCCCCAAGGGCAAGATGTAAAAAAGCGCATCCAGTGATCTTTTACCTTTGCAAAATAAAATTCTTATCTTATCTTCTCTCTCTCTCTCTCTCTCTCTCTCTCTCTCTCTCTCTCTCTCTCTCTCTCTCTCTCTCTCTCTCTCTCTCTCTCTCTCTCTCTCTCTATATATATATATATATATATATATATATATATATATATATATATATATATATATATATATATATATGTAGCAAGTTTCGCTTTGGCGCATCTGATCATAGAGTCCATTATTATAGATCATGTGTTTGTAGACTTCAAGAAAGCGTTTGACCGAGTCTGGCATGCAGCTCTGTGGGCAACCATGAGAGTGTGCAACTTCAGCCCCAATACTACTGAAATCATCAAAAGCCTGTATGACAAGGCTACGTGCAGTCCTTCACAACAGCGCCATAGGGAACTGGTTCAGAACAACGATCGCTGTGCGCCAAGGATGCCTACTCTCTCCAACACTCTTTAACATCTTTCTAGAGCACATCATGTCAGGTGCCATTGCAGATAACATAGGCACAGTCAGCATAGTGGGTAGAGCAATCTCCAACCTTCGTTTTGCGGATGACATTGATAGATTGGCGGGAGGGGAACAAAAACTTGAACAGCTAGTACAGAGGCTTGACACCACTTCCAGCGCCAATAGAATGGAAATAAGTGCAGAGAAGACCAAAATGATAACCAACAACACCAATGGCATCAGAATGGACATCAAAGTCCAAGGCCAATCCCTCAACGCAGTGCACAGCTTCAAATATTTAGCAGCCATTGTTTCAGACCCACCATACCAATCTCCACTTTTTGTAAGCCATTATTATCTCCCACAAACCTACATGTAACCGTCGTTCTCTTTCCAACTGCGGCCCTGACAAGGTTCAAGCCCATTTGGAAAGACAGGACCATCAGTCTACATTCCAAGGTGTAACAGCAGAAATAGTGACGACAACATTGTAGGAAATTAGCTTAGCGCAAAATAGATACCATCGAATGAAACTGGACGTTAATTCAACAGTTATCTAAAAAGCAGCCAACACATGTCAAATTAACTTCCTTGAGACAGTCGCACCGACAACCGCTCAAGATATCATCTAACAGACTTAGCGATCTAAGACTAAATAGCATACTTAAGCCAAAACTGACCATAACCTCGTCCCCGTTAAATAGCCCACTTCACTGTGACCAGAGTAACTTAGACACTAAGTAGCCCAGGCTCCGCGTAATCGTTATTGTATCTATCCTCCACTCTACGTCTGACACTCCTATTCCAGGATAATTATATGTGTCCGGTAACTAGGATAGGTGTGAAAAATATTCCAACTGAAACCGTAAAATCCCGTATATGCGAGATTGATGAAAACGAGAGCTAAACGATTGGTCAGAAGACTACTAGGAACTCTTGCATATCTTTGGGCCCCAATCTTAGCTAGTCAGTCGCAAACGAACTGCCCAGCCGTGAGGGTCGACCAAAGGAATAAACTGCAGTGTCCGTCTATCTCCATCTCATCAAGAGTGTGCTAGAGACGTAAAAGACGATTTCACGAGTCCCAGAGTCTACAAGTAAGATAACACTAGTAGTTTTGATATGTGTATGTTTATTGTATATTGATTGCCATGTATTGATAATATGTTCTTGATATATATAGTTACAGAAACAGATTATTGTTTCTGAGACAGTATGCATGTGGATTGATGTACCTTAGCCTTAAGATTCGAATCGAATTGTACATATGGGAACCCTGCAGGTGTCTGATGCTATAGACACTTTGCAGAGGAGACCGCACACTTATAGCTAACGAGAATATTGTAGCCAGAACTCCGACTTTTACAGGTCGGCCCTGGGATCATAAGGTTTGTGGAGACGAACGCCTGACCGTCGCTCCCGTGGCACCAAAGGAGAACCATCAAGAGTCTACCTGGCCACGTCCGAACCCCACAGCTACAAGGGCGACCCGACTCACCGCCAGAGTAGATAAGTCACCCGCAAATGCCATCTGAGTCCTACCCTCGAGAAAACTAGAACATTTAGTAAACTACGAACAGTGAAAATCGTAACCGCAGTTAGCATATGATGAAGGAAACCTGCTAAAGAACTTTCCCAGCACTTGAACTATATTACTTATTAATTTACCGATTAGTTTGTGTTGAATATATAAAAAGAGTGAAATTACATACATACGACTGGTGTCATTCTATTTGTATTGTTGTGTAGCTATCAGTTTTCTTCTCTCGAGACATAACAATCTAGTCTTTTGATTAGTCATCACCGGTTCTCAAGTTGAGCCAAATGATACTAAAATTCCCGAGAACAAATATAAATTTTATGTGACCAAAGTGCCGTGATCTGTCTCTCACACAACTTTCGGAATTCTGGTAAAAGAACGATCGATAGTGGTAGCACATCGCCCATCTATCAATAAGTCTTACCCCCTAGTAAGATAAAGGTATCTTTCCCAGAATATCATCACACAAGGTAAGGCTGCTGCGCTCCCTTGTCATCTCTATCTATCTATACGCTTGCGAAACATGGACCCTCACAACAGATCTCCAACGAAGAATACAAAGCATGGAGATGATGTGCTACAGAAGACTTCTGGCCATTTCCTATACCCAGCACATCACCAACAACGAAGTCCGACAGACCATCACATAAGCCATTGGACAACACGATGACATGCTCACAGTGGTGAAGAAACGGAAACTCCGATGCAATGACCACGTCACAAGAGTATCAGCCTTGCAAAGACCATCCTGCAATGCACTGTGCAAGGTGGCAGAAGAAGAGGGAAACAAAAAAAGATGGGAGGACAAAATTCGAAAATGGACTGGCTTGACACTGAGCGAAGCCATGAGGGTTGCTGATGACAGAGAAAGATGGAGTACGCTGGTTAAACGATCATCCGTGGAGCCCCAACGACCTTCAAGTTACGGGATAGGATAGGATAGGATTATAGATACAGATATAATCGACTGCAGAATTTGATTTGTCCATTATGTAATGTTAGAACTGAAGACGAAATACATATTCTTTTTTGTTGTCCTTTTAAATGAACATTTAAGGATAGAAGTATTGTAGAAGACCTAGTGCATTTCATATGCATCTACTTTTGTGTACAACAAACATGAATATCAATTTTTTTACATGTCTGTGTATATCTGTATAAAGCTTTAAAGCTAAGAGAAATAGCGCTTTCTGAATAATTGTGAAATTGTGACGATTTATTTGTCTTTTTTTCTAAATTGTGATGTACATATCATCTCACATATCCCCTCCGGATGGAGGTTTCCCTAAAGAAATAAAACACGTTTTCACACCTATCCACGTTTCGTTCTCTCTCTCTCACTCTCTCTCCATTTCTTTCTCTCTCCCTCCCTCTTTTACATACTGGAAGAGTGGTCTTCTATTATTATGTAAACATTGAAACTACTAGGCGAGTTATTAACACCAACGTTAATGACTGTCTTACTTACCTGACGGGTGACATGGAGAGAGAAAGAGAGAGGAGGGAGGGAGGGAGGAAGAGAGAGATATGTAAAGAGAGAGACAGACAGACAAAGACAGAGAAAGAAAGAGACCCACACAAAACCACGCGCGGCGCTGAGAGAGAGAGAGAGAGAGAGAGAGAGAGAGAGAGAGAGAGAGAGAGAGAGAGAGAGAGAGAGAGAAGCGCACATACGCCCACTCAAATAAAAGACACACACACACTCCCTCTCTCTCTCTCTCTCTCTCTCTCTCTCTCTCTCTCTCACTCAGACAATCCTCTGTTCCAACATCACACACACACACACATACACACACTCAGACAACCATCTTCTCCCTCTTTTGCCTCCTCCTACCAATATCACGCACACACATACACACACACACACACACTCACTCACACATACACACATATTGGTTCAATAAATGCACCATCCAACCACATTATAGAACATGACCAAAGATCAAAGTCACAAGAAATCATTATTAAGACATAGCATAGTAGTAATGGCTGTATTGGCTCCCGAAGTGTGGCCGGTCAGATTAGCAGACGTCTATGTGGCACGTTAAGTCGACTTTGTTTTACCTACTGTACTAGGGACATTGTATTCACACTACAACTCCCTTTCACTCCTTAATGACACTGGGAGCTACTGTTTGGTCTATTTCCTCAAAGTCTACTTCATGCGAGTCTTTGGTCTACTTTATGCGGGGAATATGACAGCTACTGTCTGACCTATTTAACCACAGCCTACGTCATGCGAATCAGCAACTGTGTGGTCTATTTCCTTAAAGTCTACTTCATGAGAGTCCTTGGTCTACTTTATGCGAGGAATATGACAGCTACTGTCTGGCCTGTTTAACCAAAGTTTACTTCATGTCTATGACAGCTACTTTTATTTTATTTTTATTTTATTTACCTTATTGTCCCTTTTCATAGGGAAATTCTGGGCCGCCTCCCCTGGGGAAAGCGTAGTCGCAGCCTGTGGCGCGCCCAAACCCAACCTACCTAACATTCGTTGTGATTTTGAAATTTTGCTGGGGAGAGCAAACCGGAGTACCAGGAGAAAACCCCCGAGACGTTGCCCGAGTCGAAAGTAAATAATATTCGGAGAAACATAACGCCCAGATGCTGGATCGAACCCACACCTGTCAAGCGCCATTGGTTTCTGGCCTGTGGACAAGGCAAGTTAGTCCCGCCTTAGCCCACTTGGCCACAACGCTCGCCAACTGCCTGGTCTATTTCATCGAAATCTACTTCCTATGAGGTCACCCCAAACACCCTCCACTCCAAATCGCTCATGGTCACTGATTTGAAGGGGAGGTGAATTTTCATTGTGTTAATAGTAGTGTGGTTTGGCAGGAGACAGGACAGGATCGAGCCATTGCTACACAAGTTACTATCATCACCATCACCATCACCATCACCATCACCATCACCATCACCATCACCATCACCATCACCATCACCTCAACCATCATCATCATCATCATCATCATCATCATCATCATCATCATCATCATCATCATCATCATCATCATCATCATCAAAGTCGTCGTCGTCGTTGTAGTAATCGTTGTCGACGTCATTGCTCCACTTACGTTTCCAGCTTACATCGAAGGGACTGTGTGGACTATTGAACTGATTAGTCGTGAGATCTAAGTTATAAGGATGCAGATATGACAAAGACGGGAAGTGTGACTATAACGTAACCAATCATAGGGTTTCCCGGTTCATCGAGTCTGAAGACTTTTGTTTTTTGTACTTTTCCTATCCTATCCTATCCTGTCCCGTAACCCGAAGGTCGTAGGGGCACCACAGATTGTACTTTTGTACCACAGATTGTACTTTTACCCTGCAATATTATTGTAAACTTTTGGCTAGCAGTGGGGTAGCTAAATGCAGTCATTGGGCGTCACTTCAGGTTACAAGCATAGCACTGCTTTCCTTAAATAATCAGTAACCTATGATAACGTTATTAAACTGATCAGTCAGTGTTTTTCTTTAAGCAGCGTGGTCCAAACGTAACTGCAAAATGCGGTACTATCTACGAAACAGTTTTACGTCTAGTCTGTGCACACACATATTCCTTCGCACGGACTTTAAAGATCCTGACGCTCATATCCTAGATGGGTGGGTGCCGGCTACACAAATACACCCAGCATGCACTAGATCCCTTCTCCCGACTCCCGGTGGTTCAGGATTGTGCTCAGTCGCCAGATTATGCGCCCAAAGGTATTCAGTGGACGCCTCAGGCGGCTTGAGTTAGATCCTGTATCGGCCAGCGCCTTGAGCAGCTCTTGAGCTGGGTAAGCGCTATATAAGAGCGATAAAATAAAATAAAATAAATAAATTCAACACAATAAGCAATTTTTACTAGGGAGTTATTTTTTAACCACCTGGTTGTTACGTTGAAACGCGAAGGATAGTATGTCTGAAGCGTGCACGATAGATCTAATCGTTTCGTTTTGCAAAGTATTCAATAATAGAATGTATTTACCTTTGATTTGAGTTTGCATTGTTGTTAGAAGAAGCTTTGTATAACGTTGATAATTTTCGTTAGTCGATATTATTGGAGAATCCTCTAGATCTGCGTGTTTACTGTCGATAGAAATTTCCCGGTAGTTGTGGAAGTTTGAGAACTTTCCGGGAATGTGTATAGAGATGTATGACGTAAGTCAGTGATGACGATCTTTAGTTTTATTGGTGGTAGTGCGTAATTTCTACCGTGTTCTAAATTGTTCGGGAAAAGAGAGAGGCTATATAATTATGTGCCGCACTGTTTTGGGGTGATTGTTGATAGTGAGTTGGAAAGTAAAACGTTGAGAGTGGAAAGGCGATTGAGCGATTGTATGCAGTTGTTGATGTGTGCTGAATAAAAGTGGAAAACTTCATACGAAGACTTTGCCTTGTTGCTGCTGAGTGAGCAGGCTGCGTGGATAAACGAATCTGAGTTACACCTTATCAGGATTTCAGCATTGGGGCTGAATCAGATACTGATAGAAAAACACCAACATCGAATGAGTGTAACACTGGTATTACTCAGTTTCTTCATCCATTTCCCTTCTAGATCCCCCATCCATCCATCCATCCATCCATCTCAATCACCATCCTCTCCTTACCATCACCACCCTCTCCTTTCCGTCCATCTCTCACACAGCCAATCTTTGATCTAGCCCCACGTAATCCTAGCTAGGTTCTGAATAGTAGCCTTATTCGCTTAAAAAAATCTTTTTTCGCGCATACACCATTGAAGGCCCATAAACCACGGTCGAAGAAGACATCAGTAGCTGCAGATCTTCGATCTCGATCGAACTAGCGGTACAACTCGATGCCTGAAATATCCCCAACATCAACGATCGCCGCTAGATGCTAATGTACTAAACCCCTGTTGTCTAATGGGACAACTTCAAAACTGGAGCATGGCCCTGGACACTTTAAAACTCATTTCGTCTGCTTCGAAGCTCACCTTCTGGGTAGCAATGGTTTACTTGGGTTTACAATAATGCCGCTCTCGTGAAACTGCTTTAAAAATTAAATCAAAGCAGTCATTCTTAACAAGCACGAGTTGCATGATTGTATGTGTGGGTATATTGTGTTTACTACTATTTATGGTAACGATTTAAGTAAGAATCTTTTAGTGGTTATTTGGAGGTCAAAATAAATCTAAAAGCGCCCTTCCCAGCATACTAGAGGTCAATGTGAGCGTCTGGCAGCCTCTACCAGTCAACTAGAAGCTAAAATGAGTAAACAAAGATGATAAAATGAGTCAAAACGCCCAAGCGACTTAGTGGTTATTTGGAAGTCAAAATGAATCAAAAAGCGCCCATCCCAGAGTGGTAGTCAATTGGAGCGTCATGCAGCATATACTAATCAGCTGGAGGTCAACATGAGCTAAAAAGCTGATAAAATGACTAGCTGGAAGCCAAATTGAGTCCAAAAGTGGATAACATTAATTTTAAAAAGCAACAACAGCGCCTTAGTGGTTAAATAGAGCGTCCTGCAGCCTAAACTAGTCAGCTCGAAGACAAAATGAGTCAAAAAGCGGATAAAATGAGTCAAAACGCCACAGCGCCCGAGCGGTAATTTCGAGTTCAAAATCAATCTAAAAGCGCTCGTACCAGTTTGTTTGTTTTTATCAGTTTATAGTCCCCTCTCTTCCCGGTAAGGATTTTCAGAGAGGAGACTCTAATTCGTACCAGTGTTATTGTTACAGACTTTTATGTGTGTGTGTGTGTGTGTGTGTGTGTGTGTGTGTGTGTTGTGTGGAGGTGTCCTGTCGCAAAGTCCGTGGTGTGATATACCGCAGTTCTTCAATGACGGCTTGTAATGTGATGATCGATGTACGAAATGCAAAATTCATGAAGAAAGTGAGAAGGAGAAAGAGAGAGAGACAGAGAGTACGAGACAGACAGAGACAGAAAGATCCAGAAAAGTGAGAGTGTGAGAGCGAGACAGAGTGAAACAGAGAAAGAGATGGAGAGAAAGAGAGAAGGGAGGGGAGTGGATGGAATTGTGGACCAATATTTTATAGTGTACACTACATGTGACACGCTCTCTATCCAAATTTCCTCCCTTTATCTTTTCCGTTGTCTTCTTCTTTTCCTCCTCCCTTTTCTTTCTTTAAATAGTTGTATTAACCTAGCTGTCTGTTTATGTATGTGTTTTGTTGATATTTTATAATGATGTTTATATTCTATTTTGTTATTGCAAACGGGGGTTCGATAAATTAGAGTATAGCCTCAGCGTCCCCTGCGTGGGATGTCTTTATTGTAAAGTGACCGGCTGTTGGAGTGCCTTCGGTGTTACCATAGGGTTGTTTCGGCAGATTTTTTATGCGGATCAGGGGCGAGTCCTCTTTCAGCGAAGTTGTGGTCTTGATTTGGTGGTCCTGATTCGGCTATACTGGTCCTGATTTGGCTCGGAAGAGCACGCTGGACCTAAAGCAATAATCATGTAATGTAATGTAATGTAATGTAATGTACTGTCGCCTCCCTGTCACCAAAGGCTGCAAGTTGGTGCCT
>CM072517.1:59325989-59328489 GCA_036898135.1 Oncomelania hupensis
GTCGGACTTCGTCGTTGGTGACCACAGGCATAATGTGGAAACTAAAAATAAATGAGTGACTTAAGGGTACAAGCTTAGCATACCCAGGCCAAACACCATTCTTGGAAGAGCATGGCCTTCAGTTGTACAATTCTCTTTGTTGCGGGAGGACTGATAAGCTGACAATAATTAGAATTATGTGAGGGAGAGAAGTAAGCGGGCTGAACGAGATAAAACACATACAGGAAAACGCTTCCACTGCTAGTACAATACTGTAATCTGAGGACATAAAATTATGTTCTCGGTGAAAGGAAAAAAAAGGTTAAACGGTTATGTATGTAAATTTAATCTGCTTCCACTGAAGGCCAAACCCCCGTTGGGGTGCCGGCCTATGATGTTATTATTTAGCAATGTAGGCATTTTCTATGTATGTGTTTTGTTGATAATTTATAATGATGTTTGTATTCTATTTTGCTTTTGTAAGCGGAGGTTCGATAAATTAGAGTACAGCCTCAGCTTCCTCTGCGTGGGATGTCTTTATTGTAAAGTGACTGGCTGGTAGAGAGCTTTCAGTTTTACCACTAGGGTTGTTTCATCAGATCTTTTATGCGGATCAGGGGTTGTCCGGTCCTGATTTGGCTCTGAAGAATCCGCTGGACCTATGTAAAGGCCAACACTTCATTCTTAGCCCATAGTCTAGGAGTACCTAAATACACACACTAACACACGAATATAAACCAAAGAGCGATCATTTCCTATATAACAAAATGATGCTACATGTAGCGTAATTTGAGCCTTGGCGGCTAACTTGCACCACTGGTTCAATATACCAGAAGAAAAGGGACTCAAATTAACCGCACGCTAGTACTTGTGAATGAGCAGCAAGTGCAAGATGCTCGAGGAGCACTAAAAGTTTATTGATGAACAGAAATACTGTAGAATGGCCGGGTATTGTTCACAACATCATCCACATTAATTCCATTCCTTAAAAATCAAATGTTCAATAAACGCTATCCTATCCTATCCCGTAACTCGGAGGTCGCAAGGGCACCGCAGATGATCGTTTAACCAGCATACTCCATCTTTCACTGTCCTCCGCAACCCTGATAGTTTCGCTCAGTGTCAAACCTCGAATGTTGTCCTCCCACCCCTTTTTCGGTCTCCCTCTTCTTCTACCTCCTTGCACTGTGCTTTGCAGGATGGTCTTTGCAAGACCTGATGATCTGGTGACGTGGCCATACCATCGGAGTTTCCGTTTTTTCACCACTGTGAGCAGGTCATCGTGTTGTCCAATGGCTTGTGTGATGGTCTGTCGGACTTCGTCGTTGGTGATGTGTTGGGTATAGGAAATGCCCAGAAGTCTTCTGTAGCACCTCATCTCCATGCGTTGTATTCTTCGTTGTAGATCTGCTCTATATTATCTTTTAACGCGACAACAATGAAGTTTGACCAGCAAACTCATTACGTGCTACATCCGAGCGGAAAGACATTTCTGGAATGTGTGAGTTGTCGAGCGTTGTTTGGCTAATTCGGTCGTTCGTTCAAACTAAGCGAAACCTCGTATTAGGAAGCAGGCCTACTGGGTCAAGGCGACACGAAGCCAGTCCGCTACTTTTTCTTGTCCTCCCCTTTCTCTCGTTCCGTTCTGTATCGTTTGGAGAGGTGTTTATCTGCAACACTCCATTCCAGCGCGAGATGGGATGACCACAGTTATGACAGAGTAATGCCGGACCCCAGGATTAGGCTATGGGACGGGCCAGATGGCTGAGAAGGAAATGCGCCATGAAAGGAACATGAACGCTGACAAGAGTACTCCAAGCGGGTATGAATCCCCCTCCCTACTTTCTCTCTCTCTCTCTCTCTCTCTCTCTCTCTCTATCTCTCTCTCTCTCTCCCCACCCCCCACCCAACCCTCCTTTCGCTCTTTGCTCTCGCTAGCAATAGCGAGGCCGAGGTATAGCTGATGCTTACCACGTAGAGAGGTTTGGGGTCGAGGAGAAGTTGTGAGTGGGGGTTGCATGCTGTATGTGTGTGTGAGAGAGAGAGAGTGGGAGGGGGGGGGGAGACAGACCGTGTTAGTCGGAGAGTGTGTGTGTATGTCTGCGTCATAAAATAACATAACATGTTTATTGCTTTAGGTCCAGCGGACTCTTCCGAGCCAAATCAGGACCGCTGTCTGCGTCTGCACACTGTGTGTGTGTGTGGTGGTGGTTAGGAAGAAACGCCGTTACTCTGACCTACACTTGAAACTCTACGCACTTTCTTTTGACGGCCCCGTTAGTTTGACGTCAAAACAACGTTCCGTTAGGGTTAGGGACGTGTTAGGCTCATGGTTAGGTTAAGTGTTGCGGTTATAGTTAGGGTTAGGGTCTGGGTTAGGGTTAGAGTTAGGGTTTGGGTTAGGGATAGCTTCAACAAATGGAAAAATGTCAAAATAATGTTAAAAGTGTCAAAATAATGTATATAGAGTTTCATGACAGTCATCACAACGGAGTTTCTACACGGTTGTGTGGGTGGGTGC
>CM072517.1:59330989-59430989 GCA_036898135.1 Oncomelania hupensis
AGAACTTGGAGACACTCGGTGCGCAAGCTAAAGAATGAATGAAAGAAAGTAAGAAAGAAAGATAGTAAGAAAAAAAAAAGACAGAAAGACATACAAATAGTGAGTAAAGAAAGGAAAAGAAAAAAGAAAGAAAACACACAAAAATACAAAGAAAAAATTTTAAAAAAAGACAGAAAAACATAAAGTAAGAAAAGAAAAAAAGAAAGAAAAAAATAAAAAGAAAAAAAAGAAAAAGAAAAGTTAAAAAAAAAGAAAGAATGAAAGGAAATAAATTTTTAAAATATGCAAAAATAGAAAGAAGAAAATAGAAAGGAAGAAAGAATTTTTTTTTAAAAAAAGAAGAAGAAAGAAAAAGTACAAATAAATAAAACTAAATATCAGGTTGCAAATAAATTCATATACTTGTTCCTGTTCGCTATATCGCGACATTTGATTCTTATAATTTATCAAAGATGTAGCACTTACTTTAGCTTTGCTTTGTTTGCTTGTCTCGTTAATAATAAAATTCTTTATAAATCAAAGATTGAAAGATAATAAATTTGGCTTTCACTGGCTTTCCAATTATACGACGGGAAGACTGTTGTCGTCAACAAAGAACAGTACACTAACAAACCAAAGTCACAATCTACAAACCTTTATTAGCCCAATGAAGAATGATTGTGCTCATCACATTGTTAGGGGAGGCAATAACGCGCACACGCGATTACAACTGGAAAACCCTCCCAATGAAAATGAACAGTACGGGAGGTCTCTGGATTTCTAATTTAAACTGAGTTACTTATAGGGCAAAGAACTACAGAAGTACCCGTTTCTTTCATTTCATTTAAGGTCTGTACTGTACGCATTGTAATCTTAGTCTACACCCGTATATATTGTTGTTGTTGTTGTTGTTGTTGTTGTTGTTGTTACATTACATTACATGATTATTGCTTTAGGTCCAGCGGACTCTTCCGAGCCAAATCAGGACCAGACAACCTCTGATCCGCATAAAAGATCTGCTGAAACAACCCTAGTGGTAAAACTGAAAGCTCTCCACCAGCCCGTCACTTTACAATAAAGACATCCCACGCAGGGGACGCTGAGGCTGTACTCTAATTTATCGAACCCCCGTTTACAAAAACAAAATAGAATACAAACATCATTATAAATTATCAACAAAACCCATACCTATAAAATGCCTACATTGCTAAATAATAACATCATAGGAAGCCCTCGTGACCACCTGGCAGAAAGCGTCCAATATTCCCAAGCTGATCCAACAGACCTCATACACAAATAAGGAGTCTTGTCCCAGAAGAGTTTTCAAGAAAAAAGGTAGGTGACTGGTCTAGCGAAGAAGAAGATAGTATAGCATATTGATAGAACAGAGCAGGAATGAGAAAGAGCAAATGAGAAATACAGCGACAGTGGGAATTTAGAGATAGTAAATATGGGCTTAGACCGCCCTTGTTTTTCTGACACCCTTTTACTGCAATTTATGGCTGTTTTATGAGCTTTTAAAAGGCGTGCCAAAACACTCTGGGAATCCGCAATTTGCTAAATATAATACATATTCGTATATCTTGCGTCTTTGGTCTCCCCATCAACTCCAAAACTTAGCCAGTTAATTAGTTATTTGTCAAAACTTATTTAAAAACTTAGAAATAAAACTTATTTAAAAACTTAGAAATAAAACAGAAAAAATACCTTACTTAACTTTTAAAAAATACCTTACAACAATCCTTACAACAAATTGTTGGAAATTTTTACAAAAACCGGTGGTTGCACTTCCCGCTTGGACTCTCTCCCTAACTTGGTGGAGTGGGACGGACCCCTCGACCTTTTGCACGCATCTCCCACTCCACCAAGTGAGCCCAAGCGTTGTGGCATGTGTTGTCTGTCATCAAACCCCAAATGGGGAATCTCTACGAGACGAAATTAGAGAAACCCACGGAGGTGTACTGACTGAACTTTGGCTGCGAGCCGGACAGTTGGATTAAGTAGGAGGCTCCAAGGACACTGCGCGCATCCTCCAGTCTTACCCAATGTCATGCAACCATTCGTTCTTGCGTTCAATATCTGTTTACTTGTTGCCTGAGGCTTGACAATTGGATTAAGTAGGAAGGGATCGAGAGTTAGCGTGCACCTTCCAGTCTTATCCATTGTCATGGCAATTTTTAACATGTATCCAAGCCACTTGCCACTTTGTACACTGTGTCTATTATTGCAATAGGACAGACATTTGGCCTTAATGCCTTAGCAAATTCAACACATGCCACAGAAGTGACTAACCACACCGAAAATCTATACTTCCTTTTTTCTTTATATCCCCATCCAGATCGCTCATAAAAGAAGATTGGGCTTGGGAAATTACATACAACAAACCAGCATTAATATTCGTTATTCTAAATGTACAATTCTAAATAATACACCATTAAGTGCAGCAATCTTTATTACATATTGTTCATATTAATTTTTAAAAGTGTAACAAATAGATATATAAATAAAAATTTATATTAAAGCATGTGTTTCCCATTTACTAGCTGTAAGTTAAACCAAGGGAAATAATTTGTGTGTATTTTAAACATGCATTAAGCATGTGATCCAGTTGAAAAACAGAATCGGAAATTCCCCTTTACTAGACCAGAGGAAATAATTTGTGTACAGGAATATTTGTGTGCTTTCTCTGTGTGAATGTAAAATCCTTAGTAAGTTTTTTGCCTTTGCTTAGATATATAAAAAGAAATTTATATTAAGCATGTGATCCAGTTGAAAACAGCAAATAGAAATTTATATTAAGCATGTGATCCAGTTAAAAACAGAACCTGGAATTCCCTTTGCTAGGGGCAATAATCAATATTCTTGGCCTAAGCCCAGTTTATTCAATCGGGAATTCCCGCAAACATTAATGTTACAACCTTATACAGATTCAAATGTAATACAGATTCAAATGTAGAGTTTAAGACAACAACTGAAACAGCAAATAGAAATTTATATTAAGCATGTGATCCAATTAAAACAGAACCTGGAATTCCCTTTGCTAGGGGCAGTCTGAAATAATCAATATTCTTGGCCTAAGCCCAGTTTATTCAATCGGGAATTCCCGCAAACATTAATGTTACAACCTTATACAGATTCAATATAAGTCCCATTCAGTTAAGGGAAGTAATAAAAACATTACTACGCATTCATAAGTAAAGTTGCGGTTGCTTCCCTTTGACTGTATTTGGTGGTTTGAAGCCTAAAAATCCATTTTTTTAAATAATTATTTTTAATTTAAAGTTTTGTTATCAGTATAAAAATGACGGACACAAAAAGTCTTTCGCAATCTCCTTTGTTTAAAGACATCTTTCAAACTTTACAACTCCCTATTTTTGACAGTCAAAATGTTATTAAATCTGTCTATAATAATTGGCCATTTGTACTTAACAATTTTACTTTCAAATCCCCTGTTAAAATTCGCATTCACGCTCAAATAACTTTTATTAAACCCGGCAGTATTGATGAAACGATGACTGTGTGGATTTCTTCAAGTCAAATTGAAGTGTTAAAATCTTCAGACCTAGACAATGCTTATAACAACATCTTGATCAACCAGTTACAAGACAGCATTGAGCGTGCAACTTTGAAAGGGTCTGGATGGGTCGAAGGAACTCTTGAATCATTAGAACTGAACATTGCAAAGTATAATCCAATCAAAGGGAAATCTTATATCCCTCTTCCCAAAGAAATTCTTGACAAGAAGGCTGTATTGAATATTAAGAACACCGACGACAAATGTTTTGTGTGGTGTGTTTTGGCTAAATTATATCCTATTCAGTCGAAAGAACATCCCGAAAGGGTGGCGCTATACAAAGATAAAATAACGAACTTAAATCTCAAAGACATTAATTTCCCTGTTAGCCTTGACGCCATTGACAAATTTGAATCACAAAACTCTCCTATAACAGTCAATGTATATGTTTGGGACCCTGAATCAAAACTTATGCCTTTACGAATCTCTCCTAATGCCCCATCGTTTTCAGACCTCAATCACCACGTTGATCTTTTACTAATAACAGACCCGCAAGATCCTAGCATGCAACATTATACTCTGATACGAAACATATCTAGATTATTAGGACACACTTCAAAACATCATGGCAAACAATATTTGTGCAGACGCTGTTTAACTAGAGTCTCTAATCTCCAAGTGGCTGAAAAGCACAGTAAAATTTGCAAAAGTATGACAGACATCCAAACCCGTCTTGTGTTACCAAAGCCGGGTTCTCAAGTATATTTTAAAAACATCAACAAACAATTCAAGCAGCCTTATATAGTTTATGCCGACTTCGAATCATTGATTTTAAAATACCAAGGCCCACAAGGATTTTGTACGCCTAATTCATTCCTTACACACCTTCACGAAGTCTGCAGTTTCGGGTATGTAGTTGTTAGAGCCGACGGACAACATACAGAGCCGGTAATTTACAGAGGGCCAGACGCAGCTAGGAAGTTCTTAGATGAGATGAACAAAATATACAAATTGTGTTTACTGCAGCTAGATAATCCGGTGCCAATGATATTTACTGAATCTGACTCCCATAATTTTAAAGCAGCTACACATTGCCACATTTGTAATAAAGAGTTTGACCCGAAGGACACGAAGTCCCAAAGAGTGAGAGATCATTGTCACATAACAGGGGCATTTAGAGGTGCAGCTCATCAGAAATGCAACTTAGACTATGGAATCAAACATTTTTCTCTCCCTATTTTCATTCACAATCTTCGAAATTACGACTCCCATTTAATCATGCAGGCAGTGACGAAAGCATACAAAGTGTCATGTATTGCCGAGACAGAAGAAAAATATAAAACTTTCACTCTGAATAAATTAAAGTTTTACGACAGCTTTCAACATTTGTCTTCCAGTTTAGAAACACTAGCTAAGAACTTACCCAGCTATCCTATCACTAGCAAATATTTTCCAGACGTTACACTTATTCGGAAAGGTGTGTATCCTTATGAATACATGGATTCTTGGGAAGTGTTTGAAGAACTAGAATTACCACCTAAAGAAAATTTCTATTCTTCACTCAATAAAAGCTTCATAACTCTTACCGATTATGAACATGCCCAGAATGTCTGGAATGCACTCAGCTGTAAAAACCTTGGTGACTACCACGACATATATTTGAAAGCTGACGTCTGTTTGTTGGCTGATGTGTTTGAAAAATACAGAGAAACGAGTTTACATCATTACTCCCTCGACCCTTCTCATTATATTTCTTCGCCAGGAATGAGTTGGGATGCTTTCTTAAAACTTAGCGGTTCTAAAATCGATCTCATAACTGACCAGGTAATGATGACAATGATTGAGTCAGGCATTCGTGGAGGAATAAGCGTGGCAGCTCATAATTATTGCAAAGCCAACAACAAATACCTGAAGCACTATGACCCCTCGCAGAAATCTAATTATATAATGTACTTTGACGCCAACAATTTATACGGCTGGGCAATGAGTGAGCTTTTACCTGTTTCAGATTTCAAATTACTTGTTAATCCAAACCCCGCAAACTTTACTTGGTTAAACAGTATTTTAAATCACCCTAAAGATCATACTATAGGGTTTATTGTCGAAGTTGACCTAGAGTATCCCAATGCTTTACACGACCTACATAATGATTACCCATTAGCACCAGAAAGATTGCATGGTACAGACAAGCAACTTAAACTTATTCCCAACCTCTATAATAAATCTAATTACGTCTGTCACTACAGAAACCTGCAGTTCTACATTAGACACAGTATGAAGTGCACAGCGATTCACAAGCTTTTATTCTTTAAACAAACGAATGTCTTGGCCGGGTACATCAATAAAAACACAGAGCTCAGAAAACAAGCGCAATCTACGTTTGAAAAAGATTTCTTTAAGCTGCTGAATAACAGCTGTTTTGGTAAAACTATGGAGAACCCATACAAGCGAAAAGACGTCAGGCTAATTACATCACCCAATCAAGCGATTAAATTAACATCTAAACCCCAATACCTTGGTTACAAAGAGTTTCATGACTCCCTGTATGCAGTTACCATGAAAACCACGCAAGTTAATCTAGACAAACCAGTGTTTATGGGGATGACTATTCTCGACCTTTCTAAATTATTAATGTTCGAATTTTACTACGATTACTTTAAACCTAAATACCCGGAGGCCAGAGTTTTATACACAGACACAGACTCCCTTATACTAGACATCCCTACTGAAGACATTTATAAAGACTTAGAATCGGAACTACAACATTACGATACTAGTGACTACCCTGAAACTCACCCTTTGTACAGCAAAGCAAACCAAAAGAAAATAGGTTTGATGAAAGATGAAATGAACGGGAAACTTATTGAAGAATACGCAGGACTGCGATCTAAGCAGTACAGTATTAAACACGAATCGGGGGAATCTTCAAAAGCAAAGGGCACCCAAAAAGCTGCAATAAAAAATAGAGATATCAAACACGAAAACTACCTGGAAGCCTTAGATGGAAAAGAAGTTAAACCATACCCTAACACAACTATAAAGTCTAAAAACTATATAGTGTCCACTGCTGTGACGACCAAAAAAACATTATGCGCTAATGACACAAAGAGAATAAGAGTAACTAAGGAGTTCGCATACGCTCTAGGCCACTATAAATTACAGGTAGAAACTGCGACTACGACTATGACTGCGACTATGACTGCGACTGCGACTGCGACTATGAGTAAGGAGGAGGGCCTGTAAGGTTTGAATAAATGTTAACTGTATTTATTCTGAAGCAATGAGCTTTTTCTTCAAAGCATCTAGCTGCTCCTTCCGTCCCAGTAGTCTCCCTTCCTCTATTAATTTTTTTTTAATTTCTTCAACATTAACAGGTGCAGACCTAGATTTAGATTGTATGTCGTGCTTTAACTTTTTATATTCTTCAAAATCTCGCTGGATAATTACAAACTCTTGGTCCTGAATCTGAGTGTCTTCTAGAGCTTTTGAAATTATTAAGTTCATGCTAGTAAGTTTAGCTATCGCCAGGCTAGAAATGAGGTCGTGTTTTTCTAGTTTCTTAGATACTTTAGTATTAATAACGCCAAGTAGAACTGACATCACTGAAGATAATCCGGCAGCAACCCCTAATCCAATACTAATTGGTATACCGATTCCAGTCACCAATAATCCCACGCTGACCGCAGCTTCCGCTGCATTAATAACATTTAGACCAGTAGACACGTAATTTATTGTGCTATAAGCGCCGGAATACCGTCGTCTGCATCTAGAGTACTTTTGGATATCTGATTCAATTTGAGTCCTAACTTTTCTTATTTCTTCCAGCCTGAACGTTTGAACATTAGTTAAGTCTAACGTTGGAGCACTGGGCTGCATTGGTTGTTCATCCACTACTGCTTCTACTATAGCAGGATACAATTTTGTCGTCATATTTTTAGTGTGAAAAAAAAAAGGGTTAACAATAATTAACTTGATTTTAGTTTATTAGCAAAATATTCTATTTGACTATCAGAAAATATCTGATCGCTGAAATAAAATGCTAACAGATCTACGTTGTCTAGGCTAATTTGCGCTATTCTGTCAATAGGATTTGGAACAGGGACAAAAGTTATCTTGGGTGATGAAGTAAATACGGAAAACTGATTTTCATTTTCTCTTTTCTTCATAAATACTGTAACTCGTCTGGGATCCTCATCTAAATCAACCCAACTTAGAGACACTTGCGGAATTACATTAAAATTTCTCTGCGTAGGCCTGTGAGCAATTATGTCCAGTACTATCATAGCTGTGCTACCTAGCTGTAAAGGAGGCTGCAGAATAACTCTGACATTTTTCCCTGCGGTTTCACGCTTATGTAAAACATAGCTGCTTTTTTTGTAGGCTTTGACTTCTATGGTTTCCCGATTGTTTTCATCCGGCACTAGACTAACTAACATAGGCCCGGCGTTAATAATTTTCTTAAATTTATTGTCTGGTCCCATAAAAGTGTAAGGGCTTTCGCACTTGAATTTAATAAGCCAATCTAATTCTGTGTCTATAGGTGTTAAAGACCAGGTATTTTCTCGTTTAGTAATAGCATACTTAAAATCGGGATCTACTTTACCGGCATTAAAATCCTTTAGCTGATCAATAGATGGTTTTTCTGGCGGTACTGACGGCGGCGCTGCTTCAGGCACTGCCGGCACTAGCGCTCGTTTATAATATCCATTTTGTGTAAATTCGAAACCGTAAATAGACCCAACAATAGCACTAGCATCAAAGTCAATTGTGTCTGCTAAGTCTTTCAGTTCAATGGTAGGACAGGTTACTGGAATTTGAGGGCCGATTGACATTGTATTTTAAAATTAAACTTTATTTTATCTCAAGAATAATTGTAAGATCTTCAAAGTCTACAATTTCGTTGTTTTGGTTAGTTATTTTGAAGCATAAACTAGTATGATAGTCCTGACTTAAGTGGCGTTTTTGAGGCAGAAATTTCAATGAAACTGGATCGCAGTAAGATTCTCTCTGAGTTGAGATTATCCTTAGCAATGTACTAGGAGTTCCGTTTACTAAGTTTTCCGATGTCTTCAGTTGATGAAGGTATACAAACAATCTATTATTAATTAACAAATTCATAGGGTTTGATCCAATAAATCTTATAGAACTGCCGACAGTGCTGGAGCTGTCAGATAAAGATAATTCATTGCCACGGAAACCTAATATTTCTGCCAGCTTTGGCGCAAGTGTAACGCTGGTAATGTCTTTATGCTGGGTTTTATGGAAAGTTAAAGTTACTATCAAGTTTGCAGGGTTCATTTTTGCTTCAATCGAATGAGGTTTAAACAATTCTTCAGTAAGTCTGCAGAAGTCATATAGCCGGCATGAATAAAGTGCCTTTTTTTATTAATCATTATCCAGTTGTTGTTTAGATCATGACTAATATTTAACCATTTAACCGTGTAGAATATTTCGTGAAGGATTACGTTAAGGTCCCTGTTTTTGTTGTCAATAGGATGCTGAAGTTCAATGGGCACACCTGATTTTACAGATTCGAAAGTTACAAACATATTTTTTTAAATATAATAAAAATGTACGCGCCTTATAAATATAACAAAGCTGCAAAGTATACTACAGGGCCTTATTATTACGAAAAAGCAGTCGACCTAACCAAGCTGACAATAGCTGTGGCAGCCAACGTCCATTTCGAAACTATCCCCCATAATATTTTTGATCATTACCTCAACCCAGACATTACGAGCGACTTTTTAGCTAACCAATGGCTAAACAACGGGGGTATGCAGTTCTTTCAGAATCAAATTAATTTTGCCGTGTCATGCGCTACAACTGGTTGCGGAGTTTCTTACGTTCATCACCTTAATCACCCAGATCCTATGTTGAAGTCTATTTATCTGTTCCATTTGTATTATCAAGTGAGACGGGTGTTGTCTGAACTTCAGGCTCCGTTACCTACTGACAAAAACTTTAATCCCTTTAACAACGGCTTTGACAAGAAAGCGTATCAAAGGTTGTGCAATGAATTCGGAATTGATACTAAAACAGACTTCAGACAAAAACTAGACCTCAATCACGGAATGGGAACTTTATTTAGATACGCTGTAGGTAATTTATACACGGGGCCTTACGTACCTGGATTTACATCATTTAACCACAACAGCCAGGTTCCTTTACTGTATATCAGACAAAAACAAAGTGCAGCATACAGCACTTTTATATTAGACACATCAAACGGATTTACTCAAAGTGGGGTGGAAAGGCTGAATGAATCTATTCGTACGTATGCGTGGTGCATTCTGGGGTCTCAAGCACAAACACGAAGTAATATCATTGGGGAAGGAACTAGCTTCGATGCACAAAAGCAGTTTCTAGCCAACATTGAAGATTCTATTAATTCGGCAGTAGATTTGCCCGCAAGTATTAAAAGATATCAGGACACTTTAAAGTATGCTAGATCGAAAGTAGATTACGTAATAGGTTTAGGACTGTATATGTTGCCTTCAGACCTTCAGCTTAGGATAGGAACTATATCAAACTACAACAACAATATAGTGATTGCTGACCCTCAGTTTCATATAGGCTACAATCCTACAATAAATACAGTGAATACCGCGAATACAGTGAATACAGCAAATACGGTATTTACTGCTAGGCCTAATAATGAACCTTTAAGTTCGCCACCACTTCCAAGCCTACCAAGCTTGCCGGACCTGCAAATGCCGGTAACTGATCATGGGGTTTCGCGTCTAGCGCTTACAGGGGGTTTATTGTTTGCTGGGTTAATTGGGATTTACTATTTTAAGTAGCCAGAGTAATATTATTATAAACAAAGACCACAGATGCTCAGATGCCCAAACCACAACTTTAGAAGCAGTATTAAATATCCATGAAAATACAGAACCTAATATTCCTGGAAGTGCGTCTACAAGTTTGTCACCTAAGCGTTTCAATAAGTTAGCTATGCTTTGTAACGTCTTTTTAATCCAGTCTTTAACCGGACTACCGCCAGGTCCACCAGATCCTCCAGGTCCGCCAGGTCCGCCACCAATGCCTACGGTTCTAGTCAGTGTTAAGACTAGTGTGCTTATTGTCATCCCAACAGCTGTAAGAATGCTAAATATTGTAACACCTTGCTCTCTGAACAGTGTTTGAATTCTTTCTGCAAGTGTAGTGTCTTCGTGTAAAATTTTATGCACCGTTTCTTTTATTCTGGCGAAATTAGTTATTAATTTTTCTCTGTTTATGGATAAGGCTTCTAGCCTTGCAGCGCGTTCTGTGTAAAGGTCTGCGAGCCGCTTTTGAATCATCTGTTTTACCTCAATGCTTAAGTTCGCGTCATCAGCTTCTGCTAGTTTATTTTTTTGTTTTTCTATATGTTTGTCGAGCTCGCCGAGCTTGGCTAAATTCATCATTGTCTCCCCTCTCACAGATTGTAAAGCTTTATCTAAGCCTTGAAGTTCACGCAGTGGCAATAATGGCGTGTCATTGATAGTTTCCATAACCTGATCAATATTGGTGTCCTCATTTGTTTGTAAGGTTGTTAACTCTTTATTTACTTCTAATGCAGAACTAGTTAAGTTAGTTAAGTCTTGTAGTTCTATTTCTGAACTTAACGATGCATCTATTCGTTGAAGTGAAGCTACTGCTTGGCGATGCAACGCTGGCACTCTATTATCGGAAAGCCCCAATGATCGTATTACAGTCACTGGGAGTTTAGTTTTCAAAGTAGACCACGCATAAAATTTGTCAGGATTCTTTAACATAGTTAACTGTACTCTCACTTTTTTACCGGATACATTAGTGTTTATAAACAAGTGATTATTTTTGTCTAGTTCGAAGTCGCTGGGACTAACATAATCAGGTAACTCGCGCCCGATGTAATTGTAAAATTTATTGATTTTTCTGGCTTTTTGGGTTTCAGTTACTTGACGTAATTCTTCTCCTATACTTAGCCTTGTTTGGCTCATGTCGTCTCCTACCATAGAAAGAAGTCTGCTGGTTGTGTCAACGTTGAGGTCTTCATTAGGTTCATCAGGTTTAAACACTTCATCAAGAGCTTCACCACCTGTTGCCATTTTTAAATATAATTTTTTTTATCGCATTAAAAATGCAAAGCTACGGAAACTTGTTAGACCCTACACGTCGATTGAGGACACCTTTAGGCATCAAAGGTGAGAAAAGCACAATAATTATTACAAACAATCCAAGCAGCATAGAGCCTAATCAGCTACTGACCATAAGATTTCCAAATTTAGGTCCTGATGATGTAATAGTTCCGGGCAGTCCTAAATTGGGATTTAAAATTAGTCTGAATTCTGACGATGATCCTAACAGAACCATAGTCAACAATCTAGGCAGAGCTATAATTAAAAGAATGGTTATTAAACTTGATGGGCGAGAAATCCAAAGTATCGATGACGCCGGTGTTTTGTTTTGTTACACAGATCTGTGGCTGAGTAAATGTAATTGCCGCCATTTAGATAAGAGAATTTCCATTCGCTCGTCAAACGCCTGTATTAATTTAGGGCCTGGTCAAGTAATGACGCACACGAAACACAGAAGTAGCATAGAGTTCATTTATTCGTAGTCAAAGAACATTCACGAAAAATGTCAACGTCTCATATAATAATACGTATGTGTGTGTACATATCAGTATGGGGACAACTAATTTCTGTATACGTGTATATGAACTACTTCTTGTGCTAGACGATGTGTGGTAAAATACTGCGAAAAGAAAGAAACACAAACACAAGAAACATTAGCAAGTGTACCAAACAATGTATCAAAAACCCTTATTCATGTAAGATATACAATCAAAGCAATGAAACGAAAAGAATACACATACCGGAGAATAATTTAGAGACAAATACTTTAGTTGATTTCATAAACAACAATTTAGCTAAAGTTACGTAGAACCAAGCCAGAACAAAACGAAGGAACGAACGCTTTATGTTCCTTTAACTTGCACGACGATTAGGCTACGTTTATTCTTTCAAGCCTCAAAATACAATTGGCGCAAGACAATTTGACTATGCTCATCTAACATTAGTCAATTCATTAATACAAACAATTCGGCTACGTTCACCCAACGAGCCTCGGTACGGTGCCTAAACTAGGAAATACTCGATGACCTAGCTCAGTAAACATTTATAAATGAATTAACATACGTAAACATTTAAACAACATATTCTAGGAAATACACCTGAAGTCCCAAAAACGTAGCTAACTACCTTGGCATAGACAAAACAGCAAAGCTTTAAGGAAAAACGGTATAAATACCCAAGTGGGTTAACATTTCGAACAAGGCCGATAATTCAACAAAAAACGTTATCTTCATTAAAGATCAAAACAGTTATCTTCTTCGTCAAAACTTAGTCCGACAAATTGTGACGACAATTAGCTTTAATCAAGCAAAGACGTTCAGCATAATCAGCGCATTATGACTGACCACAAGCTAAAAACAAATAAACTTGACTTGTCCTTATTTACAAATCCTGAACAAAGTGTTCACTTCAATAATTCTTCTGACAAAGCAGACCGGGTTCCAAACAAAACGAATTCTAGAAAATCAAAAGCTTAAAGAATATCCGAATCAAATCAATTTGCAGAAAAGGCATGAAATCAGTCACTAAAACGAGAAAATCATAAAGGTCATAATCATTTGCACAAAGCAACAAAAATATATGCACAACGCAAAATAACTATAAGTACCTTATGACCGCTGTAAGACGTTTGGAAACCACACAGATCCAAAAGGCGACAATAACGTCTGGTACCAAAGGCAGGTAAAATAAAAGCCTTTCACAAAACTACGAATCGTGAACATCACATTTAAACTCTATCCTTCAAAACAGGTGAGCACAACTTTTATATCATATAACTAAAAACGACTCAACCTTCTCTCAGACCCAGCAATCTAACTAACGAGAAAAAGCTGAAACAAACGTTTATATCTGTTACTATCAAAACCAGTCTTGCGTCATAATCTCGATCTCATGAGAAAAAATACGCAAACAATATTTATAAACGAAACACAGTTCACCACTAATATTCAAACTCATATCAAAACTCGGCACGCTTTTGCCACTGACTTGAGAGAGCAATAGATCCGGAGAGAGGGTGAGAGAGAGGGGGGAGAAACACGACAATCACAAAAAGAAGAATCTCAAGAAACACAGTTAGAAAAGCAAGAAAGACATGCACCAAAGAAAATCAAATGAAAGGGAAAAATGAACAGTCCAGTCATAAAACCAAAAAGATGCGTCGGGTTGGCCAATGAGGTGATGATACGTCTTGTCAGTCAAAATCAATAAAACCAAACCAAAGAAAACGATAGAAAGAAGAAGCAACATGCAGTTGGGAGGAAAAGTAGTACAGATAAACGGAGGACACTTTACACACTAAGAAAGTACATGATATCACAAATAACAGACTCTCTCTCTCTAGATCAATAGCCCATATTAGTTTCAAAATTTATCTAATTATATATCGATCACGCATGACTCATAGGCATGCACAGTAAATATGAAAGGGAAGATTTAGTTGGTCAGGGGATTCAAGCCGCCAATGTGGCCAAACTTCGAATCAAAGCTGGCGATGCTGTCGTTTCTAACAAAGGTGAAAATGCATTAGCTGCTGTATACAAAAACAGGTTTTATTTTCCACTCGATTTTGAACTGCTACACAGTCATCTGCCATTTCATCAAGGTTCATTTAACGACAGGCTGTCTTATGAAATTATTTTCAATGATTATTCTCAAGTAGTAATTAGCTCTGACAATGATGCTAGGTATACAATTACTGACATCGCGCTTGAATATGAAGTGGTCACTCACGCTGAACTCAGTAGGATGATCAGGGGACAATATGACAAACTAGCAATTTATTATGATAGGATCGTTCGCTACAGACAATTTAATAAAGATTTATTAGATGCACTCTGGACCATCAACATAAATTCACCTGCTCGAAGTTTTAAAGGTGTACTGTTGTTGTTTGTGAAAGAATCAAATTATAATCGTGAAAGCGAAAATTTTATCAATCCTAATATTTCAAAAGCGTCTGTCGTGATTGAAGGTAAACCTAATCAATTATTCGCTAATGGAATGATGGGATTTCAACAGTTTGATGAGATTAGGAAAATCTTAGGTGGAGGTAGATTACGGACTGACACTGTGGATTTGATTTCTAAGGATCTTCATTTACATGACACACGACTGCAAGATTATCTGGTGAATAAATTTGCGTTGTGGTTAGACTTTCGAACCATACCCACCAATGAACTTCATGGATCTGGAAGAAGAATTGAAAACGGAACAGATGGTATAACAATTGAATTGCATAGGGAAGCAAGTGCTAAGTCAGAATCAGGTTACAGTATACATGTATATAATTATGGATGCTCAGCTAAACATTGAAAATGGAAGATTAAAGATTTAGTATATTAAAAATGACCTCTTTGTTACCTCGTGATCCTCATTGCGGAATGATCGTTGGTATGACGTCATGCGGAAAGACTGTCTTTGTTCTGGATTTGTTAGAAAAATATTACGCAGGACACTTTGATTATATAGTAATTTTTTGCCCAACTATTCAATATAATAAAACCTACTTAGATCGTAAGTATGTCTGGACAGATGAAAATATCTTTGTTGTAAATACCAATGGCAAGCTCAATGAGTATTTAACGTATTTTTATAACCTGTTTGAGAATGAGGGTAATACGTTATTCTTAATCGATGATTGCAGTGCAGAAAAAGATATTGTATTAAAACGGAACATATTGAGCAAGCTGGCTTTCAGTGGACGCCATGTGAAAATTAGTGTCTGGTTAATCACGCAGAAATTTAATTCCATATTAAAGGATTTTAGAGAACAAGTTAAATTTGTTTGCCTGTTTTATTGCAAAGATCGAGACAGCTTTGATAACTGTTTAAAAGAAAATGACGTAATTGAATCAAAAGAGGAAAGAACTAAATTAAAAGAACAGCTAAAAAAAGGCAAGCACTTAAAATTATTATTAAAAACTGACCAACCAACTGGCTATAAAATACTTATGTAAGTAAGTAAGTTCTTTTATAATTTAATTATTGTAAGTTATAAGTTGTTTTTTTTAAAGTCGACTTAATTAAGTTAGATGTAAGTAAGTAAGTTCTTTTATAATTTAATTATTGTAAGTTATAAGTTTTTTTAAAAGTCGACTTAATTAAGTTAGATGTAAGTCACTAAGTCAAAAAAAAAGGTTGAAGGTAAGTAATAGTGGTGATGATTATAGTTCATTTATCTTAATGGCTCTGTGTCTGGTGGAACAATCTGAAGTTCTTCTTTTACAAAGTTTCTTTGTGGTGTTCTACGATCGCTTCTCGGTCTTAAATAATATACAGGCGGATCAGTAGATAATGCTCTGTCAACTTCATAAACGCTTAATGACCAAATTGGGTCTGTAGCTCGTCTTCTTGTGTCATTAGCAACTTCTCCAGGCTGATAAAGGTATCTAACAGTTTTGTTCATCAAAGTTAGATCCGGCTGACCAGGTTTGAAACAGTAACAACAATCTGTTTCTTTTTAATAGCCTCAACTGGTTTTAATCCTGTAACTCTGGTTGGTTCTGAATTCATTTCCCTTAAAACTCGAGGCAGCCTAACAACCCATTCTGTATTAGTGGTTTCAGTAAAGAGTTCCTTTGAATACTGATAAGTAAATAACCTTTCTGCCAGTTGCCGATTAAAGTTTTCTACAATACCCTGTGATCTGTGCAATCCAACAACTCCTCTTCTAACAGTTACATTATGTTTTAACAAAAGCTGGTTAACAGCTCCTTTGAATTCAGACCCTTCATCACATTGAATAAGTCTAGGGAACCTTAGAGGCCCTCTTGAATAAATTGCATTTAAGGCTTGAGCGACCTCAGCAGAATTTTTAGTCCTAAGAGCATGAGCTTCTTTAAACCTGGTAGCTATATCAATAACAGTAAGGGCATACCTGTATTTCTTTCTGTGTATTTTGTCATGGGGAAGATATAACAAATCTATTTGGTGTGTGTCATTTGGTCTTGAGTTTTCAAATTTTGGTCTTATTATTTTCTTCGGGGGTGGAAGATAGATTTGCCATACAGCTTGCTTCGATAACCATTGTTTAACTACGTTTTCTGACAAGCCAGTCTTTTCTACTAGTTTATTAACTGCCGTCATCCCTTTCCAATATCCGGATTGAGAATAATATAATCTAGACAAACGCGAAGTCATATTTTATTTAGATTTATATTTTTGTTTAACGAGGTAATAAACTACTGTTATTCCAAACACAATTAAAATTAATTCTCCGGTCTCTGACATTGTAGGTGCAATGTTAGGTGTGTAGTAATCGGATAAACTGGTTGCTTTAATGAAGGTAGTGTCGTGCCAGTTAATAAATAATATTGGTGCAAAGCTTCATCAACGTCTTCGAATGTTTTATCAGCATGACCTTCTTCTTTCAATCTTGTATTAACAAAATCAAGCTGCATTAGTCTGTTTTTCTCGTATTCGGCCTGATCTTGTTGTAATTTTTCCATTGCTAAGTTATGCCGTTTTGATTCTTCTTTACTGTCCAGTTTTGAAAACAAATAATTTGATCCTGAAAAGGCTAAGGCATTTACAGCAGCAGAACCAAGCACCATTGCAGCACCAGCCATTTTTTAATTTAGTTTTTTATTTTATTTGTACTTAAAATGAATTGTGATGACTTGTTAATGCAAGAAGCTATTAATGTTACAGTTACAGGTGTTGACAATGAGAAAAGAGACAGGCTGGTTGCATTAGTAGCTTCCGGAAAGTCAAAGTATTATCTCGGTGTTGACTTAACACCTGAACAAGTACAAAGACTGAGGCCTGAAGAGATCATTATATTACATAATAAATATGATAAAGTTCTCGGCGCTTTAATGGTTAAAAGTTTAGGGCGTTCGATTGTGAAGTTATATACCAAAGCTGTGTCGACCTTTGTTACTTTAGATTGTGAGAATGATTTATTTGATGATTTGATTAAAGATCCAGTTATTGTTAATGGGATTAGTGAGTCATCAAGAAATTTGTATTATAAATTTGGAAGCTTGTTGACCCCATTTTCAGCCGGGCTAATTACTTTTCAACACATAAATTTCTCTGCTATTAAAAATGGACTCTTCCAATCCGGAGATGGAGAAGGAGACGGAGGTGAAGAATTCAGAGAATCAACAGAACCCAGTGACAGTCACTAAACAAAAGAGCCCAGGAAGAATTGCAGCTGGAAAGAAGTTAGCAGAATTTAACAAGTTACATAGATGGAACAGACAAACAAAAGCAAACATATTAGGGAAAAAGGAATCACCAAAAGAAGAAACAATAATGCAACAACATTAACAACAAATAAAGAAGAACCAATACAACCAATACAACCAGTACAATCTTCAAATAACATATATTATTTATGTATAGCCGGTGTAGTGGGTGCAAGTGGGTACATAATATATAAATACCGCCAAGGAAAAAATAAACAGAAACCCCCAAAACCACTTGTAGAAAAAGAAATTGAATTATCTCCATCGTTGAAGCCATCATTGAAGCCATCATTAGATGTGTTTTCAATGCAGTAATAATTTATTATTATTTTTTTATTATATATAAAAATGAGTGTACCATATGAACAAACAATTGTTAATCTTGGATACCATAGTGTTGTCTTAGTGGGCTTAAATACAGCTTATGCTATGATTGCAAAATCTCTTTTAAAAATGAAACCTATTGAATTAGGAAAAATGGATCTTTCAGATGCTGGTAAACTGGTTGGTATCTTTTCATTATCGTTATTTACTCGGGACTATCTTGTTAAACAAAAGATCATTCCAGCAGATATTAATGTGTAATGTTATACAACCATAATGTAGAAGGGTTGTAATTTTTTTTTGTTTTAACCAAAGACGCAAGATATACGAATATGTATTATATTTAGCAAATGCCGGATTCCCAGAGTGCTTTGGCACGCCTTTTAAAAGCTCATAACACAGCCATAAATTGCAATAAAAGGGTGTCAGAAAAACAAGGGCGGTCTAAGCCCATTATTGCTATCTCTAATTTAAAGCACTAAATTTCCAGAAAGTGGGGAAATTATTTAAACTGAAACCCCCGGCACCCCAACGGGGGAAGTTGTTGTTGTTGTTGTTAACCCGCCGTGCTTAATAAGTGTAAGAGGGAATGAATAACAGTGACTAATAGACTAATTTTGGGGGAATGGTTTTGATGAAAAAACGGGTGGTCAATGGAGCCTGGGTCCGTCTTATGAAGAATAAACATTGAGGTTTAGCGTCTACACCCGCCATTAGTGATCGGGCAGACGGGAATAACCATCCCAGAAAACAAGGGGTAGGGACCTAAATGAACACTGAACCACTAAAGCAATCATACTGCTAAAATTGACATTAAAAATGGCCACTTTTTAATTTCGCCCACCACGCTATTCGAACCTGGGTCATCGGAGTGCCATTTGAAAGCTCTACCACTTGAGCTAGGGCGGTGGGACAAAGTCTTTGAATCTGATGATGACATTAAGAGGAGGGGGGAAAGGTTTTGTCGATTATCTACCGTTGTATGCGTGATTGTCGGTTTGTTACTTGATCGTACTGTTGCTTGTTTATTTGTTGTTATTGATTTACATCTTGTTAGTTGCTTAGCTCTTTCGTTAGTTTTTTAATTATTTATTATAATTTTTTTTTCGTCTGTAATTTTGTTTGTTAGATAGTTTGCATGGTTTATTATTTTTTTTACATTCTTTTTTACTTACCTGTTTGCGTAGTCAGTAAAGGCCATCATTTTGCTGTTGTTCTTCTTCTTGTGGCTTATTCGGATGAGACTAGGAAACCGAGGTCTGGTTTGTGCACGCACGCATTCCATTGCACTGACTTTACAGATCCTGACGCTCATGTCCTTGGCGGAGGAGAGCCAGCTGCACACGTACACCCAGCAGTCACTAGGTCCTTTCTCTCCCATCCCCGGTCCCGATCACCCAGGATTGTGCTCAGTTGTCTGGTTGTCAGACGATGCGCCTAAAGGCATCAAGTGCGCTCCTCCGGAGGCTGGAGTTGGGTCCTGTATTGGCCACCGCCTTGTGCAGCTGTGTATATAAGGACTATTTTAAAGAATCCTATCCTATACTATCCCGTAACTCGGAGGTCGTAGGGGCACCACAGGTGATCGTTTAACCAGCGTACTCCATCTTTCCCTGTCCTCAGTAACCCTGATGGTTTCGCTCAGTGTCAAAACCAGTCCATTCTCGAATGTTGTCCTCCCACCTCTTTTTCGGTCTCCCTCTTCTTCTACCTCCTTGCACTGTTGTTACACTCAGTTTGATGTTGGTGTTTTCTATCAGTATCTGATTCAGCCCCGATGCTTGAATTCCTGATAGTTGTGTAACTCAGATTCGTTTATTCACACAGCCCGTCCAAACAGCATACAAGTCACAAAGTCGACGTATGAAGTTTTCCACTTTTATTCAGCACACACTGTCACGAACTGGCTAGTATTAACTCTGCTTATTTTAGCTTGGTTAGTATATATAATATTAGAATTTCAAAGTTAGGAGCAGACGATGAAAGTAATCAAGCGTAGCGGTAGCATACTGCCGATCATACACACAGTGATAGTTGACGCTGGCTGAGGCCATGACATCATCGTAATTACGAGAGTCGTAAACATTTTAACCAATGGGAGCTTACGCAAAGCGGTTCGAGCCAGTTTGACTGGGTCCAAACCTAGCTTATCTTTTGTCAGTTGGGAGTAATACACCGAAGTGTTAACAGCTAGAAAGCTGGCAGAGAAATCTCTTCACACATAGACCAGGAAGCAGGACTGAAGAATCTTAGAATTCTATTAAGTCACAACGGGCCTGAACTTGTCAAACAGGTAAATGAACACCCTTCTGTTTCATCGTGATATATTTATATTATTGTTGAAATTATGTTTGAAGAATTTGCTATGCATAAATGTGAATTATTAATCCGAATTTGCGTGACCATGTGGACGAGCCGAACACGTGGTGAAACACGACCGGTTGCGCCGCCATGTTGTATGCCATACAGAACCACTGTTGTTTAACTTATATGTATGTTTGCAGACCAGTGGCTGTACCACTGAATGTTTATATTATTATTAATTCTGTATGTGTATAGTTAGACACGATTGATATTTATGTATGTATAGGAATTTAGAGTGAGATTCCAGTGGAACCCGGAAGTAGCAGAATGTTCGTCGCTTATGTATAGAGATGTGGAGCTATCACTGAGGGCTACTTTGGCTTTCAGTGAGACGCTCTGCACAAACCGATTATTCAGGGTTGTGCAGAATTTCGTCTCTTATATTCCAGACGAGCAGGCGAGCTATCCCGAGCTATCCCGAGCTATCCCGAGCTATCCTGTGCACCCCACTCCACAGAAACGACCAGTTGGTTGAGGAACCTCTACCGCACAAGTCGGAACGAGCGACCCGGTAAAACACCCTGTCAGACCCCACAGCGTGGCAAGGGAACCCAACTACACAACGACAAAGGTGTACCAGAAGCTACCTCACAGAAGGACTTCGACCGCACCATCTAGCAGTTAAGTGAACACGCCAAGGTGCACTTAAACTGATCATAGCAGGACCACAGTAGTCCAACTCTTCAGAAACTGTAAATCGGACCACAGTAGTCCAAATCTACATGAAATATTATAGCAAAGTGCCCAAGGAAGATATAACAGCTGCCTAGACTATCAGCGATCGAACTATTAGCATTGAAAGAGACTTTTTAAGTTAGATTAGTACTTAGAGAATCTTGTATAGAGTAGAAGAAATAAATGTGTGATTTTAACTGTTATCAAGTGGCTGGTCTACATATGGATTCATAGCCGTGTGAAAGCTAGTGTGACAGTAATCTCTTACCATTTTTCTATCTATTTCTGTACCCCAACCTTAACACAGAACGAGCTAAACAAATAAATTTATTAAAGTAATTCATAGGGTGACCTACTAGCAGTTCCCACCGAATAAACGTGAGGGTCCATAATTCCATTGTGCAGAGCCCATAAACCCCACGTGACACTTTAATTGGCGAGCCTAGCTAGGATCTGTGTATAATAGGAATTGGGTATAACCGGACCTAAGTACAATAAAATTAGATAACAGTAGGAGTAGTAGAATAACTTAGAATAGTGTAAGGGTATAACATTGACTCAGTTTGGGTGCACTATTCTTTATTTAAAAACTTGTTTGCTTCAATTATTTTTGTGCCTGTATGTTGCATTGTTCTTTTGCAGGTTTTGCTTAAATAACTGTTGTATGCCATTTGACTCTTGCTTTATTCTATTATTGATTGCGAATTTTATGGTCTTTGCATTGTTTTTATTGACTCGCAATATTGCTAGTGTTTTGGTATTCCACTTGATTCAGAGGTTGTTCATAGACACGGTTGACAATGTCGGACCCAGTGGCCTTGAGATTGCGTTTCAAGGAACTAGGAGAAGCTTTACACTTAGCAGGGGCAGACCTAATTGCGTATATCAATGCAGAGGTAGAGAAACAGGAGGCTAAGGCAGAGAGAGCAGCAGAAAGGGAGGCGAAGAAACTAGCCTTAGAAGCAGAGCAGAAGAAACTAGCCTTAGAAGCTGAGCAAAAGAAACTAGCATTAGAAGCAGAGCAGAAGAAATTAGAGGCAGAGAGAGAAACGAGGAAATTAGAGCTAGAGGCAGAAAGAGAACAGAAGAAGGCAGCATTAGCAGCAGAGAGAGAAGCAGAAAGTAGGAGATGGGAGTATGAGCGGGCAGAAAAAGAAAAAGAGAGGGAAGAAAAGGAAAAAGAAAGACAGCATGAGTTAGAGCTAAGAAGATTGGGATCAGGAGCTAAGTTCTTCCTCAACCCCTTCCCACTCAGATCAGCTAGAGGTAGCAGCCAACCCTGTACAAGGAATGTCATTTCCACTGGGAACATTCAATGAGAGAGAAGAAGGTCTAGATCTCTATCTGACTAGGTTTGAGCGCCTAGCAACAGAGTATAAGCTAGATCCCACTCATTGGTCTTTTAAGCTTAGTCAAGGGCTTAGAGGAAAGGCTTATGACATCTACAGTAAGCTACCGACTGACAGAGTGACTGACTATCACAAGGTAAAAGAGGCACTCCTAACAGGATTCGAACTAACAGGAGAATGCTATCGGCAAAAATTCCGCACCAATCGGAGAGTGAAAGGAGAGAGCTATGCGCAGTTCGCGGATCGGTTGTCCACAACGCTGGATAAGTGGATTAGCCAGTCAGCCACGGCTAAGACGTATGATGGACTGACAGAACTGTTAGTATGGGAACAGCTACGGGAAACCATGACCCCCGAGCTGAGGACATTCTTAGTAGAGCAGGGCGCGGAAAGACTGGAAGATCTGGTCAAGGTCGCAGATAGGTACGTGGCCGCACACGGAGAAGCCAAGAGCTTCAGGCGAGACCTAAAGCCTAACGGGAAAGAGGCACAGAAACGAAGCCCTAACCGGGAAGAGCGCACCGCGAATAAGCCGAATAACCCCAGACCTGGGCAAAATAAAGGACCCAACGCGGAATTCGGGAAAAGAGGTCCCGCAGAACAGAGACGGTATTGTTCGTTCTGCAACAGAAACAATCACTCCACCGCAGAATGTTTCAAGTTGGCCGCACAACGTAGGGAAGAGCGCGAAAGCCGGCCAGCGCACAGAGTTCTAACTCAAAGCAGCGGTAACAAGCCACACACAATCGGAGATCACCCATCGGTGACAGACACGGTCAAGGTCAACGGAAAAGAAGCGAACTGTCTGTATGACACAGGTCTATCTTACGACGCGATAGTTAGCGAATCTCTCGTATCGCGCGCGGACTTGACAGACAAGACAGTCGACTTACAAGGAGCAGACTTGACGAAACCGACGACTACTTGCCCAATAGCTTGGATCGAAGTAGAGAGTAGGTACGTCACAGGACGAATCCAAGCAGCTGTTTTACAGAAACCCCTGTACGATCTAGTGCTAGGTTGTAGGTATGTGTTTTTAGGCACGCCCCCTAAAACTGTAGAGATAGCTGCAGTGCAAACCAGGGCCCAAGCTAAAACCCAACCACCCCAGCCCGAGTTCGCTCCGAATCCAGGACTCGAAGAGATCAAAACAGCACAGAAAGAAGACACCTCGATAGCGAAGTGCTTCCAGAAGCTACCCAAGGCGCACACCCCCCCGCACAAGGGAGACTTCTACATGGAAGAGGGAGTTCTACATCGACAAGGAGATGGAGATCACACCCAACTAGTACTACCAGCCACCCTTCGAGCCCAAGTACTAGAACTAGGCCACAGCATGCCACTCAGCGGACACATGGGAATTGGAGCCACAGTGCAGAGAATCAGCGCACACTACTATTGGCCAGGAATCACGGAGGATGTCAAGCGCTACGTGAAATCTTGCCACCAATGTCAACGATATTCCCCGCGACATCACACCGTACCAGTTACCTTAGGACCATCGGTAGTAGTCGGCGTGCCATTCCAGCAAGTCTCAGTAGACATAGTAGGACCACTGCCCATGACCAAGAAGAGGAACAGATTTCTACTCACACTCGTCGACGCATGTACGATGTGGTGCGAAGCAGTCCCGTTGCCAGCGATCGACACCAAGAAGATTGCAGATGCACTCATCGCCATCTTTACCAGAGTCGGATTCCCGGACAGCATTAGAACGGACAACGGATCTCAGTTCACCGGCCGCCTGATGCAAGACGTGTTCGAGTTGATACAAGTTCATCACATTCGCACACCACCATACCACCCAGCCAGCAACGGACAAGTAGAAAGACTGAATGGAACCCTTCTCACCATACTCAGGAAAGTCGCCGACGACAATCCAGAAGCGTGGGACACCTACGTGAATGCGGCACTGTTCGCATACCGAGAAACGCCCCATGCAGCCACAGGCTACACCCCGTCAACATTGCTATTCGGCAGACCTCTAGCAGGACCGCTAGAAGCCCTACGCAGAAGTTGGACGGAGGCCAAGATAGACGACACACCAAGAGGTGCCACCAAGTACGTCGCAGACCTGCAGGAAACCCTCAAAGCAACGTGGAGGAAAGCTGGTGAAGCACTGAAGAAGGCAAGAGCCCGTCAGGCGAAGTACTACAACCGCCACGCGAAGGACAGAGAACTGCAAGTCGGCGATCAAGTGCTACTCTTACTTCCAAGTGGAACCAACAAGCTGGACATCGCTTGGAGAGGACCGTACCGGGTGACTGCCAAGAAATCCAAGACAGTCTACCAAGTAGAGGTGAACGGGAGAGCCCGATACCCCCACATCAATCTTCTAAAGAAATACACGGACCGACCAGCGACCCCCAGCACGCACAACTTGCTAGCCATCGCCATCGCGGAAGAAGGAGAAAGCATGGAGACCAATGCAGTAGAGTATCCCCTGCACTCCAAGGAAACCTACAAAGACGTGATACTCAACGGAGACCTAGCCGCTAATCAGCGACAGCAAGTACTACAGGTCATTCGCCAACATCAGACTGTGCTCACAGACCGACCAGGGAGGACAGACCTCGTCGAAGTAACCTTAACGGTGACCGACCCAACACCCGTCCGCCAGAAGCTCTACCCGATGCCACTGTCTCAGCAGCGAGCCATCAAGGAAGAGATAGACACCTTACTGGCAGCCGGAATCATCTCAGAGTCTACCTCACCCTACAGCGCAGGCACGGTATTGTTGCGAAAACCCAACGGAGAGCATCGACTGTGCATCGACTTCAGATTGTTGAATGCCGTAACGCAGTTCCAGCCAGAGCCACTCCCGGACCAGACAGACCTATTTGCCAAGCTACAGCGAGCGAAGTACTTCTCACGCATCGACCTCAGCAAAGGATACTACCAGATACCAGTACAACCACAAGTCCGAAAGTACCTAGCTTTCAGCACTATGGAAGGACACTTCGAGTTCAATGTGCTTCCATTCGGACTCCACAACGCACCCAGCATCGTCAGCGCCATGATGCGAAAACTCCTGGCACCCCTGAGCAGCGAGCACCTACACTCGTTTATGGACGACATCCTCATCGCAACACCTACGTGGGAGGAACATGTCACGCTCCTACAACAACTACTCGCCCGCCTCAGAGACACGGGATTGACGGCAAGACCCACCAAATGTCAGATTGGATTCACCGAGCTAGAATTTCTGGGACACACCATCAGTCAAGGAAGCCTGCGACCGGTAGAGAAGACAGTGAAACGCCTACTCGACGCTCCTAGGCCCAAGACAAAGAAGGAAGTGCAGTCATTTCTAGGACTCTGCGGCTTCTACCAGAAGTTCATCCCCAACTACAACAGCATCGCCGTGCCACTGACAAATGGAACCCGGAAAATCGCCCCGGACAAAGTAGTATGGACAGCCGAATGCGAGACCGCATTCCAAACACTCAAGGACAGAATGACATCGGCGCCAGTACTCCACCTACCCGATTTGACTCAGCCATTCGTTCTACGCACCGACGCAAGCGACTTAGGCCTCGGAGCAGTACTGCTACAGCGCGACCCCAAGAATGCGGAGACGCTATTCCCTGTCGCCTACGCCAGCAGAAAATTGAGACCCGCCGAGACCCACTACGCCACGTCGGAGAAAGAATGTCTTGGACTAGTCTGGGCCATACAGAAATTTCAACTCTACCTGTATGGGACACACTTCACAGTTCAGGTGGACCACCAACCACTATCGTTCCTGGCAGCCTCCAAATCCTTGAACTCTCGCCTGATGAGATGGGCACTCACCCTTCAGGCGTACTCATTCCAGATCGAGTACATACCCGGCAAAGAGAACCACGGAGCCGACTACCTCAGTCGCCATCTCGTGGAGGACACAGCAGCTGTCGCCCACCCAACACAACTAAGGGCCACAGCACCAGAATTCGTCCCCGCCCAGTAATACCCTGTCACTAGTGTCCATAGCTACCTGGCACAGCATTGCAGCTCAGGTAGAGCAACTTAAATAGTTTGTAAATAGGACCCTAGGATAGTGCAGTGTTAAACTAGGCTCTGTAGTAGAAAAAGGTCGAATCCAGTAGTCATCGCCTTTTTTCAGTTGAGGGAGCCTGTCACGAACTGGCTAGTATTAACTCTGCTTATTTTAGCTTGGTTAGTATATATAATATTAGAATTTCAAAGTTAGGAGCAGACGATGAAAGTAATCAAGCGTAGCGGTAGCATACTGCCGATCATACACACAGTGATAGTTGACGCTGGCTGAGGCCATGACATCATCGTAATTACGAGAGTCGTAAACATTTTAACCAATGGGAGCTTACGCAAAGCGGTTCGAGCCAGTTTGACTGGGTCCAAACCTAGCTTATCTTTTGTCAGTTGGGAGTAATACACCGAAGTGTTAACAGCTAGAAAGCTGGCAGAGAAATCTCTTCACACATAGACCAGGAAGCAGGACTGAAGAATCTTAGAATTCTATTAAGTCACAACGGGCCTGAACTTGTCAAACAGGTAAATGTGGACGAGCCGAACACGTGGTGAAACACGACCGGTTGCGCCGCCATGTTGTATGCCATACAGAACCACTGTTGTTTAACTTATATGTATGTTTGCAGACCAGTGGCTGTACCACTGAATGTTTATATTATTATTAATTCTGTATGTGTATAGTTAGACACGATTGATATTTATGTATGTATAGGAATTTAGAGTGAGATTCCAGTGGAACCCGGAAGTAGCAGAATGTTCGTCGCTTATGTATAGAGATGTGGAGCTATCACTGAGGGCTACTTTGGCTTTCAGTGAGACGCTCTGCACAAACCGATTATTCAGGGTTGTGCAGAATTTCGTCTCTTATATTCCAGACGAGCAGGCGAGCTATCCCGAGCTATCCCGAGCTATCCCGAGCTATCCTGTGCACCCCACTCCACAGAAACGACCAGTTGGTTGAGGAACCTCTACCGCACAAGTCGGAACGAGCGACCCGGTAAAACACCCTGTCAGACCCCACAGCGTGGCAAGGGAACCCAACTACACAACGACAAAGGTGTACCAGAAGCTACCTCACAGAAGGACTTCGACCGCACCATCTAGCAGTTAAGTGAACACGCCAAGGTGCACTTAAACTGATCATAGCAGGACCACAGTAGTCCAACTCTTCAGAAACTGTAAATCGGACCACAGTAGTCCAAATCTACATGAAATATTATAGCAAAGTGCCCAAGGAAGATATAACAGCTGCCTAGACTATCAGCGATCGAACTATTAGCATTGAAAGAGACTTTTTAAGTTAGATTAGTACTTAGAGAATCTTGTATAGAGTAGAAGAAATAAATGTGTGATTTTAACTGTTATCAAGTGGCTGGTCTACATATGATTCATAGCCGTGTGAAAGCTAGTGTGACAGTAATCTCTTACCATTTTTCTATCTATTTCTGTACCCCAACCTTAACACAGAACGAGCTAAACAAATAAATTTATTAAAGTAATTCATAGGGTGACCTACTAGCAGTTCCCACCGAATAAACGTGAGGGTCCATAATTCCATTGTGCAGAGCCCATAAACCCCACGTGACACACACCAACAACTGCATACAATTCTCAATTCAACTCAACAACTTTCACAGCAACTTTCCAAATCACTATCAACAACTTTTCTCTCCATCAACCATCTCTCGGCACACGATTAAATAACCTCTCTCTTTTCCGGAAAGATTTCGAATACCGTAGAAATGACGCACTGCCACCAATCGAATAAAAGATCGTCATCACTGATTTACGTCATTCATCTCTCCACACATTTCTTCTCCTTCCGGATCGTTCCTTCAAATTTCTACAATTATCCCGAATCTTCGATCGATAGTAAACAAGCCGATCCGGAAGATTCTACAACAATATCGACTAACGAAAATTATCAACGTTATACAAAGCCTCTCCTAACAACAATGCAAACTCAAATCAAAGGTAAATAAACTCCATTATTGAATACTTTGCAAATCGAAACGATTAGATCTATCGTACACGCTTCCGACATACTTTCGTTCGCGTTTCAACGTAACATAACCCCCCACTCAAGAAGAAATTTACCCAATTTCTTTCAACAACGTTGAAACGTAATGCACAAACAATGTACAGAATTAAAACTTACTTCAGACTGTCTCATTTACTGTCAATGTTCTCAGTTTATATACACAGAGTCCATGTTTTTCATCCGCAAGTCTTTCTGGATACTGTCAATGTTCACAGTTCATTCACACAAGGTCAATGTTTCTCATCTGCAAGTCTGTTTAGATATTGCCAATGTTCTCCACACAGTCAATGTTCTTTCAACCGCAAGGAAACGACGCCCTCGTCAGTTGCGGTCGTCATCGGCCCAGGGTCAAAGACAGTGATCTCGTGGGCTTTCCTGGAGTCAGTGCATCCTCCGTTGTCTTCCTCTCCCGTCGGATGTCCGACGCAGTCGACGTTGTCAGCTCCCAGAATGCATTCGCTGGGTCTCACGGTCAGGTTGGCTTCTGCGGGACGGTAGAACAGCTCCCTCAAGGTCTGCAGATGCTCCTTCCAGGTCTGGGTGTGGACTTCATGTTCGACCAAAGTCGTAGAGCCTGGGACATCGCTGAAGCTATGGGGAAATTCGCCCATAAGGTCCTTGAGCTCCAACTTTTGACCTTCTGTCAAGCCTGGTCCTAGCTTAACGTCATTGATGCCTTCTTTGCTGTGGAAGTCTCCCAGATCCAACAGTTCTTCGCTGTCAAAGCTGTCGTCGGTCACAGCTGCTGTTGCTGCATGTACAGTCTCTGGCGGCCTCTCCACGTACAGCTTAAGGAGGTTGGCGTGGTATATTTTGGAATGCTGGCCGACCTTCACCTTATAGTCGTTGATCCCCACCACGGTCTCTACTTCGTACGGGCCTTTCCACTGCATCAGCAGCTTATTATGATCGGTAGGTAGCAGCACCAGCACTTTGTTGCCAGGTTTGAACTTCCTGTTCACAGCCCTACGATCGTAGTAGTGCTTTCCACAGTCTTGGGACTTCTTCAGGTTTTCTCTGGCTATCTCGAGAGTCTGCGCCAGCTTCTCCCGTAGCTCAAACACGTACTGGTAGCTGTTCTTCACCTCTGGGGTGTCTACTTCTTTCGTCCACAGTTCTTTTAGGATGTGCATCGGCCCGCGGATGGTTCTTCCGTACAGCAGCTCGAACGGAGAAAAGCCGGTGGACTCCTGCGGTACTTCTCTGTAGGCGAAAAGTAAGGCGTTGATGTAGCGATGCCATTGTCTGGGCTGCTCGCTGCACAGTTTCTTCAAGGTGGACTTCAGCGTAGCATTGAACTTTTCGACAAGCCCGTTGCACATCGGATGGTAGGGTGTCGTAGTCAAATGCCGGATGCTCAGCAGTCTGTTCACCTCCTTCATGCAGTCAGAGACGAACTGCGTCCCGAGGTCTGTCAGAATTTCTTCAGGCACTCCAAGTCTACTGAACATGTCCACCAGTGCCTCTGCTACAGTTTCAGTGTCAATCTTCTTCAGTGGCACTGCTTCTGGGTACCGAGTCGCATAGTCCACTAAAGTCAGTACCCACCGATGACCTTCTTCACTCGGAGGTCTTATTTCGCCGATTAAGTCTAAAGCCACCCTCTTGAAAGGTCGGTCGATCAGAGGCATCCTCTGCATAGGCACTTTCGGGACCCTTCCTCGGGGTATGGTCTTCTGGCAAATGTCACATGATCGGCAGAAACGGCTGACGTCCGCATGAAGTCCTGGCCAGTAGAACACCGCCTGGATTCTATCCGACGTCTTCTTGATACCCAGGTGACCTCCCATGATTGAGTCATGCGCTACTTCCATCACCTGGCGCCTTAAGGGTAATGGTACCAGTACTTGACGTAGTGGTTTACCTCCGTTGACCCTCGGGTGCTGGAAGATTCTGTACAGGATCTTGGCCTTCACCTCAAAATAGACCGTGCCACTGCCCTTGGTCACGTGGTCTTGGCGGTTCCTGTACTTGTTTAAAGTGCCATCAGCTCCCTGGAGCTGGATAAGCTTATCTCTGTCCACGATGGCAGCTTTGGAGTTGTCGGCGACCTTCAGTGGCGTAGACGTCTTGTCTCTCTTGGCCTGGGCCCTGGTTGTAACAGCACCGACAATCTCTGGTCGGCAGGGCTGAGCCGGAGTAACCACATTGTCCCGTAGCAGCTCTGTAAGGTCTCCATCGGGAAACGGCAATGGATCCTCCTCCACAACTTCGACGTGTTGAGTTGAGGCAGGACTCCACTCTGGATCGGGGTCGTCGGGTCGTCTCGCGCCGTCGATATTCCCGATCATCAAATCATACAGCGGCTTCTTCAGGCAAACCGCTTCGACTTCGCCTATGTAGAAAGGGGTGTTGACATGAATCTTCGCAACTGGCGCTCTCACACATTTGCTGTCGGCCATAAGTGTCCATTTTGAATCGCCAGTGAACTGTTCTTTAGCGATTAGGTCTTCTCTGACGATGACCCCACTGCAGCCAGAGTCTCTTAAAACAGTCACTTCATGATTTCCGACGCGTCCCTTAGAAACAGGCATGTTCTGTACGGTCACAGCTGCGCTGGCGACGACGGGGATGGATTTCCCGTTGGCAAGGAGGAGTTGGCCATCAGTCATGCACTCTTGCACGTCCGCGGGAGTAGCTGCGCGCTCGGTCTCACTCGGAAGAATGACGCTCCCGCCGCACACTTGATGGTCAGATCTACTGGTTTGCCGTTGGTTGGAGAACCGCCTCTGCCGGTTGCCCGCCGCTGCGTTGTCCGTACTGCTCCGCTGTCCGCTACTTTTGTTTTGAGGACAATTAGCCGCCCTGTGGTCTGTAGCGTTGCAGGTGAAACAGCCTCTTGAATGCCCTTCCCTGGGAGGTGGCGTGGAGTCCGTCTGTCTCTGGCTCGTCTGGCTCCCTTGGATCTGGTTCCCATGGTTTGCAGTCTTCTGAAAGTGTTTCGTCGCGCTGGGTGGCCCCAACGTTTTCTCATGAGCGATGAGATATCTTTCAGCAGCCTCAGCAACGTATTTTAGCGTCTGCAGCTTTTGTTCTTCTAAGTGGGTCGCTAGGTCCTTGTGACAGGCATTGAGAAATTGTTCCTTCACGATCAGGTCATGGAGACTGTCGTAAGACTTCCTTTCGCCTGATAACTCCACCCACTTGTGTAGATATGACGACAGGCGTTCCACAAACTGCTTTGGCGTTTCGTCTGACTTGGGCCGGCATTCACGGAAGCGTTTACGGTAGCCCTTCTCTGTAAAGTTGTAGCACTGCAATAGGGCCTCTTTCAAGACGTCGTAGTCTTTAGCGTCATCGTCCGACAATCTGGTGTAGACGTCGAGTGCTTCTCCCGTCAGAAGTGCACTTAGTCGAATCGCCCAGTCTTGAGGTTGCCAGTTAGAGCTTTTGGCAAACCTTTCAAATCTCGCCAAATAACTGTCGATCTGGTCCTTCCCGTCGACGAAGGCTGGCAATTTTGGAGCCATGTGGTCGCTGACGACTTGTGGCGCATGCTGATTGTTTTGGATACGCGCCAACTCTAGCTGGTATTGACGATCAGCTTCTAGTCGTCTCTCTTCCATCTCGTCACGCCGACGCTGTTCCTCTAATTCTCTTTCTTCACGCCGTCGCTGCTCTTCTCTTTCTTGACGCCGCTCTTCTCTGTCTTCTCGGCGACGCTGCTCTTCTAATTCTCTTTCTTCTATTCTCTCCTGGGACTTGACGTACTCCGTCAGCTGTTTGCCTTTGAGATTCAGTGCAATCCCTTTCTGCCAGAAGTCAGCCATCTTGATGCTTCTGGAAAGTTCTTGTCTGGAAAATTTTCTAGAAAGTTCTTGACTGTAGAGTTCTTTTTTTCTGGAAAGTTCTTGACTGTGCTGTACCTTTCTAGACTGTTCTAGAACAGCACGCTTTCTGCAGTAGCGCTGATGCTTGTCACTAGTCGCCTTCGCTGACGTAGGCCCCGCTGTCCTCGTCGTATGCGACGCTGCACCACGCTGGTGTTGATGTACACGCTCCTGTGCTGAAGTAGACGCGACGTCCGCTCGCCGCTCTCTGTAACACTGGCGATGTAGCTCCGAGACTGTCCTTCGACGTAGTCTTACGGCAGCCACGTAGTCCCGATTTGTTGTTCGCTCACGAAGCAACTCTTCAGCGACTACACGCCCTTGCAGTCAACCCGAACCTATCGGTGATGTAGTCCCAGTATGTTGGCCCCTCTCGACGCAACTCGTTGGCGGCTACCCTCGATGACTGCCTCTCGTAACGTTGACTCGCTTGTTGTAGCAGTTGAACCCTTGGCTATGGCGTGAATCGCGGCTTGACCCCCAAAATGTTACACTCAGTTTGATGTTGGTGTTTTCTATCAGTATCTGATTCAGCCCCGATGCTTGAATTCCTGATAGTTGTGTAACTCAGATTCGTTTATTCACACAGCCCGTCCAAACAGCATACAAGTCACAAAGTCGACGTATGAAGTTTTCCACTTTTATTCAGCACACACCAACAACTGCATACAATTCTCAATTCAACTCAACAACTTTCACAGCAACTTTCCAAATCACTATCAACAACTTTTCTCTCCATCAACCATCTCTCGGCACACGATTAAATAACCTCTCTCTTTTCCGGAAAGATTTCGAATACCGTAGAAATGACGCACTGCCACCAATCGAATAAAAGATCGTCATCACTGATTTACGTCATTCATCTCTCCACACATTTCTTCTCCTTCCGGATCGTTCCTTCAAATTTCTACAATTATCCCGAATCTTCGATCGATAGTAAACAAGCCGATCCGGAAGATTCTACAACAATATCGACTAACGAAAATTATCAACGTTATACAAAGCCTCTCCTAACAACAATGCAAACTCAAATCAAAGGTAAATAAACTCCATTATTGAATACTTTGCAAATCGAAACGATTAGATCTATCGTACACGCTTCCGACATACTTTCGTTCGCGTTTCAACGTAACAACTGTGCCTTGCAGGATGGTCTTGGCAAGACCTGATGATCTGGCCATACCATCGGAGTTTCCGTTTTTTCACCACTGCTGGTCCTGATTTGGCTCGGAAAAGTCCGCTGGACATAAAGCAATAACCATGTAATGTAATGTTTTCACCACTGTGAGCAGGTCATCGGGTTGTCCAATAACTTGTGTGGTTTAAAATTATAAAATTCAAAATACTTAAAATATAAAAAAAATAACATTTGTATTAAAATAAAAAGAAAGTCCTTATTACAATTAAACAGTTCAACTCAACATTTAAACATCAACATCATAATATTAAAAGTACATCGCATACAATGATTAAAATTATAACAAGTTTCCCATCTGATTACGCCATAATGGATGCGATTTTCAGCATTAATTCATTATCAGCTAATATGTTTTGTATACCCTTAACTCTGTCTGATAATAGTATTTACTATTAATATTTCGTTCTGTACATTGATGTTGTTTTGTTGTTGTTGTTTTGTTGTTGTTTTGTTGTTGTTGTTGTTCTTATCATCATCATCATCATCATCATCATCATCATCATCATCATCATCATCATCATCATCATCATCACCATCATCATCACCATTTTGTTGTTCTTCTTATCATCATTGTGACGACACGAGTTTTGACACACGCTAAGATTCTTCCTTCTGTGTCGGAGTGTATATGGTATATAGTTTCATATCTCTGAGTGTATTTGGTATATAGTTTCATATCTCTGAGAGTGCGATGTGCGAAGTTTGAATCAGCATTTGTATTGCGTAGTGTAAGTTATGAATTTAGGTTTTTCACGTGTTTTACGCATAGCTCTATAGCGGAAAATAGCTGAACGGAATTCTGTGCCTTGTACTGTGGACGGGAAGCGGCGAAAAGAGGGTTAGAGTCAAGTTGGTAGCGCTTGTGGTTTGACATGACTGGGTAGATTGTGATTGCCCTTATCAGAGTATAGGTGTAGGGTCCTTCTACAAGGGTTGTGTTTTGTGTTTGGAACCACCCAAGGTCTTGTTCTCTTTATTAAGAGCAAGAATGTTCAGTATACTGTCAACGCTGTGGTAATAAAGTAAATTTGTCACAGTGAGGAGGAATATCACCGCCACCATTTCTTTGTGATAGGTGTAGGGTGTGTTCTTCAGGGTGTGTGTTCTTATTTTAGAGACCACCCAAGACCTGTGCACTTCGCCAGTGACAGGGTGACCTGGGACCAGTAACAGACGAACGAACCATCTATTTCTCTACAGACAGTGTTGTGTTGTGTTGTGGTGTGGTGTTTATGTGTCTGTAACCTCACAGGCCGAGGACTTGAAGGTGAGTGGGTGCCCAGTATCTCAGTTCCTTTAGTGGCTATACACTCTGAGCATGTATACGTGAATGAATGATGATGGATGAAGGGGAAAGGGGTGTTTTCATAAATAGTAATTTTTTAATATGATTTTCTTAATGTAGATGTAAAATGGAATAATGTTGAAGTTGTTGCCAAAATGAGGTCGTGAGTGTTGATGTATTATAGCATGCCAGAGGGGTGATGAATGTGAGGGAGGGGTGATGAAAATGAGGTCAAGAGTGACGATGTATTATATATTATAATATGTGAGAGGGGGGACGATGGACTATTGTATGCTAGGGGGGTGATGAATATGGAAGAGGGGTGATGAAGGTGAAAGAAAGGATGAATCAGGATGGTTGACTAGAAATAGAATCATAATATGCATTTGTATTTGTATAAATAACCATGTTTATTAGAAGGGATAAAAATTATAGAAGAATTATGAATTGTTGTAATGCATAAATAAACAGGTAAAGATGGCGGACGGCGGAAGGAGTTATTTCCCATGTATTGTTTACATTGTTGAGGTAGCTTAGTAAGACGGCTTATTTGTTGACCAGATTGGGCCTGCTGTTACTGCTGCTACTACTATTGTACTTCTACATTCTGTTCCTACGTATTTCTCCGCCCACCTCTACGTGCTTCTACTGCTGCTGTTGGGTATTGGATGCTGTGGCTCTATCCGCTGGTGTCTTTGGTGCCGGGCTGAGACGGTGCGAGTCCTTTGCCTCCTGGGTGCTACAAGACCCTTGCTACTGGGAGGACTACGGCCTGGTTCCTCCACTCAGGCTCGTGCATGCTCACAAGCATGCATACAACTCTACACGCACATAAACATATACATAAACCTGTGACTATTTACTACAGTCTGTGATAGATGCAAGACCTTAGTGCAACTCCAGATAGATTAATCAGTTCGGATTGAAGAGCGTTATGGTTCACAGTGTATAAAGAGTTTGACAGTAATTAAATACGTTTCCTCAAGTCTTGGTGACTGAACACTTAAGCCTTCAGTTGTGTTATTTCATCTTTATTCTCATATTGTTATATCTTGATTGTATTGGCATCTTGTGTCCAGTGTCAAGGGGGTTACGGATTAGGCATGGGAGGTAATTGATTGTTAATTGTTGGGGTTGTGGGACTGGCTATGGGTTGAGGTAGGGTTAGATTCCCCATTTTCCTGTGTGATTGTATGTTGAATAAAAGAGTGTAAATGTTCGTCTGGCATTTGTGTTATTTTTTTTTTAAGTTTGAGTTTGTATCCCAGCACTCGCGGTTGAGCTGATGTCACTGAACCCATTCGGGTGACGTGACAATCATCATCATCGTCGTCGTCGTCGTCATGTCTATTGATTGATTTTGATTGATTTATTGTTGCTTTAGGTCCAGCGGACTCTTCCGAGCCAAATCAGGACCGGACAACCCCCGATCCGCATAAAAGATCTGCTGAAACAACCCCAGTGGGAAAATTGAATGCCCTCCACCGGCCAGTCACTTTACAATAAAGACATCCCACGCGGGGGACGGCTGAGGGTTGACCTCAACTACGCGAACACCCCGGTTACAAAAACAAAATAGAATACAAACATCATTATAAATCATCAACCAAACACATACATATAAAATGCCTATAGTGCTAAATAGTACAATCATAGGAAGCCCTAGTGACCACCCGGCAGAAAGCGTCCAACACTCCCAAGCTGATCCAACAGACCTCATACACAAACAAGGAGTCTTGTCCAGGAAGAGTTTTCAAGAAAAAAGGTAGGTCATTGATCTAGCGAAGAAGAAGATAGTATAGCAGAGTGAAGGACAGAGCAGGAATAGGAAAGAGTAAATGAGGAAGACAGCGACAGTGGGAATTTAAAGCACTAAATTTCCATAAAGTGGGGATACTATTTATACTGAAAACCCCCGGCATTACTAGCAATACGGCATTATACAAGTGCCACTATATCGCGGGGTTTTGTGTGCTTGACCTATCGTTGATAATACAGAGACATGGACAGTTCACAGCTGACGGTGTGGAGGAATGTTGTGAATGAACTGATAGGAAAGTGGACATCTCCAAATCTTCATTCAACTTCGCCCTTGGAAAAGTGAGACCTGTTCCGTTTCCGTGAGGCCTTTTAGCGGATGCTTGTGCAAATATCACGGGTGAGGGACAGTGAAAACGCTGCTGCAGCAGCTATTTGTCGTTATCATTGAGGATCCGCACCAAGCGTGAAACGGCGGATTCATCGACCCCCGGGATCAGCAAGGAAGAAAAAACTCTCTCTCTCTCTCTCTCTCTCTCTCTCTCTCTCTCTCTCTCTCTCTCTCTCTCTCTCTCTCTCTCTCTCTCTCTCTCTCTTTTCTCCCCCCCTCTCTCTCTCACACACACACACATCATGGTTTGATTCGCTTCTTTCATTCACTGATCAACTATACTGCATCTGGTATAGCTGTCTATAGACAAGACTCGGTTTACATACTGATCAAACGGAGGTTCAGAGATGCTTGAAACTGCGCAGGAATTTTTTTTTTAAAAAACGTCGGCCCTAATTCATCTTTTTATTTACCACTAGATAAATTCGCACTTATATTCCACGACCAGCAACCAATACTACTTCAGTCTGTATACCGAGTTACACAGATAGGAGTTCAAAGATTTATTCTGGAATTGTTTAGTCAGGAACATTCACATGTCGTCCTTTCCAGTTTCTTCTTCTTCCATCATCCAGTTCTTTCACGCACCGATCAGCTACCATGCTGCATCTGTTGTAATAGTACTTCTGCATCTTTTTTATTTTATTTTTTTAACTACTAACGTTTTCATTTGTAGACATAAACAAATTATTTTTTTTGTAATGCAAAAGCGCCCTTCTTGTGATAACAAATTGCCTCCCCTGACTGTGATTACTTCTCTTGATGAAAAGTGCTGGTCTGTGATGTGTTTACCTTTGATGGTAGAGATCTATTATTTGCCAGAATAATGTGACAATTACGTATATAATATTTGTATAACTTTCCTTTGTGTACAAGCATAAGCCGTCTTTGTTGTGTAGCATGTGTGTGCAGTTTAATACTCTACTAATATATAATATTGTAAGCCTCCCTCTGTGCCGAGTACTAGGTGGTTAACTCCAGATCGGCCGCGTCAACTTTGCCCGGTGTTAAACTTTTCAGGATTTAGACCAAGGCAGTCAACACGCTCGATCTAAGTCGGCTAGGAGATAACTTACAAAGTTTGAAAAGAGAAAAAGAGAAAATAAGAAAACTGACGAAACAAACACTCAGAAATCAGACACATAAAATCACTAATTAACCATTAGTAAAAGTACATTCCCACGACAGTTACACTTTATATTTTCAACTATATTCACACCTCTACACACACACACAATTCAGTCTCTTCCATTTTTTTGCACCACTATTACACATATACCAATGTAATTCAAATGTACGCAGCATTTCATTTGACTGACAAACCACTCATGCACGCTCAAGTTTGTGGACTTGGCTTGGTTCACAGCCACAGTCCCACAGTATAAAACACAGTGATGTGGTATAAAGATTTCAATGCTTGAAAGTCCTCAGCAAGGAAACAAGTCTGCAGCCCTTCGAAACAGCTACAGGCGCTCACAGGCCGCTATAGCCTGTGGGTCAACGACCCGAACCAGAACTATCATCTTCTTCCTCCTCCTCTTGTCTCATTGTGATCTTCTATATTTTTACTTCTCATCCTCTCTGAGTTCCTTCTTTTCTTTCTCGTTGTAGCGTTCATCTTTTTCTTCTGCTCTCATTCGTCTTTTCTTTTCATCTTTACCATGCATTTCGCCACCACCCTACCCCCACCCCACACCCCCCCCTTTTTTTTTTTTTTTTTTTTTTTTTAATCCTTTTATCTCTGTTACGTTGAGACTCGCGCGGCGGTCCGAATGGCACGCGCGCGATAGATCTGTTCGTTTTGTTTTGCTAAGCATGCAATAACAGAGTGTATTTATCTTTGATTTGATTTTGCATTGTTATTAGAAGAAGCTTTGTATAACGTTGGTAATTTTAGTTGGTCGATATTATTTGAGAATTGTCTAGAGTCGGTTGTTTACTATCGATCGAAGCGTATGGATAATTCTAGTGGTAACTATAGAAGCTTCCATTCCAAATAAGGTTGTATGACGTGAGACAGTGATGACAAAGCTTGTTCTGATCTGTTGTATTAGAGTTGAGAAAGTTGTAAAAAGTGGAAAGTTGATAGTCGAGAATTGTAAAGTGAAAAGCGAGTGAACGATTGTATGCAGTTGTTGATGTATGCTGAATAAAAGTGGAAAACTTCAAACGACGACTCCTGCCTTGTTGATGATTGAACGGGTTGCGTGGATAAACGAATCTGAGTTACACCTATCAGGATTTCAAGCATCGGGGCTGAAGCAACTACTGATAGAGAAAAAAACAACATCGAGTGTAACAATCTCCCTCCCCTTTATTCGTGTTGTCATCTGCCTCATCCTTCTCCTCCATCTTCTTCTCCCCCACTCTCTTGTTTTTGTGCTTGTGTGTTGTTGTTATTATTATTATCATCATCATCATCATCATCATCATCATCATCATCATCATCATCATCATCATTATCATCATCATCATCACCTTCATTATCATCATAGCCATCATCATCCATCATCATCAACATCGTCATCATAATCATCACCATCATCATCTCCTGTATTGATTTAGTTAAATCAGCTTATGCAGATCAACAACTGAAGTGCACGCGAGGGAACTCTGCACCCGTTAGGGTCTTGCACTTGCATTTAATGAGTTTATTTATTTAACAAACTTAAATCATTAGGCTTCGTGGCGCAGTGGATTAATCGCCGGATTCCTATGCCGAAGGTCGCGGGTTCGATTCCCGCAAGGGGCGAACGCACGTGACTTAGGTACAAGACTATTGATGCCACCGAGGATTTTCTTTGGGTACTACGGTTTCCTCCTCCCATCAATAATGGTATTGGACACAGTCAATATAAAAATATCAAAAATAACAATTCTATTTCCTTTCTTCTAATAGCGATCTCCATGCCATTACACCACATGTTAGTTTGACTGAAAGATGCGTGTTTGTTGTGTGTGTGTGTGTGTGTGTGTGAGTGGGTAAAACATGTGAGCCTGTATGTTGCTACAGATCGCCGCTCTCTGAGCCTGAGTGGTGATTTGGGGAAAAGAGCGTATATAACACCCATTATTATTATTATTATTATTATTATTATTATTATTATTATTATTATTATTATTATTATTATTGTTATTATTATTATTATTGTTGTTGTTGTTGTTGTTGTTATTATTATTATTATTATTAAATGTATTTATTTGTTTTCCCCCGTTGTGGTGCCGTGGGTTTCAGTATAAATAGTATCCCCACTTTCTGGAAATGTAGTGCTTTAAATTCCCACTGTCGCTGTCTTTCCCATTTGTTCTTTCTCATTCCTGCTCTGTTCTATCAATCTGCTATACTATCTTCTTCTTCGCTAGACCAGTCACCTATGTAACGGATGGTTTTTGCGTATTTAATTAAATATCTATTTGAATATACTAAGTTTAATCTAATGAATGAGTGTGTGAGTGTGGCTGTCTGACGCTCAGTGAAAAGGTGTGTGTTCTATCTCTGTTTACTTTAACTTCTCATCCTTCACCACACACATGCTTACAGACAAGGACAAAGTCTACACAATTGTTTCTCTTTGCCCTTCTGTTATGCTATTTCTCATTCAATCACGAACATACACAATAAATCATTCACGTATACAATAAGTTCACAGATACATCAAATCATTCAATTACTTCCAGCATATAAATAAATTCACACAGACAATAATTAAGTGCGCTCAGTTAACTTAATAAGATCACCCAGTCAATTCGATAAGTGCACACAGTTTACTCAGTAAGTTCACGCAGTCATTTTGATAAGTGCACACAGTTGCTCTCAGAATTCAACACTAGCAGAAGTCGTTGTCCCTTTCTGAGGACGTCACTCGACTCTACTCTTTTGCATTAGCATCGACACACAGAATTCATTTCGATGACTTGTAGATTCTAGAATTCACAGTTTCTATTTACTGACCGTATTTCGCGGATCAAGCACTCCAGGCGCGGAATTATTAGCCGACGCTGGGGTCACAGCCACCCACACTGAAGACGCTGCAGATGTCTCCGTGGCGTAGATCCGGAGGTTTACTTCGGCACCGTTGTTGCACTTCTGCCCCAGTGATGATGCACGAAGGAGAGTCACGGCGACGATGGCGTCCACATCCGGTTAAGTAGGTGATGTCATGTGGACCAGATCCCTCCGCCGCACATCAGGGGTTCTTTGCTCCGTAACCGCCCCGCTGTATACAACATGTACACAATCGTAAATTTTCGCTCTTATCCATAAAGAGACTGTATGTCTTTGACACATCTAAATACTTCCTAATGCCTGAAGACCATTTCCTTTGCAGAATGTCTTCTACACGCCACCACACCACTACAATCACTATTGTCACCACTCCTGTGACAATACCTAGCATAGCCACTTTACACACATTGCATAGGCTACACACAATGTATATTTATACCCATTCATTCATCAATAGATATACAAATTATACACTGAAATACGTTCCTATTTCAGACCCATATCTTCACATATGAATGAATATAAAAATGGCATCATAATTACAAACTGAGTCACACATACATGTATACACATGATCAAATAAATATTGACACGAGTTATCGAACTTTGTTTTCAAACATGGGTTCTTCTGTACTCTAAACGTACTAATTCACAAAAAGCAATACTCTTCCTTTTTCGTAAGGATAGCTTAGCAGTTCATTATAAATACCAATAATAATAATAATAATAAATACCTGTATTCTTTATACAGCAAAAGTAATTCCTAAAGAATCAGGTCTTTCCCAGAGCACCCACGAATACGTCCTGTCAGTTAGGCTGATGTTTCGTCTCTAACCTAACACAGTTCACAAAATATTCGAAAATTAACGCAGTGACGTCATCACGTCTTCATACACAAATGTGTACGAACTGCGGTCGTTACACTCTACCTTTTTTCTTGAAAACTCTTCCGGGACAAGACTCCTTATTTGTGTGTGAGGTCTGTTGGATCAGCTTGGGAATATTGGACGCTTTCTGCCAGGTGGTCACTAGTGCTTCCTATGATGTTATTATTTAGCAATGTAGGCATTTTATATGTATGTGTTTTGTTGATAATTTATAATGATGTTTGTATTCTATTTTGTTTTTGTAAACGGGGGTTCGATAAATTAGAGTAAAGCCTCAGCGTCCCCTGCGTGGGATGTCTTTATTGTAAAGTGACTGGCTGGTGGAGAGTATTCAGTTTTACCACTAGGGTTGTTTCAGCAGATCTTTTATGCGGATCAGGGGTTGTCCGGTCCTGATTTGGCTCGGAAGAGTCCGCTGGACCTAAAACAATAATCATGTAATGTAATTTATTTGTTTTGGTATTTTGTATGTATGTATTTATTTTCTTTGATTCATACTACGCTGAGGTCGTGAAGAGAGCACAAAAGAAGATTCATTCGTTCAATCATTCACTTCCCTTCGTGAGACCTCAGCAATCAAATGTAAAAACGAGAAACAACACAACAAAATAACTGCCCGCTGGACACGTAAACAGGCGAATGACAGATTGACTACATCTTCTTCTTCTTCTTCTTCTTTCTTTCTTTCTTTCTTTCTTTCACTCTCTCTCTCTCTCTCTCTCTCTCTCTCGCTCTCGCTCTCTCTCTCTGTTACCCCCATAAGGGTGCCGGGGGTTTCAGTACAAATAGTATCCCCGCTTTCTGGAAATTTAGTGCTTTAAATTCCCACTGTCGCTGTCTTTCTCCTTTGTTCTTTCTCATTCCTACTCTGTTCTATCAATCTAATATACTATCTTCTTCTTCGCTAGACCCGTTACCTACCTTTTTTCTTGAAAGCTGTTCTGGGACAAAACTCCTTATTTATGTGTGGAGGTCTGTTGGATCAGCTTGGTAATACTGGACGCTTTCTGCCAAATGGTCACTGGGGCTTCCTATGGTGTTATTATTTAGCCATGTAGGCATTTTATAGCGCTGTTTCATAATGAAAGCGAAAGTGGCGGATCGGTTGCGGCCCTTGGGTTCGGCTAATTCCGGTTAAAGCAAGAAAGATGGAGGGTTATATAAATTATATTTCTCTTGTACAATCGTTCAAATTTTACTCAGGATGGCTGCTTGCCTAAACATTGATTGCTGATTTGTTTGTTCAGTAGGCCTAATTCGTTTGTCAGTGACCTACATTCACGAGAAATTCGAAGTCTCTTTCTTTTTCTTTGCTTTAATTTTTTAATTGAGAAATTTTAATTTTGCAGTTTATCTAGAAGATAACATTATTATACAGTAGAATAATTTTTGTTTTTAATTCAGTGAAGCAACTGCAATTATGTCTTATTATTTTCAGTCTTTCAGTTGTTATTATTATTAGTTGTAGTAGTATTGTTATTATTATTATCATTATTACCATATATTAATTATTAGTTGTCTGTTGGTGCTGCTGTTGTATTATTACTATTATTAGTTGTAGTTGCATTGTTATTATTATTATTTTTATAATTATTAATTACTCTAATGATTACGATTATTTTTAATTTATTTATTTATTTAATTTAAAGTCTATTCACATTTGTGATATTAGACAACATATTGAATTATAAACAAAATGCATTTAACAAAACATATGATGATTATTATTTTTAAATAATAACATTAATAATGTTTTTAAAAAAATTAACACACACACACACCCACACACACACCCACACACACACCCACACAACATTAAAAAAAATAGAAAAGGTCTATTTTGCATATTTGACTTCATACAATGAGTCATAATTTGCTGTGATGAGGTTATGATCAAGTTATCAATATAATTGCTGTTATTGTAATTATTATGATTATTATGATTATTATGATTATTATTATTATTATTATTATTATTATTATTATTATTATTATTATTATTATTATTATTATTGTTGTTGTTGTTAGTATTATTATTATCATGGAAAAAGAAGTAAAAATTCAAAACAAGAACCCCCCCCCCCTCCCGCCCACAAAAAAAAAATAAAAAAAAAAAAAAAAATAATAATAAAAAAAAATTCCGAATATAAAGAATTTAACAAAATAATTTAAAGGATGTCATGCGCCGGAGCCTTTTGAGGATACAAGCGCATGCTTATATCGTTATATTTTTTTACAAGTTTCTTATAATAAATGACCTACTGGAGAATATAATAACGCTTTAGATATTTCTACGAATGATTTTAAGTCTAAATCTTGGGTATTGCTCAAAGCAATGTATTTGTTTGGTAAGTATCTTTTTAGGTCATTGCATTGTACTAGCAAATGTTGAATTGTTAAATTTTCATTACAAATGCAAGTTATGTTTTTGCTAAATTTTGTTTTCCAGGAATTTAAATATAATCTATATGCTAAACTATAGATCTGTCTAGAGACCCCTAACATGCTAGTCAAACATGATTTTGTTTGTTTTTCCTTAAGATTTTTTGTAATTATACAATACATTTCTTTAATTGACAATCCGATATCAATTTTTATGGCATTGACATTAGTTGCTCCTCGTTTTGCTGCTCTGTCTGCTAGATCATTATGTAAGATGCCACAATGTGAAGGCATCCAGCACATATTTATATGTATTCCTCTGTTTTTTATAGAATGAATCAGGTATTTTATTTCAAATATGATATCACCTCTATCATTATTTTTATCAGAGTTTAACGCATACAACACCGATTGTGAATCAACACATATGAGAAGACCATATAAGTCTAGCGGTATATTACTCAATGTATAAAGAGACATTAATACAGCAACTAGCTCTGCTGTAAAAATTGAGTGATTTTTGCCTAAATAATAAGACTTCGTTATTTTGAGATCAGGTATTACAAACCCTGCTCCAGCATCACCAGTATCAATTACAGACCCATCGGTGTAAACTTTTAGATGGCTATAAAAATTTTCATTTATATGTTCTCGGGCTTCTGTAGCAATTAATTGCCGATTTTCATTCTTCTTAAGGTTTGTATATTTTATATCACATTTTGCCTTTTTCATTTCCCAGGGTGGAAAGGGGGGGTTAGTTAATTTTGGGGCAACGTCTTTTGGATTAATATTTGCTGCCTTAAAAATATCTTGAGTGTACGTAAATATTGTTTGTAGGGATGTGACAGATGCCGCCACTGAGATCCTTGGCAAGCACCGACCAAAGAAGAAGCTGTGGATCACACCTGAACTTTTGGATCTGTGTGATAAACGAAGAGAGATGAAAAAGAAAAAGAACACCTCACAGGGAGCTGATGTCTACCGAAAAATCAACAATGACATCCGAAAAGGCATGCTCACAGCAAAGGAGAACTGGATAGAAGATCAATGCCAGGAAATAGAGAACAGTCTGAACAAGAACAACAGCAAGAAGGCCTACCAGACTGTGAAGCGACTGACAAGTGTCAAACAGCCCAAAGTCTCCACTATCCAAAGCAAGTCTGGCATATGCCTTACAGAAGAACAAGAAGTCTTGGACAGATGGACAGAGTACTGCTCTGACCTTTACAACCATACACCAAATGGAGACCCATCAGTTCTAGCATGTCCAGAGAACAGAGAAGAAGAAGAAATCCTCCCAATTCTCCGGGAAGAAGTTGAGGCAGCAGTGCAAGCGCTAAAGAAAGGGAAGTCAGCAGGAGTGGACAACATACCCGCGGAACTGCTACAAGCAGGAGGAGAAGCGATGATTGATGCCCTCACCATTATCTGTAACAAGATCTGGCAGAGTGGGGAGTGGCCTATACCATGGACCCAGTCGCTTGTCATCACTCTTCCCAAAAAAGGTAACCTTCAGGAGTGTGAAAATTACCGCACCATCAGCCTCATCAGCCATCCCAGCAAGGTCCTCCTGAAAATAATACTCAACAGGTTGAAACCCCAAGCTGAACAAATCATAGCTGAAGAACAAGCAGGATTCAGGGCAGGGCGAAGTACCACTGAGCAGATTTTCAACCTCAGAATAATCTGTGAGAAATACCTACAGCACCAACAACATCTATATCATGTGTTCATAGACTTCAAGAAGGCGTTTGACCGAGTCTGGCATGCAGCTCTATGGGCAACAATGAAAGTGTACAACATCAGCCCAAAAATTATTGAAGTCATCAAAAGCCTGTATGACAAGGCTACCAGTGCAGTCCTCCACAACAGAGCCATCGGGAATTGGTTCAGAACAACAATCGGTGTGCGTCAAGGATGCCTACTCTCTCCAACACTCTTCAACATCTTCCTAGAGCGCATCATGTCGGATGCTCTTGCAGACCATGAAAGCACAGTCAGCATAGGGGGTAGAGCAATCTCCAATCTTCGTTTTGCAGATGACATTGATGGATTGGCTGGAGAGGAACAAGAACTTGAACAGCTGGTACAGAGGCTTGACACCACCTCCAAAGCCTATGGAATGGAAATAAGTGCAGAGAAGACCAAAATGATGACCAACAACACCAATGGCATCAATACGGACATCAAAGTCCAAGGCCAATCCCTCGACACAGTGCATAGCTTCAAATATTTAGGAGCCATTGTATCAGACAATGGGTCCCGACAGGAAGTCCTCTCCAGGATCGCACAAACAACTGCTGCCCTGACAAGGTTGAAGCCCATTTGGAAAGACAGGACCATCAGTCTACATTCCAAAGTAAGACTGCTGCGCTCCCTTGTCATCTCCATCTTCCTATATGCTTGCGAAGCATGGACCCTCACAGCAGATCTCCAACGAAGAATACAAAGCATGGAGATGAGGTGCTACAGAAGACTTCTGGGCATTTCCTATACCCAACACATCACCAACGACGAAGTCCGACAGACCATCACACAAGCTATTGGACAACATGATGACCTGCTAACAGTGGTGAAGAAACGGAAACTTCGGTGGTATGGCCACGTCACCAGATCATCAGGCCTTGCAAAGACTATTCTGCAAGGCACAGTGCAAGGAGGTAGAAGAAAAGGGAGACCGAAAAAGAGGTGGGAGGACAACATTCGAGAATGGACTGGTTTGACACTGAGCGAAGCCATCAGGGCTGCTGAGGACAGAGAAAGATGGAGTATGCTGGTTAAACGATCATCTGTGGTGCCCCTACGACCTTCGGGTTACGGGACAGGATAGGATAGGATAGGGATGTTATATGTCTTGCTCTCTTTGGAAAATCAGTGTCTGATTTAAGAGTTATATCTTCAGATACATTATTTTCAACTGCTTGACTTCTAATTAAATACTTAGCACATGCCATTTTCCTATATTGTTCTAACGATGTAATGCCTACAGTTGAATAGACGTCTGCAGTTTTGGTAAAGGTTGGTACACCGATAGCAACTTTCAGAGCCTTACTATCTAAACTTTGTAATTTCTTCAAATAAGATTTATGTGCTGAGAAGAAAGCTTCTTGACCAAATGATAATTTGGATCTCACAAGTGTGCACGCTAAGTGAACCAGTGTTCTTGTGTCTTGCCCCCATGGTTTTCTACTTATTACCTTTAAAAGATAAAAACTTTTAATTGCTTTCTGTAATAAGTAGTTTATGTGCCGTTTCCAGTTTAATTTACGAGTTAAATAAACACCCAAAAATTTTACTTCCTCAATATAATTAAGTTCTTGTTCTTCTATATAAAATTTAGGAAGCATTCTCGGATTCTGACCATTATTGAATAGTATCATGTTTGTCTTTTCAATGGAAAGTTCAAGACCATTTATTGACATAAAAAGGCAAATGTTATTTAATTCTGTTTGATATATTTTTTGTATGTGTTTTATTTCGTATAAGGATGTTCTTTTTCTTAATGATACGTTAGCCCATATTGCAATATCATCTGCATATTGAACAAGAGTTATACTGTTATTAATATGTTTTGGAAGATCATGAATAAGAATATTAAAAAGAATTGGTGATAAAATTGAACCTTGTGGAATTCCCATGTTTGTGACATGTTTACGCGAATATGAATTTCCAACTTTAACAACCAAATTTCTTCCTGAAAGGAATGATTTAATATAATTATATATATAACCTGATAAGCCAATGTTTTTTAATTTGTATAATAGTCTTTTGTGCCACACACAATCATATGCTTTTCGAATGTCAAAAAAAGTAGCTAACACGCCTTTCCTTTTTGCAAACTGCCTTTTTATATTTGTAGTAAGTTTCACAATATGATCAACTACAGATCTACCTTTTTGAAAACCAGCTTGATTAACAGGTATAATATTATTTTTTCCACAATAATATAATAGTCTATTTAGAAGAATCCTCTCCATTAATTTACTGACATGAGACGTTAAAGCTATGGGTCTGTAGCTAGTTATTTCTCTACGTGATTTTCCATTCTTTAAAATCGGTATTATTATTGAAGTTTTCCAAACACTTGATATATTACCAGATTCCCAACATTTTTGAATAATAGTGTGTAAATAATTTATCCATGATTCTGGAAGATGTTGAAGAAGTGTATATGAAATTCCATCACATCCTACAGCAGATTTTTTGTTACCAAAACTGTTTAATGCCTCTTTTAATTCTAATACAGAAATGTTTGCATTAATTACATTATTATGGTTAATATTATTTGCAGGATCATTATATGCATCAGTTTTTTCAATATTTTCTCTAGATTTTATAACATCATCTTTTAAACTAGATGTATTACTAGCATTTGAAAATAATTTAGCAAATTCTTCTGCTTTGTCTTTGGAAGATATGAATTCTTTATTTTCAACTTTAATTGGGTATTGTGGGATTTGGAATCCCTTTTTCATTTGCGATACTTTATTCCAAATTTTGGATGTATTACTCTCTGATATTTGTCCACTACAAAATTTTGTCCAATAATATTGTTTTGCTGACGCAATAATTTTATTGCAGGCTATTTTTGATCTTTTCATATTATAAAAATTTCTTCTGACCTGCTTTTACACCATTTTTTATATGCTGCTTTCTTATTTTTAACTGCCCTATCACATTCTTCATTCCACCATATATTTCCTTTATGTTTATTATTGGTATGTTTCTTTATCGTAGGAATTGAAGATTTAGCAGCATATATAATTGTTTCATTAAAATTCATAACAATGTTCTCCATATCGCAGTTTATAAAATCAATGTTAGAACTCGATAAAAGTGATTGAAACTTTTCCCAGTCAGCACGATCATATGCAAATTTTGGAACTTCATCTTCCTCCTGTTCTACTACAGGTGTTTCATTTAAATTGATTATGATAGGAAAATGATCACTACCCAATGAGTCTTGTTCTATATCCCAATTACACTCATCTGTCAATTCTGGTGAAATTAATGATAAATCAATTGCATATGCATTTTGATTAAAACTGTCCGGAACTCTTGTGGGTCTTCCATCATTCAACAAAACAAAATTGGAATTCACAATATTATCTGTAAACTTTATATTGGTGTTGTGATCACAATCTCTGTCCCATAATGGAGAATGAGAGTTGAAATCTCCTGTTATAATCCAATGTTCCTTATTGGTAATATTAATCAACCAATCACAGTTTGCTTCCTTAGCTCCTTGTGGAAGGTACACACATAAAATATTAATATGATGATGATCATTTATTCTGACTTTTATTGCAGATGAAAAAGTATTGTTATCCTCGGTAGGCACTGGAGACTTACATGGAGCATAATCCAAATCATTCCTAATATATATTGCAGTTTGAACTTTTGAAGTAGGTTTAATAAAAGGCGTCACTGGTGGGTAATAATATCCTGTAATTTTTGGTAGTTTATTTCTATTTACTTTTAAAGATTGAATAGATAATACATGATAAGCATTTTTAACTAAATGCTGACTAAGATAACTTATATTAGTATTTATAGACCTACAATTCCATTGCATTATACTGAAACCATTTTCCATTATCAATATGTCTAATAAATTGAGAAAGAGATATTATGGAAAGAAACATTTTTTTCCAATGTAATGAAACTGAATTGAGTACATATTCTGATCCACTCATAACTCTATTTCAAGAATCATTGCAGAGACGATGTGCAGTTTACTGGAAGACTCTACACAAACTATTTGACAGAACCTCCAATCCTTTTGCATTCGGATGAATACAATCCCTGTACAATGATCTGATTGTTGCTCCAGTTTTTGTGAGAAATCCCTTAGTATTATCAAGAAATCTTGCTTCTTGCTTTTGACAGGCCATTCTCAGTGCAGCGTTTGAAGCATCAGCCTTTTTTCGCAGAGCACCTCTCGGAGGTATTATAGAGGAACAATATACCTTTGCATTTGGAAAACCTTTTTTTGCTTTGTCAATGACTTTAATCCAATGCTTCATTCCAATGTTTGTTAGTTTAGAATTGTCAACTCCAACATGAAGAAAACCCGTTCTACTGCCGCCTTCTTTTCCAGAGTGTCAATCCAGCTTTCCACATCTTCAAGCGTGAGACCAGAAATACATATGATTTGGTGTTTCATGCTCTTGTCTGCCAGACCAACTTTCTCTGGTTTCAGCCCCCTGATCGTAGAGTCGCCTATGATGAGCCTTGTAGTGTCTTGAAATACATTGCAGCACTGCAGACTTTCTGATGGTGTTGTATTTACTTTTTGAGAAATGTATTCTTCTGTTTGATTTTCATTATTTATTTCATTGATGTGACAATTGTGAAAGGCTTTCTGAAGCTGTATTTTTGTGTCATCTTTCAAATCCATGTTTTCAACTTTTGCAGTTTTGTACGTTTCTTTGTACAAATCCTCCAACTTCAGTTTTGAGTCATGAAAATTGATGTTGAGTATTGGAATTACTGTTGTTTGAACAAACTGATCAAAAGATGGTGGATGAAATGGAACTTTTGAAGCAACTGACGCATAAGACTCTTTATTTGCACTTGGACCAGAAGATTTTGAAACCATATCAATTGCCTCTTTCAAGCTCATGTACCTTTTTGACTTTTCTTTTTGTGCATTTCTGTACAGGATTTTCTTATCACAGCCGTGATAAGCAGCAGAGTGCGGTCCACTACAGTTGACGCAGTGTGGAACACTTGCTTTACATGCTTTTCTTTCATGATAATCCCCACATCTGCAGCATCTCTGTTTTGCAGTGCAGTCTTTCCGAGTATGGTTCAAACGTTGACATTTTGTACACCTCACTACAGGAGGGCAGTATGGAAACACTTGACATTCCTTGTCTCCAATCCTCAGTGTTTCTGGCAAAATGTCTGTAGCAAAAACAATTCTTGTGATCTGTTTCTGGGATTTCTTTGATTTGAAGAAGGTGAATTTTATAATTTGTTTGTTGTTCCTTAGAGCATGTGAGTCAAAACGTCCAAACACAATTCCTTCAGTTTTAACTGTGGGGATGTAACATATAACATTTGCATCCTAGATTCTTTATTTCTAAAAGTTTCTTTTGCTGGTTTCTCGAAACACACTCGACAAAAAGGTCACCTGATTTTAAAGTTTCGAGGTTCAATACACTTCCTACTATGCCAACAAAAGGGAAAGTTGTTGTTGGTTTTAATTTTCGTAACAATACAGAGCCAGTTTTTTGGTCTTTGATTATAACCTGATGTTTATCAGGTCTTTTTGGATATGTTATGGTTATTTCTTTCTGTGGTGTTGTAACAATATACTCTGTATCAGTTTCTTGTATTTGATGTTGAGTGTCAATATTATACTTTTTATGGAAATTTTGCATCTTTTACCACCATCTTAATAGTTTTCAATAAACACACTTAATTTTGTTTTTTGTTTTTCATACGCCTGTGTTACGTCATACCTTGTAACTATTATGTCTTTCGTCATCATTAATGTTCTTAAAAGCGCGTGACCCGAATTTCCACAAATGACGTAATTCCTCTCAGTATGTCAACCCTAGATTTTTACCGCGTGCGTGCATTCCGCGACGAAGATCGGAAAAGAAAATAATAGAGACCATCCATATTAGTGACAGCGCCACACAAACGTAAGTAAAAACCAATCAGTTTAAAAGAAAATGAAACCAAAAAACTGAAAATAAAACCTTCCAGTCTAAAAATTTGACAGAGGAAAACTTGTTTCTGAATGTTCATGTGTTCTAGAACACCAAACTGATCCTTCAGTTTATCCGCAAGCTCAGAGCTCAAAACAACAAAAGAAATTGGTACTCATCCTAAACGGAAAACACTCTTTCAGATGATTTTTAAGTCCAAGCTTCCTCCGTTGATATTTTCACCAACACAAAACCTGTTTGTTTTTATAATCAAAGCAGGCATTTGACTCCTTTTTCAGAGCTCTGGTTGTGATGAACCTTTCACGTTCAAGACCGGAAGTCACCCCCCCCCCCCCCCCCCCAAATTATTTTTAATATTATGATGATTATTTTGTATTATTACTCTTATAATTATTATTATTATTATTATTATTATTATTATTATTATTATGATCTAGGATGGATCTAATGCATGGAAGAATGGATGAGTGTTGTAGTTGTGTATACATGTACTCTGTGTGTGTGTGTGTGTATCAGTTTATAGTCCCCTCTCTTCCCGATAAGGATTTTCAGAGAGGAGACTTGTTTTTTTGAATTATGTACTGTGTTTGTTATGTTTATCAGTTTATAGTCCCCTCTCTTCCCGTAAGGATTTTCAGAGAGGAGACTCTGATTTGTACTGTGGAATAATTATCTGTGTGTTAAATGTGTACGCATGGGTATGTGGCTGGTTATCTGTTTATGCATGTGTGTTAGTGTTTATAGATTTGTATTTTGGTATGGAAGTTGTTTTTGATAGTATATCAAATGTATCAATATTGTATGTCCATGTTTGTAATAATTTTGATGTTGTTATTTCCTTCCTTATTGCACTGCTAAACAAATATCCATGCCTTGTGTTTGGACAATAAAGAATCTTGAATCTTGAATCTTATTTTACATTGTTGTAATCTTTCCGAATCAGTCGCAAACGTTGTTCCCACAGTGGTTTCAGTGTTTTGTTAGCTGGTAATGTGTGTAACTTGACAATGCGCCCTTCAATTACTTTTCCTGCGAAATTAGGGCAGCAAACGCAATACTGTTTTCCTCCGCCACAAGTCTTCCGTCTACGTTCGGCCATGCTTAATACTCAACCGGAACTAGCCGGTGTCCGTGGCATAGGTGAAGGCAGGGCCGGATAACTCTATCTGCACTAGTTTTGCAACAGCGCTATATGCATGTGTTTTGTTGATGTCTTATAATGATGCTTATATTCTATTTTGTTTTTGTAAATGGGGGTTCAATAAATTAGAGTATAGCCTCAGCGTCCCCTGCGTGGGATGTCTTTATTGTAAAGTGACCGGCTGGTGGAGTGCCTTCAGTGTTACCCCTAGGGTTGTTTTCGGCAGATCTTTTATGCGAATCAGGGGCGAGTCCTCTTTCAGCGAAGTTGTGATCTTGATTTTGTGGTCCTGATTCGGCTCTTGGCAGTCCGCTTGACCCTGTAAGCAATGAATAACTAAATCTTTCTTTGTTCTCTCCTCTCTCTCACCTATTTCGTCCTCATCTTCCTTCCAACGTTTTCTGTCTTTCACACTTTGCTTCTCTTGTCTCCGTTGCGCAACGCTTCGCATACTCGCGTTTTGCCTACATGTTTTAATCCACTCTCGTTTCGTTGATGTCGAGTGCACTTCTTGTTAAAACATTCATCAGCACTTAAAAAAAAAAAACATTGCACAAAAAAGAAAGGTTTTTTTTTTGACTGACATATGACACATGGAGATTTATTGTCGAAACACACGTGGAAGATCACCTTCGGCAGTGCCCGTGTATAAAACACAAAATAAAAGTAAAATTACAATTTAAAAACAATGATTGAATGATATTCCCCTGTTCTCCCCACACGCACGCGCATATATACGTACATATACACACATCTACACACATGCACACACACACATACATACACACACACATCTGCACACACACATATATACACACACACACATACATATATATACACACATCTACACACACATGCACACACCCATACATATACACGCATCTACTTACACCTGCACACGCACACATACACACAACTTTTTAACATTTAGTTGAGTTCTTCTGTGGGCGAAACGAGAGAGAGAGAGAGAGAGAGAGAGAGAGAGAGAGAGAGAGAGAGAGAGAGAGAGAGAGAGAGAGGAGTGTGTTGGCAAAACGTCTCTGTCAAAACTAACTCACACACACTCTCTCTTCCTCTCACTCTCTCTCTCTCTCTCTCTCTCTCTCTCTCTCTCTCTCTCTCTTTCTCTCTCTCGCTCTCTCTCTTCTCCCTACAAGAGGCTGAGTGGATCAGCGTGGGACCAGATAATGATATGTTGACGAGTTTCATTGAGGACCAAATTGACCACTGTCCTCCCGAAGTCCAGCTGTGACCTATGACCCCGCCTCGGGTCACAGCCACCTCTCTAGACTGCGGCAGCCTCAGGATACCACACAGTGCACTCTTATTCTTCGTTCTTCTTCTTCTTGGTTTAAACAAAATGTTATTTACAAGACAAGCAAACCAAACATTGAAGACATAAAGGGCACACAAAAGCTAAGATTAATTAACTAAGCGCTACGCTTTTGACAAACTATAACAAGCAAATGTCTAGCGAAAAGGAACAAATGCAAAACAAAACAAAACAAAAAAACATTGATTGTTGTGATTGTTGTTGTTCTGGTTCTTGGAAACCGAACCCCTTCTCAGTTCTGGTGCAGATGGAAGTGTCAAGTCTTACGAGTTCAGTGTAATTTTCTTTTTAAGTGCGTATGCGTGTGCTTGCGCCCGTACTTACGTGGTGTGTGTGTGTGTGTAGGTGTGTGTGTGTATGTGTGTGCGTGTTTGTGTGTCGCTCCGAATGTGACTTTTTCGATCAAAACACACGTTTTGCCTTTTCTCAAAATAACAACCGAAATTCACAATTTTTACTTTCGCGAATACTTGTAATACCTCGAAGCATGTTAGGTCGTTCGTATTTGTACTATCTCAAAGGTCAAGGTCATTACGAGGCACCAGTTTCTAAACACGTTTTGCACTGCATCTAAAATTTGCTTAAAAAGGTAAAGGTAGTCCCATAGCCTTGTGGCCGTAGGGGAGCGTGATGTTGGAGATCACACTTATCTTGGGCCAGCGTCATGAGGGTGATGCCCATCTATCTCCCTCGCTGCTTTACCTTCCCCACCCTTAAGAGAGTAGGTACTCAGTCACAGTTGAGTCAACTGGGGGCGTTGTTATTTGTCGCTTCACGTTTTGCGATCACCCATCCAAGTGCTAACCGCACTGGACGATGCTTAACTTGCGACACAGTAGCGAGTTCTCCAACCACTGCGCTATCCGACACCCCTAAAATTTGCTTAGCCGATTTGAATCATTGGGAAGGAAAAACGAAGCTTAACATCCTATTGCGTTAGCGTTAAGGACGAATCACCACGTCGCCACCTTGACAACAATGATGATCATCATCATATCCAAACTTGTGTTGTGATAATGGGTTTGGTTGCAGTTAGATCCAATAGTGGATTATCATTCCATGTTTCCATTTTGCTTCGTTAGGATACGGGAAGCACGGTGGCCTAATGGTAGAGCTTTGGCTTGCGGATCTGAAGGTCCCGGGGTCGAGCCCAGGCCGGGGCATTGTGTTGTGTTCTTGGGAAAGACACTTTACTCCCATTTCCTACTCCTTCGGATGAGAGTATAAACCGAGGTCTAGTCTGTGTCGGATACATTCCATCATAACGGACTTTAAAGATCCTGACGCTCATGTCCTAGGCGGGTGAGTGCCGGTAACAAGAACACACCCAGCATGCACTTTGTGGAATCATTTTCCTCGAATACGGGGTATCCACAGTATTACGAAGAAGAAGAAGAAGATAATAAATCCGAGCCACAAATGCGCCCACAAAATTTACACTTTAAAAAATGCCGAAGTGTGTGAGTGTCTGGAGCTACTTTTGAATACTTTGCCATCTTGTTAATTTTTTGACAGCCGTCAGTCCCTCACTCCCTCACACATTCACACACACACACACACACACCCATGCCCCCCCTCCACACACACACTTGAGTATGAGTGTATGAGTGAATGTCTAGAAAAAAACAACCAAATAGATTTTAAATAAAAGAACTGAACTGAACTGAAGTGGACTCGTAGGTTAATCCACAGGCGCATGAGCTAAGAACAATGGGTCCTCCGTCGGAAGCAATTACTGCTATCCCTGAGCTACCGAAAATCCCCTAATTCTTTCCTCTCGAGGATCCATTCTTCTTGGTTCATGCGCCTGTGGTTACTCCTAATGTTTGCCAGGGTGCCAGAAATCAACGTTTTTGTTGTCATTTTGATACGTGGGTTACTTATACAAGAGAAACGCATGTTAACAGCGAGTGCAGATGCACGTGTTTTTATCTTGAAATACAGTCATGTTAATGGTTTGCATTCCTTTAAGAAAAAATTCTTAAGCATTTAAAGAAGGCTTTTCTTCAGTCATATTTTATAAGCTCGGGTTTATTTGTGTCAATATATTTTTGCCTTGAACAGCTAGGTTTTCAGAAGTGTCCCTATTGAACCCTATCCCTATCCTATCCTATCGTAACTCTGAGGTCGTTGGGGCGCCACAGATGATCGTTTAACCAGCGTACTCCATCTTTCTCTGTCCTCAGCAACCTTCAAAGCTTCGCTCAGTGTTAAGACAGTCCATTCTCGATGTTGTCCTCCCACCTCTTTTTCTGTCTCTTTCTTCTTCTACCCCTTTGCACTGTTTCTTGCAGGATGGTCTTTGCAAGACCTGATGATCTGGTGACGTTAATAGGGATCTTTCGGAAGCGGATGAAAGTGAAAGTGACGCTTTTACTTCCCGTGGTGAAAAGTCACGAAGTCTGCCTACCACAACGAATAAAACTTCGTGGAAATCAGGTTTTCCACAAACTAATGTTCGTGAGTACATGTTGGTTATTAAATCGTTTGTAAAATGTCCAAAAATGATTTGAATTTGTATATGGTACATTACTAAACCATTTTAGAAGTAATAATGGGGATCTAAACTCGGTCTCAGACTTAAAACGTATTTTCAAACGAGCTACTGAAAAGAGTGCCCAAACCCTCATGCCGTCATGGCTGTCTAGAATCTATCTATTCTGTATCACCAATCAGCAGTCCAAAAACTGTTTTATGTGACAAAAATGAAACTCGAAGCTAGAATGTAAAATATCTTCAATGTTAGAGCACTAATCCATCTTTAAAGTTCAACCTAATCGTTACATTCGTGTCAAATCATGATTTGTTAGAAGAAGCCTTACGTAGGCATAATAGTAATAGTGCTCTGCCTCTGGGCCTGCCCTGTGTGTGCTCAATAAGATGTAAACGAAGTGCCGAAGAAAGTGGAAGGGGAAGTCACTCGCGCAAAATCACAACGAAACTAGGTGCTGGAATCGAAAGCGCACAGAAACACGTTCGTTTCGTTTCGTAACGCGGCGTAAGAATCAGCGGCGTGCCTCTCGTTGGACGAAACGAACACACAATCACTTTCACTTTCACCCGTTCCGAAAGACCCCTAATGAACCAGGACTAGGTTTTTCGTATTTTTAGACTTATAAGTCGGAGGGAATCAGAGCAATCCATCCAAATATCGCTCGGTCAGTCGGTCCATTGGAGGGCATATCTCCATAACCACTGACTGGATTTTGACCGGACTTAATAAAAACCTGTAGACGTTAGTGCCCTGCATTTCGCGCCTCATATATTTGCTCTATCGCAAAGGCCAAGGTCACTGGAGTAATGTTCTCGCTGAACACGTTTGGCAAACTTCGACTTAGGAATTTAGGGCCTTAAGTCACTGCGCTGCATACCACAACGTTTAATGTTTTTATTCAATGTGCACTATATAAAATAACATATTTCAAGTAACATAATATAATTCCATGTTTGTCAACGTATAAAAAAAATAGTTCCACTTTCTTTTCCCATAGAATAGGTTATATAGTTCCACATGTGCCTTCCTATTCTATATAGTTCCAATTTAAACGCCATCGTTTTATGTTGGCATACTAAGAACTTGTAGTTCTAATAATTACTATTGTGTTTCACATTGGCAAACTCAAGACTTATATTGTTCCAAGCAGCAACCTGCTGTTCCAATATTAAAGGAGGAAAAAAAAAGAAAGTGTTAAAAAATGAATAAGAAATAGTGGCTGTTTGATACGCAGTTCTCTTGTCTTTAAAATCAAAGACTGATACCCCATATAAACATTCTGAGATGAAAAAGGGCTGTAAAGGTCCAAATGAGAACGTCACTGACGCTGGCAGCACCCCGTTTCAAAATGGACCCTTTCCCCCTATTTGTAAAGGGAGGCGACTGCTACTTTATTAAATTGCCATTTTTGATTTTCGATTATCTCGTTTGTTAGGTACAAACACTTGATGCACTGAACGTTGTTGTCGTACATCCGAGCAAATACTGTATCAGCTCAGTTTTGTTAGATTTATGTCCCCGGACACATAGAGCGTATAGGGGAACTATCAGCTCAGTAGCTAAAATAAATCGTTATATACTTGCAATCTTATTCCTATTAACCTTTTCGCTGCCAAGGGAGAATTAGATAGATATTCAATGTTTATAGATTCCAGCGGACTGCCAAGAGCCGAATCAGGATCACACAAACCTAAGCAAAATCAGACTAAACTACTAACATTTAAATATGAGAAAAGATGTAAATAAAACCGGCCTTACTAATAAAATTTAACCAATAATATAAACAAGACGACATGACTTATATGCGGTAAAACAAATTAACAGCACGTAAAAATTGAAACAAGTATTTATTATTGCAAACTTAAAAATCTCATTTAAAAAGTATCGAACCAAAATATATTTTTCTTTCATCAACCAGATCAGCACAATCAGACATAAAATGCAAAGCCCCACTGTGGTTCTCCTCCTTTTAAAATGAAACTGTGGGTGACATAAGTATGCCCAATACGAAGGCGAGCCAAAACAGTTTCTTCTTTGCGAGTGGGCGCAAAGTTAGGCAAAGAAGCAGACAAATCTGGAAGAATTCGAGATAATTTGTTATTGATTTGATTAGACCATTCGGTCTGCCACAGCTGTTTACAATAAGTGCCAGTCATAGAACGCAGGATGGTGTGTTTTTACATGCCGTACTACTGTGACCATGCTTTTGGCATTTAAAACATCGCAGTGGCGAAGGCACAAACACAGAAACAAGGATGCTTTCGTAGCAAACGATCAATCTTTTAGGCATTTCAGGTGTGCAAAACGTCGAAAACAGAGTATTTGTGGGAACTTTGTTTCCGTCTTTGTCATTTTTCATGACCCTTTGTGCCTCGGTTCCGCTGGACCTAAAGCAACAATAAATCAATCAATCAATCATGTGCCTCGGTAACGACCTGCTTTGCCAAGCCATCTTTTATTTTTGCCTCTGCATGTCAGTTCATCAAACTGAGATGACCGAACAACTGCTTTGGATGAGTTGAGTGTGCAGCGACAACTGACATTTAACTTCAAATACCCGGCTACCTAGCTCCAGCTTGGAGCCATTTCTAGTTCGTAGTTGTTGTGATGTCCTTTCCGTAGGACAGTTCACAAGGAAACTGCGATCTCTCAGTCTTTTGATATCTTTGATCTGTCTAGACACTCCCTCAAACCACTTCTCCACGACAAATAGGGAAAGAAATTTTTTGGGTTTCGTTAGTCATGTTAACTATCAAGAAGCGTGGCCATGTTTTGAATAGCCCAGATTCTTTGGATGTACGTCCAGTCAAACATGTCGCTTTCAGAATCATGTCCATTAGTTTGGTCCAGTCCGAAATAAGTTCTTTTCTGGATTTTTTGGGGGTTTTGTTTGTGCTGTCATTGATGCGTAGGCTCAACGAAGGCAGAAATAAACGGTCACCCTAGGAGAGCTGCCGTGCTAGGGAAGGAACAATGGATGGTCAGTGACGTCCATAGGCCTGGGGCCGCTCCTCATGCCAGACCCATCGCAATCACGATTGTGAAATTTTTAGACAGGCCACAACAACCGTCCAGCATCTCTGGCCATGCGGAACCAACGCAGGCTTGCCTAGTATGGGGGAGAATGTTGGGGAGAAAGAAGGGATACAAGGAACTAGTAAGACAGAAGAAAGAAAAGAGAAAAGCTGCTAAGTTAGTGGAAAGGGATTTAGGATGAAATAGAATATAGTGTGAAGGGACCGGTGTGACATCGTCAAAGATCCTAGTATCTTATTTGGGCTGGGAGCGACTGGGAGCATTCTGATTGGTCGACGCATTACAAAATTCGACGCATGCGCACAGTGCTATAGTATCACGGTCTGGTTCGGAACAGCAACGCAGCTCGACAAAGACCGGCTGGAGCGGGTCGTGCGCACTGCAGGCAGGATTGTCGGCTGTGAGCTCCCCTCTCTGGCCTCCATCTACTCGACCCGCTCTCTCAACAGAGCCGACAAGATCCTCTCTGACCCTTCCCACCCTGCCCACCCCCTGTTCGAACTTCTCCTCTCTGGCCGCCGCTTTCGACCCTTCAGATCCCACACTTCCCGCTTTAAAGATTCCTTTTACCCTCAAACTGTAAGATCTCTAAACGCCGCATCCTCCTCCCACCTCTGATACCACTGCCGTGCACACGCCCTGCATGCTTGTCCCTACATACTCGTACATTTATATCTAGATACTACAGCGACTATTATAATTTAGAATGTTTTTGTGATCACTTTAGACCAGTCATTTGTGTTTTACTATATCTATCTGTTTATCTGTTGGGTATGCTTTTGCGAGTGTGTGTGGTTGTGCATGCATGTGTGTATTTGTGTATGTAGGTATGTGTGTATGTGTGCGTGTGTGTAAGAGAGAGAAGGAGTGAGAAAAAAAAGAGAGAGAGAGATTTTGTTAAATATAAAACATTCTGCCATTGTCCAACCCCAAATAATATTTCGATTGTTGTATCTGTCAATTGGCGAAATCAATTCCTGTTATCCTGTTATCCTGTTAGACTTAGTAAGGATTAGGGTTAGGGTTAGAGTTAGGGTTTAAGGTTAGGGTTAGGGTTACGACGCCTAAGAACATCGTGAAAAAGCCGGCCTGACTTGACCCGGCGCATGCGCAAAGGCGCCCGGCTAAAGTAAGATATCCGGAACATTGACGATGTTACACCGGAAAGGCAGAAGCATCACAAGAAGGAAGAAAAAGGGTTGGACTGGCTTAGTCACCGAGCCGAATTCTTGGGAGCCAAGAGAGAATGGCACTGAGTTACAACCAGTGGCTAGACACATCTAGTTCATGATTGAACATATATTTTCAAATTTCTAGCGTGAATACTATTAGAAACAACTGGGTAACCCTTTTTTAAAATCACTTTTTTTATAGCGCTTTACCAACTCAAGAGCTGCTCAAGGCGCTGGCCGATACAGGATCTAACTCAAACCGCCCTAGGCGCCCACCCGCAGCCTTTGGGCGCATGGTCTGACGCCCGGACAACTGAGCACTATCCAGGCCAGCCAGGGATGGGGGATAAGGACCAAGTGCATGCTGGGTGTGTTCTTGTTACCGGCACTCACCCGTCTAGGACATGAGCGTCAGGATCCTTAAAGTCCGTTTTGATGGAATGAATGCGACACACAGACTAGACCTCGGTTTATACTCTCATCCGAAGGAGTAGGAAACGGGAGTAAAGTGTCTTTCCCAGGGACACAACACTTCTGAAAGGTATTTGCATTTTCTGCACAATATGCTATTTGGAAGAAAAAAAAATAAAAAGAATATTAAACTAGTTTTAAACTTTTTGGTCTGTTTTGGGATGTGGGTGCGATGGGTGAGAGTCCAAATAAGCAGCAGTTAGAAAGAAAGAGGCGGGGGGAGAGAGAAAGAAAGAGACAGAGACAGACAGACAGACAGACAGACAGACAGAGAAAGACAGAGAGAGAGAGAGAGAGAGAGAGAGAGAGAGAGAGAGAGAGAGAGAGAGAGAGAGAGAGAGAGAGAGAGAGAGGCCACTATATTGTATTTGTTGTATTTTTGCTTTATGGGTGATCGGAATAGAGTCTTTTTCGTCTATGTTCATGTTTGGCGCATAGATTAGCTTTGAGGACACGTGAGTGGGGTGACAGTGATGTGAGCGGGGTGCGGCCCGCCACCCGCCATTGACAAGGGTTATCACACCTGAATATTAAACAGCTAATGTTCTTTTGCTGAGTGTTTAACTGTACAGGGTAAGAAACAACAACAACGACAAAACAACAACGTTACAATGATGATGACTAGATAACACGTATTTGGCATTTTTCGTCACACTATTAATGTATGACGACTTATCTCGTCATAAGCAGTCAAGAGGTTAATAGTACTGAGACTGGATACTATCTACGCGTTTTACCCCAAATTACTAATCAGGCTCAAACAGCGGCGATCTGCATGTCGCGCACCCACTCTCACTCACACAACAGACACACAGCTATCACTCGAACATGTGGTGTACAGGTAGAAAGATCGCTATTAGAAAACGGTAACAAAATGGCCTCTTTTTTATTTTTGAAATGTTAAGATTGTGATGGGAATAATATCGTACCTAATTCGCATAATTTCTCTCCTTGCGGGAATCGAACCCGCGACCTTCGGAATAAGAAACCAGGTCAGTATCCACTGAGCTACCAGACACCCCCGTCAGAGAAGAAGAAGAAGAAGAGGAAGAAGAAGAAGAAGAAGAAGAAGAAGAAGAAGAAGAAGTAGTAGTAGTAGTAGTAGTAGTAGTAGTAGTAGTAGTAGTAGTAGTAGTAGTAGTAGAAGAAGAAGAAGAAGAAGAAGAAGAAGAAGAAGAAGAAGAAGAAGAAGTAGTAGTAGTAGTAGTAGTAGAAGAAGAAGAAGAAGAAGAAGAAGAAGAAGAAGAAGAAGAAGAAGAAGAAGAAGAAGAAGAAGAAGAAGTAGTAGTAGTAGTAGTAGAAGAAGAAGAAGAAGAAGAAGAAGAAGAAGAAGAAGAAGAAGAAGAAGAAGAAGAAGAAGAAGAAGAAGAAGAAGAAGAAGAAGAACAACAACAACAACAACAACAACAACAAAGATGGTCAGCCATTCAATTGTATTTCCAGACACTCACGGCGTCACGCAAATGTCATAGCTGAAAAACAAGCATTTTCAAAGAGAACGGGTGAAGCTTTTTGGGTGCTGTTGTGATTCGCCCGTTATCCTAACGAAGCCAAATAACAAAACATTGATCATAGGCCACTGTCTCAACAAACGGAAAACCTCCGGTGGTATGGCCACGTCACCAGAGCATCAGGCCTTGCAAAAAATCCATCCTGCAAAGCACGGTGCAAGGGGGCAGAAGAAGAGGGAGACAGAAAAGGAGGTTTGAGGACAACATTCGAGAGTGGACTGGCTTGACACTGAACGAAGCCACACGAGGGTTGCTGAGAACAGAGAAAGATGGAGTACGCTGGATAAACGATCATCTGTGGTGCACCAATGACTTTTGAGTTACGGGATAGGATAGAATAGGATCTCAACTATCTGCAAGCAAGCAAGCAACAACAACAACAACAACAACAACAACAACAACAACAACAACAACAACAACAACAACAACAGTCGAAATCGGCTGGGACACTTTTTTAGATGTTGCGCAAAACGTTCTTTACAAAAATGGAGAAGCACGATGATATTGACTGTTTTTTTTTAAAGTACAAATATGAATGATATAACATGATTAGCAGTAGTGAAAAGTATCCGCAAAGGAAAATAAAAGATGAATTTAGGGTCAGTTATTCGTGAGATAAGGCAAACAATGTGTTTTAAACAAACAAGGTAAATTCTCACTCTCTCTTCCTCTCTTTCTCACGCTCTCTCTCTTCCTCTCTCTCTCCCTCTCTTTTTCTCTCTTCCTCTCTCTCACAGCTATCCTCTCTCCCTTTCTCCACCTCTCTCACTCTCACTCTCCCCCTCTCTCTCTCCCTCTCTCTTTCCCTCTCTCTCTCCCTCCCTCTCTCTTTCCCTCTCTCCCTCCCTCTATCTCTCCCTCCTTCTCTCTCTCCCTCTCTCTTTCCCTCTCTTCCTCTCCTCCCCTCCCCCCTCTCTCCTCCCTCCCTCTCTCTCCTTCTCTCTTCTCCCTCTCTCTTTCCCTCTCTCTCACCCTCTCGCCTCTCTCCCCTCCCTCCTCTCTCTTTCCTCTCTCCTCCCTCTCTCTTTCCCTCTATCTCTCTTCCTCTCCATCCTCTCTCTCTCCCTCCCTCTCTCTCCTCTTTCTCCTTTTCTCTCTCATTCTCTCACTCAACCTTTCTTTCCCTCTCTCTCCATCTCCCCCTCTCTCTCTCCCTCTCTCTCTCCTCTCTCTCTCCCTCCTTCTCTCTCTCCCTCTCTCACTCCCCCTCTCTCTCCATCTCTCTCCCCTCTCTTTTTCTTTCTCCCTCTCTCTTCCACATCCCTATGATTATTCAATAGTACCCCCCCCACCCCCCACCCCCGAAAAGTCTACATAAATTAAAACATTTCGCAAGCTTTAAGCAAATTTAAAAAGTTACCTCAAAAATCGTTGCATTTAAATAGAATAGGAACCAGTGAAAAATCGCAGTTTCATGAGCAAAAAATGTGTCTACTAAACTTAATTCGTCGTGAATTTAAGAAAACTCTATATGCTAATGTTACAACAGGTCTTGAAAAACTAACATGTAACGAACAGTTGGCTGAATAATTATATTTTCTTTAAAGCTCTTTCTCTATTCCGTTGTCCTAGGCTAAACGGGTGAGTGTCACACACACACACATATACCAAGCAAGTACAGGGTCCTTTCCATATCATCTCCGATTCTCAGTAGAGCGCTCAGTTGGCAGGGACACCAGACCATGCGCCTATGGCCGCAAGTGAGCATCTCAGACGGTCCGTATCGGCCATTGCCTTAAGCGGCTCTTGAGCTGGAAAAAAGCGTTGTACAAGAACCGTAGAATGACTAATGAAGCGGTAGGGCGCAGACGGATTTTCCATCCATTTCAAAGGTTGTGACTTTCATATAAAGCTAGCTATAGGAGGAACACGCAGTCTTTATCCTCAACAAATTAAAAACAAATCTGTGGCAGCATACATTCCATCGCACTGATCTGAAAGATCCTGATGGGCGAGTCACCACGCCACAAACATAATGCACCCTAACAAGCAATAGAGTCCTGATCCCCCTTTGTCCTAGGTGACGCTGCCCTTTTGCTTCTGCCGCGCTGTCGCGGAGAAGGTAACCCGAATTTCGCCCGCAAGGACTACGAATAAAATCATCAAATTCAAAACGTATCCCAATTACAAAAAAAAAAAAAAAAAAAAAAAAAAAAAATTCATTATCATCATCATCATCATCATCATCATCATCATCATCATCATCATCATCATCATCATCATCATCATCATCATTATCATCATCATCATAATCGTCATCATCATCATCATCATCATCATCATCATCATCATCATCATCATCATCATCGCCATCAGCGTTAGCGGCATCATCAGCATCCTCATAGGATTCCAATCACTTCACAGAATAGCCTGTGCAGTAAGTTAAGGACACTAATTAGAGATGTCTACTGTTGAGCGACACACGTTACTATTTAGTCAAGTGCATTTCAACAAAGTCCTAAGTATGAAACATCCTTGTCTTGGAATGTCCCAGACACAAAACGGTTATTGATAACAGTATTGTAAGCAGCAAGCAGTCTATCTACAGTTTCAGCAAAAATTCCATTTTCTTTCCGTCTTCTCATAGGGACTTGCCTTCAAATCACATGTTTTATTAAAGAATGTGTGTTGTGTATGCACAGGTGTCTGTAATATGTGAGCGTGTATGTTAGTCACAAAATACCGCGGATTGAGTCTGATTTAAGAATACACCGGGTATAGCATCAAGTATTATTATTAATTATTATTATTATTATTATTATTATTATTATTATTATTATTATTATTATTATGTAAGTTTATCAAAGTGAATCTAAAACGTAGATCAAAATTGCAAGAGAGGAAAAAAGTCTAATTAATTTTTTTATATTTTTTTCCTTGTAATATTCACACATTTGTATAATTTTTGTTTCATTTTGAACCTACACGTCGTTTCCTAGCGTTCAAACGATCGCCTGCTATATTAGCACAAAATGGCGAATCTCCCTTGGATTACAGGCACAGGAGGACTACAAACAAACACATCTCAAACAAATCCCAATGCGTTGCTGTGGATGAACCAATGGAAACAATATTGTGCCTGTAGTCTGAGGTGACGCTCCTTGACTGCAACATTAGAGATCTCTCTGATAGCAACACCCGTAACGCTATCAAAGACCTCATTGAACTGCTTTCACGGCCATCGGAGGAGCTTTCACATCAATTATTTGGATTGATAAACTCTTCTATGATCAAGCTGTCTAGTGTAAAGGTTTTGAACAAATGAACCTATTTTATACTCGTTTTAAAAGCATATTATGCATGTTAGGTGAAAGTACAAAAAACAAACAACAAATCTTGTTAATGGCCCTGTCAATACATTGCACTATTTAGAGCCAAAGACGATAAATCAAAGAACATCAATATTCATCTGCTAGATCTAGATTCTGTAGCAATGAGACTTAATTGTCTTTTTCAGGGGAGAATAAGAATAATACGTCACCTCTATACGTCACGCGCAGGAGAAAGGAAATAATACGCGATTCGCTAGAGTGAACTGGGAAAATGTGTAATCCATTAGGATAACTCACCCGCTTGAGAACAAAAATAATACGTACGTCATTGCTAGAGAATACAAATAATTCGAAACACAACATGCGTAACACTCCATTTTGCCAGAGAAGAAACTCGATAGGTCATTTGCTTGAGAATAAAACACAATAGTCTATTTCATTTGCTAGAGAAGAGAAATAATTTCGTCATTTGCTAGTGAAGAAACACAATCCTGTCATTTGGTTGAAAAAAATACATAAATACTACGTCATTTCGCAAGACAGATTCAGAGAGAGAGAGAGTGTGTGTGTGTGTGTGAGAGAGAGAGAGAGAGAGAGAGAGAGAGAGAGAGAGAGAGAGAGAGAGAGAGAGAGAGAGAGAGAGAGAGAGAGAGAGAGAGAGAGAGAGAGAGAGAGAAGATCTCATTTACTACAGAAAAAAAAGACGCTATACGTCATCTTCTAGAAGGAGAAAAACCCTGCCTAGAACTCATTTCCTATAGAAAAAAAAAAAAGACGCAATACGTCATATTCTAGAAGGAGAAAAACCCTAACAATGTTATCATTTGCGACATGACAGACAATCTGCCATCCACTAGGTAAAAATGCAATATGCCATGCGCTACAGATGCCATGTCCAGCAGATGGAGACTGAAGGTGGATTACCTGATGGCAGAATGAAGGTTATAATTATGCGTGTTGTAGGCTTAGCTCTCTCTCTCTCTCTCTCTCTCTCTCTCTCTCTCTCTCTCTCTCTCTCTCTCTCTCTCTCTCTCTCTCTCTCTCTCTCTTCTCTCTCTCTCTCTCTATTTGTGTTTGTGTGGTGTATTTCTTCCTCCACCATAATTATGTATATATTCATGTTATCTTTTTCCCCCCTTCTTTTCCCCTTATATGATTGGACATCCACTGTTTCATCATTTTTCTATGTACCATTTTGCTATTTTATGAGTGAATGCGTGAGAATGCGCCTTGAATCACTCATTTTTGTGTGAGATATGTGCGCTATATAAATGTATGCATTATTATTATTATTATTATTATTATTATTATTATTATTATTATTATTATTATTATTATTATTGTTGTTGTTGTTGTTGTTGTTGTTGTTGTTGTTGTTGTTGTTGTTGTTAATGACAGAATAAAGTGGTACCATTGATAACAAAGTGAAGGCAATATCGATGATGACAAAATGAATGACGGTTTCGCCGATTACAAAATAACTGTGGTATTTCTGAGGACACTATGAAGGTAGTATTTCTGAGGACAAAATGACAGTGGTAATACTTAGGACAAAATGAAGATGGTGCCACTAATGATGACAGAATCAAGGTGGTGTCAATGATGAAACAATGCAGGCCAGGATGACAAAACGAACGATTATATCGCCGATGACACAAATTAGGTGGTATGACTGATGACAGAATGAAAGTGGTATCACTGATGACAAAATGAAAGAAAGACATGACTGATGACAAAATGAAAGGTGGTATCGATGATGACACAATGAAGGTGATATTATCACTGATGACACAATGAAAGGACCTGGTGGTATCAGTGGTGACAAAAGACGTCTTGGTGTCATGTTGGCGATGTGTAGGGTACGGCAGGGCTAAAGGGGCAATGTTAACGAGGACAGTGAGATGACCGGTAGAGAGCTAGTGGAGTCAGATTTCAGGCTGGACCGGGGACAGAGACCATACACTGACAGCCAGCAGACAAGCCCGTAAGTCTTGTTAACATCGCCAGTAAGGACTGAGCCTGCAGTAATAGGCACACTATAGCAGTCTGCATCGGTCTTTCGTCACACACCCAACCAATGGCGTCAACTCCCCCTCCCTCCCAACACACACACACACACACACGCACACACACACACACAGAGAAAGAGCGTGTGATTGATGTCATAAATGATTGTAGGCTATACTAGGAGTAAAACTTTGCTCACATGTTTGGAATAAACGAGGTAGGTTTGTAATTAATAATAATAATAATAATAATAATAATAATAATAATAATAATAATAATAATAATAATAATAATAATACAGGATGCTATCACGCGCTTTTTCTTCAATCGACGTATAAGCGCGGCGATCTATGGATATCGCTTTTACAGAGTTCGGTATAGAAATCAATTTTAATTTGTAAACATTTTACACTGACTGCATTTAATATCATCATTGGGAGAAAGGAAACCGGAGTACCCGGAGAAAACCCTCGGTATCCTAAAAAAGTCTCCTACCTAAGTCAGGTACGCGGGTTGCGAACTCGCGACCTTCGGATAGGAACCCAGCTCACACAGTTGTACCAGAACACCCTTGCCCCGAATAAACTAAACTAAAATAATAAATTATTAAAATAAAATAAAATAAATAAATAAATAAATTAATTAATTAATTAATTAATTAATTAATTAATAAAGAACCAGGATTTGTATGTGACAAAAGGTAAATTAAAAACTCAGCAGACAGTGGCGACGGCGATTTTCAGTTGATGATACGGCCGATACACCTCTGCCACAACCTCCGTCAGTGCATGTTTCCTTCATCTTCAGTGCAGGATAGGTTGGTCAAAATGTAATCAGAACTTGTAAAAAAAAATAAAAAAAATAAAAGGAGAAATCGAATCGTCAGTGCTGAACTTTCAAAGCGGATGGTCTTATTTAAATTAATCAAATTTAAAAAACAAAACAAAACAAAACAAAAATACCCTGCCTTGAATTACTCACAATAACGGGCATCGAGTTCTGTTCGCCTGAATGACGACTTGAAAAAAACCAAAAACAAACGTTAAATAGGAAATGCAAGAAATACAATTAGAAAAAGACCCACAGCTGATGGCGGAAATAAAGAAGAATATAAATTAACATAAAACAACCACAGGGAACAAATAAACATAATTATGGAAATAAATTATGAACCTTAAAAACAATGTGCCACTCAATGACTGTCTCGTATTTAAAGGGGACACTGGCATACTTGATTGAATGAACATTGACGTATAACGTCTACACCCACCATATGATATGCGATATGGCTGATGTGGGGATAGCCGTCCCAAGGAAAGAAGAACACAGAAAAAGGGGGGGCGGGGAGGTCAGGAGAGGATGGGAAAAGACCTTAAAAGAACACTTAACCACCAGAGCAATCACGCTGCTAAGACGGACAGTGCCCAAAGGCCCTTTATTTTAAATCTTTCCCCGTCGCGGAATAGGAACCGGGGTCATCTGTATGTCAGACGCTCTGCCACTGAGCTGCGGCTTGTGGGACGGGATACACGAGACTGGTGACCAACGATCACAGACATGACAAATGTGAAGCCATAGTACTGTTACTGCGAAACATTCTGTCTGGCAACACATCGACCCTTCTTTTAAAGGGTGTCCCAACTCGAAGCCTTTGTTTACGGTTTGGAGAGAAAGGGTTTTTAACCCTACATTTCGCTTTGTTATTGCATTAATCAAACGATGCTAAAGCGGCTCTTTCATTACTCCAACCAACCGCTAAAGTTTTGAATTTTCCATTTCTGGTCTGACAGGGTTACACTCGATGTTGGTGTTGTTGTTTTTTATAATAATAATAATAATAATAATAATAATAATAATAATAATAATAATAATAATAATAATAATAATAATAATGAATGGTACTTATATCGCGCAAATCTCACATTGTGACTCATTGCGCACCCACTCGCATTCATCCATTGTACATCCTGTCATTACAACACATATGGCATAATATTACAATGAAATAAAAACAACAATAATAATAATTATTATTTGAACGCAAGCTTGAACAAATAAGTTTTCAGTTGCGATTTGAATGTTGCCAAGTCAGGTACGCCTCTCATGTTTGCCGGCAGCGAATTCCAGAGAGTAGGTGCAGCAAAAGAAAATGCACGTTCTCCGAAAGTTTTCATATTTCGGAGTGGCGCTGTCAAAAGACGTTCAGACGAAGAACGTAGTGCCCGAGTTGGTTTATAGGCTACAAGTGCATTGGCTAGGTAGGATGGTAGTGTGCCTTCAAAGAACCGAAAAGCCAAAACGATTTATCAGTAGTTGATTCAGCCCCAATGCTTGAATCCTGATAAGTGTAACTCAGATTCGTTTATCCACGCAACCTGTTCACTCAGCAACAAGGCAGGAGTCGTCGTATGAAGTTTTCCAACTTTATTCAGCGTACATCAACAACTGCATACAATCGCTCAATCGCCTTTTAGGCTTACTTCATTTTTTTCTTCTCTACACAGTGCATCAATTATATCGTTTTTCTCTATACTCGAGATAACGTCAGAACGTTCCAGCGTAACGCTTTACAACCAATCAAAATAAACTTCGTCATCACTGTCTTACGTCATACAACTTACTTCATCATAAAAGAACCTCTCAGCTTCTATGGGATCTATCTAGATCCTTCGATCGATGGTAAACAAGCAACCCTAGAAGATTCTCCAATAATATCGACCAACAAAAATTATCAACATTATAACAATCTTCTTCTAATAACAACGCAAAATTAAATCAAAGGTAAATACACTCTGTTATTGAATGCTTTGCAAAACAAAACGATCGGATCTACATTCTCTCCGATGACCTGTCCCTCAACAACCACATCTCCAACATCTGTCGCTCTGCATACACGGCCATACGCCAAATCAGCTCCTTTCGCCACTATCTTACGCTCACTGCCACCAAAACCCTAGTCTGCGCTCTCGTCCTTTCTCGTCTTGACTATTGCAACTCTCTCCTCGCTGGCTCCCCAAAACACATCATTGACAAGCTACAAAAGGTTCAGAACTCAGCAGCTAGACTAGTATTCCGAGCTAAGAAACGCGATCACATCACACCTCTACTACATTCCCTTCACTGGCTTCCTGTGCAAGCACGCATAGAGTACAAACTCTCTGTTCTCTGTCACAACTTCTTCACAGATTCTTGTCCCTCCTACCTTGCTGATCTACTGTCTGTCTACTCCCCTTCACGCACTTTAAGATCTTCTGCCGACACTCGCACACTCAAGGTTCCCGTCACCCGCACTAAGACATACGGCCAACGTGCATTCGCTTACTCCGCACCTAAGCAGTGGAACTCCCTTCCCTCCCATATCCGCAACATACAATCAACACAAGCATTCAAAAAGGCCCTCAAAACCCACCTCTTCAAACTTCACTATTCAGAATGATCTGTATCCCGCTGCCATTCTCTCCTCTTTGTCTCTGTCTGATCCGTAAGTGTATACACGGCTGTACATATTTATACTGTTTTTCCTCCTGGGCCTAACCGGGCATATAAATAGCTGTGAATATGATTTTGCTATTCTATTTGTCTTTTCTGTCATTTGTGTACATAGTTGTAAATTGTAATTTGTGTACATAAGTGTAAATAATTTGTACCCTTACTGTTCTGTCTTTTGGTGTATTGTAGCGAAAGCGATGTTTTATCGAGTGCATGTACTTATATATGTAATGACTATGTAAAGCGTGGTGAGTCTGGTCATAGGCTGGAGTACCCGCTATATAAAAATCCGTTATTATTATTATTATTATTATTATTATTATTATTATTATTATTATTATTATTATTATTATTATTATTATTATTATTATTATTATTATTATTATTATCTATCGTGCGCGTCGCAAAAGTAACAGGGAGTGATTTAACATTGTCCCTGGTTAACGCTACGCCAATGCTATAGCCGTGTGACCTTTCATCCTGTTTCTGAATGAATCACGCATCTTCAAGAGTGCGTCTTTATTTGCTTATTTATTTATGTTTAATTTTTGTTATAGTAAATATGTATCGTGCAAGTCAATGTTTAACTTGTGTCATTTGTTTCGGGAAAGAAAACATGTGTTACTAAAATTGAGTACATTAAAATTAGGAAAGGGCGTATACTAATAATATTAACCATATTAGCAAAATGTTATTATTGTGAATGTTAAAGTTGGGATGTTAGTAATGTTGCTCGGATATTTTTTTTACTACCGCTTTATGATTGTTATGCTAATGTTTTTGTATCCTCTACAAACCGAAAGGGGCGAGTAATGGGATTAAATCTTGAATCTTGAATCTTTGGCGTCTTGGGTGGGGTAGGGTCTCTCGTATAAACGCCACACTGATAACCTTTGTTTTGGTTTTATTATTAATATTATTATTATTATTATTATTATTATTATTATTATTATTATTATTATTATTATTATTATTATTATTATTACTATTAATGAGGATCTTATAGCGCACTTATCTCGCCGTACTTGACCAGACTCTAGGCGCTGGCCGATACAGGATCTAACTCAAACCGCCCGAGACGCCCACCCGCAGCCTTTGGGCGCATGGTCTGACGCCCGGACAACTGAGCACTATCCTGGCCAGCCAGGGATGGGGGGAGAAGGACCAAGTGCATGCTGGGTGTGTTCTTGTTACCGGCACTCACCCGTCACCTCACATGAGCGTCAGGATCTTTAAAGTCCGTAATGATGGAATGTATGCGACACACAGACTACACCTCGGTTTATACTCTCATCCGAAGGAGCAGGAAACGGGAGTAAAATGTCTTTCCCAAGGACACAACACAATGGCCCGGACAGGGCTCGAACCCGGGACCTTCAGATCCGCAAGCCAAAGCACTACCACTAGACCACCGTTTCTCCCTCTGGCCGATTTTAATGAGATGCTATTTTTAGCACAAGAAAGCTGCTACATTACATTACATTACATGCTTATTGCTTTAGGTCCAGCGGACTCTTCCGAGCCAAATGAGGACCGGACGACCCCCGATCCGCATAAAAGATCTGCTGAAACAACCCTAGTGGGAAAACTGAATGCTCTCCACCAGCCAGTTACTTTACAATAAAGACATCCCACGCAGGGGACGCTGAGGCTTACTCTAATTTATCGAACCCTCGCTTACAAAAACAAACTAGAATACAAACATCATTATACATTATCAACAAAACATATACATATAAAATGCCTACGTTGCTAAATAATAACATCATAGGAAGCCTTAGTGACCACCTGGCAGAAAGCGTCCAATATTGCCAAGCTGATCCAACAGACCTCACACACAAATAAGGAGTCTTGTCCCGGAAGAGTTTTCAAGAAAAAAGGTAGGTGACTGATCGAGCGAAGAGGAAGATAGTATAGCAGATTGATAGAACAGAGCAGGAATGAGAAAGAACAAATGAGAAAGACAGCGACAGTGGGAATTTAAAGCACTAAATTTCCAGAAAGTGGGGATACTATTTATACTGAACCCCCCGGCACTCCAACGGGGGTAAGAAAGCTGCTAAGAGGTTGATATTTATAGGCACATAAACTACGGAATATATTGTAAAAAATTTAAAAAAAAATTTTTTGTGAAAGTTCTTTTTTGTTGTTGTAAGTTTTATTTAGAGGGGTAACACTCACCGTGAATGTTATAGAGGTCTGTCAATGGGGCGCGGTCAAAGGGGGTACCTTTAAGATCTAAGGACTGTTGGCGAGGGAAAGTTCTGTCTGTGCCTGAAGGCTCGCAGGGAACGGGCGGGGCGGGGAAGGTAAAGAGAGTGGCGAGAGGGAGAGTGGGAGGGGGGAAGGGATCGGGTGAGGGATGCGTGGGTGACGGGTTGTAGAGCGTGTCCCACCGTTGGGGTGCCGGGGGTTTCAATATAAATAGTATCCCCACTTTTCTGGAAATTGAGTGCTTTAAATTCCCTTTGTCGCTGTCATTCTCCTTTGTTCTTTCTCATTCCTACTCTGTTCTATCAATCTACTATACTATCTTCTTCTTCGCTAGACCAGTCACCTACCTGTTTTTTTGAAAACTCTTCCGGGACAAAACTCCTCATTTGTGTATGAGGTCTGTTGGATCAGCTTGGGAATATTGGATGCTTTCTGCCAAATGGTCACTGGGGCTTCCTATGATGTTATTATTTGGCAATGTAGGCATTTTATATGTATGTGTTTTGTTGATATTGTATAATGATGTTTGTATTCTATTTTGTTTTTTTGTAAACGGGGGTTCAATAATTAGAGTATAACCTCAGCGTCCCCTGCGTGGGATGTCTTTATTGTAAAGTGACCGGCTGGTAGATTGTCTTCAGTGTTACAACTAGGGTTGTTTCGGCAGATCTTTTATGCGGATCAGGGGTGAGTCCTCTTTCACTTCTCTGGTCCTGATTTGGCTCGGAAGAGTCCGCTGGACCTAAAGCAATAACCATGTAATGTATTATAATGTAACGTAGAGCGTGTGTATGTGTGTGTGCGGGTGTGGGTGTGTGAGTGTGTGTTGTGTGCGTGTGTTTTTATATGTGTGGGTGTGTTTTGAGAGTAGGGGATGACTTTGTGTAGGAGGGAGGGGGGTGGAGGGAGATGTAGAAGGAGATGGAGGACCGACAGAAGTTTAAAGTCGTTTTGCACATTTCTATCAAAACTATCCTATCATATCGTCGTCCGGAAATACAAGTGTCGTAACTCAAAAAACCCAACTTTTCAGGAGACGAAAAAAACTGATTATTTTCGTCCCCGTTGATGAAATTGAGTCAAACTTTCGTACATTAGATCTGTTCGACGAGATACATGACCCGGTTATTTTTTCTTTAGGGAAAAATATGTCTTTCTATGTAATCTCAACAATGTGTAGATTTTTTGCCAAAAGAACGGAAATACAAGTGTCGTATGTCGACTTACGACTATTGTATTTTGACTTAGGTGAAATAAAATTGACGTAAGTCGACTTACGACACTTGTATCCGGACTGAGATGAAAACTCTTATCAGGAATTGCAAGTTACGACATTTGTATTGCAGAATTTTAGTAATAGATGCGTTGCCACCGTTTAGTTTTCCTTTGTAATTAAAGTTATGGAAGTATGGTTATTGTTTGCCGTTGCTTTGTTTTGTGCATTAGTATTTGTGTGAAGCGGGGTGAGTGAGAGTGAGAGGAGGAGGAGGAGGAGGAGGAGGAGGAGGAGAAGGAGAAGAAGAAGAAGAAGAAGAAGAAGAAGAAGAAGAAGAAGAAGAAGAAGAAGAAGAAGAAGAAGAAACAATAACAAAAACAACAACAAAATTATGACGGAGAAATGGGTTGAGAGAGAAAAGGAGAGGGGGGAGGGAGAGAGAGAGAGAGGGAGAGGGAGAGAGAGAGAGAGGGAGAGAGAGAGGGAGGGAGAGAGAGAGAGAGAGAGGAAAATGGAGGGGGGAGGGGAGGAGGGCATTGCAGTTGAAACACTTTATGTAAATCGATAGTGTAAATCAGCAACACCACTTTATTAAGGCACCGATCATCGTTCTCTGGCTCATTAAACAATTTAAAACAAAAATCAAATTTTAATATAATTTCATTGAGTACCCAATAAACATAAAATCACTGTGCATGTGCCCTTCAGAGTCCCTTTCGATTTCAACATCAAGACAAGTTATACCTCGTGGGGCAATGATTTAAAGAAGGTGTGATGAGACTTTGGGATGATGCAGCTTTGACACAGATTGCTTAGGTCTTCATACTTTTCCTTGCTGATGGGATATGGGATCGTCGACACATTTTGCAGTTCAATCTCGGCAGGGTTGGGAATATTGTGTGCTGCTCTGACTTTTTGTACCAGGTTAAGCTGACAGAAGGGACCAGTATAGTCGTACCCGATGAAAACCAGTTTGGGTTCTTCAGAGGTAAGCAGAAAGCGTTTTATGTCTAGCCATCTCACCTTCTCCTTCTGGGTGTCAAGCGGAAAATTTTTCAACAAGCTTGCAACTTTCTTGAAATCGAAAAAATCTGGACAAGCTCCTCAACAATGTACGACGGTGCGTGGCGTTTCGCTGTCTTCATAGTCTGAGCCCACTGGCTGGTTGTGTACACGGAAATGTTTTTGCTACTTCGTTCAATCACGGAATGCATGCTATCCACTTCATTCTGACTATGACCAGATACAAAAAAGATGTGCTGTATTTCTACCAGCTCAAACTTTCGCAACGCATACCAAAGCATGGACAGAAAGTTTATGTTTCGATTTTGACCCCCACAAGTATCAGAGAACAAAATGGCCTTCTTAATTCCCTCTTTGTGAATGCGTTGGAGATACCTGTAAACGCAGCTCCCAATTTCATTAGAGCCCCGGAGCGCTGTCGTCTCAGACCATACGTTGCAGTATCCTTGACCGTTCCGGTAATCATAGATGGTCAAGTTGTAGGTGTTCAGTTTTCGTTTGTAATACAAACAAGATTCTGCACTATGAGGTGTGGGTAACACTTCCTCGAGGTCAAACACAGCTGCTGCCATTGATGGGTCTCGTTTGACTTGTTCTTTTATTGCATCTTTCACCTTTCTACTTTCTTCCTTTAGCTGGATGTGCTTTTCATACTCGTCGTCGTCTTCCTTGAAGTAACCGTTGTCATGGGCGGAGCACAAATCGCACCTGTCTTTCAAGGGCCTCAAAAAACCTATGTTGAACTCTCGGTTGAAAACATTTCTGTATGTTGTTTCACTGGCAGGCGTCTTGCATCCTTCTTTTTGGCGTTTTTCAACGTACAACGAATGCATCTTTAGCAGACTCAAAGAGCTCTCTAAGTATTCTCTTGTTGACTCTTTTCGACTGTAGTGGCTCTCGACTCGCGGAAGGCTATCTATGTGTTTCTTGATTTCTTCTCGCTCAGTGCAGTTCGCTTTGCTTCTCTGCTGCCCTCTCGTTTCCTTCTCACTCGTACCCAGACAATTCATCTTTGTCAAAGCTGTGACGACGACGCGTTCTGATACGTCTAAAGTGTCCAAAAGCATTCGTTTACAAACTGGAATCATTCTCTCGTCAACAAGCAGGCAGTACTGAAACGAACACCCTCTTCTGGAACAGGATTTGGAGTGTGCGGTTTTTTTTGTCGACTTTTCGCACGGATTTGCAGAGATACTCTCTCTGCCGTGTGAGACAACCCAGTTTCCAGAAATTGTGAAAAATTTTCTCTCTGTCACCCTCTGAGATTTTCATTCGGCACTTATTTCTACACCTATCTCCACAGCCGGACTTGAGCTCTCTCTTTCTTTGGACCTTCCCTACCCTTGAGACGTACGACTGTCCACTATCTCTTAAACGTTTTCTCTGGCTGATTTTCCAGGAACCCTTGTCTCGGAGTCTTTTCCTTGATTGCCTTGGCTTATCCTGGGCGGACAAGGGGCATGGGCTTGTTAATGTGGAATCCCCTGCACTGAGTGAGCCTACTGAAGTATTGCAGACTTCGTCGTTGCAACTTGCTTCTCCACTCACTTCTGCCATTGGCCTGCTTTGAGCAACGTCATCAAGGCGGTCGTCACAAATCATCTCTGATGATGACGATGAACAGTTTAGCTCTTCTTTCGATGGAACATACTCATCGTCGCCGTCGCTCAGATCTTCGGTAGAATCCTTCTTCTCCATCTGTGCAAGTGGCAAGTCTTTGAGCGTTGTAGTTTCAAGATCCATTGCACGGAACGAATCGGCATTCATAAGGCGAATCCGAAGGCTTTCAAGAGGGATGTCATCTTCTTCTGACCGTCTAAGTTGAATGAGAGGTATATCTTCATCTTCCTCAAAACGTTTGAGTTGGATAAGGGGAATGTCTTCATCATTATCTTTCGTCTTTTTGAGTGGGATCAGAGGAATGTCTTCATCATCATCATCGTCCGTCTGTTTGAGGGGCATGTCTTCATCATCATCATCATCATCATCATCATCATCATCATCGTCTGACTGTGAAAGATCTCTGAGTGTAGTGGGGTCATTGTCACAATTATTTAACACACTTCCCTCATGCTTTTCAGCAGTCGTTCCCGTCATCTCAACACAAGCACGGATATTCGCTACCTCTAACATAGTCGTACAGGTGTCCATCCCAAGGGACAAACACAGAGCATGGACGAATGTCATCAAGTCATGCACGCCATTATGCTTTGTTACACAAGAAAGGCCGTCTGGGTGGCACAACCCAATCTCATCCCTGCAATGCGAATCAAAAATGTAAAATGTTGACATGACTTTTATGATGGCAATAGTAGAAATGTAGAGAAAATATCGAATACATTAGTCGTATGTGAAGAGCAAAAGCAATGGATCTGTCCAGATTCGCAATACAAAAGTCGTAAGTCGAGATACGACACTTGTATTTGCGACGTTACGAGCAAAAATCCCGATACAACCGTCGTAACTCGACTTACGACAGTTGTATTTCCGCATAATATTTAGTGGGTTGACTTACTGCTAATGTATTTTTTGTAATAACGGTCACATTTGGAGGAGATGGGGTCTAAGATTCTCACAGAACATGCGCCTTGGCCCCCCGATGCTGCATGCCAAAAATCTCAAAAACGCCAAAAATCGAGTTACGACACTTGTATTTCCGGACGACGATATCCCGTAACTCCAAAGTCATTGAAGCATCACAGATGATCGTTTAACCAGCGCACTCCATCTTTCTGTGTCCTCAGTAGTCCTCATGGCTTCACTCATGTGTCAAACCAGTCTGTTCTCGAATGTTGTCTTTCCACCTCTTTTCGGTCTCCCTCTGCTTCTACCTCCTTGCGCTGTGCCTTGCAAGATGGGTTTTGCAAGGCCTGATGCTCTGGCCGGCAATGTGGCCATACTATCTGAGTTTCCGTTTCTTCACCACTGTGAGCATGCCATCGTATTGTCCCTTGGCTTTAGTGATCGTCTGTCGGATTTAGTGGTTGGTGATGTGCTGGGTATAGGAGATGCCAGAAGTCTTCTGTAGCACATCACCCCTATGGTTTGTATTCTTCTTTATGAGTCTGATGTGAAGGTCCATGTTTTGCAAGCATATAGGAAGATGGAGATGACAAGGGAGCGCAGCAACCTTACCTTGGAGTGTAGACGGATGGTCCTGTCTTTCCAAATGGGCTTCAACCTTGTCAGGGCAGCAGTTGTTTGTGCGATCCTGGAAAGGATATCCTGTCGGGACTCATTGTCTGATACAATTGCTCCTAAATATTTGAAGCTGGGCACCGTGTTGGGGGACTTGTCTTGGACTTTGATGTCCGTGTTGATGCCATTGGTGTTGATGGTCATCATTTTGGTATTCTCTGCGTTAAGTTCCATTCCAAAGGCTCTGGAGGTGGTGTCAAGCTCTGTACCAGCTGTTCAAGTCCTTGTTCCTCTCCAGGCAATCCATCAATGTCAGCCGCAAAATGGAGGTTGGTGATTGCTCTACTCCCTATTTTGACTGTGCCCTCATGATCTCCAGAACGTAGCTACACCTGTGAACAAATATGTCGAACACTTGTTTCTTATTTATTATATTTTTGTGTATTTTTATGTTTGTTTTGAGAGTAGGGGGATGACTTTGTGTAGGAGGGGAGGGGGGGGGAAGAGATATATAAAATCACTTATTTATGCCTAGAAAGGAAGGATATAAAAACAATATTTATTGTACGATGGAATACGCTTAGAAAAGAGAGACAGATGCACATTAAAATGTTGTTATTGTAGAAAGCGTTTAAATAATCAGTTATTTAGGCTTTTTAAAAATAAATGGGGGCATGCGCATTACAAACATGGCACTATTGTGAAATATATGTGTGCAATCATGTTTTAAAGCAGTTTCAAAGATGCATTTGAAAAACACTTTACCTGCCTTACAACAACCGCAAAATTAAGTGTTGAAAGTTAAATTGATCATAAAAAGGAGAAACAGAGAGAGGGAGGGAGGGAGAGAGAGAGAGAGAGAGAGAGAGAGAGAGAGAGAGAGAGAGAGAGAGAGAGGTAAATCGATGCATATTTATAGACAAAATGTTACAATAAAATATACCATGGAAAAATAAGAAACAGTCATGTATATAAATCAAAGTGACGTTTTCCTTATCCACCCACCCCCTCCCCTCCCCCTCTCTCTTTCTCTCCTTCTTTCTATTTCCCTCACCCTCTCTCTCTCTTTCATACACACACACACACACAAATGCATAAGCACATATACTCAAGCCCACTCACGCGCACGCGCACTCATAAGAATACTTACACCTCACACTTTTAAGCCTGGGACTAAATCAATACATGAAATTTATTATAGTGGGGGGAAATGCACATGATTAAAAGAAATTAAGGATGATTAATACTGTGTCGTAAGAGAGAGAGAGAGAGAGAGAGAGAGAGAGAGAGAGAGAGAGAGAGAGAGAGAGAGAGAGAGAGAGAGAGAGAGAGAGAGATGGCTGGGAATGGGAGGAGCCAAAGAACAGGAGTTGAAAGCTATCCAGAGGAACGCTCGTGACGTGGTCAGTGCGTCAGAGGAAAGACGCGAATCGATTGGCTGGCGCTGCTCGTGCTAGATAGAGTTCCTCCGTCACCGCTACAGTCTTTGACACCTCTCGACCCTTTTTCTGCCGACCCTGCACCCTCCACCACGACACTCCGCATTTAAGCAGTCAACCCCTTGACCAGCGCTCTTCTCCTTCAACACAGGAACGACTCAAAAGCGCGCATTACGCAAACAGCCATCGTGCGTCGTGCAGTCGGTTTATTTAGGTAAGTGGCCCCTTGTTTCATTGCTGTACATTTCTTAATTTTGTGGTTTTCTTCTCAACTTCTTCTTTTATTTTTCTGTTTCTTTATCGTTTATGTTTGCAGATTCGTTTTACCTTCTTCAAAAAAAAAATATTACTGTGTGCTGAAGTAGTTTCTACGCTGATGACTTTTAGCTAAAAATAGCTAGCGTGACCAAATTATCTTTTGGTAAACAAAATGCGTCATGGCTCGACGCAAATTAACATCCACAGCAACTAAACACCATGTCGTTTTCTTTTGAATTGTGCTGACATTGGCGCCAGAGTCCTTAACCTCCGGTCCCTCCCACCCTCACTTCCTACCCACCCCTCACCCCAAAAGAAAAAAATAATACAAAAGTGGGATTACTGTTTAACTTTAACATTAAATTCATACTTCATAAAATTAAAATGCTTTTAACACTTTAATTTTTTTAAACATACATTTAACTACTTTAAAAAAAATTGATTGTTACACACGTTGTGAAAGTTATTGCTAAATCTCCTGTTGGTAGACTTTTATAGACTGTTTTGAAATTATGTTTTGACATAGTTAGTGTTTTAAAAGTCTACAGTTTCAATGTCTAATATCACCTAAATGTGTGAACAGACATTAAATTAAAGATTGATTTGAAAAAAAATTGATCACTTTGAACAAGAACTTGAAACAAATTCATTACGTTTGCATTTTAAAATAAGAATGACGTTGCATAGCTGAAAATACATTCACTTTTAGATTTATTGCTTTTAGGTTGAGCTTTACTCTTCGGAGCCAATAATATTTGAAAAAAAACCAACAATGTTCACTTAGAAAACTAAATCTAAAATACAAATACCCCATTTCTCTTTGAAGTAAAATGGATTTACCTTAACAGAGATGCGAACTTCCAGTATTTATCACCTACATTGATTACTTTCCAAGGTCACGTGAAACGTGTGGCAAACATAAATGCCCAAACATTTAAAACTGATCACTTATTCTCAATACTTAAAAAAATATATTTTTGTATGTACTCGTTGTTTTTTTTTAAAATTTATTGTAGCGTTCTTATAGCTTGCGCTGTTCCTGCTCAAGAGCTCCTCAAGGTGTTGACCCATACAAGATCTAATTCTAGCCGCCCCAGACCCAAACTTGTTGCTTGAAAGCGCATCGTCGGGGGCTCAAGAACACGATGGGGATGGCCACGTAGAAGTGTTTTGGAGGGCGGGGTGGGGTCGGGGGAGGGGAGTGGGAGGAGGAAATAGTAAGCTTACTAGTGGTTTTTTTAATGGGTGTATTTTTTCAAAAAACATTCTTTTGGAAATAAATTTCATTATTTTTTTTCATCGATGGTCTGGGCACGTAGCTCACCTTAGAGCTCCACTACAAGAACCAACAAAGGAAATACACTGCTGTAAAATCAGTCCATTCGTTTCATAGGAAGGTGCGCAAAAGAGAACGTCCTCTCCACCTTTATCCACCACCCCCCTCCACCCTCGCCACCTACCCCCACCTCTTTACTACCTCCCCACCACCTAAAAAACCCAACAAAATCAAAACAAACAAACAATAGCTCTAACTACACATCAACGTTGTATGGCATACACGGTAATACTTTTAACATTACTCACTTGGAAACGTGAGAAAGCAGACATTGCAAACTCAAAGATAATAATGCATCACAGCAGTGTCGACACTTTAAGGTCGGGGCCTTCTTCGTTCCATATTTGTCAATAATTTGTGTCCAGCATCCTTTTCGTATGGAAGATAAAACAAAGGGAGACAAACAACCGTTTTGTGTCCAGCACAGGTTGTATTTGTCTAGCCTAAAGATAAATGGACTGGAGAGTCGGAAAAAAAAGTTTATAATCCCTTTGTTTGCATAATTTTTTTTTTAAATCGTCCTTCTTTCTTCCTCGCTATATGCGCTCTTCTTTCTATTCTTCTTTTTTTTCCCTGTCGTCTTTCTTTTGTTGTTGTTGTTGTTGTTGTTGTTGTTGTTGTTGTTGTTGTTGTTGTTGTTGTTGTTGTTCTTCTTCTTCTTCTTCTTCTTCTTCTTCTTCTTCTTCTTCTTCTTCTTCTTCTTCTTCTTCGTTTCTTTCTTTTCTTCTCTTTTTCTTCTTTTTTTTTCTCACTTTCCTTCTTTTTTTTTGTCATGCTTTTTTTTTTCCTCGTCTTTTTGGCCTTCGTTCTTTCTTTCGTTTATGCTCTCCGACTCTGTAGACTATCTCTCTCTCTCTTTTTTCTCCCCTCTCCCCCCCTCTCTCTCTCTCTCAACTGTCAAAGTCTCTCTCTCTCTGCCCCACTCTCTCTCTTTCTCCCCTCTCCCTCTCAAAACTGTCAGTCTCTCTCTCTCTCTCTCTCTCTCTCTCTCTCTCTCTCTCTTTTCTCTCGCTCTCGCTCTCTCTCTCTCTCTCTCTCTCTCTCTCTCTCTCTCTCTCTCTCTCTCTCTCTCTCTCTCTCTCTCTCTCTCTCTCTGCTAAATTAATGAGTATCCTACTTCGCCTACACCTGATCTTGCAGCTAGCCGGACAATCCAGTATACTTTTAGTAAGCGTGATGTGAGCTTTATCCTGACCTGCCTTTTGATGAAACTTTGCCTCTCTTTTCATTTCCATTGTTTCCCAGTAAGAGCGTGATGACAAAAACAAAGCAGACATTTTGTTTGTAGATGACCGCTGTGGACTGGCCTTGGTAGCACAGAGGATAGAAGGTCGCGGGTTGAAACCCCGCATGGACCCAACTTATGTGACTTAGGTACGAGACTTTTCAGGACACCGAGGGTTTTCTCGGGGTACTCCGGGTTCCTGCATCCCTTCAATAATGGTTTTGGATGCAAACAATCTGAATTTTTAAAATAAACATTGATTTCTCTTCCGCATTCTGTAGTAGCGATGCCTTCAGATCGCCTCGCGCTTTGAGTTCTCTTGAAGAAAAAGCGTGTGACAGCTTATTATTGTTATTATTATTTGTGTGTTTGTTTTATTATGACTTACATGTCTGTATCTCCCAATCAAAGGTTGCCCGACTTTCACTGTTTTCAGACTTTACACTAAACATTCGTCTCATTGTGTTATCTTTGTGTTGACTTTGAGATCGACGGTGCCACAGTTGAGTCCCTGTTTAAAAGACTGAATTTGAGAAAGGCCACTGGCCCCGATGGTATAGGGGGTCGGACCTTGAAGTGGTGCGCTGCACAGTTGTGCTTAGTATTCAGTCAGCTATTCTCGTGGTCAGTCAGGGACTGTGTTGTACCTTAGTGTATGGAAACACTCTATCATCTGTCCCGTGCCCAAAAACAGTAAACCCAAAGAATTCAACGACTACCACCCTGTTGCCCTTACATCCATAGCTATGAAATGCCTCGAACGGATTCTTCTGTCTCGTCTTCTTTGTCACACTCAGCCTTTCTCTGACCCTCTTCAGTTTGCATACGAACCCAATCGTAGTACCGACGACGCTACTCTGACGCTTCTCCACAATGCTTATGATACTTGGAGACCTCTGGTTCCTTTGTCCGTATTCTATTTATAGACTTTTCTTCTGCTTTCAATACCATACAGCCACACCTCATGGCTCAGAAGCTTTTGTCTTACACTGTCCTTCCTAGACTCGTCCTGTGGATCGTTCACTTCCTCGTGTCCAGATCTCAGGTCGTCCGCTTTCACTCTGCTGTCTCATCTCTCAAACAAACGTCCACAGGAGCTCCTCAGGGTACGGTTCTTTCTCCGGTACTTTTCACGCTCTACACAAACGACTGCAGAGGAACTGACGCCACACCGGTCATAAAGTACTCGAACGATTCTGCCCTTGAGGACCTGTCCAATTCAAATGCTGCGTATTTATCTGCAGTTCATAGGTTCAGCTCCTGGTGCAAACAAAACTATCTGGACTTAAATGTCAAGAAAACTAAGGAACTGGTCATTGACTTTCGTAAAAACAACGCTCTCATTCCAGATCTTGCCATTAATGGTGTTAGTCGAGAGAGTCACTCAGTACAAATACCTGGGAACCATCATTGACGAGAAACTGAACTTCACTGCAGACACCCAGGCCATCCACAAAAAATGTCAGTCTAGAATTTACTGCCTTCAAAAACTTCGAAATCTCCAACCAAGTCAATAGCCGCATCCTTCAGACTTTTTACTTTTCTTTTATTGAGTCCGTTCTTACCTTTTCTTTTATCTGCTGGTATGGAAGTTTGTGCGTAAAAAACAAAAGTGTGCTGGATCGAGTGATAAAAGTCTGTGGGAAGGTTGTGGGAGTGAAACAAGAGAGTCTGCAGGTGTTGTATGAAAGGCGTGTTGTGCGGAAAGCCAGTTGCATTGTGCTGGATAGCACTCATGTGCTTGCGCACCACTTCCAGCTCCTGCCTTCTGGAAGACGCTACCAAACACCAAGGGTCAGAACTCTCAGAACGAAAAACAGTTTTATCCCAAAGGCTGTCTTATTACTTATAAAATGACATGTGTGTATGTGTGTGTGTGAGTGTATGTGTTTGCCCAAAATAATTTCATTTAACATTTGTTGTCGTTTAATGTTAGCATGCATAAGTGTAATTATATTTATGTGTGACTGTGTAGTTTTATCCTCATTGTCATTATGATTGTTGTTATTATTATTGTGATGTTTATTCCTTGATTGTAATTGTACACCACAATGTAATTTCTTGTAAAAGATAATAAAGTTGTCTTATCTTATCTTATCTTAGAGGACGTATACTATTTTGCGTGTGATGAATATTGGCTTGCTTTTTGCTTTGTCATGACGATGCAGAATCAGATCTTATGAAGATTGCCACTCTTAGATTGTTCACTCACGTCATCATTCCCACAGCCGTGCGGGCCGTTGGAGAATTATGAGGGATGCAGCGGTCGCGGGCAGGTTTCGCCACTTCTGTATGTCTGTAGCCATCTACGTTTTGACGTCATGTGCACCTAACCCCTTCCACTCTTCATTGCAGAATGTTTGTGTTTTTTTTAGATAGTGTCGTGCTTCCTCCTTTTCACAATGTCAAAGAGTGGTTCCTGAGGGCCCGCAAGTGATGCTAGCAGGCTTTTGATGTGATGTTGGTCTTGAGTTTGTGTAAGATGATTTGCAGCAGTTCCTGGTAGCATTTAATTTCAAATACCTGGAGGCGTTTTCTTTCTCCAAATTGTGCTTCTTACACAGTAAATAGTCTTCCTCCAGCAGATATGGTAGTGTGGAAGTTATACAATACAATACAAGATTATTGCTTTAGGTCCAGCGGACTCTTCCGAGCCAAATCAGGACCAAGTGTGGAAGTTAAGATTCTCTTGCATGATGTTGTCGAAGAACAGGTTAAGGAGGAGAAGAGACAGTGGGCACCCTTGGCAAACACCCACTGTAGTCTTGAAGTGATCTCCAGTTTGTCTGTTAAGCAAGACGCTGTGCTTCGATTGCCTTAACCAATCTCTTTGCTATACTGAAGCGCTATAGCACGTGCCACAAACCTTTGTGCACGACCCTCTATTAAAGGCCTTTTTGAAGGCAGTTAATTTGTAGTATAGGTCCTTTTGATGTTGGAGTATTTTTCTACCATGATTGCGCGGTTGCGAGTTTCTTCAACTGTGCGCCGTCCTGGTCTATAGCCTGACTGCTCATTTTTCTGCATAGCATGTTCCATTAGTTTATTCAATATGACTTTGAGTATTGTCGTGCTTGGATGGGTAATAAGGCTGATTATCTTATAATTCTTGAACTGCTTCAAGTGGCTTTTTTCTTGGGGAGTGGAATTGTCAACTATCAAGCACATTTATGTGGCTATTCTTTCCTTCCAATGTATTTATTTCTGGCAGATGGCTGTCAGGGCTCTTCATCTCCTCTCCGCCATGCTTTAGCAGTTCTGCTGGAATGTTGTCAGGGCCTGGTGCTTTGCAATCTTCATGCTATCTATCTATCTATCTATCTATCTATCTATCTATCTATCTATCTATCTATCTATCTATCTATCTATCTATCTATCTATCTATCTATCTATCTATCTATCTATCTATCTATCTATCTATCTATCTATCTATCTATCTATCTATCTATCTATCTATCTATCTATCTATCTATCTATCTATCTATCTATCTATCTATCTATCTATCTATCTATCTATCTATCTATCTATCTATCTATCTATCTATCTATCTATCTATCTATCTATCTATCTATCTATCTATCTATCTATCTATCTATCTATCTATCTATCTATCTATCTATCTATCTATCTATCTATCTATCTATCTATCTTATCAGATAAAGGGAAGACTTACGACAGTCTCCATGACCTGATCGTGATGGAGTAATTACTCAACGCCTGCCCTATGAACCTCGAGATGCACTTCGAAATACAAAATTTACCAGACGCTAAAAGACGTTGCTGAGGCTGCTGAAAAATATCTCATCGCTTATGGGAAGACCATGAAGCCACCCAAAGTGACGAAACATTATTTTTCAGAAGACTGGAAACCATGGGAACCAGATCCAGAGGAATCAGACGAGTCAGAGACAGACGGACTCCACATCACCTTCCAGGGAAGGGCATTCAAGAGGCTGTTTCACCTGCGATGCCACAGACCACAGAGCTGCTAACTGTCCTCAAAACAAAAGTAGCGGACGGCAGAGCAATACGAAAACGCAGCGGCGGGCAACCGACAGAGGTGTTTCTTCAATAGACGGCAAACTAATAGCTCTGACCATCAAGTGTGCGGCGGGAGTGTCATTCTTCCGAGTGAGACCGAGCGCACAGCTACTCCTGCGGACGTGCAAGAGTGCATGACTGATGGCCAGCTTCTCCTTGCCAACGGGAAAGCCATCCCCGTCGTCGCCAGCGCAGTTGTGACCGTCCAGAACATGCCTGTTTCCAATGGACGCGTCGGAAATCATGAAGTGGCTGTCCTAAGAGACTCAGGATGCAGTGGAGTCATCGTCAGAGAAGATCTAATCGCTAAAGAACAGTTCACTGACGATTCAAAATGGACACTTATGGCCGACAGCAAATGTGTGAAAGCGCCAGTTGCAAAGATTCAAGGTGATGTAGAAGCGGTTTGCCTGAAGAAGACGCTGTACGATTTGATGATCAAGAATATCGACCGCGCGAGACGACACGACGACCCCGATCCAGAATGGAGTCCTGCCTCAACTCAAAACGTCGATGTTGCGGAGGAGGATCCATTGCCATTTCCCGATGGAGACCTTACAGAGCTGCTTCGGGACAATGTGGCTACTCCGCCTCAGCCCTGCCGACCACAGACCGTCGGTGCTGTCACTACCAGGGCCTAGGCCAAGAGAGACAAGACGTCTACGCCACTGAAGATTGCAGACAGCTCCAAAGCCGCCATTGTGGACAGATATAAGCTGATCCAGCTCCAAGAAGCTGATAGTACTCTAACCAAAGTACAGGAACCGCAAAGACCACGTGACCAAGGGCAGTGGCATGGTCTATTTCGAGGTGAAAGCCAAGATCCTGTACAGATTATTTCAGCACCCGAGGGTCAACGGAGGGAAACCACTACGTCACGTATAGGTACCGTAACTCGGTTTGCTGTCAGTTCCCCCCCATTCATTTCCTCCCCGGTCATTTCCTCCCGTCATTTTCCCCCCTGATCAATTCCCCCCAAGGAAACTTACTCCCTGGTTATTTCCCCCCCGTTCTCAACTTCATCCCCATAGTCACTTCCCCCCATTTTTTTTACTCCCCGGTTATTTCTTCCCCTGGTCCTGATTTGGCTCGGAAGAGTCCGCTGGACCTAAAGCAATAATCTTGTATTGTATTGTATTTCTTCCCCGTTCTCAACTTCATCCCCATAGTCACTTCCCCCCCCCCCCCCCCCCCATTTTTTTTACTCCCTGGTTATTTCCCCCCATTCTCAACTTCATCCCCATAGTCACTTCCCCCACTCCACCTCGGGCCCATATCAATGCCGTGGCCTCTTCCTGCTTGTTTATACTGTGCTTCACCTCTACTGCAACGAATGACTTCAACAATAGCCCCATGGCAACGTCTAAAGAATTCTTATAAAAACTATGACATCAAATATCAAGTCTCCTATATGCATCTGTGTCCGGGGACGTTAAATTGAGCAAAAGTAAAGTAAAGGGGTAGTCAGTGGGGAGGGTGAGGGTGAAAATAACGAAAATCTGCTGGTGAAAATAGGTCTAGTCTAGACATAAAGTTACAGTGAAACCTAACATTAGCCTTAACCCTAACTAACTGTAACCCTTACGCTAAATAGCAACATTTGCCGTAAAAATTTTATTCCGTATCTTTGCGTAATAATACGATTATGAATGAGCAAAACGATGCGTGAATCGATGTACTTGCTCCTAATAATTATGACCGCCAGAATTAAATTCCGGGCTTTTTTCTTTTGGGGATACGAACCTAAGCAATACTAAGCTAGGCCACCGTCAATTTCTGCTTTAAGAATTATTTCCCCTCGCATGGCGCCGAGTTCAGCCAAGACATGGTATAATCATTTTTAATACAGTAATTTTTAGACTTGGTATAAGATGTTTGTGTTGGCTCCCATTTTACAGTGCACATAATCGTGTGTCTGTGAGCAAAGGTGTGTGTGTCATGTTTTATATTTGATTCAGAATAAACATGAGATAAATATGTATGTCTTTTACTATGTGTCTGTGTATCTGGGAAATTTCTCGTGGGTCCCTGGGGTAAATACTATCGAGGATGAAATTACGACAGGGGGGAATTTTGTGGGGAGGAAACGTCCTGGGGGCACATAATAATCCCGGGGATGAAATTGCGACAGGGGGGAATTTTTTCGGAAGGATAAGTCCTGCGGCCTGGGGGGAAATAACCCTGGGGATGAAATTGCGACAGGGGGGAATTTGCTCGGGAGGATCTATTCCAGGGAGGAAATCACTGGGGAGGAAATGACCGGATACCCCGTAACTCCTAAGACGCCACGTGATAGAAGTAGCTCATGACTCCACCTGGACATCAAGAAGACGTCGGACAGAATCCAGGCGGTGTTCTACTGGCCAGGACTTCATGCGGACGTCAGCGTTTCTGCCGATCATGTGACATTTGCCAGAAAACCATACCTCGAGGAAGGGTCCCTAAAGTGCCTATGCAGAGGATGCCTCTAATCGACCGACCTTTTAAGAGGGTGGCCTTGGACTTAATCGGCGAAATAAGACCTCCGAGTGAAGAAGGTCATCGGTGGGTACTGACTTTAGTGGACTATGCGATTCGGTACCCTGAAGCAATGCCTTTGAAGACGATTGACACGGAAACTGTGGCGGAGGCGCTGGTGGACATGTTCAGCAGACTTGGAGTGCTTGAAGAAATCCTGACAGACCTTTGGACGCAGTTCGTCTCTGACTGCATGAAGGAGGTCAACAGACTGCTGAACATCCGGCATTTGACTACGACACCCACCATCCAATGTGCAACGGGCTCGTCGATAAGGTCAATGCTACGTTGAAGTCCACATGAAGAAACTGTGCAGCGAGCAGCCCAGACAATAGCATCGCTACATCAACGCCTTACTTTTCGCCTACAGAGAAGTGCCGCAGGAGTCCACAGGCTTTTCTTCGTTCGAGCTGCTGTACGGAAGAACCATCCGAGGGTCGATGCACATCCTGAAAGAACTGTGGACGAAAGAAGTAGAGACCCCAGAGGTGAAGAACATCTACCAGTATGTGTTTGAGCTACGGGAGAAGCTGGAGCAGGCTCTCGGGACAGCCAGAGAAAACCTGAAAAAATCCCAGGACTGTGGAAAGCACTACTATGATCGTAGGACTGTGAATAGGAAGTTCAAACTTGGCAACAAAGTGCTGGTGCTGCTACCTACCGATCACAATAAGCTGCTGATGCAATGGAAAGACCCGTACGAAGTGAAGACCGTGGTGTGGTTCGACGACTACAAGGAGAAGGTCGGCCAGCATTCTTGGAGATCTCCACAGCAAAGAAGGAGTGGAAGAGTGCGAAATGCGAGTGAGCGATTGTATGCAGTTGTTGATGTACGCTGAATAAAGTTGGAAAACTTCATACGACGATTCCTGCCTTGTTGCTGTGTGAACAGGTTTCGTGGATAAACGAATCTGAGTTACAATTATATACATGCTAAAAAAAGGTAAAGGTACAATGGAAAATACCAGCTGGACAATGGAAAATACCAGCGCTACCTTTAATATATATACATGTATATAAACTGCCCCCTCTGTCTTCTCTTTCAGTATTGAAGGTAGCGCTGGTGTTTTCCATTATCCAGCATGTTCACTCCAGGCTTTGTGGGATGATTCTCCTGACAGTATCTTTTTTTACGGCAGTGCTCTCTGTACGGAGTACCTCATCGTGGCTGTTCATCATTGAAAATTCTGTTCTGTTTGGGCTTCGTGAGGCCGCCTTGCTGATTCCCCTCTCCACATTAAGCTGGCTGGACTCGCACTGCATGGCCTACCAGCTATCTTTTGGCTCTGCCATCTTCTTTTGAACCCAGCAGTTAGCTTTGCGATGTTCTTCAGCCGCCAGTGGGTTTGAGCGCTTGGGTCCTTTAAATGCTTTAAAGCACTTGTCACCGAGGTCAAAATATTTGGCCAGTGACTGTACTCATTCAGTACGGCATATGAACGTGACATAATTACTTCATTTCTTTCCGTCAATACTTCAGTCTTTCTGTCCTTCTTTTGTTCTCTTTATCTCCTTACCCCCCCCTCCCCACACCTCTCCCCCACCCCAGTTTTGTTTCAATCAAATTAAATTATTTGGTAATAAAATTTGTGTTGGATTGTGAAGGCTTAAAAAAAAAAAAACTTTGAACAGCGGAAAAGAAAACAAAATCTTGGGTAACGAATACATTTCTTTTGTCTGACGACATTGTCCTTTAAAAATGTGTTGTTTTCTTCACTAATGATTTCGACAGCCTACGTTGTTATTTCTTAATATTATTGCAGTCGATGACTGAAGGTCGTATTCCTATAAATAACAACGTATGCTTTATGGTTTCAATGAATTTGCGCTTTTGTCTGACGACGTTGTCCTTCAAAAATGTGTTGTTTTCTTCACTAATGATTTCGACAGCTTACGTTGTTATTTCTTAATATTATTGCAGTCGATGACTGAGGGTCGTATTCCCATAAATAACAACTTATGCTCTATGGTTTAAATGCATTTGCGCTAATAAGGACGACACACTTTGCAAACACGTACAATTTATAATGCGGAGAGAAGAGACTTCGTCACAACTTTAAAAAAGGAAATGTTGACGTAAGCATTCGTTATAATTAATGAGTATCGTATATGCCCGTTTGATATTTTATTTCAGTTAAAATGCACCGAGGCATGCGCCTATTGATTACGTATATGCCCTCAACTATGGCGATGACAAAGAAGGATGAACGAGAGTAACCGAACTTTTCTTTTCTTTTAAAACAAACAAACAAAAACAACAACAACAACAGGTTTGGATGTGGAGGCGTTGGGGAAGGGGGAAGTGGGAAAAAGGGAGGTGGGGAAGGGGAGGTGGGAAAGAGGGAGGTGGGGAAGGGGGAGGTGGGAAAGAGGGAGGTGGGGAAGGGGGAGGTGGGGAAGGGGGAGGTGGGGAATGGGGAGGTGGGAAAGAGGGAGGTGGGGAAAGGGAGGTGGGGAAGGGGGAGGTGGGAAAGAGGGAAGTGGGGAAGAGGGAGGTGGGGAAAGGGAGGTGGGGAAGAGGGAGGTGGGAGGTGGGGAAGAGGGAGGTGGGAGGTGGGGAAGAGGGAGGTGGGGAAGGGGGAGGTGGGAGAGGGAGGTGGGGAAGGGGGAGTTGGGGAAGGGGGAGGTGGGGAAGGGGGAGTGGGAAAGGGGGAGGTGGGGAAGAGGGAGGTGGGGAAGGGGGAGGGAGGATGTATGATGGGTGGGATGTGGGTTGCACGTTTATGGGTACAGTGTAGTGTGCGTGTGTGTGGCGATAGAAAAACACCTTTATTGTTACACACTCTTTATACTTTTACCAAAGTTAATTTGACGGCCCCGTTATTTTGACGTCAAAACAGTGTTCCATTAGGGTTTGGGTTAGCGTTAGGGTTAGCTTCAGAAAAATTAACACATTTTGTTTAAAGTCAAAACAATGTATGTGGCGTTTCATGAAAGTCATAACAACGGCGTTTTTACACGGCTGTGTGTGTGTTTGTGCGTGTGTGTGTGTGTGTGTGTGTGTGTGTGTGCGTTTGTGTGGAGGGTGCGTTGATTCAGATGCCTATCTGATTCCACGTTGACCGTGACACAGTCTTACTGAACTTCAGACAAAATTTGGAGAGGTCCGTCAAGAATGCAATCAGGCAAAAATGTGTAACTGTAGGTTATATCACACGACACCGAAGCGTATAGGCGACTACTGGTCACATTATTCTGACACCAGCGAACCAGTTGATGGTCAGGGGAAAATAATATGGTCACACATTGGCCAATCCGGGATTCGAACCAGGTACCTTTCGGTTACTAGTAAGACGCTCTACCAACTGAGCTACCCGGCCCCTCATCAATCATGCATATACATGTATGGTTTATATTAAGCCATTAGCCAATCACGTATTAACTCTATAACCCTCAGCCAATCGCTATCAATCCCAAACTTCCGACAAAATAAACGTCAGTGGAAATCATAAAACGTGTAATATACAGGGTGTTCCAAAAGTCTTGGGCACATTTTGACATTGAATATTTCCGAAACTATTAAGGATATAAAAACGCATCTGGTAAATTCAGAAAGCTTGTAATCTCAATTTTTACATGGAATGTTCAAAGATGTTCAATGTGAGCACCATTGGTCACACGACACACATCAAGCCGATAGTCAAATTCTTGCCAAACGCGTCCCAGCATTTTCTTGTTGAGTGAACGCCATTAATGGGTCTGAAAAGAAATAAAAAAAATCAACAGCTTTACAAAAACTTAATGTAATTAGCTTTAAAATGGCACAACTTTTATCTTACTACCATTCATAGTAATTGAGATATGGTAACTTCAAATGTGCCCAAGACTTTTGGAACACCCTGTATAATACGAGGACAACGTTCTCACCACGTGCAGAGATTTTCTCAAAGAGTAATCACTTATCTTGGTAGAAGATGGGTTTCCACAGTCGCTTTCATTGACGCTTGCTAAAGGCGCAGAGGCAGGCAAAAGAAAGAACTGGACAGATGATTATGTCATGACGTGGACGGCGCTGGACACGTCGCGCCTCCTGACAAGAGCAACAGACAGACTGAGGTGGCGAAATACTCTTTGCGACGGCATCCCTCATATCTCATCCAAAAGCCCGACAGGTTGAGGGATTAGATAGATAGATAGATAGATAGATAGATAGATAGATAGATAGATAGATAGATAGATAGATAGATAGATAGATAGATAGATAGATAGATAGATAGATAGATAGATAGATAGATAGATAGATAGATAGATAGATTACATTACATTACATTACATTACATTACATTACATTACATGATTATTGCTTTAGGTCCAGCGGACTCTTCCGCGCCAAATCAGGACCGGACAACCCCCGATCCGCATAAAAGATCTGCTGAAACAACCCTAGTGGTAAAACTGAAAGCTCTCCACCAGCCAGTCACTTTACAATAAAGACATCCCACGCAGGGAACGCTGAGGCTGTACTCTAATTTATCGAACCCCCGTTTACAAAAACAAAATAGAATACAAACATCATTATACATTATCAACAAAACACATACATATAAAATGCCTACATTGCTAAATAATAACATCATAGGAAGCCCTAGTGACCACCTGGCAGAAAGCGTCCAATATTCCCAAGCTGATCCAACAGACCTCATACACAAATAAGGAGTCTTGTCCCGGAAGAGTTTTCAAGAAAAAAGGTAGGTGATTGGTCTAGCGAAGAAGAAGATAGTATAGCAGATTGATAGAACAGAGCAGGAATGAGAAAGAGCAAATGAGAAAGACAGCGACAGTGATACTATTTATACTGAAACCCCCGGCACCCCAACGGGGGTAGATAGATAGATAGAGAGAGAGAGAGAGAGAGAGAGAGAGAGAGAGAGAGAGAGAGAGAGAGAGAGAGAGAGAGAGAGAGAGAGAGATAGATAGATATTGCTTTCAATAAAATAACTCAACTTTTGAATTCAATGATAATTCAATGAGAACTATTTGTAGCTGCGTAGCACAGCGCTGCGGCTGTTATGTTTTTTCCTAAGGGATCACAGCAGGTGTGGAATGTCACAGGTTTTAATCAGCTTCCGGTATTAGCGAGCGTGAAAAATGACATTGTGTGTTACCGATGACGAGCTGTATGGTGAGAAATGTGCGACAATGACGACGGGATTGAGAGAGAGGGGTTTGGAGCTTTAACGACAATGATGATGATGATATGATGATGACGATGATGATGATGAGGATGATGATAAGAGGCGGTGGCGGTAGTGATGATTGATGTTAACAATGATGTTAATAATGATGGTAATCATCATCATCATCATCATCATCGTCATCATTATCATCATACTTCTACTATTACTACTACTACTACTACTACTACTACTACTACTACTACTACTACTACTACTACTACTACTACTACTACTACTATCATTATTACTATTAATATTATTATTAATATTATTAATAATAATATTATTATTAATATAATAATAATATTAATAATAATAATATTTGTATTTTCATTATTATTATTATTATTATTATTATTATTATTATTATTATTATTATTATTATTATTATTATTATTAATTTATAGAAAATGAACTAATAACAGTGCACCCAATGAAGAGTTCCCTGTCAAAGCTGACAGTATCACACTGCCTTATTTACTTTCAAGGTAAGGTCAAAGTCTTTGTGCAAGACTTGTGTCCACTCTATATACAGGAGGATCACTGTTGGTTGAGAGCACAGTGTGCGACAGCTGTTTCCACTTTGGAAGGTCATGATCAGAGTCAACGTGTAGCTGATGACCTTCAAAAGTCGAAACAGCTTTGCTATCAATCCACAGTGGTGGGGGGGGGCCCCCCCCCCCCCCCCCCCTAGATACTGTAGAGTGAAGGACAGTCACCTTACCTTCACAGTATAAGGTAGTGTAGTACTGTCAACGTTGTTGTTGTTGTTGTTGTTGTTGATGATGATGATGATGATGATGATGATGATGATGATGATGATGATGATGATGATGATGATGATGATGATGATGATGATGATGATGATGGATTCTTTCTTCCCCTAACATTCATATTAGCCCACCATGCTCAGTTGGACGGTAATGATTTATGCTCGAGCGTTTGTTCTTTCTTCCTCTAATTGTTCGAATGGAATATCATTACGCGCTATATGAAACTCCCGGTAGTGAATAAAGAAAGAAATGATTAAAGAAATCAATAAATTATGATACTTTACGACTCTGACGATAATAGCCGTGCAAATTTGAGAATAAATTGCTGTCAATCCTATCGAAAGGTGAAATCAAGGGTAACAGCTTCATAGCCCAAAGAACATCAGAATCCCAATCTTTATTGGCCCAACAAGAAGCAAGGGTAATGTTTTCTCATTGTACAACAATCATAGACAATAACGTTCACCCACGCACAGTCAGTAGACAACAAAACATCAATTCCTCAAAACCTCGGAAGAACATGAAGCGCACCAAATTTCTCCATTGAACCATTCAATCACCCAGTTAAACTAAATAAAACAAAAACCAACCAAACAAACAATTCCCAACAATCAGCCTCCCTCACCCCTCCTCCCCCACTCTGCCAACCATCCAGCCCCTATCCTGAAAGCATTGATAAACTTTTAAATCATGTTGTTTCTAACTCGATGAATCATCAGGCTGACAAACACGTTGTCAATGCCAAGACATTGATTTCTGTCCCCCGTTCACCCCCCCCCTCCATTCACCCACCAACCCCCTAAAAAACAAACAAACAAACAAACAAACAAACAAACTGCAACGCCCTGACCAGCGATCGGGCAATGGAATGACTATGAAATGGTATGATCAACACTAAGCATCGATGCATGACCGACGCGTTTAACGAATTCTGAAGTCAGAATGGGAAAATATAGCGCTGATGTATTTTGCGGGTAGCTTTGACGTTACATGGGTCAACGCAGAAATTGTTTGTTCATGTGGATGAACATTGATGTTAAAACGTCTACACAATACAATACAACACAATACAATACGAAGTAACCATCCCAGGGATGATGAAATAATCAGGACATAAATCAACACTGAAAAAACAGACCAATAATACTGCCAAGATGGAACATACAATTTAAAAATAAATTTTTTTTTAAAAGAAATGTGTGTCCACCACAGTATTCCAAAGTGGGTCATCAGTGTGCTAGGCTATGGTGATACGCTTGAATAGCGCCAGGCATGTTCCTTGTTGACAGCTAGGCTTTATCCCCCTTGGGCACGTGCCATAGACTTTGGCTCAATGGCGTGCTAATAGTTTGATTGATTAATTGTTGCTTTAGGTCCAGCGGACTCTTCCGAGCCAAATCAGGACCGGACAACCCCCAATCCGCATAAAAGATCTGCCGAAACAACCCTAGTGGGAAAATTGAATTCCCTCCACCGGCCAGTCACTTTACAATAAAGATATCCCACGCAGGGGACGGCTGAGGCTTTACCCCAACTACTCGAACCCCTGGTTACAAAAACAAAATAGAATACAAACATCATTATAAATCATCAACAAAACACATACATATAAAATGCCTATAGTGCTAAATAATAACATCATAGGAAGCCCTAGTGACCACCCGGCAGAAAGCGTCCAACACTCCCAAGCTGATCCAACAGACCTCATACACAAACAAGGAGTCTTGTCCAGAAAGAGTTTTCAAGAAAAAAGGTAGGTCATTGATCTAGCGAAGAAGAAGATAGTATAGCAGAGTGATAGGACAGATCAGGAATGGGAAAGAGCAAATGAGGAAGACAGCGACAGTGGGAATTTAAAGCACTAAATTTCCAGAAAGTGGGGATACTATTTATACTAAAACCCCCGGCACTCCAACGGGGGTACTGTTGCCGCAGTGAATCAGTCATGCCTACAAAGGCAAGACAGGTTTTCAACTGGGGCTTTCACTTTTCCCTTTATAGGTTAGAACAATCTACAGTGGCAAGATTGCTCATGACCCCAATGGGTGGCGTGCTAATAAGCCAACTCAGTAAATTTGACACTTCAATTGTTTGTAATAAAAATCTTATCAAACATGAACATAAGTATTTACTAGCAATGGAAAGAGCAAGTCAAGATCAACACAAACCTGTTAATTTTGAGTCTGTTACGATTGAGAGGCGCATGGTAGATATAATAATTGAGTGTATTTGATTTTGCGTTGCTGCTAGAGGAAGCTTTGTATAATGGCGATGGGTTTTTGTTGGTCGATATTGTTGAGAATTTTCTGGAATTATTTGTTTATTATCGATGGAAGCTCCTAGACCTTACGGGTAAAAGCTGGTCGAATCTAAACATTATATGACATAAGTCAGTGCATAGTTCCGGTGACGAGTTTTATTTTGATTGGGTGTTATTGCGTCATGCTGGAATGTTGGATTTTTTTTTCTCGATTACAGATGGGCTATATAAGTAATGCACTATGTGCTTGGAGGATGATCGTTGTTGTGATTTTCGGAAAGCGATCTTGTATGCAGTTGTTGATGTTTGCTAAATAAAGTTGAAAAATTTATACGACGACTCCTGCCTTGTTGCTGAGGGAACAGGTTGCGTGGACTAATGAATTCGAGTTACACTTATCAAGATACAAGCATCGGGGCTGAATCCTTTCCTATCCTATCCTATCCTATCCCATAACTCAAAGGTCGTCGTTGGGGCACCACAGATGATCGTTTAACCAGCGTACTCCATTTTTCTCTGTTCTCAGCAACCCTCATACCTTCGCTCATTGTCAAGCCAGTCTATTCTTGAATGTTGTCCTCCCACCTCTTTTCTGTTTCCCTCTTCTTCTGCCTCCTTGCACTGTGCCTTGCAGGATGGTTTTTGTAAGGCCTGATGCTCTGGTGACGTCACCATACCATCGGAGGTTCCGTTTCTTCACCGCTGTGAGCATGTGATCGTGGGTCCAATGGCTTGTGTGATGGTCTGTCGGACTTCGTCGTTGGTGATATGCTGCGTATAGGAAATGCCCAGAAGTCTTCTGTATCACCTCATCTCCATGCTTTGTATTTTTCGTTTTAGATCTGCTGTGAGGGTCCACGTATCGCAAGCGTAAAGGAAGATGGAGATGAAAAGGGAGCGCAGCAGCCTTATCACGGAATGTAGACTGATGGTCCTGTCTGTCCAAATGGGTTTCAACCTTGTCAGGGCAGCAGTTGTTTGTGCTATCCTGGAGAGGACTTCCTGTCGGGATCCATTTTCTGAATCAACTATTAATAAATAACCGTGTAACAGAGACAGACATTTAAGCTTATGTTGCTATTTTGCTGTGTTTGTGCAGTTCCATGGCCTGTTTTATGTAAACTGTTGACGGCTATTTTATGTACGTTGCTATTGTTATAGTGTTTATGCGATTGTATGGCCTATTTTATGTAAACTGTTAACGAACACATTTTATGTAGCTTGTTATTGTCGCAGTGTTTATGTGGTTCCATGGCCTGTTTTATGTGAACTGTTCATAGTGTTTATGCGGTTGCTTGGCCGGTTTTATGTAAGCTGTTGGCGGATATTTTATGTAGGTTGTTATTTTCATAGTATTTATGCGGTTTCTTGGTCCGTTTTATGTCAAATGTTTAACGTAGGTCGCTATTTTCATAGTGTGAATGCGGTTCAAGGGCCCGTTTTATGTAAACTGTTGTTGATTATTTGATGTAGGTTGCTATTTTTATAGTATTTATGCGATTGCT